>CM019703.1:9674958-10874958 GCA_009760885.1 Achatina immaculata
CTCCTTACAGTACAAACAGTAATAAATACATAAAGATCATGAGAAAACCGTGTAAAATGGAAACACTTTTAACAGTCAAATTACACGAGCAACATTTTGTATACATATAACTAACCACATGCGGTGTAAGTAGCCTCACATTCTCACACTAACAACAAGATAACATCGCAAGTTAACTCTTGAAACACAAACAGGAAGTCAAAGAGACTGCGTCACAGAAAAATGCTCCAATTACGTAGTAAATACTAAGAATAGCACTCCCCAGTTCATGACAGAAATTCACTTCACTGACCCGATTAATAGTAGAATTATTAACACGGAAGTACATTTTCTATAGGATGAACTAATATGAATACGTGCTAGGCATGTTCACGCATTAAGATCTCTCTTCTCTCCCGTATTCTTAAAGTCATTCATGACAGCTGACGTGACTCTTATGATTACCTTAGGCATGTATTCCCAGTATATATCGTATCCACATGTATGTAGACGGCAATGTTCCGTCTAAGGGTTTGCGCATAGACACTGTAAAGGCCTGTGCATTTAATAACGCGATAAACCTTCTGTACTTTTCAAGTTACTGATATTTTTTTAAAAAAACAAAAAAACAGGGCGGATCTAATGTTGGTAGGCATGAATTCTAGTGTTAGTTATCAAGATCAATTTGCATACTTGAGCAGCTCAATGGACATTCTTCTCCACAGTGGGAAATTCATCTGCCCGTTTATTCTAATTACCCTCTATTCTCTGTGTGCCCACTTGCCTTGTCATGATTCTGCTACAGTACCACGGAAACTACGCGATAAAAGACCAACTGAAACATCAGATCCGAAATTAATTTCTCAACAAGAAAGAAACAGTAAAGGAAAAGCATGTACCATCATTGTACTTTTCTTGATCGCAATTATAGCACGGAGTAAGATCCGGAAACTGGAAAATAAAAGTAGCAGTTTCATTTTTGCTTTTTGCGGTGCTCCACAACTTTTGTGCCCGGTGTGATTGTTTTCTGTGCGCGACCGCGCAGCTTAGAGTGAACAGTGGTAGACAGTCCCATCACACTAAAGAGGCACCTGGGGAGGGGGGGGCAGGGTGTTGGTGCCCATATTTTTCTTGAAGTGTGAACACAGTAGAGGATGATGTGGTCAGCATCAGGACTGGCCACTTTTGCTTCTTCGAACCACAAGGAACCAAGTTTCAACACTTGACAGACCATAGCGCCTGCAGTCAGCGAGCATCGCCTTGACAGACTTTTTATTCTTCTTCAACCATCGTTCTCAGACATCGATTTTTATACTTTTGAAGTACTCGCTGGTCAGCTGGAGTTCGTGTACATCACCATATAGCTTCTCTTAAACTGGCATAGGCAATGGACACATATGCTTTCTCCGCCCCTCTTATGGTCACCCCTGCAGAATATGTTTCCCGTCATCGTGTCGCTGCCACATGTACCCAAGTCGGTTGGGCCAGTCTCAAGCTTCTTGAAAAGGTGATTTCTCATTTTGTTGTGACCGGTTCGGTGTCGAAAAATGATTACCTTCTCCTCCATTTCGTGCTTGCCTTTCTTACAAAGAGGAGACCAAAAGGCTGTCTATATGTTTTTCATCCATTTTTCGTGTTTTTATCTGTTGTGCTGTTTTGTTGTTTTTTTTAAATGATACTTGAAAAAGGCTTTTGCCGAAATATTGGATTGTTGTAGGTTCTTCGTTTATATGTACTCATCTTGCTTTCTGTCATTCTTGTTTCTGCCTGCTTTCCTCACTCTTTCTATCTTTTTTTTTTTTGTAAAACTGTACCATGTACTTCCATCTATTTTCATTACTTGCTCCTCTCTGCCGAATTGGCATTTTACTGGTCCATTTGTTCTTAAATGTTATTTTATCACAGAATTTGCTTCCTCGTTTCTAATGCCTTATCTGTTTGAGGTAATCTGCCCACCTTCTTTTGCTAGGATGTCAACTGTTTTGTTACCTGTTATACTGCCATGGTATGGAATCCACTGTATGACCACGCTTGGGAAGAAAAGCTTACATTTCTGGGTTTCATTTGTGTGACTCTTTAACGCAATATTTACTGACGTTGCATCGGTCAGGAACACTACATTTTTTGTCTTATCTTTCTTCTGATTTAAAGCTTCAGCTGCAGTATTTTTGTTGCGCCCATGTCCGCTTAAACCGATCTTGTCAGTTTCAGTTTCTAAAGTATTTCAAGAGATCTTTTGGTGAGTAGGGCTATGGTATGCTATAACTTCGTCGTCAATACGGCTTGTCTGGTGTGTACTTCGTCGTCACTACGGCTTGTCTGGTGTGTACTTCGTCGTCACTACGGCTTGTCTGGTGTGTACTTCGTCGTCACTACGGCTATGTCTGGTGTGCACATCATTACCACTAGGGCTATGTCTGGTGTGTGCTTCGTTGCCACTAAGATTATGTCTGGTGTGTACATCGTTGCCACTAAGATTATGTCTGGTGTGTACATCGTTGCCACTAAGATTATGTCTGGTGTGTACATCGTTGCCACTAAGATTATGTCTGGTGTGTACATCGTTGCCACTAAGATTATGTCTGGTGTGTACATCGTTGCCACTAAGATTATGTCTGGTGTGTACATCGTTGCCACTATGGCTATGTCTGGTGTGTACATCGTTGCCACTATGGCTATGTCTGGTGTGTACATCGTTGCCACTAAGATTATGTCTGGTGTGTACATCGTTGCCACTAAGATTATGTCTGGTGTGTACATCGTTGCCACTATGGCTATGTCTGGTGTGTACTTCGTTGCCACTATGGCTATGTCTGGTGTGTACTTCGTTGCCACTATGGCTATGTCTGGTGTGTACTTCGTTGCCATGGCTTTCTGCGCTAACTTAATACATAAGCGACATTGCCCTTCATACTTCTCTGCCATTCTTGTCTGTCATAAAAAATCTTATTATCATTTTAATTTTCCTCATTCTCTCTCTCTCTCTCTCTCTCTCTCTCTCTCTCTCTCTCTCTCTCTGTTCATGTAAAACCTTTGAAGGAGAAAAGAACGTATTTCGCTTAAAACGACCAGAGTTTATGACAAGAATGAAATCAATGTCTAACATAACAGATAGTCTTTCCAAAAGATTTACGCAAAAGAAAAAAAAAAGAAAGAAAAAACCAAACACTTGAACTTCTACATATGGTTACATCTTGTCTTGACCCATCCATACATTTTCTTCATGGTTACGTCTTGTCTTGACCCATCTGTAAATTGTCTTCATGGTTACATCTTGTCTTGACCTGTCTATACATTGTCTTTATGGTTACATCTTGTCTTGACCTATCTGTACATTATTATGTCACTATTCCAGTCTGCGTCACCACTATTTCGAACTACTTGGCCACTATCTATGCCATGTAGAGAATGAGGCATTGGGCATTACATAATTTACTATTATGGTCTGTTAGGTTTACTCCTGGGCTATTATTTCTATTCTCTTTCTTTCAGCTAATAGTTTTCCTTTCCCAAGATTCTTGTTCTTACTTGACTCTGTCTAGCCGCACTACTTGCTAGACATCTTAACCAGTGGATCTTTACCAAAGAAGTACTATTTTCACGTTTATTTGTTCTTTCATTATTTTCGTCTTCCTTGATAAAGGTATCTTTTTCTATCTCCCAGGAACTGCGAGCTGGTGTTCTTTGCAGCCAATGCGGTGAAGATGTTGAAACACAGCATCGCGTCGGATTGGGAGCGGGTTAAGACGGATTTTTTTCATTCCTTGGATGGAGCTAAAAAGCAGGGGGTGCTATAACAGGACAGTGCATAAGCACTGGCGCCTGCGGGTTCCTAGCCAATCAGATCAAACCTTAGATCTCAATTCTGTATATTATGATACATCAATTCTCTTATTGCTATAATTGTAGGGAGGTTCCCCGACAGAGTATACATATGTAGTTTGATACACACAAAAAACTAACGCCTCCGTTTTACTTGTCGGTTTAATTCGCTTTAGTATCAAACACTAACGTTCAAGAGAACACGCTGTCCTAGCTCCCTCAATCTTCTTTTCATGCTTGACATGGAACAACCATCCCAGGCTGTGGAACAGTAGTCCAAGTGTGTTTGTATCTGTGATATGTAGTATATTTTTTTGGTGTCTATGTCAAGAAAATGTTTAATTTCAGTAAATCACTACACCTTTTCTGCAATGAGCTTGGTTAGATTGTCTACATGATGATTCCAGCTGAGGTAGTGGTCAATCATGAGACCTAGAGTTTTATGTTCACTAACATTCACTATCTGTGAAGTTCCAGCATTGAGCTGTAGTGTTGTTGCTGGTGATTTTGTTAATTTCTGTCTTGTTGTATTTTGTTTTGCTGGTGTTTATGAGCATTCTGTTGTTGTTGATCCAGTTAATTAGACTGTTTATTTCAATTTGAACAGTTGACTCAAGGTTAATACAGTCATTCTTACAGACAGACACACGTGGAAGACTCCACGTGATAGGTAACATCACTACCCAGATACCCCGATAAGTGAGATTCTACGAGACAGGTAACATCTCCACCCAGATACCCCGTTAACTGAGACTCCAAAAGTCAGGTAACATCACTACCCAGATACCCCGTTAACTGGGACTCTACGAGACAGGTAACATCTCCACCCAGATACCCCGTTAACTCTTTTCTTTCAGGATTATTCCCCATCTCCGCTGCTGGCGAGATTCTTCCGCTGCCGTGTGTGGAGTGGGACTCCTCCCTGCCAGTGAATAAAGGTGCGTCACTGTGGAAAATGTGAAAGAAAGGATTAAGTGAAGTAACAAGTAGTCTCGAGGTCAGGACTGCTCAAATCACGGCACATATGCTCTGGAGGCTGGCCACGTCCTATATGCACTCATACCTGGCGAATTGCCTGAACCGGCTTAACCCAGGAGTTAAGACGCTGCTGGCGAGATTCTTCGGAAGCCGCGCGTGGAGTGAAACTCCTCCATGCCAATAAAGACAATCGAAAAAGCAATTATGGTTGCAGTGCGGCGACGATGCGAAAAAATGATGGAAAGGATAACGTGAAGCTTAATCATATATGTCCAGTAGTCTCGCTGCAAGAGCTACTCATACCACGGCACCTCTGCTCTAAAGGCTGGCCGCGTCCGATATACATCCATACTGGTGAAATATGCCTAAACCGGCATAAACCAGGGGTGAAACTTGATGTCCACTCATGTTACGGTACCTCTGCTCTAGACGTAGGTCATGTCCTAAACACGCAAATACTGGGATAATATGCCTAAACCGGCTCAACCCAGGGGTGAAACTTAATAGTGGCGAGGATTCGTCCCCCTGGACAAAAGCTCCGTCCTAGTCACAACTAGGAAGGGTAGCGGCCACGACCGCAAAATGCTGAAGTCGGAGACACTGGACCAGTGCAGTCTAGATAGGCAACCACCTCTCACCCGGCGGGGATGTATGCCTATCCGAATCACGCTGAGGTTTTCCGGTGAGAAAGTTCAATTCTAGGCTGGATGGGCAACCACCTCCCACCCGGTGGGGATATACTGATATTCAAACCACGCCGAGGTCTTCAGGTGAGAAAGTTCAATTCTAGGCTGGATGGGCAACCACCTCCCACCCGGTGGGGATATACTGATATTCAAACCACGCCGAGGTCTTCAGGTGAGAAGACTAAACTGGTGCAACGAAAACAACGATGTCACGCAATCCCGCTTCTGCGACCCACAAAGAATTTAGGCCCAAGCCCCGCGATACTCTGAACCTCTTGTCATCCTCTTGGGGATCTCTTGTGGGCCTCTCGGGGATCACGGGAAACATCGAGGACTACATGAGTAAATTCATCAGGATCACGGGGCGATCTTGGTGGTAGAAGAGAACGAAGAAGAAGATTCCCTACCTTATGCAAGAAAAATTTTATTGAGAAGTTTTGGTCGACAGAAACTGGAGACCGACAGATAGATAAGTAAGAGTTTAGAAACATGGGTTCCGCTAGAAATATGCTAATTTTTCATTTTATTTGGACTATATAAGTACTGAACTGTACATTAATTAGCGCCATGAGCTCCACTCTGTTTTGGAGTGAAAGAGTTAAACCGATGCCGTCGAGCACCGAGGACGATCTGTTAAAGTGCGCTGTGATAATTCTTCAGCAGATCCCACCGTCATGGCGACTACGGCAATCCATGCCCCGTTAGTCAGGCTAAACCTGTTACTGGAGGAATAAAACTGAGAGGTAGGACAGGGTCTTGGTCAGCTATGGTTCGCCAGCCCTAACGCTGGCATATCAGTTATGGGTTACTCACTGACTCCCAAATTGGGCTCCCCACGTTAGTGAAAGCAGTGTCTTGTTATTAATGCTCGGAGCCATGGCTTTCAAGCTGATGCAAAACTATTTCTCCTCTCCAATCCCACTTCATTAGCGTGTATCCGTTCATCAGCTAAATGTCCCCATTAAGACAAGGAAAGCTAACCAAGAGATACACCGGCTGCACCCGCCCACGAACATGCAAGTAAAGGTAAAATTCCCGTTTCTATGGCATTAAGGCATGAAACGTCATGATAATTTAGAGAAGACCGTCTTGGAAGGGGACATAATGGGAAACAGAAAAAGAGGAAGACCAAAACGAAGATGGTTGTAAGACATCGTTGATGACCTGCACATGGATGCATCAGCAGCAGGCCATCTTGCTCACAACCGAGAGGCCTACAGGAGTGCTGTTTGGGAGGCAAAGTTCCGCAAGGGACATGCAAATGAATGAATGCCATTAAGGCATACTGGGAAATACGGTGTTAGGTCCGTATTTTCCATGACCTTCGGCACATATAACAGCATAAATGATCGCATTTTAAAAATGTCCAGTGTGAAACAGGCTTCATGAAATTCCTTTCCACACTAGTTTAATCAACAAGCTTCCACACACGGTAATGGCTCAAGAGGTGCCTCTCAAACGTTACCTTTGCTCTGCCGCCATCGGCAACGCTCGACCCCCCTCCCCCTTCTGAAAACTGTTTCTCTGCTTAACCCGTTCTCGTGGCTTTCCGGATCTTACCAGCGCTTCCTCGGCCGAGGGGATGGGAGGGGGTCGGTGCTGTCCACTTTTCGGGAAACACTCAACTAAGGCCTGGATGTTGTTCATAATTTCACGTGAGAATTGTCTTTTCAGCATTCTTATTTGTTCCTGTTATGCTTCACTACTACAGTAGTTATGATAACTTCATACTGTTGTTGCTGTTACCACTATCACTACTACTATTGTCACTGTTAATACTACTATTATAGCTACTAATAAAACTACTACTACTTCCACTGCTTCAACAGCTGCTATTATTACGACAGCAAGTCCAAAAAAAAAGATATTGCATATCAAGCAAAGTTACAACTAAACCATATGAAAAACGTCCAGGGAGAGTTTTTTAAAAAGTCTTTTCACATATTTTCACTGTTTATGTCCCTCGATTTGCGCTTACTTTTTTAAATCGCCAATAATAATAATAATATGTTCTTGCCTTGCATGTTATTAACTGTATTTCACTCATGCACTTGACATCAAGTATGCATACCTTGGCAGCTACATAGACCAGGATGGTGACACTAGAAAGGAAGTTAGGATCAGAATTGCAAAAGCAGCATCAATCTTCAAGAATCTTGAGAACATATGGAATTCAAAAGTTATAAGCACAAAAACCAAGTTAAGACTATTCAATTCAAATGTAATATCCACCCTCATTTATGCATGCGAAAGCTGGAAAACAACTAAAGAAATAGAAAAGAAATTAGACTCTTTTGAAAACAAATGCCTAAGGAAAATACTCGGCATCAAGTGGAATGAATTCAAGAACAATGCAGAGATAAGACAGATGACTGAACAACAACCAGTCTCACGGGCGATCAGGAAAAGGAGATGGGCATATGTTGGTCACTTGATGAGAAGAAATGCGCAGAGAATCCCAAAACAAGCTATCAAGTGGAACACAACAGGCCGAAGAAAAAGGGGCAGACCGCGTGAAACTCTAAAGAGGACATTATTAAGAGAGGCCAAGTTAACAGGCATAAAATCCTTTGTTGAGGTTGAAAGACTCGCCGAAGACAGGAAAAATTGGCGAACTACTTTGCGAGCCCTATGTGACGTCTAACGGCACGGGAAGGATATAAGATATATAAGAAGACTTGACATCAACTGTTACTGTTGTACCACAGTAATTTATTTACCTGCGTCAGTTTTTCGATTTGAATGGATACTCATTCATTCCTTTGCATGTCCCTTGCGGAACTTTGCCTCCCAAACAGCACTCCTGTAGGCCTCTCGGTTGTGAGCAAGATGGCCTGCTGCTGCTGCATCCATTTCCAGATCATCAACGATGTCTTGCAGCCATCTTCGTTTCGGTCTTCCTCTTTTTCTTTTTCCCATTATGTATCCTTCCAATACGGTCTTCTCTAAATTATCATGACGTTTAATGTGTCCAAAATATTTAAGTTTTCTCTCTTTAATCCTCTTTACTAGCCAGCCTTCTTCAATATTAAGCTCTTGTAGTATAGATATATTTGTTCTTTTTTGTGCCCACGATATGTGGAGAACTCTTCTATAGCATTTACATTCAAAGGCATTTATGTGTTTCTCAGCTGTTTTGTTAAGTGTCCAGGTCTCACAGGCATATGTTGCGATGGGAAAGATGCATGCCCTTAAAAATCTTATTTTTGTGGTTCTGTCTGCTCCTCTCCACAGATTCTTTATTTGTTTTACTTTCTGAAGAGCAATAGATGTCCTCCTTTTAATTTCCCTCATTGTATCTCCATTATTAGTTAGTAGTGATCCAAGATATTCAAAACTCTCCACTTCTTCCAGTTTTTCCTCATTGATACATATTTCAGTTGCCTTGTTTGTTTTGTCAGTTGTCATCACTTTAGTTTTCTTTGCATTAAGATAGAGGTTCTGCTCTTCGCTGTTCTTGCGGACTGACATAATTAGTTTTTCCATTCCTTCTTGTGTTGTGGACAGCAATACTGTGTCATCAGCATATCTAATCTCTGGTATTTCATAACCTCCAACTGTTATCTCTTTCTCTCTCTGAACCTTAAGTGCCCAGGGCACATGGGGCTTCCGCAAGGGTTTTCCACAAATGCCTGTCTTTCGCCTTTTTATTTGCTCTTGCCCAGGTGAGCCCTCTATTGCTCAACATCCTTTCTGTTGTTCTTCTCCATGTCTCTTTTGGTCTACCCTTACTTCTGCTCCCCTGTGGTGTCCATCTTAGTGCTATTTTTGGTAGTGAGTTGTCAGTCATTCGGAGCACATGTCCCAACCATCGCCAGCGTCTTTCCTCAATAATTGTTGTCAGTGGTTTCATCTGCATTTCTGCCAATAAGATGTTATTTCTTATGGTGTTTGGCCAAAATATTTTTTTAATTCTACGTAAACATTTAGTCTGGAAAGAATTCAACTTGTTTTCTATGGTTTTGGTGATTTTCCAGCATTCACTTCCATAGAGTAGTACACTTAGAACATTACTCTTAAATATCCTGATTTTCATATTTATGCTTAGTTTATTTGATTTCCATATATTCTGTAGCATTGCAAAAGCCTGGTTTGCTCTAGTAAGTCTGCTGTTGATGTCCTCTGTGCTGTCTCCATTTTCTACTACTCTGCTGCCAAGGTATACAAATTCGTTGACCTCCTCCACTAACTTGTTATCTACTCTGAGTACATTTCTGTTGTTCACATTTTGCTTCATTAACTTTGTCTTTCCTACGTTGATCTTTAGTCCTATGTTGTTTGCATTCTGGGTTAACTTGTTTATTTTATCTTGCATATCTTTATGACTGCTTGATAATAGACAAATGTCGTCCGCAAAGTCAAGGTCCTCCAGCACTGTGTCAAGGGTCCATTGTAATCCTCTGCGTTTGTCTGATGTTGCCTCCTTCATTAACCAGTCTACTGCCAAGATAAATAATGTTGGTGATAGTACACATCCCTGTTTCACTCCTGTTTGTACCCTAAAGCTGCTGGAGGTATGTTCTCCACAGATAACTTTGCATCCAACTGTTATGGCATCGTAATATTCTTTGTCTACATCTTCTCTAACATTCCTCATTATATTTTCAGTATACAAGTTAAATAAGTAGGGTGACAATATGCACCCCTGACGGACCCCTTGTTTTATGTCAAACCAAGTTGTTGTTTCACCATTTATTCTTACAGCTGCTTGTTGGTCTAGATACAGCAGTGATGTTAATTGTATCAAATGTGTTGGAAATCCCATTTTTTCCATTATTTCCCAAAGTTTCTGGTGTTGTACACAATCAAATGCCTTTGAGTAGTCTATAAAGGATAAATATAGATTCACATTAAACTCCCTGCATTTCTCTATTATTAATCTTAGATTGAATATATGATCTCTTGATCCTCTTCCTTGCCTGAAGCCAGCTTGGACCATATTGACTTCTTCTTCTATTTTCTTTCGAAGTCTACTCATTATGATTTTTAACAGAATTTTACTGGCATGACTAATCAGGGCAACAGAAAGGATACTACACTTTGGTATATTTAATCTTTTTTTTAAATATTACCATTGTTTCTGTCTCGCTCTAAACCTCTCTTACTTGCTCTCTTCAATAATAATCTTCTTCAGGTTTTAGACACCAAAGCACATATTTCGTTCATGCATTCTGATGAGCACATTCTAAATAACACAACATCCAGAAAACGACACAAATAACTAACACCAACACAAGCATTTTGTGTTTGCAAAGTGAGGAAGGTTACTTATATCACTTCATATTCCTTTAAAGATAGTATAACTGAAACAGATTTTAATTCACCTAGTGATCTATCAATTTGTGAGCAAAAAAAAAAAAAAACGAAAACTGAACTTTCATGTTATCTCTACACCATTTACTGTGTGTGACCCAACATGACAAAATAATTCTCATTTCAACATCTGAGACACTGCTATACATGTTTCACATAAAGTGTCATTTATATACTTTCCAGCTGTGAAAACTGTCAATTTCTGAAAGTAAGCTTAACAATAAATCACACATGAAGAAAGTGTGCCTCAATCATGCAGACAGGTCATATCAACATAAGCATGTCTCAATCATGTACACAGGTCAAATCAATGTAAGCATGCCTCCAATCATGTAGACAGGTCATATTACTGTGAGTTATCACATTTAGTGCCCACAAATGAAGGTTGGTGCTGTATGAAATGTCTTACTATATTGGAGCAAGTGATAGATAGATAGATAGATAGATAGATAGATAGATAGATAGATAGATAGATAGATAGATAGATAGATAGATAGATAGATAGATAGATAGATAGATAGATAGATAGATAGATAGATAGATAGATAGATAGATAGATAGATAGATAGATAGATAGATATAGATAGATAGATAGATAGATAGATAGATAGATAGATAGATAGATAGATAGATAGATAGATAGATAGATAGATAGATAGATAGATAGATAGATAGATAGATAGATAGAGAAACAGACAGAGAGAGATAGAGAGAGAGAGATGGAGAGGGATAGAGAGATTGATTGATTGATTGATCTTTATTTCAAAAGGGTTAAGAATTGGGCACGCAGGCCCGTCTGACATTCTGCCCTTTATCATACATCTTTCACTCTATTCCAGACATTCTACAAATATGCTGTTCATATAACAAACATAACTAACATTGAAGCATATGAGAGAGAGATGGAGAGAGGGAGATTGCTTTAAACTGGATCAGTACTTTCAAATATGGTTTAGCTGCATTTAGGATAACCTAAATAATACTTACAAATATCATCACTGACTGCAAGTAAAGTGGGTTTTTTTTTTTAATCTAAATCTTAAAATCAATATTTCCAGTGCATTAAAAAATCTCTGTAATTATCAAGAAAGTGCACATAACTGATTTAAGGATCATTTTGTACAAATGGGTTACACATATATTAGAAATTTACTGACAAATATAAAAATCTAACATCTCAGTACATCAGAAATATACAGTGTTGAAGATTAAATTATGGTTTACTTTTTTTCATATATTAATTACATTTAGCTGCATAACAAGTTAAAGAGTTTGCAAACACAAAATAATTAACATTTTCTTTGTTTATTACAAATATGGACATAAATCTCCTTTTGTAGCAAAAAAGCAACATATTTAATTAAATATCTGCTATAAAACAAAACACAAAAAAATAATAAAAATAAAATCTTTGACAACATGATGAGCAAAATAATAATAATAATAAAACAAAAACTAATCCGGTCCAGTAAAAGTATACAAATCTAGAGCAATATACAGTAAACAAATATATTCTTGGGGGCAATTAAACATCAAACCATAGTTTCATGTATGAAACAAACCGAAAAAAATAATAAAAATAAATAAATAATAACTTCAGCTTTTCTTTTCTTGGTATTTCATGTTGTATACTTCCATTATTTATCTGAGGTACATTCACACAAAGTGACTCTGCTGGGTCATATTCAAAATCATCCTCACACACTGATTATTACTGAGTTCATTCAAATCTGTTTATCTTCATATCAGAAGCTGAACTCTGGTCTTTGGAAGAAAGAACAGAAAGATGACCTCATTACACATTTCAAACCCAGCCCCTTCTCCCTCTCTCTCTCTCCAATCATGTGACTGCTGACACCAGATCTGTGCTGATTTAGGAATTTTTTTCATCTTTGAAAAGTTCAGACCTAGCAGCATCTCACAGGCAACTTACACACTCTTGTTTAAGAAAGTGAAACATCAATGCAGCTTCTCAGTTCATCAAAAGAAGCACCCACAGTCTGACAAGCACTTACTGTTATTTAAACCTCCCATGCCCTAAAATGCCACTCACATATTCTGACACGGACTATTTACCAGGCCATTCTGTCTTTGTCTATGTTATGTTCCAGCACTGCTCGTCTCACCTGTCCTAATTATATGTTGCAAAAACTTACTATTTACTTCAGCTATTTCTTATTCTATGTCCAAGTTTTCCTATACCAACCAGTTTCCTATACATTCCAGTCCTTAGTCCAAATTTTCCTATACCAACCAGTTTCCCATATGTTCCTGTCCTTAGTTCAGGTTTTCCTACACAAGCCAGTTTCCTATATGTTCCAATCCTTAGTCACAGTTTTCCTGGTAAAAGACAGCTTTGATATTCCAATCACTGGTCAGATTTTTCCTGTGTGAGACAGATTTGATATGCCTATCTTTGGTCAAAGTTCTCTTAAACAAATGGCTCATTTGAAAGAACAAAAAAAAACAACTTATTAATAATATATTTTTTTAATGTGCTCATTTTTACTTTCACTTCAAGAATTTCTTTTTTTCAGAAACTTCACAAAGCACAAAGAAGTTTTAAAAATACACATAAGTGAAACAAAGTTGGAGAATGAAAACATTTTTAAACTGGAATCTACAGTGGCTCTTCATTCCTCAAATACTGTCAGAAAATCTGCCAGAGGTCAGGGCTGCTATTTCTAGAGTGATATAAATGCTCTAAGAATGTTAAGTGATCGGATATTGTGGCCACCAGTCTTAACACCTAAGACCCGCACCACTCTTTAGAGCTAAACTTTTTTTAGACATGCTGAAAAAATGCCCTCGACACAAAAAACCTTGAACAAAATTGATGACAATTGTGCAGATAAACAATATATAAAGACTGAAAGGAAACAGCTTGTCTGAATGTGTAATACAGGGACAGGAGCATTCTGAAGACCCATCATAGCAGTATACACAAGGCTGGTTCTAGACTGCTCGCTAAACCAAGTGGCCTAGAATCTGTATTGTGTATATGACTGTCAGAGCAAACCTTCACTGCAGAAATGGAAAACAGAACAAGAATGAATCATTGCTCTGAGTGCTTCTTCTGCTTCTTCTTCGTTCGCTTCTACCACCAAGACCGCCCTGCGATCCTACTGAATTTACACCTGTGGTCCACATTAAGTCCTGTGGTCCCCCGTAGGTCCCCGAAAGGACCACACAGGATCCCCGAGAGGACCACATGGGGTTCAGAGTATCGCAGGGCTTGAGCCTGTATTCTTGGTGGGTCCCGGAAGCGGGATTGCATGACACCGTGGTTTTCGTTGCACCAGTTTAGTCTAGAGTTGGACTGTCTCACCGGAAGACCTCGACGTGTTTTGGATATCAGTATATCCCCGCTGGATGAGAGGTGTTAGCCCACCTAGGCCAGAGTTGGACTTTCTCACTGGAAAACCTCGACGTATTTTAAGATACCCATGTATCATCGCCGGGTGAGAGGTGGTTGCCCATCCAGTCCAGAGTTGGACTTTCTCACTGGAAAACCTCAGCAATTAGGATATGCATACATCCCCGCCAGGTGAGAGGTGGTTGCCTATCTAGACTGCCCTGGTCCAGTGTCTCCGACTTCAGCATTTTGTGGTCGTGGCCGCTACCCTTCCTAGTTGTGACCAGGATGGAGCTTTTGTCCAGGTGGATGAATCCTCGCCACTAATGACTTCTACCCCTGGGTTGAGCCAGTTTAGGCATATTATCCCAGTATGGGCGTGTTTGAGACGTGACCAACCTCTACAGCAGAGGTGCCATGGCATGCGTAGCCTTTAAGTTTCACCCCTGGAGTGAGCCAGTTTAGGCATATTTCACCAGTATGGGTGTATATCTGGCGTGACCGATCTCTAGAGCAGAAGTGGCATGACATGCCTAGCCAGCAAGTTTCACTCCTGGTGCATGCTGGTTTAGGCATATTTCACCAGTGTAGGTGTATTTCGGACGTGGCCGGCCTCTAGAGCAGAGGTGCCGTGGTATGTGTAGCTCTCGCAGCGATACTACTGGTCATACCGATTAATCTTCACTTTATCTTTTTTCCTTCACCTTTTCACACTGATGACACACAGCAACCCTGATTGCTTTTCCGCATTTTCTTCCTTGGTCGGGAGGAGCTTCACTCCACGCGCGGAATCCGAAGAGTCTCGCCAGCAGTGTCCTAACCTCTAGGTTAAGCCAGTCCAAAAATTTCACCCGATATGAGTACACTTAGGACGTGGCCGACCTCCAGACCAGAGGTGCTGTGATTTGACTGTTTGCTTCACTTTTTTCCTTTCTACCACCTTTTCCACAGTGGTGCCGCACGGCAACCCATTTGCACCTTTCTTCATTGCCTGGGAGGAGCACCGCTCCATGCACGGCAGCTGAAGAATCTCGCCAGCAGCAGTAGATGAGCTACCAAACGTGCCACTCATCTACCCTAAGTGTCTGGTTTTCAGGCGCCAGATATTCGCCTTCGCCCCTTCTCCTGTCAGTTTAAACAGTTCTGCCACAGGAAGGCCAGGAGCTGGACTTGACTGCCAGAGGCTGTTTGAGACGCATGCCGTTGGAGTGGAGAGCGAATTCTCCACCCCACCTCCGGCAATAACAGTCCTTAGAACCACTCTGAGTGCATTTCTCTTAAAATTATTATACTCAATGGATGCCACAGCATACTTGTATATCTCTACGTTGAATTCTGTTTGATATCACAAATCTAATCTGCTGGCTTTTATCAAGTGTGCACTGAAGTAAACAATCATTTATATTATCACTCATTTATTTCTTTTTATTTACCTCGTGCTGAACTGACCAGTAGGTAAGACACCGGATTTTGTTTACCTTGCCCTGAACTGACCAGTAGGTAAGACATAGGATTTTGTTTACCTTGCCCTGAACTGGTAAAGGTAAAGGTAACCCTGTCATGCCTTAGAGCCACATAGGGATATGGTGTTAGTGCCCATATTTTCCTTGACCTGTCAGCACACTAGAGGGTGATATGGTCAGTATCACGCCTGGCTGCCTTTCCTTCCCCAACTCCAGAAGAAGTTGGGTACCCATTTCTACAGCTGGGTGACTGGGGTGCCGCCGGCCGGATTCGAACCCCCGACCTTCGCCATGAGAGACCAGTGCACTAACCACTTCGCCACTCAGACACCCGCCCTGAACTGACCAGTAGGTAAGACATAGGATTTTGTTTACCTTGCCCTGAACTGACCAGTAGGTAAGACATAGGATTTTGTTTACCTTGCCCTGAACTGACCAGTAGGTAAGACATAGGATTTTGTTTACCTTGTCCTGAACTGACCAGTAGGTAAGACATAGGATTTTGTTTACCTTGCCCTGAACTGACCAGTAGGTAAGACATAGGATTTTGTTTACCTTGCCCTGAACTGACCAGTAGGTAAGACATAGGATTTTGTTTACCTTGCCCTGAACTGACCAGTAGGTAAGACATAGGATTTTGTTTACCTTGCCCTGAACTGACCAGTAGGTAAGACATAGGATTTTGTTTACCTTGCCCTGAACTGACCAGTAGGTAAGACAAAGGATTTTGCTTTGTTAAAAAATATCACCTTATCATGTCATGAAGGCACCTGTGGGGTGGTGGTTAGTGATGGTGGTGGCCACATTTTTATTGATCTGTGGGTACGCTAGGTTCTTAACCTGGAGGTATGGGGTCCAAATGATGGGTGTATAGGATGTTATTCTTGAACAGTTTTTGTACAAAAAATTCTTATGGCTATTCAGTTTCTAGCTACACATTTGTAAAACATAACTAGCTACTGGCATTTCATGAAGTCATACTGGTACCTAAGAGAACTGGTGATGATGATGATTCTGAAAGTCTGGTAAAGGAGGTATAAGAAATATTTTGGGAAATCCATCAGGGGGGCCTGTAATCATAAACAAGTTTAAGAACCCCTGCATGAGAAGGCTAAGGGGTTAGGATCATGCCTGGACGTCTTTACTCCCCCCAAGTTCCGAAAGGAGTCAAGTACCCATTTCTATTCTTTTTCTTCTTCTTCTTCTGCAGTCTCCTTGGAACTGCAAGCTGGTGCTCTTTGCAGCTGATGCTGTAAAGATGTTGAGGCACAGCATCAAGCTGGCTTGGAGGCAAGTTATGGCAGCTAATTTTTTTTTTCAGTCCCAGACTGCAGCTAAAAAGCAGAGTGTGTGCAATACTTCTTTATCAGACTCCACTACCATGATGACTACAGTGATCCCTGGCCTGTTAGCCAGGCTAGGGCCATTACTGCGATACCAACAGAGAGATGGGACAGGGTCTTGATCAGCTATGGTTCACCAACCCTGAAGTCGCGATGTCAGCTACAGGTTTCTGAATGACAAAACGGAGAGCATCTTCAACCCAACCCATTTCTATAACTGGGTGACCCAGGTGCCTGCAGCAGGCAGGGCAAGATCTAACAAATTTTTAGAGTTAAAAAAGTTACATTTTTTTTTTCTCCTTTGTCTCTACAGTGATATTGACTGAACATATAGTTCTTATATGTAAGCCTCATAGCATGTATTGTATCACTTCAATATATAACAGCTACTTTTTATAAAGAAAAGAAACATTCATTCACAAACAAACATATGCTCAATAAAGTAATAATTAAAACAAAACAAAAGCAAATGAAAGGAACAAGGTCACAACCTGATCTAATCTTCTTGTACGCAAGGACCTGATTTTGCCGTAACATTATCAAATTTCACATCCATTTCCATAAAAAATAAATGTAAAATAAATTAATAAATAATTCTGCATGGCCATTCACAATCATGTGAAACTGTGAAAATTAAGCTCAGCAAAAGATGCTCAACAGAAGAACAATTCTGCAACAGATTTACAACATATCTTTCCGCTGTTTACTACATGATTTACAAATAAACCTGATTTACATAACAAATATTTGCCCCCACCAAACAAAAGTTCTCATTTCACATTGAGAGCTAGGGTTAATCGGAGGTATTCAGTTTTCACCGTAACCAGTTAAAAATTAATAAACACTAATAATTTAGTCTGTTGATTAAGTTTTCCTGGACAACCATGTCATGTGGGGAAACAAGAAGAAAACAATAACCACATTAAAATAAGGTAATTTATTCTCAGAAAAGGTTGACTCACGCCAGCTGCACCAGTCGGACACACATGACTGCTATTAGTGGATCATAATATAAGTTCCATCAACCAAAAGTGAGCAGCGTTTCAGCAGCCTGGATGATCGTAACGCATTTAGGATCAATTTACACACCTGAAAGCCATGCCATTTAGTATCAGGAGAGTGATACTTCCAAGCCAGTAAATGCTTTCTGTGAATATTCACAAAAGCGAATGTTCTGAAAAGTAGTACTGACCCTTTTCTCTTTCTCCCTATATACATACAAAAACTTATTATGTACTGTGTATGTTCCAAAAAATATCACCATTCCTCTTATTATTTTATTGGTCATCAAATTCTTCTTTCTATAGAACTTTTAAAAAAAAAACAATGTATTATTTACAACCTCACTTCTTTTCATTTTATGTTCAACTCTGAGAGCTAAGAGTAAACAAATGGTTTTAAGTACATTTTGTGCAGAAATATCAGCTATGATCAATAAGAAACTTTTTCCAAGTGAAAAAGACACATAGCCAATATCTTGCTAAAAATAAAACTGATGATTCAAGGCTTATTTTGTACAGACAGGTCACAAATATATTAGAAATGTATTTCAAACATAAGCTACTGATACATTCACCCTGAATTAATCTGTAATGAAAGAGCAAAGTAGCTAACAAGATGACATTACAGATGCAGTTACCACCATGTATCTGGGGGCAGAACGAGGAATTTTTGCATAAATGACGCCCTTTAATGGAGACACTAGTGAAGATTACTGACTTCACCAAATCAGTGCTCTCTCAGTGCTGTGCCATAAAAATTAGATGACTATATTATCATCACATATAGTACATCTTAACATCACATATGGTGCATGAAGCAGAAAACTAAAGGTGACGTTTCTCCAGCGCACATAATTTAGCTGTTTTATGTTCCAATGTTCAAACAAACTCTGTACCTGATGGAAAAACCCCTACATATGGCTCCTAGAACATACAAAGTGTACCTAATCAATGTCCTCCATCCTGATGGGTAACACTGCACTAGTAAGTTCCCTCTCAGCTTCACTGGTTCTCACACTTCAAACCATCCTAACAACAGCAATCAGAATTATTGTCTTTATGATACCAAAACTATGGAACTCACTGTTGAGGACGCTCAGATCCAGCACAGCAGCAAAGCAAAACCCAAACAACTTACAGCAGGGCCAAAATCTACTGCATTCAAGCAGGCTTTGCTGCAATTGAAATTTTTTTTTTTACTATTTAAGCATGGGAACACAGGACATGATATACCACAGCTTGAAGACTCCTGATGTATGAGTATGTCATAGATTCATCAGTTTCAGCAGGGTCAGGTGTTGTATTATAGCATAACTGCTGCCTTGTTCACCATCATTCCGCGTTATTAACAAATTTTTTCTGACTGTTGCTGTTAGGACTGTTCAAAGTTTTAAACCAGCTTTTGTTAAAGGCTTTGTAGGGAGACAAATTTCAGTTGCAGGACAATGAACGTTTTTTTTTTCCTCCCTTTTTCATCTACTGATTGCTATGAGATTACATGTATCAAATGCTGATCAGTGTAGCTCTGTTATGTGTCTCAAATGCTAATCACTGTAGCTGTTACACGTCTCAAATGCTGATCACTGAAGCTCTGTTATGTGTCTCATATGTTAATCACTGTAGCTCTGCTATGTGTCTCAAATGCTGATCACTGTATATCTCTGTTATGTGTCTCAAATGCTGATCACTGTAGCTCTGTTATGTGTCTCAAATGCTAATCACTGTAGCTCTGTTACATGTCTCAAAATGCTAACCAATGGGACTTTGTTACAAGCTTAAACTGATGACTGGGGTGTCCAGACCTTTATTCTCATAAATATCACCAAATAAATATTGCCTATTCAACATAACTTTTCACAGCCCGCATTCTAGAAACATTAATGATCTCAACGCAATCACTCACATAAATGTTAAAATGTACCATTGCTGTACGTCAGACAAGTCAACAAGTGCTCAAACTTCTTGTGAAGGTGGATCTCAATGTAGTGCACAAGAGTGAGAACCCTAACAAATGAGAAGTGATGGGCAGTGTTTGATCCCTACACCTAAAGTCCAGGGCATCCCTATCAGTTCAGCCAATCCTAGTTCTATAAACACATCTCCCAAAATGGTAGTGACTGCTCTTCTTGAGACACCTTCATAAAACCATATCCTCAACCAGTTTAACCAGTGTCATAAAGTAAGTATATGGCCTGACACTTACTTCTCCCTGCCAAAGCTTGATTAAATAAACAAAACCGGTTGTCTTAACCAAAAACACTTGTTATCACAACCAAACCAAGTAATTATGAAATATTACTTCTATCATAATCACTAAATAACACCTGACCTCTACTCCTCATAAAATGAACTCTGGCCAACATGATTTCAACCAATTGAAACAACAGATATATTTACCCATCGCATCAACAGATGTACAGGTAACACATATGTTGATATTTTTTAAAAAAAGACACATAACTCACCCTGCTGTAACATCAAATATTTGATTTTAAAAGGACATAATACTTCACTTTTCTAAGCAAAATGGCCACATGCAACATGAGCTAGTAGTAACAAAAATCTTACTTTCTGGGGCACATGACAAATGAATAATTTTTTAAATATATACATATCACTGTGACAGATGGAAACCAACCAAAATGATTTTTCTCATTGTCTTTTAAAAAAGAAATACCACATTTCCCTTGGCCAGTATTTCCTAGGGCCCACAAAATAAATCTTGCTAAGTAACTACACAACGAATTTTCCCTTGGGCCAATCAAATGAACTTTCTCTACTCCTCTTCTTCTTCAATGTTCAAGGACAGCTGGTCATGCTAAATCTGCAGCCCTGCCACCCCGACAAAGTCTGCCATATTCTCTAATCTTGACCGGGACTCCCTCAGATTTTCTTTCAGTTCCTCTCTCTTGTGCCAGATCTGTGCCTGAGGTTTGGAACTTTCCTTAGAGTTCACAAAAGCAATATTTCCCTATAGCCCACAAAATAAAATTTTTTAAATAACCACACAAACAGTTTTTCCCCTAGGCCCATCAAATGACTTTTCCCCAAGACCCACAAAAAGAACTTCAACAGGGCCCACGGTGGCTACACCATCTGCAAACAAAAAAAACAAAAAGTTATTCTGTTACAAATACTACACCTCTTCTGTTACATTTTGGAACAAATCCATTTAACTACTCTTTTTGAGGATAGCAAACAACCAAAAAATCACAATTACTTCCCTTACCATCCACTTCAAGTGTCCTTTTTTTTCCACCTCCATCTACAGAAATCATTGTTAAAAATGTTTCATCAAACATATACTCCTACTGCTTAAAAAACAACAATCAGGGGAAAAAAAAAGAATGACGAAAGAATAACAACAAAATTAAAACATACATAAGAAATGTGATGAATAATAAGGCCAAAGTGTACAAAACCTAAAACAAAGTAATAAACTTCAAACAGTAAACATAGCCATGTATTGACATAAATTTAACATGATTTTATATGTTAATGTGGTTTGTTTCCACAAAAATAACACAGCTGTGCTTTTTAACAATAACAATACTTTGTTGAACACAGTAACAAGTATGTTCAACACTAACACAGCCATGTGCCAATTCAAAGTAAGAATTTTTATAAAATAACACATTTACACAAGGCAGCTGAAATATGTATCAATGAGGAAAAACTGGAAGAAGGGGAGAGTTTTCAATATCTTGGATCACTGCTAACTAATAATGGAGATACAATGAGGGAAATTAAAAGGAGGACATCTATCACTCTTCAGAATGTAAAACAACTAAAGAAGCTGTGGAGAGGAACAGACAGAACCACAAAAATAAGATTTTTAAGGGCATACATCTTTCCCATCGCAAAATATGCCTGTGAGACCTGGACATTTAACAAAACAGCTGAGAAACACATTTGAATGTAAATGCTACAGAAACACATTTGAATGTAAATGCTACAGAAGAGTTCTTCAAATACCATGGACACAAAAAATAACAAATATACTACAAGAACTTAATATTGAAGAAGGCTGGCTAGTAAAAAGTATTAAACAAAGAAAATTTAAATATTTTGGACACAGTAACATCATGATAATCTAGAGAAGACTGTCTTGGAAGGGTACATAATGGGAAAAAGAAAGAAAGGAAGACTAAGGCGAAGATGGCTGCAAGACATCATTGATGATCTGCAAATGGATGCCGCAGCAGCAGGCCATCTTACTCACAACCGAGAGGCCTACAGGAGTGCTGTTAGGGAGGCAAAGTTCCACAAGGGACATGCAAATGAATGAATGAACACGTTTACATTTGTGAGCATGTATGAAACATCATACATCTTACATCCTTCCCATGCCATTAAACGTCACATAGGGCTCACATGGTAGTTCACCAAGTCTTCCTGTTTTCAGCGAGCTTTTCAACCTCATCAAGGGATTTTATGCCTACTAATTTGGTTCTCTTTAGAGTTTCACATAGTCGACTCTTTTTCTTCAGCCTGTCGTGTTCCACTTGATGGCTTGTTTTGGGATTCTCTATTTCTTCTCATCACATGACCGACATATGTCCATTTTCTTTTTTCTAATCACCCATGAGACAGGTTGTTGTTTGCTCATCTGCCTTATCTCTGCGTTGTTCATGAATTTGTTCCACTTTATATCAATTATTTTCCTCAGGCATTTGTTTACAAAAGAGTCTAACTTGTCTATCACTTTAGTTGTTTTCCAGCTTTTGCATGTATAAATGAGGGTGGATATTACATTTGAACTGAATATTCTTAACTTGGTTTTTGTGCTCATAATTTTAGAGTGCCATGTCTTCTCAAGATTCTTGAAGGCCAATGCTGCTTTTACAATTCTAACTTCCTTTCTGGTGTCGCCATCTTAGCCTGTATATGAGGGGTGTTCAGAAAGTAATGCACCACATCGTTTTTCTCAGGAGCTGTTTATTCAAAAAGCATGAAATTTATCCACCATATACATGCATATGTCATGTAAATTTCGGTATTATTCAATATAATCCCCATCAATTTGTACAGCTTTGTACCAGCACAAAACAAGTGCATGTATTCCTAGCCGTACCAGATTTTCTCTTGATTATGCAGCCATTTCTTCGCTGCATGAATCACTCCTTTGTCATCTTCAAATCTTACCCCTTGGAGTGCATCTTTAAGTGGACCAAACAGATGGAAATCAGAGGGTGCCAAATTGGGACTATAGGGTGGATGGGGTAGTACAGTCCAACCCAATCTGGTGATTGCTTCCCGTGCTGCCCAACTTGTGTGAGGGAGCATTTGTCATGAAGGAGAAGCAGGTCTGCTGGATTCTTGTACGGCCGAACTCTGTGAAAACGTTGATTGAGTTTTTTTAATGTCTTAATGTAAGCTCGGTAATTGATTGTCTCTCCTCTTGGCATAAGATCCACAAGAATCATACCTTCAATGTCCCAAAAGATAGTGATCATGACCTTTCCAGCTGAAGGAGTTGTCTTGCATTTCTTTCTTCATGGTGATTGTGGCTCATGCCACTCTAATGACTGTCTTTTTTGTCTCAGGTTCAAAATGATGTGCGCAGGTTTTGTCACCTGTTACGATCTTAGCCAAAAAGTTCTCTCTCTCAACACTGAAACTCTCCAACAATTCAGAAGAAATTGCTTTCCTTTGCAATCGATGTTCATTTGTAAGACTTAGAGGAACTCATCTTGTGCAAACCTTAGACTATCCCGGAGCTTTTATAAATGCATTTGCACTACCATTGCTGAGTGACAGCTTTAAGGCCAATTGTTGAGTAGTGATACGCCTATCAGTAAGAATAATGCCCTCAGCACATTTCAACATTTCTACCTTGGTGCCTGTAGCAGGACATCCAAAGTGCAGCTGATCATGAAACTCCTTATCTCCACTTACTGATTCTTCGATTCTCTGAACCCAGTGACTGACTGTACTCCTGTTGACTGCAAAACTTCCATACACATCACATAGATGCTTGTGAATGTTCACAATAGTTTCCTTCTCTGCAACGAGAAATTCTATCACAATTCCCTGCTTATACCGCAAGTTGCTAACACGCCCCATTTCAACTGTTAGGGCAGCCATATTCTTTGGTCGGTTGCGGTGCAATTTGAATCACACAGTCGGCATAT
Organism: Achatina immaculata; assembly: GCA_009760885.1. Lineage (NCBI taxonomy): Eukaryota > Metazoa > Mollusca > Gastropoda > Stylommatophora > Achatinidae > Lissachatina > Lissachatina immaculata. The sequence continues at coordinate 9,699,033 of CM019703.1, forward strand.
GCCATATTTAAAGTGTGCAAAATTTCACGCTTCTGTCTTCACTATTAGCTGAAAAACACAATGTGGTGCATTACTTTCTGAACGACCCTCATAAATGTATAGAACACACTAGGGAAAATTAGTAGTACCGTATTTCAGATGTGAAACAAAAATCTTTCTCTTTTTTTTTTTTTTTTACATACAAAAGTCCTGAATTAATAATTTGGAATCCAAATCAAAAAGTCTTCATCAGAAAAATTACCCATAATGCTCTTTCATTTGTTTCACTTTCGAAATACTTTACTTATCTTCGTTATGCCAGAACACTGATGGCTGTTCTAGATGAAACATGAAAATGTCAGGGTCAGATTTTATTCCACATCCAGCCTGCTGCTCATGGTTACCGGCTGCTGATTTTATTCCACCTCCAGCCTTGTGCTCGTGGTTGCCAGCTGCTGATTTTATTCCACCTCCAGCCTTGTGCTCATGGTTACCAGCTGCTGATTTTATTCCACCTCCAGCCTTGTGCTCGTGGTTGCCAGCTGCTGATTTTATTCCACCTCCAGCCTTGTGCTCATGGTTACCAGCTGCTGATTTTATTCCACCTCCAGCCTGGTGCTCGTGGTTACCAGCTGCTGATTTTATTCCACCTCCAGCCTGGTGTTTGTGGTTACCAGCGCTTCTTCTTCTTCTTCTTCTTCGTTCACTTCTACCACCAAAAACCGCACTGTGAACCTACTGAATTCACACATGTGGTCCTCGTTAGGTCCGGTGGTCCCCTGTGTGGTCCAAAATAGACCACATGAGTTCCACGAAGGACCACAAGGGGTTCAGAGTATCACAGTGCTTTAGCCTGTATTCTTGGTGGGTCTCGGAAGCGGGATTGCGTGACACCGTGGTTTTCATTGCACCAGTTTGGTCTAGGGTTGGACTTTCTCACCGGAAGACCTCGACGTGTTTGGAATATCAGTGCATCCCCGCTGGGTGAGAGGCGTCAGCCCACCCAGGACAGAGTTGGACTTTCTCACCGGAAAACCTCGACGTGTTATGAGATACCCGTGTATCACCGCCGGGTGAGAGGTGGTTGCCCATCCAGTCCAGGGTTGGACTTTCTCACCGGAAAACCTCAGCGTGATTAGGATACGCAGACATCCCCGCCGGGTGAGAGGTGGTTGCCTATCTAGACTTCCCTGGTCCAGTGTCTCCGACTTCAGCATTTTGCGGTCGTGGCCGCTACCCTTCCTAGTTGTGACCAGGATGGAGCTTTTGTCCAGGAGGACGAATCCTCGCCACTAGTGACTTCTACCCCTGGGTTGAGCCGGTTTAGGCATTTCCCAGTATGGGCATGTTTGGGACGGGACCGACCTCTAGGGCAGAGGTACTGTGACATTCATAGCCTTCAAGATTCACCCCTGGTATGAGCCGGTTTAGGCAAAATTCACCAGTATGGGTGTTTATCAGGCGTTACCGACCTCTAGAGCGGAGGTGGCATGACATGTCTAGCCATCGAGTTCCACCCCTGGTGTATACCGCAAGTTGCTAACACGCCCCATTTCAACTGTTAGGGCAGCCATATTCTTTGGTCGGTTGCGGTGCAATTTGAATCACACAGTCGGCATATGCCATATTTAAAGTGTGCAAAATTTCACGCTTCTGTCTTCACTATTAGCTGAAAAACACAATGTGGTGCATTACTTTCTGAACGACCCTCATAAATGTATAGAACACACTAGGGAAAATTAGTAGTACCGTATTTCAGATGTGAAACAAAAATCTTTCTCTTTTTTTTTTTTTTTTACATACAAAAGTCCTGAATTAATAATTTGGAATCCAAATCAAAAAGTCTTCATCAGAAAAATTACCCATAATGCTCTTTCATTTGTTTCACTTTCGAAATACTTTACTTATCTTCGTTATGCCAGAACACTGATGGCTGTTCTAGATGAAACATGAAAATGTCAGGGTCAGATTTTATTCCACATCCAGCCTGCTGCTCATGGTTACCGGCTGCTGATTTTATTCCACCTCCAGCCTTGTGCTCGTGGTTGCCAGCTGCTGATTTTATTCCACCTCCAGCCTTGTGCTCATGGTTACCAGCTGCTGATTTTATTCCACCTCCAGCCTTGTGCTCGTGGTTGCCAGCTGCTGATTTTATTCCACCTCCAGCCTTGTGCTCATGGTTACCAGCTGCTGATTTTATTCCACCTCCAGCCTGGTGCTCGTGGTTACCAGCTGCTGATTTTATTCCACCTCCAGCCTGGTGTTTGTGGTTACCAGCGCTTCTTCTTCTTCTTCTTCTTCTTCGTTCACTTCTACCACCAAAAACCGCACTGTGAACCTACTGAATTCACACATGTGGTCCTCGTTAGGTCCGGTGGTCCCCTGTGTGGTCCAAAATAGACCACATGAGTTCCACGAAGGACCACAAGGGGTTCAGAGTATCACAGTGCTTTAGCCTGTATTCTTGGTGGGTCTCGGAAGCGGGATTGCGTGACACCGTGGTTTTCATTGCACCAGTTTGGTCTAGGGTTGGACTTTCTCACCGGAAGACCTCGACGTGTTTGGAATATCAGTGCATCCCCGCTGGGTGAGAGGCGTCAGCCCACCCAGGACAGAGTTGGACTTTCTCACCGGAAAACCTCGACGTGTTATGAGATACCCGTGTATCACCGCCGGGTGAGAGGTGGTTGCCCATCCAGTCCAGGGTTGGACTTTCTCACCGGAAAACCTCAGCGTGATTAGGATACGCAGACATCCCCGCCGGGTGAGAGGTGGTTGCCTATCTAGACTTCCCTGGTCCAGTGTCTCCGACTTCAGCATTTTGCGGTCGTGGCCGCTACCCTTCCTAGTTGTGACCAGGATGGAGCTTTTGTCCAGGAGGACGAATCCTCGCCACTAGTGACTTCTACCCCTGGGTTGAGCCGGTTTAGGCATTTCCCAGTATGGGCATGTTTGGGACGGGACCGACCTCTAGGGCAGAGGTACTGTGACATTCATAGCCTTCAAGATTCACCCCTGGTATGAGCCGGTTTAGGCAAAATTCACCAGTATGGGTGTTTATCAGGCGTTACCGACCTCTAGAGCGGAGGTGGCATGACATGTCTAGCCATCGAGTTCCACCCCTGGTGTGTGCCGGTTTAGGCATATTTCACCAGTGTAGGTGTATTTCGGACGTAGGCGGCCTCTAGAGCAGAGGTGCCGTGGTATAGCTCTCGTAGCGATACTACTGGACATACCAGGTTAAACTTCACTTTCCACCACCTTTTCCCATCGGCGCCGCACAGCAACCTTTATTTCCGCATTTACTTCCTTAACCGGGAGGAGCTTCACTCCACGCGCGGCATTTGAAAAGTCAAGCCAGCAGTGACTTAACCTCTGGGACAAACCGGTTCATGCATTTCACACGATATGACTGCACTCAGGACGTGGCCAACCTCCAGACCAGAGGTGCCGTGATTTGACTGTTTGCTTCGCTTTATTCTTTCAACCACCTTTTCCGCAGTGATGCTGCGCGGCAACCTCATTTGCAAATTTCTTCATTGGCCGGGAAGAGCACCGCTCCACGCACGGCAGCTGAAGATCTCGCCAACAGCGGCAGATGAGCTACCAAACGTGACACTCATCTACCCTAAGTAACTGGTTTTCAGGCGCCAGATATTCGCCCTCGCCCCTTCTCCTGTCAGTTTAAACAGTTCTGCCACGGGAAGGCCAGGAGCTGGACTTGACTGCCAGAGGCTGTTTGTGGCGCGTTTGCAGTCCTTAGAACCGTTACCAGCGCTGATTTTATTCCACCTCCAGCCTGGTGCTCGTGGTTACCAGCTGCTGATTTTATTCCACCTCCAGCCTGGTGCTCGTGGTTACCAGCTGCTGATTTTATTCCACCTCCAGCCTGGTGCTCGTGCTTACCAGCTGCTGATTTTATTCCACATCCAGACTGGGAGCTCATGGTTACTGGCTGATGATTTTATTCCACATCCAGCCTGGTGCTGTGGTTACCAGCTGCTGATTTTATTCCACATCCAGACTGGGAGCTCATGGTTACCAGCTGCTGTTGCATCTCAAGCTCTTGTTACTGTAGAAAGAAACAACACTATCTTCAGCAAGCAAGTCTTCTGTTAAATTTGCTGCACTGATCCACTCCAAAAGGTAAATCATGCCATCACAGCCTGCTCTTAGCCTGTCTTGACCACTATTCCAAGAGCATCACGGAAGCATCGGGTGATGATAATTTAAGCTCACCATTAAAGAGAACAGCATATATACACACCTGCCAAAGCCTAACCCCGGAGACCACATCAACACCTTATGTCGTAAAGACCAATGCACAATTTTCAGGTTGAGAACAGGACACATCACCCTCAATAAGCACTTACACAGAGTGACCGCTGACCACACACCACACTGCATGCACTGCAACAGACAAGGAGAAGAAACTATTAAACACCATTTGCTGGACAGTAGTGCACTGAAGGACTTTCAGAAGAACCTGACGCCACCAAACTCCTCAATCACTGACAATCTGTATGGAGATGTAGAACAGATGAAGAGGACCTGTGCATTTCATTATCTGGCCCAAGGGAAAAAGAGTGAAAACTCGTAAACCCGGGGATCGGATAAGTCAAAGTCAAAAGAAAGGGAACAGCAAAAAACTAGTCACCCAAGAAATGCTCATCATGAACAAAAATTCCACACAGACTCATCTCTCTCTCTCTGAACCTTAAGTGCCCAGGGCACATGGGGCTTCTGCAAGGGTTTTCCACAAATGCCTGTCCTTCGCCTTTTTTTTCTGCTCTTGCCCAGGTGAGCCCTCTATTGCTCAACATCCTTTCGCAGACTCATATTACAAATCAAATCATATCTCAACAAAAAAAAAAAAATCAAGATAGAAACAAATATTTACGCCAAAACAGTGGTTCAACTGAACCCGCAAATCATGAAAATGGACAATAAGCTACAAGGACTGAATTTCCACATGAAGATAATAACCATGTTTGCATGCAGATGAATTTGAGAAAAAGAAAAGTGTCAAGTCTTTAGCATTAAATCATGCATTCGTTACTAGTTAATCAATTTCATGTTGACTGATATTTTCTTGACCTTTTTTTCTTAATGGTGATCTAAAAATCCTTTGAAACTCCTATCCAGTTTTTTCAAAATCTTCAACATTTGAAATCACCAAATATTTTGAAAGATGCTTATATCTAATATATACCTAATTTTTTTTTTTTTAGCAATCTTTCACTGAATTCAGGCTAACATCCCTAAACTCTCAGACCTCAAAAAGATCTCAAAAATGACCAGTCTTCCGAGATAACTAAAATAACCAGTTTCTATTTATATCTATGAACCTGCTACAGCAAATTAAGCCCTGCTTTATCTCCCTTTAACATGCGATCTTCTCCGTGAAAGTTCATACAACAACCAGCTACAACTTCTTTCTCCCCCCCCCTCCAATATAAATAGCACCAAGACATAGTAATATGCAGATAAATATAACAACAAGGGTATGTTTTTCTTTTGATAATATTGTTTGTTAAAAAAATATATGAAAAATTACACTGTTGAGATTTGTTGTTCTTTTGTAACAACACTGATTTAACATGGCATCAATAGGCAAGAACTGAACAAGTAACAAAAATGGCTGGATTATTCCAGCCAATGGAGGCTGGCTGTGACATTTATAAATGTAATTCAACTTCCTCACTTTAATAGATAAAGTAAGATATAACAAAAGCCATTGAACTTTTGTAAAATGCTAAATTTCTTCATTTTAAGAATTCCAGTTGTCTAAATTAACAACTATTGTTCTTAACTCTAAAGTGACTTTGAGAAATAATGACTCTTAAATCATGCAACTCCTCTCAAATATTATCGAATTTAAACACCACATTTAAAGAATATCCTCCCTCTGCATGTTTTGTACACTAGTTCCCGATACAATCAATAATAAAAAAAAAAAAAATCCAGAAATTCTACAAATCAACTACAAACTGGCAGAAAGTTCTATCATTTACCAGATCATTGTAATTTCCCATGTGAATTATGGTGAATCACGATAAACTATTCTGGGCACTAAATGAACTTTACAATATCTTGATATATACTTCTTTTTCTAATTTATTGATACTTTCTCTATTTAAAAAAAAATCTCCGAATATATTAGTGTTTTGAATATATATTTGATTCATTAAAAAAAAAAGAAGTATAAAACATCACACTGCTTGCTTTCTCTGTTACTTAAGTCTGGAACAATATCAAGAGAAATCTTTGGGGGCCACATGACCTGCCAGGTAAATGTTATCATACATGTGGCCGGCCAGGTCACCGCTCAGCTCTGAGACTGCCCGACAGGTATTTTTGATGAACTCTCGTTTCGACATTTTGTTCTTGACGTGCGGGCTGCACAGATCCACGGACAGCATGATTAGCGAGAAGCAGAGGATGAATACGGCATCTGAAAGGTAATGAAGCTTCGAGCTATTCTTGGTATACAAAAAAAACCCAAAAACTGACACATGAAATAACACCTTTATGCAATGGTAGCATGACATTAAAACCAATGCAATGATAGGATGACATAAAACCAATGCAATGGTAGCATGACATAAAACCAATGCAATGGTAGCACAACATAAAACCAATGCAATGGTAGCATGACATAAAAACAACACAATGGTATCATCATCATCATCAGGTGCCGTGCCGACTGGCGTGGGCTATTATGGTTCTCCAGAGTACACGATCTTTCATGCAGGCCATCAGCTCAGTTGATGATCTCCTCTCACACCATCCCATCAAACTGTCCAATATCATTTCTCTTGGTCTTCCTCTTGATCTCCTTCCTTCTATTTTTCCTGTTATAATATTTTCAATGCTCCCTTTTCTCACTGTATGTCCTATGAAAGTACATTGTCTCTCTCTTATTTTTTTGACAAGATTTTTTGTCTCTCCAGATCTTCTCATACATTCTTCATTAGTTATTTTTGCTGTCCAGGGGATTCACAACATTCTTCTAATAAATCACAAATCTGCTGCTTCCAATGATTTTTATGCAGACCTGCCTACTGTCCATGATTCACTTCCATATAACAATATAGGTTTAATATAGCATTTTAGGACTCGTTTTCTAACATTCATTGATAAGGATGTGTTGGATAATATGTTTCTCATTCTCTGAAATGCAGTCTTTGCTTGGCCTATTCTGTTTCTAATTTCTGTTCTGCATTTCCCATCTGAATTTATTACTGCTCCAAGGTATTTGAAATTCTGCACCTGCTTTAGAATAGTTCCATTTAATTTTATACTGCATGTTGGTGGATTCTGTTTCTTAGATATAACCTCAGTCTCCGTCTTTTTGATGTTTAAAGTAAGGCCTTTCTGTTCACTTTCTTTGGCGACTTTATCCAAGAGATTTTGCAGGTCTTATTGGTTCTCAGCTATCAGTACTGTGTCGTCTGCATAACGAAGGTTGTTAATATTGTATCCTCCATTTTTTATGCTTGGTTCTGTGATGATCATTCTTAGAATATTCTTGCTGCACAGAGAAAAAAGGTCTGGAGATAGTACACATTCTTGTCGCACCCCTTGTTTTATAGGTTGATATTTTCCAGTTCTATTTTCAACTCGAATTGCTGCTTCTTGCTGCCAGTATAGATGTTTTACAATCCTCAGGTTTTTGCCATCTATACTGATATCTTCAAGCATTTTAATAATTTCATTATGTTTCACCTTGTTGAATGACTTGGTGTAATCAATGAAACATAAGTAGAGATCTTTCTGTACTTCTAAAGCTCTTTTTGTTAGTGTTCGTAATGCATAAATGGCATTGTGTATTCCTTTTCCTTCAACAAATCCAAACTGTTCATCTGCTATTTCCATTTTTATCTTTTTCCTTGTTCTTTTCATAATGATTCTCAGAAGTAGCTTCGTTATGTGACATGAGAGGCTGATAGTCCAGTGGTCATCACATTCCTTTGCACCTGGTTTCTTTGGTAGTGCTATAAACATGGATTTAAGCAAGTCACTGGGCATATAACAACTGTTGTGAATGTCATTCAGTAACCTGATTATTATTTTTATTCCTATCTCTTCTAGCACCTCTATTTCTTCTATTGTTATATTATCAGGCCCAGTCGCTTTTCCTTTCTTTATGTGTTTGATGGCATCTATGATTTCAGCTTCAAGTATTGGTGGTCCATCACAGTTTTCAGTATCTGGTGTTAATTCTGGTCTTTCTTCTCCATATAGCTCACCGATGCACTCTGTCCACCTGTCCACAATGTCTTCTTTTCCCATTAACATTTTAACTTCTTTTGATTTCAGGCATCCTGTAGTATATTTTGTTCTCCTGTCTGCGAGTTCACTAATTCGTTTGTGTATGTTTTTGCTGTCTTTATTATGAGAGTCCTCTATTTGTCTGCATTGGTCATTTAACCACACTTCTTTTGCTTCTCTGCATTTGCATCTTATTTCTTTATTTATCTTACTATATTTTTCTTAGTTATTTTTACTCCTCCTCTTGTCCATCAGTCCTAAGATAACATCCATCATCCATTTATTTTTAGGGGCTTCTTTTTTCGGTCGAATCAGCTCCTTAACAGTTTGGTGGATAGAATCTCTTAACATTGCTCATTGTTCATCTATACTATCTATCTTTGCTATTGCAATTTATCTATTTGTTATAATAACTTTGAATTGTTCTCGCAGTTCTTAGTCATTTTTAAGGAGTTCTGTATTCAGTTTGATGTTTCTCACTTTTCTGCATGCTTTCTTTAGCTTTATTCTAATTTTTCCACAGAGTGGGTCATGGTCACTATTGCAGTTGGCTCTTGGCATGGTTTTTGTTGTCAGTAATGCATTTCGAAATCGTTTGTTCATTAATATGAAGTCTATCTGGTTAAAAGTCTTTTCGTCTGGGCTGCACCACGTTGCCAGACTTCGGGGATGTTATTTAAACCAGGTGTTTCCTACAACCATGCTATGTATTCTTGCCTATTCAATTAATTTACTACCTGTCATTCCTCTCCCCCAGTCCACAATCACCAACGATGTCTGAAGTGCTTCCTTTATCAACTTTGGCATTAAAATCTCCTCTAACTATAGTAACTTCATGTGACTTTGTGTGTTTTAGGGCTGTCTCTATGTCATTATAAAATAGCTGTACATCTTCTTCAGAACTTTCAGATGTTGGAGCATACACTTGTATAATATTTATGTTTATTGGTCGTCCTTTCAGGTGGACTAGCAGGACTCGGTCCAAGATGTTCAAATATCCTACAATTGTCCTTGCTGTTTGTTCATCAAATATTATTCCTACACCTTGTTCATGTTTCTCACTTCCTGAATATATTATTGTATATTTATCAGAGTTTATTTTCCCTGCACCTGTCCATCTAACTTCACTCATTCTTAATATGTTGATCTTCATCCTTTCCATTTCCCTCTTTACATTTTCTAATTTTCCAGCCTGGAATAAAGTTCTAACATTCCATGTTGCTATTTTGAACTTGTTAATTTTGCCACCAGTAGCTTGATGACGATCTAGCCTCACCTGTGGCTCGTGAGCTGCCCTACCGGACGAGGCTGTTCCAGAGGAACATTCATTAACGTCGTTCATGACAAATCTATTACTCTGAATAAGCATAATTGTTCTTGGGAGCTACAAAAGTGGTTTTCCGTTGCCTTCTCTTGGTTTGTGTATGGACTCTCCGCTAGCCTTTGGACTCCCTGTCCTACCCGCAAGGCAGCGGGAGCGAGAGGTTTTAAAGCGACTCTTACCCGCCTGATATTCCCTTCACTGAGCACCTGAGGCACTTTATAGGAGTAGTAGAGTCACCTCGCTCTCTGAGTCTATCGCTAGTTGGTCCATGCCTGCCTATTTTGGTAAACCCTTATTCACAGGGATCTTCCATATCTGGAGCACTTTCACCATCTGCCACCTGTGACGCGCTGGGTTGGGGATGGTCGCCCCAGCTTGCCCAGAATGGTAGCATGACATAAAAGCAACAACTGAATTAACCAGCACTTACTAGTAAACTACCAATTAAAAATGAGAAAAACTGAAACTTTTGGAGGTTGCTGATTACAGTAATCAGAGTTTACATAATCAAAAACCTAGTAAAAAATAACCAGCAAAATCAGATGGAGAATAATCAATCCAGTAGGTTAATGATGCTCAATTTGCAAAGAGGAGAAATCAGCGTTTTGACTTTGGTTCAGCACGCCAGCATTTTGTAAAGATTAAATCACAAAGCAAATAAGATATGAAAATAAAAAGTTCACACAAACATTTCATTTCCACCGACATTTGTAATATGTTATATTGAGAAAAGGGGTTTTTGGAAAGTACTTCACACAAAGTGGAAGACGCATAACTGTACCAGTTTAAAAATAGCCTTGTGTGATAAACTGTATAAAAGTGGACTTGAAGCTCTTGGGAACTGATGATATCTCAAGATCAAGCACCATATTCTCTGTAGGCATCATACAGAAAAGAGGAACTACTACACTGGTTCTTTTTTAAATTACATTAGCAGACCTCAGAAGTAAGATTCTCAATAAGCTATGCCCCTTTTCTTTAAGTGTTTAATCACAATACACGAGGATGCAAATCATATATACACTTTATTAATTTTTCTGTGAGTAGTTATTTTCTTTTTAAAATTCTGGTCCTGGTTTGGAGTACTATGTTGGGTCTCATCTAACTGGTGGACATTCTCCATATTCAGAAACTGAAAGTCACTTGTTGAAATGACATCAAGATCGTTTAATGTGTGGAACTGGGTGATGATGGGTGATGGATGAAATGAGTCCACCAGTAATAACTCAAACTGTTTGTGCTGATGAGACAAACACAGACCTCCATGGCTCAGTAAGACAAAGACACATTTTGAGTGGTCTCAGGAAAACATCAAATGACGAGGACAGCATCTGTGACTTACGTTCTTGTCAGCAATTTCTCAGTTTCGTTTCTCTGACTTAACAAAAACAACAAACATCCACCCAGCTCAAAGTTTCACATTAAAAAAGAAAGTCTTCCTCGTATACATATCACAATCACTAACTAAACCAGTCTTATTGCTCAGAACATTCATTAACTCTTTCTTGCCTTTGCCAGTACACTGCTGTAGTCGATTTTGAATTTGGTGCGTTATGCCAGTATACTGCCATGTCTTGTTTCATATAACTGCAATTCACATTCTGGTCTGCACATTAATTGCCGATGTCCCTTTTCAAAATGGCGGAAGAGTGCTTAGTTACGACTGATTCGAGTGTGAAAAACGAAGTTTGTGACCAAGAAATTTCAATTTTTGGTGATGTAGATAGGGATATGGACGTGCCCTGTGACCAGACCACTGCCCTTGAATGTATCCCAAGTAGATCTAGACATATTAGACAACTGGAGAAGTAGTTATAAGGTTATTTCAGACATTATTTTAGTGCGAATGCAACATAACAAAACAAGACAACTTTGACAGGTAGTTCTAGGCATCTCAGGTAGTAAGTACTCTAGATCTAGAGGTACCCGATGGTAAGTAGTTCTAGGCATCTCAGGTGGTAAGTACTCTAGATCTAGAGGTACCCGATGGTAAGTAGGACACAATTATTGTCTAAGAACATCACATTACTTCTTTTTTCCTAAAAAACTCTGCATTTATGAAATCTTCATACATTTAGTTATATTTTGAAACTTAATAAGTACACAGAAGTAAGAAAGAGTTAAAGCAATCATGGGCTTGTCCAAAGAAATCACAAGACCTGGCTATTTTGTTATCACACAAATGGCTGCCTTTGAACCTTAAGCAGTTTTCTCATTTGCCTAGTTTTAATCACTGGACTAGGAGGCCACCTACAAAGCTATTCTAAAACCATCCATGTCTGGACTGTTATACAAATAAGACCAGTTATTTTAGTATCCCAAGCTGGGGCCTACAAAATCTCTCTGAAATTATCAGTGTTATCTGTCATGTACAGAAAAACTATTCCTCAACACTATTAGCATGAGCTATGAAAAGTGTTAACAAGCAACATAAAAAAACATCAAACACATGACAAACACAGCAACATAAGTACTTTTAGTTTTTTGTCACTGAACTCTGACCTTTACTGAGTCCCAGCTTGGGGTTGCAAGCACAGAATCTCTGGGAGAAGTTTTCTATCATAATGGTCAGTGTATTTCCACGTTCTTGAGGGGCTGACACCTCCTTGAAGAATTTGCGGAGGGCATTTGGAAGGAACTGGTTCTGGAAGTTCTGCAGATGTACCAGGCGTTCAATAACATCTGGTCTGGAAAAAAGTGAAGATTAAATAATAGAAACAATGACTCTTAGCGCAATAGCTTTCTTATTTTGCTTACTAAAACTCATATTTTTTACTTATTAAAGGTACCATATTTCACTTACTAAAGCTCTTTTATTTTATTTGCAAAAAATCTGTTATTTTACTTATTAAAACTCACTTATTTTGCATACTAAAGCTCATTTATTTTACTTATTAAAGATCACTTATTTTATTTATTAAAACTCAACTTATTTACTTACTGAAGCTCACTTATTTTACTTACTAAAGTGAACACTTATTTTACTTATTAAAACTCATTTATTTTACTTATAAAAGCTCACTTATTTTTAAACTCATTTATTTCACTTAATAAAGGTTTTATTTACTAAAGTTCACTTATTTTACTTACTAAAGCTAACATTTATTTTGCATATTAAAACTCACTTATTTTACTTATGATATATATGTTAGGAAAAATACGAGAGACAGCTCTCTTATTTTATTTATTAAAACTCATTCATTTTACTTATAAAAGCTCACTTATTTTACTTATTAACACTTTGTTGACCAAATACGGGAAAATCCGTATTTCTGGTTTCCGTGCGTTGTTGACCGAAAGGCGGATTTGCCGTATTCGATGGTCGTCTTATTTAAACTGTTTCTAGCGTGTTATTTAAAGTAATTTTTGGTTGTTTGTATTTTTACTGCAAAGTTAATATAATAAAATATTGTTTTTAATCTTCGTAACTTAAAAAAAAATAGAAATCTCGCGAGTTTAGCTGTCGGAAACACGTGTTTACGAGATTTCGCCAAGTCGACATTTTGTGCAAATGGCGGAGCACGTTACGCTCGATGTTACTGTGACAGTACAATGAATTATGCCCAGAATCTTTTGTCAGACTACCCTAGTAATGAATAAAAATCACTGTTTAATGATTCTAGTAATGAAATTGATGTGTTTCAAAGTGATTTCTGTGACGGCGATCTGATTAAAAATACGATAACTAGGCACAGTGTTGCTGTGTCAGAAGTGAAAATTCCAGAGATAGTGTGATTGTGATTCGAAGTCAGGATATGATTTTTCAACAGTAAGTATTTCATATTTTTTATGTGATATAGTTAGCAGTGATATAGGTGTGTGGAGTAACATTGATTCTACACCAGTTCTTGAAAAATTTATAGGAAATTCTGGTGTTTCAGTGAATGTAAACAAACAAGACAGCATGGAGGAAATTTTCAGTACAGTGTTTGGCAATGATTTTTTTAAAACTGTTACCTCATCATGAAAATGTATACTGTGCACAGACACAACATATGAACAAACTACTGCCTTTTTGTCTGAAAATATAACACATTCAGACATTAACAAATTCTTTGGATTGATCATTTTGATGGGCCAGACTAGGAAGCCACACTGAACAACAGACCCTCTTCTGGAAACACCAATATTTTCAAAAACAATGAGCAGAGCTAAATTTGAGCATCTTCTGACACTTCTGCATTTCTCTGACAACTCTCAAACATTTCCAGAAACAAGTAGAATTAGTAAAATAAAACCTCTGCTGGATTATTTTTTGCCTAAATTTCAAGAGTTGTATAAACCGAAGCAGCAGCTTTCGACTGATGAAGGAAAGACGAAAGATTTGTTCGCATGATATCAACAATGCACAACAGCGATTGTCTGGAATAGTAAATAATCATGTTCTGGTGAATCCTGAGGATGAAGGCACTAAAAAAGCATCATCTAGGAAGTGCAGAGTGTGCTTGGTCAATGAGAAAAAGAGTGAAACAAATTTTTTTTTGTCAAAGTGGTCAAAGTTGTCAAGTTCCACTGCATTCAGATAGTTATTTCACAAGATATCACACCCTCAAGAAGTACTAGAGGGTCTTGGGAGTCTGTCTACCAAGTTGGATTACATTCCCTAAAGGGTGAGTAGAGATATGCATGTTTTTCTAAGTTCACTCAAAAATGTTCATTTTTCAGAAAAATGGCTGGGAACTGGGGGTTTTTCAGGGTAAATAACTGTGGTCAACAAAGTGTTAACTGAAACAGCAGTGAATCTAATGGCTAACAACAAAGCTGCAGGGGAAGATGAAGTAACACCCGAAATGTTAAAAGCTATTAACTGTGATAGCATGAGCCAAATACAGAGAATGTTCAATAAAGTTTGGAAAGAAGAGAAAGTCCCTTCTAAATAGAAAAAAGGAATTATTGTTAAAATACCAAAAAAAAAAAAAAAAAGAAAAAGATCAGCCTTAGTGACTGCAATAATTGGAGAGGAGTAACCTTACTATCAGTTGTGTCAAAAGTATTTCTCAGTCATTCTGAAAAGAATTAAAGATATAGTGGATACTGCAATGAAAGAAGAACAAGCAGGATTTTGAAAAGGGAGAAGCTGTCTCGACCAGATCTTTACTCTAAGAATAATACTTGAAGAGCATATGGAAAAGCAAAGCCCATTAATCCTGAACTTCATGGACTATAAAAAGGTATTTGATAGGATACACAGAAATTAATTTTACAACTATTTGGAATACCATTTAAAATTGTCAGCATCATTTGAGATCTCTAAAATGGATATGTTTGTGATGCCAGGACAGAAGAAGGAATGAGCGAATGGTTCCAGATTGAAACAGGCATGAAACAAGAATGTATACTACCTACTTTGCTTTTTGGAGTTGCCATAGACTTCAAAATGAAAAAAATGCTGCACAGGTAAAATGGGCATTGATTTGGTACATGGGACCCAACAAGAAGATCTTCATTTTGCAGATGACATAACTCTTATCAGTGACAATGTGAATTCAATGCAAGAAAAAATAGATATCCCGTCTTCACTGGGTAGCAAAATAGGACTTGAAATTAACAAGGAAAAAAAACAAAAATAATGAAACTTCCCATTAATCAAGAAGGAAAAATATATATAGAAGGAACAGCTGTTGAAGAAGTACACCAATTTACATACCTCAGCAGCTACACAGAACAGGATGGTGACACCAGAAAGGAAGTTGGAATTAGAATTGCAAAAGCAGCATTGACTTTCAAGAATCTTGAGAACACATGGCACTCTAAAGTTATAAGCACAAAAACCAAGTTAAGACTATTCAATTCAAATGTAATATCCACCTTCTTTTATGCATGCACAAGCCGGAAAAACAACTAAAAAACAGACAACAAATTAGACTCTTTTGAAAACAAATGCCTAAGGAAAATACTTGGTATAAAGTGGAATTAATTCAAGAACAATGCAGAGATAAGGCAGATGAGCGAACAACTGCCTGTCTCATGGGTGATCAGAAAAAAGAAGATGGAATTATGTGGGTCATGTGATGAGAAAAAACAGTCAGAGAATCCCAAAACAAACTAGAAACACAACATGCCAAAGAAAAAGAGGTCAACCACATGAAACTCTAAAGAGGACATTGTTAAGGGAGGCCAGATTAACAGGCATAAAATCCCTTGATGAGGTTGAAAAGCTCGCCAAAAAACAGGAAAACTTGGCAAACTACTATGTGACATTTAATGTGAGACAACTGAAAACTGCGATTCTGGAAAGGTATTATAGTTAAGTATGAAGATGCTGGACATACAATGTTAGAGTCCATTTTCTTCCTTAACTTGTGAACAGTATAACTAACTTAATAAGAAACTTAATAATTGTTTCAGAAATCTGAAGTGTACCTTTGTTGCAGGAACTCCAGCTTCTTGCTGGGCCAGAGGCGCTTGGTTGTGTGCAGGAATTTTGCAATCTCCAAAGGCTTATCATCAAGTATCCCTCTAGAAGTTAGGTAATGTATGCCCTGGAGATATAAAAGTAAATGAATCTTAACCTTCTTGCATGGATAAAATTTGCAGTGGGCTCTTTCTGAGTAAGAGGGTACCAGAGGAGATTCATATCTTTAAAAAGCCAGAGCTGATAATTAAAGACTTCTTTGATCATTCTGTATACTTCTAAAGTAATTGGTGGTCAAGTGGAGTTGGTGTACATCCCCATATAGCTTCTCTTGAACTGATGTGGGTGCTGGTCACATCTGTCTTCTTTCCACCTCATATGTTGGGCACTCCTTCAGAATATGTTTTCCCATCAACTTTCAAGTGCCACATGTGCTGGCTGGGCCAATCTTGAGCTTGTTGAAAAAGTGGTACCTCAGTTATCAAAGACAATTTACAGCAATTCAACCTTTTTTTCTCCTATTTTTAATTAATGCTCTCGGAAATAAATGATAATTTGCAGCATGAATGACTATATAAAATACTTAAAGGTAAAAGTCAGTTCATAGTTCTAAAAAATCAAATACAGTTTACAAAACTTAGAAATCAAAGTTCTAGCACTTGAAAACAAAAGACATTTTATAGCATTCAGAAGCCAAGGGTATTTTATAGCACTAAGATGTCAACAGCACTTATAGCATTCAGAAGCCAAGGGTATTTTATAGCACTAATATGTCAACAGCATTTATAGCATTCAGAAGCCAAGGGTATTTTATAGCACTAGGACGTCAACAGCATTTAGAGCATTCAGGAGTCAAAGGCATTTATAGCATTCAGGAGTCAAAGGCATTTACAGCATTCAGGAGTCAAAGGCATTTATAGCATTAAGGAGTCACATTTATAGCATTCAGGAGTCAAAGGCATTTATAGCATTCATGAGTCACATTTATAGCTTTCAGGAGTCAAAAGCATTTATAGCTTTCAGGAGTCAAAGGCATTTATAGCATTCAGGAGTCAAATATATTTTGTAGGACTCAGAAGTCAAGACATTTTATAGCATTTAGAAGTGAGAGACACTTTTAGTATTTAGAAATCAAAGACATTTTATAGCACTTAAAAATTTTTTTAAAAAAACATTTTACAGAATTCGGAAGTCAAAGACACCACGTAGCATTCAAAAATCAAGAAATCTTCTAGCACATAAAACTCAAATATATTTTGTAGGACTCAGAAGTCAAGACATTTTATAGCATTTAGAAGTCAGCGATATATTTTAGTATTTAGAAATCAAAGACATTTTATAGCACTTAAAAATTTAAAAAAAAACATTCAGAAGTCAAAGATACTGTGTAGCATTCAGAAATCAAGAAATCTTGAAGCACATAAAAGTCAAATACATTTTACAGCTTCAAAGTCTAAAACATTTTATAGCACTCAGAAATCAAATGCAAGGTTTCATTCATAAGAATCTACGATGAACAATCCCAGTATCAAACTAGGGCAAGTAAACAAACTTCTGGCTAGTTTGTCTATCACTCTAAATCTATAAAAGAAATGGTCACATCAGACAAAAATAAAACAAACCAAGCAAACTTTCAACTGAAGCCAAAACACACGGGCTGAAAACCACTGACAGTAAAACATCAACTTACAGCACTGGGGTCAGTGTTGAAAGTAAGGCAGGCCTCATCCAGTAACATGAAGAGCTGCTTATAAGAGAACTCTCCATGGCTACCCCTGTTGTAGATGCTCACACTTCCCCAGCAACTCCTGCATAAACTGGGAGAAAGCATGCAATGACACAATGAAGATATCAAGTAGTTAAAAGCCATGCAATGACACAATGAACATATCAAGTAAATACAAGGGTCATACTGAAAGTCATGAGCAAAATTTTTTTTAAATCAGAATTTATAGATAGAGAAAATATAAATTTATCAACTTAATCTGCATCTTTTGCACTTCATGCAGAGGCCACATGACGTCACCATCATATGTCACGTGACCACACGGAGCATAAAGAAAATGGCAGGTGCTGAAGTTTCGTTTCGTCAACGTGCTGTTATTGAGTTCCTCATTAAAGAGGAAATCCCCGCTGCTGAAATTCATCAAAGACTTTAACTTTCTTATGGAGATGTGTGTATGGGTGCTAGCAGCGTTAGGAGGTGGGTGAAACATTTCAAAGATGGAAACACAAGCATCCAAGGTATGCCTCGCAGTGGTTGCTCTCAAACTGCCTTCACTGAAAGCAATGTGGAAAGGGCTGACAACACCATTAAAGAAAACAGACGTGTCACAGTATCTTCTTCTTCTTCTTTCACATTGTCTGTCTATATCTGAAGTCCTGTCTCTTGGAAAAATTTCACTGTTTTTTGTAATTCATGTATGGAACTGTAGAGCTTATCTTCTTTAGTGGTTTCACTGGGCCAGTAATTATTTCTCAGTGTCTCATAGTTGGTGCAGTTCTGGAGGATATGTTCCACAGTTTGGGGCACCTGGGCACATGTACATAGATTAGTAGTACCAACCTTAAACTTTGTATACATATGACTTCGGAGTCGGCTGTGTCCTGTTCGGAGACGGAAAATGATGACTTGTTCCTTTCTGTTTAGCATGTGATAGTCATCATGTGGTGGTGTTTGTGGCTTCCTGTAGGTTTTTATCATGCTTTTCTTCTGATTATAGGTGACTGGTATGTCTGGTTGCTCCATTTCAGTGCCCACTTTGGCCAGTTGGTCAGCTTTCTCATTGCCTGGTTTCCCACAGTGGGAGGGAATCCATTGCAAAGTGACTCCATGTTGTAAGACAATTTTTGACAAGGCATCCTTAACACTCTGTTGACCACAGTTATTTACCCTGAAAAACCCCCAGTTCCCACCCATTTTTCTGAAAAATGAACTTTTTTGAGTGAACTTAGAAAAACATGCAGAAGAAAATTCCTTTAGGGAATGTAATCCAACTTGGTAGACAGACTCCCAAGACCCTCTAGTACTTCTTGAGAGTGTGATATCTTGTAAAACAATTATCTGGATGCAGTGGGACTTGACAACTTTTACAAATAAATCTTGTTTCACTCCTTTTCCCATTGACTGAGCACACTCTGCACTTCCTAGATGGTGGTTTTTTAGTGCCTTGACCCTCAAGCTTCACCAAGACATGATCCTTTACTATTCCAGATAATCTTCCTGGAGGATCCTTGCTTGGAGCCCTTTTGAGCTGTTTGGTAGGGGGTTCATTCTCAACACCTGCTTCCAAGATTTCTTGAACAGTAGAAGTGGTTTCAGAGAGCCAGAATCTTGCCACTTCAACCAGATACTGCTTACAGGTCTTTTTGTTCTTATTTAAGGCTCTGTAGATTATGTATGAGTTAAACAATGCACAAATGATGAGATAGAATCCTACTTTTTTGTTCCATTTCACCATCTTCCTCAAGATGTTGTAGTACGAAAGATACTGATCAGCCCTGTCTACTCCCTTCATGTGCTTGTTGTAATCAACAATGCAAATTGGTTTCATCAGTGGCTGTCCAGTTTTTCTATCTGTCTTCCCAGTAGCAACTATTCTTGAATTGTGCATTGTTGATATCATGCGAACAACTCTTTTGTCTTTCCAGACCTGAAGCAGCGTTTGGTCTTTCCGACAAAATGTGCTTTCACTTTTCTTTATTCCTTTGGAAGCAGCTTTCAAACTTTTTGGCAGTCCTCTGTTTTCTCTAATTTTCCACAGACTCTGGTTTTGTTTTGCAGTAGAACTTCAGCCATTGACACACTGTTGTAATAGTTGTCTTGGTATACATGATGCCACATTCCAAGATAGGGCCTCAGAACTGAGAGGACTGTTTCTTCTAGCTTCTTTCCTTCTCCTGTATATATTTCCATGTTTAGTATGTAGCCTGTGTCACTCTCACACACCAGTCTCACAAGGATCCCATACTTTGTTAACTTTGAAGGATTATATGTCCTAAATTTCAGTCTTCCTCTCCAAGGAATCATTCCTTCATCAAGCGAAAGCTGCTGTTTTGGTTTATACAGCTCCTGAAACTTAGGCAAAAAATAATCCAACAGAGGTTTTATTTTGCCAATTCTGCTTGTTTCTGGAAGTATCTGAGAGTTATCAGAGAAATGCAGAAAGGTCAGAAGATGCTCAAATTTACCTCTGCTCATTGTTTTGGAAAATACTGGAGTTTCCAGAAGAGGGTCTGTTGTCCAGTACTCTTTCCAGTGTGGCTTCCTAGTCTGGCCCATCAAAATGATTAATCCAAGGAATTTTTTCATGTCTGCAGGTGTTATGTTTTCAGACAAAAAGGTAGTAGGTTTGTGCATATGTTGGGTCTGTGCACTGTATAAATTTTCATGATAAGCTAACAGTTACAAAAAATCATTCCCAAACATCATACTGCAAATTTTCTCTATGCTGTCTGGTTTGTTTACGTTCACTGAAACACCAGGATTTCCTAGAAAATTTTCAAGAACTGATGTAGAATCAGTGTTACTCCACACACCAATATTCACTGCCAACTATATCACATGAAAAATGTAAAATACCTGCAACTGGAACATTATATCTTGACAATGAATCACAGTCACTGTCACTAGAAGTTCACTATCTGACGCAGCAACACTGTGCCTAGTTATCGTATTTTTAATCCGATCGCCGTCATAGGAATCACTTTCACACGCATCATTTTCATTAGAAGAATCATTAAATAGTGATTTTTCATCATCGCTAGGGCAATCTGACAACAAATCATAGCACATTTCAGCGCCAATAGCAGTATCTTCGAGGGAAGCATGCTCCGCCATTTCGAAAAAATGTTGACTTGCTAAATCTCGCGAAACACGTGTTTTCGACAGCTGAAACTGTGAGATTTCTATTTTTTTTAAAGTTACGAAGATTGAAAACAATATTTTATTATATTAACTTTGCAGTAAAAATACAGACAACCAAAAATTATTTTAAATAACACACTAGAAACAGTTTAAATAAGACGACCATCGAATACTGCAAATCCGCCTTTCGGCCAACAACGTACGGAAACCAGAAATACGGATTTCCCTGTATTTTTCCCGGGAAGTGTTAAGGTCTGGTAGTTTGTTGCACTGAAGAGCTTCCAGTACTGATCTTGCATCTGTGAGAATTACTACGGGACATGTATTAATTCTGGAGTCTGATAGTTTTTCAACTGCAGCAATAATTGCCCTAACTTCTGCATCATAGTTGTTGCAGTATTTTCCAGTGGGTATGGAAATCTTGTCAGTGGTGTTGTTTGGATATTCAATATGTGCTCCTGCCCCTCCATTCTTTATGGCATTGTGTGCAGATCCATCTGTATACATACGTATCCAGGTGTCACATGGATATTTGTCATCTAGCACACTAAGTGTGGCTGTTGATCTTACAAGACTGCTCTGCATCTCACCATTCTGCACACCTTCCACTTCAGTCTGAATAGTTATTTGTGTACAATCTGCTTCTTTCCATGATGTATGCTCTGGTACAGATGATAATGGAGTGACTACAGTTGGAAGGTCAGGTATCAGATTACGCATACGCTTGGCCTGATGAATGAAGCTGCTTCTCTTAAGCCGTCCTAATGCCAAGTTATTGAATCTCTCCTTCAGGGGATGGCTTACAGAGCTGAGAAATTTCTCTCCCATGGTCATGATCTTTGTGTCTCTACGTTCCTTTGGCGCTTGCACACCAACTATTTTCTGCATTTCTGCTATTGGTGTGGACCTCATGGCACCTGTGATAATCCGTAGTGACTGATTTTGAACCTTGTCTAGATTATGCAGTGTAGTGTTTGATGCTGTGCACCAAGATGTTGAGCCATATTCTAAATGTGGTAGAATACTTTGCTGATATACATTCTTGAGGATTCTTTCACTAGCTCCCCATGTGGTTCCACTCAATTTTCTTAATATGGCTAGTTTTCTTCTGGCTTTTGCTTCTGCACTGTTGATGTGTTGCTTCCACGTCAGTTTTGAATCAAGAGTCACTCCTAAGTAAGTGGGTTGGTTGTCTATCCTTAAGGGTATTTCATTTACAAAGATCTTACCTGCTTTCTGTTTAGATGAGAGGGTGAACAGATTTCTCTGTATTGATACTTACACACCATTTGTTTGTCCATGATGTCAAGAAGTCTGCTGCTCTTTGGAGTCTCTGTGTAGCAACTGTCGCATATTCATCTGTACACCACATGACCAGATCATCTGCATACAGTGCCGCTTTGATTCCATAGGGAAGTTCCTTGACCAGGTCATTAATGAATACAAGGAATAGTGTAGGCGAAAGGACTCCTCCTTCTGGTACACCGTGTCGCAGAAGTACTTTCTGGCTTTTGTGTCCTCTAGCTCTCCTATTGTGTAAATAGGACTTTATCCAGTTGTAGTCTTCCATTCACATTGCAGTTTCTTAGTTTCCATAGCAGACCTTTTTTCCATACTTTATCAAAGGCTTTCTTCAGGTCTATCCACGCTGCTAGTACAAGGTTTTTCTCTCTGAATGCATCCTCAATCTCTTGAGAGAGATAGGTCACTTGATCTTCTGTACTGTAGCACTGCCTAAATCTTGCTTGTTGTGGAATGAGGTTTTCACTTTCTAGGTACCATTTTAGCCTCAGGTCAATGATGCGTTCCACCGTTTTGCACAGGCAGCAAGTGAGACTGACTGGCCTGTAGCTAGAGGCAGTATCACTGTTTTTCCCTGGTTTTAGCAGTGGTACCATGCTTGCTTCCTTCCAGATTTGAGGTAACTTTCCTGTGCTCCAGCACATAATGAAAATATCCAACAGCTGCCATTCCCAGATTCTTGATCATTTCATTGGACACTCCATCTGGTCCTGGTGATTTCCTTGGTTTCAGTTTACTAACTGCTAGGTCTAACTCACTGCGTGTGATTGGTGCATCCATGACCTCCACTTTTCTGACCTGTTCCTCTTCTTTCTGTGGGTCAATGCACACTGTACGCTCTTTCTCTGGATGGACATCTATGTTGCAGTCCTGTGCAAACATGCGAGCAAAGTGATCTGCTACCTGCTTACCTGTAAGAGTTTTCCCATCCTCTATTAGTGTAATCTTTGTACTTCTTCCAGTACTCTCATCATTTAACTGTTTGATTAGTTTCCACAGTTTCCTTCCATCCTTTTCAAAGTTTAGGGACTCTTGTTTTCTCTCTCCAACTTTCCCGTCTGGTTTGCAGCTTGGCTCTCTGAAATATGGCCTCAGAATGTTGGTAATTATTGTGGTGTTCTTGGCATGGTCTATTTTCTGCTTGCTTTCAAGCTGTTTTCATGTCATCATGGAGTTTTCCCAGCTCACTAGACCAGTATGGTTTATAGTCCCTGCGAGCTCCTCTGGGAATGGTTCCACGAGCTGCCTGAAGGATACAAAGCATTGAATTCCTTCACTATGCTGTTAATATCCTTACCTTCTATGGACAGCTGTCTCACCAGGATACCTGTACGATATCTGTACACTGTCCAGTTTGCTTTTTTATAGTTCCATCTGGGGAGAGGGCTACTGGTGTTAAGGAGTTCATTTTCTATTGTCAGGAAGACTGGTCGATGGTCGCTACCTCCAAGTTGTTTTCCAACTTCACGTGTAATGTTTCACTTCAGATCTGGAGAGTGGAATGCCAGATCTGGTGTTGAGGTTGTATGCCAAGCCCTTGAGTAAAATGTTGGGGGATCCATTGGCTGGTTGATCAGGAGAAGTCCATTATCATCCTGCCAGCTCTCAACTTCCTCTCCTCTCTTGTCTATGTGGTCATAGCCCCAGCTCTGGGAATGGCTGTTAAAATCGCCACAGACCATCAGTCTCTCTTTGTGTGGGATTGTTTCTAAAGCAAGTGGGCGGTCATTAGGACAGTAATAGTTAAGGAGGTGGAAATCTGTATTATTACTTTTTTGATGAATCATCTGGTATTCGGCTCCTTCCATGTACACTCCCACCTGACATGCGCTGATGTTATTCTTAACAAGTGTGAGTACTCCTCCTTTTCTTCTGTCCTGTCGGTCTGATCTAAAACACTGGTAGCCTCTATTTTAGAGGCGGCATCTTTGGTTAGGTGTGTCTCCTGTATGCAGCATATACTTACCTGCTCTGCAAAAAGTATGTTCTCTAGTTCAACCTTTTTGCTATAGCCATCTCTAACACTGCTGACACCCTCAGCATTCCACTGCATTATTTTAAGTTCTTGCTTTTTGGCTGTTTTCTTCCATTGTATTTTTTGGCCAGTAGCTCTACTCTCATGTCTCCTGACTCCACAGGACAAACTGAGAGGACCTCCAGTAGCACTGGGTAGACCCTTTCGAGGCAGGGGGCCCGGCACTGCACCTGCCTGGTTAGTCTTCACAGGGCGAGCACCATGTTTGAATACTGCAGATAGAGACATTTCATTAGCGATAATGTGTGTTACCCTGATTTTTGTGATGCGCCTTTTGGCTGGTAACTCCGACTTCAGCACCTTTCCTTGCTAGGGCAGACTGTAGTCTTGCTAGGACTGCCATGAAGACAGTGTGGCTGACCTGGCCAAAACTTTGTTTTCAGCCTCTGGTGGCTGTATGTAAGTCCCTTCTCCATGTCAGATGGTTTTGAGACAGTTCCACAAAGATACTCTGACTTTGAGATGAGGAATCTGATGAGTCCTTCAACGATATCCATTCCCCGTCACCCATAGTCTACTGGCTCTGTTTTGTTTACATCATTCTGACAGCCATTGTTGTAAAGACCCATAGGCTTGTCACGTCCTGGATTCATTGGTTTCACACCAGACTTCCTTCATCACCGCCAGAGATATCCATGTCTCCATCCGTCCACCAACCTGACATTACATTTTACAAAAATAACAATTATAATTAGTGCTGACTGCTACAAGTTTCTGGGCTACAGAGGTAGGTCAGAGTTTTTTAAGAAAACAGATCCATGTTCCCTGTCTCACAAACACTATGTTAAGATAAGTGTGCTCTTAACACAGTTGTTCCCAGGGGGAGTCACAGTATCTGAAATTGCTGTAAATCTTGGAATAGGACACAGTGCAGTACAGGAAATGACTGAAACCATAGGCTATAGAAAAATCTGTGCCAGCTGGGTCCCACAAGAGAGAACGTCCAGAAAGCAGTGCGTCTGTGCTGTCGGTCAGCTAGAACGGAATTCTACCGGGAAGTATTTTCAAACTTGCAGAGCGATGGGGAAAAATGCATGCAGAGAAATGGAGATTATGTAGAAAAGTGAAGAAAAGGATGTAGATTAAGGTGATACATTTACATTTTCTCTATCTATAAAATCTGATTTTAAAAAAATGTTTGCTCACGACTTTCAGATGACCCTCGTAGAAAACATGCAATGACACAATGAGGATATCAGGTATTAAATGCTTAATATACTTAGTTTGGTTCCCAAATTTACTATGCCTGTAGCATATTTTTTTATGAAATAACTGAATTAAGTAGAATAGGTTTAAATACAATTAGCACAGGTTTAAATTGCAATTAGCATAGGTTTAAATTGCAATTAGCATAGGCTTAAAATGCAATTAGTGTAGGTTTAAATTACAACCAGCATAGGTTTAAATTACATTTAGGTTTAAATTACAATCAGCATTGGTTTAAATTACAATTAGCAAAGAGATAAATTACAATTAGCATAGGTATGAATTACAATTAGAAAAGATTTAAGTTAGAACTTTCATGCATTAAAAAAAATTTAGTTTTCTATCTTTTTGTTGTTGCTGAAACAGCAACCATGATGACAACTGACATCTGTTATGAGCACTCAACCATCATGACAACTGACATCTGTTATGAGCACTCAACCATCATGATAACTGACATCTGTTATGAGCACTCAACCATCATGACAACTGACATCTGTTATGAGCACTCAACCATCATGACAACTGACATCTGTTATGAGCACTCAACCATCATGACAACTGACATCTGTTATGAGCACTCAACCATCATGACAACTGACATCTGTTATGAGCACTCAACCATCATGACAACTGACATGTTATGAGCACTCAACCATCATGACAACTGACATCTGTTATGAGCACTCAACCATCATGACAACTGACATCTGTTATGAGCACTCAACCATGATGACAAATGACACCTGTTATGAGCACTCAACCATGATGACAACTGACACCTGTTATGAACACTCAACCATGATGACAACTGACATCTGTTATGAACACTCAACCATGATGACAATTGATGTCTGTTATGAACACTCAACCATGATGACAACTGATGTCTGTTATGAACATCAAGTGAATGGACTGCTTCATAATCTGCATCAAATCTTTTTTTTTTTCTTGAGGGAGCTGGGCGTTGGGGGAAGGGGGGGGGGGCAAAGATGCAGTACTCAAGCTGGATGAGATAACAGCTAATGACACACAACTGACTGCTTGAGTTAAGGCTGGTGAACCGGAGCTAGTCAAGACCCCCATTCTACCTCTAAGCAGTACCCCTGGAAACCAACAGTGCAGACAACCAAGTGGACTGGGACCACAATGGGAAGGCAAACCCGGTCCCCAAAATACAATGAGTCAGAGTCCAATTTACTGGGCCAAAAAGCACATAACAGTGATACAATGTGATCAAAGCCCTTTGGAGGGTGAACGACAAAGATGAAAGACTCTGATTACTTGACAATTTACTTGAGTCAGGGACATTTTTTAAATGCTGAAAATAAATTTACTGAAGCACCAAAACAAAAATGTATTTATTTGCAACATGTCTTATACAAATTTGGATCCATTAACTCTTTTAGTCCAACACAACATTAGCAGTGTTGGTAGGTAGTGCACACTTATATGAATGAACAGTCAGAGCTATATTTAGGCAAAAGTCTAAAATAAAATGAAAATTTAAAATAAATTTCTAACTGAACTCATATTTATAAATTACAGAATAACTTCCTTCCAGTTTATCTTTACCAAAAATTTCTCATCAAAATTTATTCTGGCAGAGAATGGAAATTAATTCAGGAGTGAAACAGTTAAAAAGAGATAAGATAACAGGGCTGAGTCGATATTTTCTCATTTAAACCTCGTTATGTAAACCTCTGTCTCCAGTTTTGTAAATAAAACTGGAAACACTCTTCTCGATTTCACTGAGAATCTAATCTTTCAGCAGTCTGTGATTAAACGAATATTAACTCTTCCCGTGCCTTTGGTCACTGTAGCGACCCTTCCAGTTTCTTCCTGTGGCACGGGAAGAGTTAAACTGTTTATAACAGTGCTTCATCTTCACCCTGCAAACATTCTCAAGTTACCAAATCAGACTAGAACATAATGTGACATAATTCCAAGGTATGCCTATACAATTAAATATTCAATTCCAGTTTGACTTACTTTTGGCCTTTTCTAGTATATAAAAGTCCATTTTTTAAAAATCTCAGACCTTTAACAATTAGCAAACATATGGAAATCTCCAATTTTCCATAAAAATCTCGAGCACAGAATCTATAAAATCCATTGCTCCATTCTATTATATTGCCCAAAACATGAAGAACCAATGGGAGAATCAAAAGCAGACTGAGAGAATTTGAAAGAAGATGCCTTATGAAAATTTTAAGAACGTATGACAAATGAGGAAATAACCAAACAAACAGTCATTGAGAACATTACTAAAGAGGTCAAAAGATGAAAATGGAAATGGAAATGTCAGATACTACAAACGGAAAAAAACAAGATGCCCCTATATCACCATGACTTGGAAACCTCAAGGGAAAAGAAAGAGGAGCAGGCCATTGTAGACATGATGGCACACAATACAGGAAGATTTAAAGGAAGTGGGAAAGACATGTTTTGAGGTATTCCGACTTGCTCGAGACAAGATTGGATGGCTGGGGAACCTTTGTTGACGTCTTATGCTCCTCTGGGAGTATAGAGGACTGATGATGATGATGATGAATAAAAAAAACATTGCTTCTTAACTAGGTTTGGTTCATAATGTCACCTTTAACACTGCTATTCAGTACTCACTGTATCATCTTTAAACATGATTCACAAAATCTTACAGAAAAGTCTACATATTTGTCATATATCATTACAAAATCTCACATAAATATCAGTGTGAAAACTATCATAGATTTAAATAATTATATATTACTACCTCTGCCATAACAGCTCATCATTGGCCAGGTGAGACCACACACAAGAAGCCAAACAAAGGTCTGTGGCATCAAGATGAGATAATACTTCAAGGCCTGTGAAGCCAAATATAAAAGAAATAAAACTGAAACAAAAAATAAAAAGAAAATGAACAAAACTGCAACAAAAAAAAACAAAAAAGAATCAAGTTCTCTTAAGTATTTCTTTATACTTTACTCTTGTGTTTTCTTTTTCTTTTTAAACATAACTGTCTTGTCTTTGATCATTTCTCAATTTCTTTACCCCATGCCTTTTTTTTTAACTCAATCCGCGCTATTGATCGCTACAGCGATATTTCTGGTATCCCGAAGCTACCGTATGGTCGTTATAGTTTGTTTCAATAAAACAACCGGTGTAAAATTTAGATTGTACATATTTTGTCCGCGATTCCGGTGACACTTTTCAAAATGGCGAAAGAGTCCTTAGTTATGAGTGATGCCGAGCGAGAAAAAGGAAGAGAAACATCGAAATTTTTCAATTTTTGATGATGTAGATAGGCCTGTGACCACCCCACTGCTCTTGAATGTATCCCAAGTAGATCTAGACATATTAGATGACTGGAGAAGTAGTTAGAAGGTTATTTCAGACATTAATTTAGCGAGAATGCAACACAGAATCACAATACGAGATCAACAAGTAGATCTAGACATCTCAGATGGTAAGTAGTGCAGATCTAGACCTAGCCGATGGTGAGCTGGCCACAATCAGTGTCTAAAAACATCACATTACTTCTTTTTTCCTAAAAAACCCTGCATTTATGAAATTTTAATTCATTTAGTTATACTTTGAAACATAAAGTATACAGAAGTACATGGAAATACTGTTTTCCATTCCATTTTACCCCCCGTGTGGCACCCGGGATCTGCAAAGAATAGGACCACTGTACCCTACCATGCATGATTGTAAAAGGCGACTAAGGAGGGTTCAGCATAGGGCCAGCAACCCTATCTGGTAAAAAAACTATCAGACTGCTACAGAAACGGAAGCAAGGGAAAAAGCAAATGCAGGTGGAAGGAGAAATGCATATCAGGAAACTGAGCCCATGAAGGTTGTGGATGAAAGCCAGCCACTGGAAGTCCCCAGCCCGACTGCAGACCTCCTGGAACCTAAACATAAGATGCAAATAGGCAGCTGGAATGTAAGAACACTAAACCAGATTGGAAAACTAGCACAAACCATCAAGGAAATGCACAGATATAAACTAGACATACTAGGAATACAAGAAGCAAGATGGACAGGACAAGGCAGAAGGAAATTAACAACACAGCACACAGAAGATACAATAATATGGTCAGGTAAAGAAGATCTTCATGAAGGAGGAGTAGCATTAATTATAACAAAAGAAGCATCAAGAGCATTGCTGAAATAGACCCCAATAATTGAGAGATTATTATATGCACGGTTCAACTCAAGATTCACGAAGCTGTCTATTATAGTTTGTTATGCACCAACAGAAGCAGCTGAAGAGGAATTAAAAGAAGATTTTTACAACAGCCTCCAAGCAACAGTAGAAACAATACCCAAGCATGATATGCTACTCATCTTGGGCGACTTCAATGCAAATGTAGGTGAAGGAAATGAAGATAGAAGAAGAATCATGGGACGAGAAGGAATCGGAGAAATAAATGAAAATGGAGAAAGACTGCAGTTTCTGTGAAGAAAACATGATAACCATCGGAGGGACAATTTTCCAACACAAAAACATCCATAAGGTGACTTGGAGGTCACCAGATAAAACCACAGAAAACCAAATTGATCACATACTAATAAACAACAAGTGGAAACGGTCACTACAAGATGTGCGAGCAAGGAAAGGAGCAGATGTAGGAAGTGATCACAACCTTCTGGTAGCAAAATAAAACTAAAATTAAGGAAAGCCAAAATCGGAGAACACAGAAGATACATTTTGATACAAGAAAACTGATAGACCAGCAAACAAGAAATGAATTCTCAATAGTACTTAAGAACCGCTTCAGTGTCCTACAAGACGAAGCAGAAATGTCCATATTAGAGTTCAATAAAACATTACAGGAAACAGCAAAAGAGGTGCTGGGATATCGGAAAAGGAGAAAAGAGGAATGGATAAGTGAGACCACATGGGAAAAGATAGAGCAAAGAAAAGAAATCAAGGGAAAATTACTGAACACCAAATCACAACGGCTTAAAGAACGAGTTTTAAGTAATTATGCACAAAAAGACAAAGAAGTGAAGGAATCATGCCGTCAAGATAAACGTCAATATTATGACAACTTAGCAGAAACAGCAGAGAAAGCAGCATATACAAATGACATGAAAACCATATATAAAATCACAAAGCAGATGTGAAAGTACAGTAAGAACACAAAATGGACAACTGGTCAGTGGAGAGAGAGAAAAAATTGAAAGATGGAGGGAACACTTTAACAACCTACTAAACAGAACACAAGGAGCACAAACAATAGACATACCTGAAGCAAAAACGGAACTAAACATCAATACAGGACCAATAACAATAAATGAAGTAAAGGAGGCGATAAAGAAGCTAAAATCAGACAGGGCACCAGGTGAAGATGAAGTGACTGCTGAGATGTTGAAAGCAGAAGAAACAGAAACACCAAAACAACTTTGCCGGATATTACAACAAATTTGGGATTTAGAAAAAGCCCCAGAGGAGTGGAAAACTGGTCTTATAGTAAAACTACCAAAGAAGGGTGACCTCAGAGATTGCGGGAACTGGAGAGGCATTACCCTACTGCCACTCACCAGTAAAGTATTTTGCAGAATAATCATCAACAGAATTATACCAACACTTGAGGAAAAACTTCGGAAAGAGCAGGCAGGATTTAGGAAAGGAAGATCATGCATAGACCACATATTTGTACTTAGACAAATATTAGAACAGGCAAATGAGTGGCATAGTACAACATATGCATTATTCATAGATTTTGAGAAAGCCTTTGACAGTGTTAACAGAGATGCACTGTGGAAAATCCTAAGATGGCATGGCCTCCCCCATAAAATAGTTAATGTAATCAAAGCCCTATACGAGGGTTTTCAGTGCAAAGTTATTTGTGGAGAACATACCTCCAGCAGCTTTAGGGTACAAACAGGAGTGAAACAGGGATGTGTACTATCACCAACATTATTTATCTTGGCAGTAGACTGGTTAATGAAGGAGCAACATCAGACAAACGCAGAGGATTACAATGGACCCTTGACACAGTGCAGGAGGACCTTGACTTTGCGGACAACATTTGTCTATTATCAAGCAGTCACAAAGATATGCAAGACAAAATAAACAAGCTAACTCAGAATGCAAACAACATAGGACTAAAGATCAACGTAGGAAAGACAAAGTTAATGAAGCAAAATGTGAACAACAGAAATGTACTCAGAGTAGATAACAAGTTAGTGGAGGAGGTCAACGAATTTGTATACCTTGGCAGCAGAGTAATAGAAAATGGAGACAGCACAGAGGACATCAACAGCAGACTTACTAGAGCAAACCAGGCTTTTGCAATGCTGCAGAATGTATGGAAATCAAATAAACTAAGCATAAATATGAAAATCAGGATATTTAAGAGTAATGTTCTAAGTGTACTACTCTATGGAAGTGAATGCTGGAAAATCACCAAAACCATAGAAAACAAGTTGAATTCTTTCCAGACTAAATGTTTACGAAGAATCAGAAAAATATTTTGGCCAAACACCATAAGAAATAACATCTTATTAGCAGAAATGCAGATGAAACCACTGACAACAATTATTGAGGAAAGACGCTGGCGATGGTTGGGACATGTGCTCCAAATGACTGACAACTCACTACCGAAAATGGCACTAAGATGGACACCACAGGGGAACAGAAGTAAGGGTAGACCAAAAGAGACATGGAGAAGAACAATAGAAAGGATGTTGAGCAATAGAGGGCTCACCTGGGCAAGAGCAGAAAAAAAGGCGAAGGACAGGCATTTGTGGAAAACCCTTGCGGAAGCCCCATGTGCCCTGGGCACTTAAGGTTCAGAGAGAGATTCCATTTTACAACTAGACCCCCTTACAGACCAAGACCTGTGTTTTTAGTCCCGTTCGCTACCATACGTCCGCGTTTCTTCCTCCTGCGCGGATTGAGTTAAATCTGAAAACCAGCTTTAACAGTTGAAGATGATTGGTTACTTAACTTCCAACTTACTTTTACTCACTTCTGGTTGGCTAGTTGACTGTTGGTTAATTGTCCTCACTTCTGATTAGCTAGACTATCATACACTTACATAATTTCCCTCATTCCATCCAATCTAAACTCGTATTGAAGTTTAGCTAACCAATTTTTAACTCTTCCCGTGCCTTGGGTCGCTATAGTGATAATTTCCAGTTAGTGAGTTGCGTGCCATAGTTGTTATAGTGACAATTCATTTGTTTCAATAAAATAACCGGTGTAACATTTAGATTGTACATATTTCATCCACGGTTCCAGTGACACTTTTCAAAATGGCGAAAGAGTCCTTAGTTATGAGCGATGCCGAGCGAGAAAAAGGAAGAGAAACATCGAAATTTTTCAATTTTTGATGATGTAGATAGGCCTGTGACCACCCCACTGCTCTTGAATGTATCCCAAGTAGATCTAGACATATTAGATGACTGGAGAAGTAGTTAGAAGGTTATTTCAGACGTTAATTTAGCGAGAATGCAACATAGAATCACAATACGAGATCGACAAGTAGATCTAGACATCTCAGATGGTAAGTAGTGCATATCTAGACCTAGCCGATGGCACAATTGTTGTCTAAAAACATCACATTACTTCTTTTTTCCTAAAAAACTCTGCATTTATGAAATTTTCATACATTTAGTTATACTTTCAAACATAATAAGTACACGAAAGTACATGGAAATACTGTTTTCCATTCCATTTTACAACTATACCCCCTAACATATCAAGACCCGCGGTTTTTGTGTGGCACAGACGGGAACGTCCGCGTTTTTTTTCTGGGCCCGGGAAGAGTTAATAATAAAGGTGTTGTCTCCCCCACCCCTTACAAATGCTGTTTCGATAAACCTCCGACCAACAAGCAACTATTATTGTTGGTCACATAGGTCCTCTGCTAGTCACATAGTCCATCCACTAGCATTTTATGAAGACAAACTGAATACATTTGAAGAGAGAGAGGTGATAAATCTGAAGTCACAGACATTACCACACATTTTGTACTGAGTTGGTACTGATAAAATGACTATTTCTTAAAATGTGTTTTACAAGTTGGGTATCAGTGACTGCGTTAACCAGCAATTATCAGTAAATTAATGATTAACAAAAGAGAAAAATCGAAACTTTTGGAGGCCACTGGTTACTGTAACCAGTTTATATTATCAAAAAATCTAATAAAAAGTGAAAGCAGGCCAATGGGATGATGATGATGATGATGCTCAATTTACATGGAGAAGAACTAGTCAGTTTTAACTTTGGTTTTGCACATAAGCATTATGTAAAGATAAAATCTCACTGATAATAAGGACAAAAATTTCATACGAAAATTTACTTTCCTTTGATGTTTGTAAAGTGCTTACATTTTTAAAAAAAGAGTAAGTACTGAATGCTGTATTGAGAAAACAGATATTCCAGAAAGTACTTCATGCAAAGTGAAAGACTGGTTTCAAAGTTTCCCAGCATAATCACTCACTAAGTATGACGCAGCCATATTACTGTAAGCAAGAAATGTCAATAAGACCACAGTGTTCAAAGGGAAAGAGCTTGCATTGAGGTGAACTAAACTTTATTGTGAACAGTGGACATCTGTTGGCCCAAGGTAAAAAAGTTGGTGCAGCAGCAAACACTACCATCATGATTTTCCATCATCATACAAGAACTATGTTCCATAGATATGCATATATCAAACTGGTCCAGAACAGAAATGAGAGGACATCTTGCAGATAGTAGGGACAGAGCACAGAATCCACCAGAAAATGGCTTTTTTACTTCGACTCTAATCTACAACACTCCCAGCCATGAGTCAAATGACTGCGGGTTCAATGGTTTCCGACTACTCTCACCGCACGATAAGACTAGACTGCCATGAAGACAATGGACTGCTCAAAACAGGGGACAGCCTGTAAACATGGGGGAAAATCTGATGTGAAACTAATAGGTCCAGGGCATGACAAGTATATATTCTTCTACAACAATGGTGACCAAATGATCACAAACAGGCCATCAGACCACAAGTGACAGGAGATGATATTAACTCTTTCCGCGCCTTGGGTCACTGTAGCAAACTTTCCGGTTTCCCGATTTGTTCGTAGGGTCGATATAGCAACACTTGGTTTGCTCCGATAAAACAACCAGTGTAACATTTAGATTGTACACATTTCGTCCGCATTTCTGGTGACACTTTTCAAAATGGTGAAAGAGTGCTTAGTTACAAGTGATGCCGATCAAGAAAATGGAAGAGAAACGTGGAAATTTTTCAATTTTTGATGATGTAGATAGGGGTATGGACATAGCCTGTGACCACCCCACTGCTCTTGAATATATCCCAAGTAGATCTAGACATATTAGACAACAGGAGAAGTAGTTAGGAGGTTATTTCAGACATTAATTTAGCGAGAATGCAACACAGAATCACAATACAAGATTGACAAGTAGATCTAGACATCTCAGATGGTAAGTAGTGCAGATCTAGACCTAGCCGATGGTGAGCTGGGCACAATCATTGTCTAAAAACATCACATTACTTCTTTTTTCCTAAAAACTCTGCATTTATGAAATTTCCATACATTTAGTTATACTTTGAAACATAATAAGTATACGGAAGTACATGGAAATACTGTTTTCCATTCCATTTTACAACTATACCCCCTAAACATATCAAGACCCACAATTTTTGTCTGGCACAGAATGGAACGTCTGCGTTTTTACCTCCGGCACGGAAAGAGTTAATGAAGTACACATCTTCATTTACTATGATTTATGAAGGACAAATTTCAATTTCTTCTTAGAGTGAGAAGCCATTTTTCATCCATGACCAACTAATGATAAATAGAAATGACGGATTCCTTTAAATGTTCCATATTTGTGCAGATTAAATAAACATTTCATGCCAAAAAATACATCATCATCAGGTGCCATGCTAGTAAGCACTGGAGGTCATGCTTCTCCACATATCTCAGTCCTTGATATTTTTCATCAGCTCAGTTGGTGATTTTTAATTGTTCCTTCATGTTACACTGTCCTTTATTTTTTTTCTCTTGGTTTTCTCCCACCTCTCTTATTTTCTCTGTTGTTATGATGCTTTTAAATCCTCCTCTTCTCATTATATGTCCAATGAATGATGATTGTCTTTTTTATTACGGATTTAATTAGGTTCCTTTCCATATCTGCTTTTCTTTGACAGTTCCTGCTTGTCATTTTAGCTGTCCATGATATTCTTAACATTCTTCTAGGAAACCACATCTCTGCTGCCTACAGTGACCCTTACCTAAAGCACCCCATATTTAGTAATACAGCAACTGCCAACCTTTTTTTTTCACTTCATGGCACATGGTACATAACAAAAAAATTGGCCATCTGTTATTATGGGAGAGTTTCATCATTTAAAAGCAGAGTGTGAATGTTTAGTTTTTACTTTTCCCTAAACTTCCATGACATACCTACAGACCCTTTGCAGTATGCCAGTGTGCCGCAGCATACGGGTTGATAATACCAGTGTGCTGCAGCATAAGGGTTGATAATCACTACACTAATGATTATGCAACTGCCCAAAAAAGGAGAAAAAAATTGTCAAAAACTGCCTAGACAAACCAATTTCTGGTGGTAGTTCTGCTAGATCTGGAAAACGAGTTGATGAATCGGA
Source organism: Achatina immaculata (assembly GCA_009760885.1). Lineage (NCBI taxonomy): Eukaryota > Metazoa > Mollusca > Gastropoda > Stylommatophora > Achatinidae > Lissachatina > Lissachatina immaculata. The sequence continues at coordinate 9,734,988 of CM019703.1, forward strand.
CTTCTGGTTGTCCTCTCTGTTAGAAACATTACGATCCTCCCATCGTGAAAATTCCGTAGTTGGCAGTCCAAGGAAATCTTGTGGTCGAATGCCAATTTCCTGAAGTCTAAGAATAAAAATATCAGATATACAAGATTATTTAGTATATAAGATTATTTAGTTATACAAGGTCCGACAATTAAGTAATGAGAATAATTACATAAAAAATAAAATAAACAACAGTTGAAGATATAATCTGTATTTTACTCAAAGTAAGCCCCTTGTGCATTGATACTGTGAGTGGCATGATCTAACAAACTCTGGAACATCCTCTGCAGTTCTTCTGTTGGTATGGCCCTTAAACACGATGTTATGGCCCTATGTATGTCATCAGTATCATCAAAGAAGCATCCTTTTAATGGTAACTTTAATTTTGGGAATAGAAAATAATCAAAAGGAGACAAATCTGGGGAATAGGGTGGATGGGTGAGAACATACACTTGTTTTGGGGCCAAAAAATTCCTATACAACTACCGCCCGGTGAGCCAGTGCATTATCACGAAGAAGGAAAAAACTGCCAGGTGTTGAATACTCGGATCAGACTCAGAGAATCCTTTTCAATAGGCATTTCAAAATATTTCAATAGGCATTTCAAAATATTTAAAAAAACTTTGGCAGTGATAGTCTGTCCCTCTGGAATAAATTCTTTGTGAATAACTCCTTTGCTGTCGTAGAAGCACACCAACATTGTCTTCACTTTCAACTTTTGAAGACAAATTTTTTGCCTTTTGGTGACTATGATGACTTCCACTGAGCACTTTGGCATTTAGTTGTGGGACCTTAGCGGAAAATCCATGTTTCATCCTCTGCAACAATCAGATTTAAGAAATTTTATTTCTGCGACACATTTTGATGATGTCTTTTGCGTACTCAACAGACAAACCGGCAAGCACCTTTTTCTTGCCCAAATCTTCCACTAAAATTTTACGAATGGGCTCTCGGTTATCACCAAATTCATCTGCCACCTCACAGTCAAACAACGATATTCTTGTATCCATTCTCTGACTTGTGCAATGAGTTCCTCATTACGAACAGAAATTGGACGTCCATGTCTAGTTGCATTTGTAATCATTTCCACACCACTTTTGAATCGTGAATACCACCTGAATATCTGTGCATGAGATAAACAAGTATCCCCATAAACTTGTCACATCAATTCAACTGTCTCAATGGCACTTTTTCCGAGTTTAAAACAAAATTTAATGTCAAAACTTTTTACTCCATGCTGATTATGTAACAATGCACCTCTAACTAGGTCAACAAAATGGCGGCTTGTTTGTTATCTGCTTGTCAAGCAACAATGAAAAGTTGCCAGATCACATATGAATGTTGTCTTTTGGATTCCATACTTTGCTTTATAGATGGCATTTTAGTCCTGGCCATAGTAAAATCAGTCTCATTACTTAATTGTCGGACCTTGTATAAGAATATTTTTATATAATACAGGATCCGGCAGAGAAATGTAACGGTTTTAAATAAATAACCAGTTGAAAACCATCAGGTTTCCCTGCTGGACTTTATATAATATTTTCACACAAAGACTGTATATTTTTAATATTATGTACAAGGAAAATATGTGCACTAACACCATATCCCTACGTGCCTCTAAGGCACGACAGGATTACCTTTACCTTTTTTTTTTTTACAAGAAACTTGGCATTATTTACTTTATTCTTCTGTGGATCCTGACTGGCAAACTGGTTAGTCTTCTTGTATCTCACTGCAATGGTTCAAGTCCAGCCAGAGAAGCTCCGTTCATCCAGCTGCAGATACGGCTGCCCAACATTCCTTTTAGAGATGTGGCAGTTGTAACGCTGACCACATCATCCCCTAATGCGCTAAATGCCCAAGGAAAATACTGGCACTAATGCTGCATCTCCTAAATGCTATTACAGCATGACAGGAATATCTAAGTATCACTACAGCATGACAGGGCACCTTTTCTTTACCTTACATTCTTTGATCAATCTTAGGATGTCTCAATATCATTTTTCACTTGTTTGTAACTCTTGTTCTGATTTTATAATCAGGCCCAATGAGTGAAAGGTGCAGTCCCAATGCACTGCTCTGGGTTCTGAAGCGTGAAAGGGGGGGGGGGGGGGGGTGCAGCTGTCATTTAAAGAGAAGCTCAAGAATGCAATAGTGCAGTGGTTACTGCACTTGCCCATGGACCAGAACATCCCTGGTTTGAATCTGCACTCTTATGGCAGAATTATTTTTTTTGGACTGACTGGCACCAAGTTCAAGCCAGTGTCAATAAATGGGTAACTGGCGCTTCCTAGGAATGCAAAGGCAGCAAGGACAGATGCTGGCATCCCTACCTCAAATGCTCCAGTGGCCTAAAAATGTGAAGGAACTAACACTTCACACCCCTATGGCCTGCAAGTGCCATGGGACATAACTTAAACCAATAACTCCTGAGACAAAAGCATGTACAGAGTAGATAACCTGTTGTGCCTTAGAGGCACATAGGGATATGGTGTTAGTGCCCATATTTTCCTTGACCTGTCCCAACTCCTACACTAGAGGGTGATATGGTCAGTATCATGCCTGGCTGCCTTTCCTTCCCCAACTCCAGAAGAAGTTGAGTACCCATTTCTACAGCTGTATGACTGGGGGGCCTCTGGCTGGATTCGAACCCCCGACCTTTGCCATAAGAGACCAGGACAGAGTAGAGGCCCAAAAAATAGTTTTGCACCACCTTACAAAATTCTTTTCAAAGCCCCTGCCATGGTGTCTTCCTGACTGCATGCTTTTAATGTTTTGTGCAATTCTTTATTTGGTTTGATGAAACGTAAAGCAACTAAATTGGCACTGGAAATACTTCAAGCACTGAAAACAATGACAATACAAAGCTCGCCATAAATATTTGCAGTTAAAGCTAGAAAAAAAGTTACAAAATCTTCTTCTTCTTTGATCACTCTCAGACATCAACTTGTACACTTCTGAAGTAATCAGTAGTCAACTGGAGTTGGTGTACATCCCCATGTAGCTTCTCTTGAAATGATATAGGTGTTGGGCATATCTGTTTTCTCTGCATCTCATAAGCTGGGCACTCCTGTAGAATATGTTCTTCCATCATCTTACCAAAGCCACATGTGTACATGTCAGATGGACCGAAGCTGAGCTTGTTGAAAAAAGTAGTAACTCAGTCTGTTGTGAAGCCGAAAATGATCACTTGCTCTTCTCTGCTGAGTTTGGTAAGTGTCATTTTGCTGATACCCAGGATATTCTTATACCCATTTGTTCTTGAATGTTATTATTATCATCACATACTTAGCTTCCTCATACATAATGTTTGTATCTGTTTATAGTAATCTGCTACCTTTTTTTTGCTAGGATTTCAGTTGTCTCATTATCTGGTATATGGCAATAGGATGGAATCCACAGTATTACTACTCTTGATAAAAGTTTACATATCTAGTGGTATTGCTGCTCACAGTTCACTAAGGGTTTCATCTCTGTGACTCTAATGTATTAGTTAGGAGCAATACATATAGATACAAAATAATACATATATTGGATTTCATATTTTAAAACATTTTTGAAAGAACAAGCAGTGGACTGTGATCCACAATGGAAGAGCAAAGATGACTTATCATGGCTGGCAAATGAGAACTGGTCAAGGTGACCATACAGTAATAAGCTGTGCATGGTTAACAAGGTAGGATTTCCTGTGGTTCTCATGATGATGGGCTGTGTTAAGAAGCTCACTTTTTGGGTCTCCTACATTCTTCAAGCAAACCACTACAATCTACTACTAATCCAGCATGATGCATACATTCCTTGACTGTTGGATGTTAAGAAAACTCGTTTACAGTTCCAGGGAGACCAGCTTCTTAACAAGAGGACAGTGCAGGCCCATATAAGAAAGAGGACAGTGCAGGCCCTTATAAGAAAGAGGACAGTGTAGGCTGAAACACCATCTATTTCAAAAGCTGAAAATTGGCCCAACAGACCTACATGCCTGAGGTAAAGAGCAACAGACACCACATCACATTCTCCAAAGTTGCCAGCTGCACAACCCACTCAGGCAAAAGACCTGGCCAGACCCCAGTCCCCTATAGAAGAAGTTCAACATCAATGCTAAAAATCAAGGACAAACTGCCACATTTGTGAGACAGACTGATGCTGATGTCTGAGCGAACAACAAAGAGGAAGAATATCCAGATACACATGGAGAAGAACTTTTTCAAACAGACCTGCAAGTGTAGGAACAGTGAAATGTAAAATGTAAAACAGTAAGGCCAATGTCAACCTAGATGAAGTTTTCATACTTCTCTGGATGACTGATGTTGATGATTATTATAATGCTGAAAATTCTCACAAAAGAAACTGTAACATTCAAACTGACAAATTATGTTTGATTTCATCCCGTACTTACCTCCTAATCACTTGTCCCATTGAAACCAAATCGACAAAACTGATATCACAGACAGCAAGTGTATCCCTGGGTGCTCTATAGCTACAGGTGAAGCCAGAGATGAATAAGGAACTATTTAGCCTCTGAAGGTTAATATAAGTCCATGTCTGGTTAAGTTCGTGCAATGATGTTCTGAAACAAAAAAACAAAAAAAAGTCAACTCATGAAAGTTTTCAAAGAATTTACAGAACGCAAACACAATATTAAATCTGTGTTACTCATCTTCAGATGAATACTTCATGAATTTAAGTGCAAAAAAATAGTTTATCAAATATCTGCTTTGTATTTTGTATCACCACAGATAGTATGTCAGATATTTTATCATGTATTTTATATCATCAGAGACAGTATGTCGGATATTTCACATCGGTGGTCAGGAGTCTGCTTGCTGAGCATCGTCTTTTGTAACTGACTCTATCAAAATCTGACTGGTTGATTCACTATTATCAGAATCAATGAAATTAGTGTTGCAAAGGTCTAGTCACTAGGAAGTCTTATCTCATATCTTTCTTCTTCTTCTTCGTTCGCTTCTACCATCAAGATCGCCCCGTGATCCTACTGAATTCAGTCCTGCGGTTCTCACGATAGTCTAATTTCGGATAGAGGCTCAGAGCATCGTGGGGCTTGGGCCTATATTCTTGGTGGGTCACAGAAGCAGCATTGCGTGACGCTGTGGTTTTCATTGCATCAGTTTAGTCTAGAGTTGGACTTCCTCACATTTCATATCTTAAATTAGCTGTCCTGGTTTCAGATCCATTTAAAAAGACGCTAAGTATGAATGCCTGGTATATTTAAAAAAAAGAAAACCAAAAAAAAACATCTTTTTCATTAGCGTGTAGACCATGGAAAGCCAGGTTGGGCCCCAGGATCATTTACTATCAGACCCTCCTACCCCCCCCCCCCCCAAAATCTACATGTCTCTAATAAGAAAAGATGGGGAAAACAGGGCTGCCTGTTCCCCTCAATATCCTGGGCTGCAGGCTCCTCACACACACTGGACCTTTCTTTGTAAATGTAGAGCACACAGCTTTGTTGAAATATTCTTCTTCTTTGTTTGAATACTGGTTGGTCATGCTACATCTGAACCCCCCCACTCAGTAAGACACAGTCTGCTGACTACTCCAGGATTGAGTGGGAGCCCCTATAGCTCTTCTTTCAGTTCCTCTTCCTCAGGCTAGATCTGTGCTCAGAGGTTTCAGTAGGTTGGACAGGTCTGCAGTATATGCTCTTATGTCTGGATACCAAAGCCGCAGGACTTTCATTTGTGTGTGTGTGTGTGTGTGTGTGTGTGTGCAACATTATAAGACAGCAGAAGTGGTTCAGAGCCTGGTTGAAGTCATATTCCTTCCACTGCATCCACAAATGCCTGCTTGAAACATAAGAAAATGAAAATCTCACAGAACGTAGCAAACTAATGCACGGCCCTGCTTGCTGCAATTAACGGCATCAAGAAATCTGTTGTTTTCCAGCTGAACTACCCCCTTCATGTCTTTGTGGAATAATTTACAGTTTTCAGCAGTTTACTGGCAAAAGCCTGCTTCTGATCTAATTCTGGAGAGAACATTCCTGCTATCTTGGACCAAAGCCTTTATGAGAACAATGAAAAAAAAGAGGCTCATACCGCTCCAACCAGTGATTATGTTAGAATTTTTGAAACTGCTACAAATCTACCTGTTTTTCACTGCCCATGGATAACCCATTTTCTCTTCTTCTTCTTCTCTTTTCGCTTCTACCACCAAGACCGCCCTGTGATCCTAGTGAATTTATGCCTGTGGTCCTCGTTAAGTCCCGTGGTTCAGAGTATCACAGGGCTTAAGCCTGTATTCTTGGTGGGTCTCAGAAGCGGGATTGCGTACCACCGTGGTTTTCATTGCATCAGTTTAGTCTAGAGTTGGACTTTCTCACCGGAAGATCTCGACGTGTTTTGGATATCAGTATATCCCCGCTGAGTGAGAGGTGGTAGCCCACCCAGATCAAAGTTGGACCTTCTCACTGGAAACCCTCGACGTGTTTTGAGATACCCGTGTATCACCGCCGGGTGAGAGGTGGTTGCTCATCCAGTCTCGTGTTGGACTTTCTCACCGGATAACCTCGGTGTGATTAGGATACGCATACATCCCCGCCGGGAGAGAGGTGGTTGCCTACCTAAACTGCCCTGGTCCAGTGTCTCCGACTTCAGCATTTTGTGGTCGTGGCCACTACCCTCTCTAGTTGTGACCAGGATGGAGCTTTTGTCCAGGAGGATGAATCTTCGCCACTAGTGACTTCCACCCCTGGGTTGAGTCAGTTTAGGCATATTATCCCAGTATGGGCGTGTTTGGGACGTGACCAACCTCTAGAGCAGAGGTACCGTGACATGCGTAGCCTTCATTTTTCACCCCTAGTATGAGCCGGTTTAGGTGTATTTCACCAGTATGGGTGTATATCGGGTGTGACTGACCTCTAGAGCGGAGGTGGCGTGACATGCCTAGCCATCAAGTTTCACCTCTGGTATATGCCGGTTTAGGCATATTTCACCAGTGTAGGTGTATTTCGGATGTGGAAGCCCTCTAGAGCAGAGGTCCGTGGTATATGTAGCTCTCGCAGCAGACATACCGATTAAACTTTACTTTATCCTTTCCTTCATCTTTTCACATCGGCACCGCACAGCAACCCTTACTTCTTTTCGCAGTTTCTTCCTTGACTGGGAGGAGCTTCACTCCATGCGCGCATCCGAGGAGTCTCGCCAGCAGTGTCTTAACCTCTAGGTTAAGCTGGTTCAGGCATTTCACCCGATATGAGTGCACTTAGGACGTGGCTGACCTCAAGACCAGAGGTGCCGTGATTTGACTGTTTGTTCACTTTATCTTTTCTACCACTTTTCCACAGTGGTGCCGCGTGGCAACCCCATTTGCACCTTTCTTCATCGGCCCTAAGTGTCTGGTTTTCAGGCACCAGATATTCAGTTTAAACAGTTCTACCACGAGAAGGCCAGGAGCTTGACTGACTGCCAGAGGCTATTTGAGACGGACGCCGTTGGAGCAGAGAGCGAATTCTCCACCTCACCTCCAGCAATAACAGTCCTTAGAACCACCCGCTTTCTCAAAACAACTTTGTACTTTTTCTTATTTAGAATTAAACACTTTACAAACATTAGCTGAAAGTAAAATTTTACATGAAATTTTTTTCTTATTTTACTAGTCAAGAAATACGTGCTGAACCAAAGTCAAAACTGGATGATTCTCCTTAATGAAAATTAAGTATCACCATCCTACTGGCTTATTTATCCTTCAGCTGGTTTTGCTTGTTGCTTTTTGATAATATAAACCAGTTACAGTAACTGACGACCTCCAACAGTTTTGGTTTTTCTCATTTTTAATCATTAATTTATTGGTAATTGCTGGTTAACATGATCACTGGGTCTAGCTGTATCCCTTCAAGTTGATGGAGGGGAAAGACCATGTCCACTTCTCAGCCTGGAACTCATAACTTGGACTATATCCACACAGCCAGATTCTGCCTTGTCTCCAAGCTAAGATTACAATACACTTGGCAAAATGTTCAGCATGAAGATCTCCTTGTATGCGTACAATCGTTTGTTTTTTTCATCCCTATTTTCATAACATAATATTTTTTTCAACATTTCTCATGCCCTTAAAAAAAAAAAAAGTTTCTTTCTTCATGCATTCTCACAACAACACAAAGACTACAACAAAGAATGTTTACAGCATCTGGTCAAGCCAGTAATATGGTATTCTGTCACTGCTTAGTGCCCGACAGAAGCCAGACTCTGACTGCTCTGGCAGCTTCTAGCTTGGGTTCCTCATGAATATCTTTCGTGGCTAGAAGTCTAGCAGTGTATATAGTCTGACAATCAAAAATACTCTCTAAAATTGGAACACACGCACATAAAAGGGCCATGTTTCGACTCTAAAAAGCTGCAGTACATAATTTTTATGTAACTATAAAAATCCGCTAGCAAAACGAATCACAATGTTGTAAGTTATGCCTTCATTTAATTGAAAACACAAACAATACATTAACTTCTATCGACATTAGGTCACAACGATGTACCACTCAGATCAAGAGATGATGAGTATATAAATTAAGCAAAACAGTGCAGTAACATCAAACATGTTATCTCACACGATCTACTTCATGATTAAAAGCGCTGCCTTAAATACATAATGAGATGTTTAAATGTCTGTCGCGATAAATTCCAGTCGTGTAGAAACTGACGTGGCCAGAGTCCTTTTGTAAGGGCACATTTCATTGGTTAATATTTGTTTACATCCAAGATATTTATCAAAATGGGCAAACTTCCGCAACGAAACAAAAAGTGAAATTCGTTTCATTCATTTGCATGTCCCTTGCGGAACTTTGTCTCGCTAACAGCACTCCTGTAGCCCTCTCGGTTGTGAGCAAGATGGCCTGCTGCTGATGCATCCATTTGCAGATCATCAACTATGTCTTGCAGCCATCTTCGCCTTGGTCTTCCTCTCTTTCTTTTCCCCATTATGTACCCTTCCAAGACGGTTTTCACTAGATTATCATGACGTTTAATGTGTCCAAAATATTTCAGTGTTCTCTCTTTAATCCTCTTTACTAGCCAGCCTTCTTCAATATTAAGTTCTTGTAATATGGACATATTTGTTCCTTTTTGTGCCCATGGTATTTGAAGAACTCTTCTGTAGCATTTACATTCAAAGGCATTTATGTGTTTCTCATCTGTTTTGCTGAGTGTCCAGGTCTCACAGGCATATGTTGTGATGGGAAAGATGCATGCCCTTAAAAATCTTATTTTTGTAGTTCTGTCTGTTCCTCTTCACAGATGCTTTAGTTGTTTTACTTTCTGAAGAACGATATATGTCCTCCTTTTAATTTCCCTCATTGTATCTCCATTATATGAAATAATATCCCAAAATAAACTGCCAATACTTCTCTCCCGAGCACTATTTTCCTCAGCGCCCTTTCCTGTCCCACTTCACGCTCAAATCATGTTCAAAGCTTAATTATCTGGTTTCCCTAGTTTAAATAACAAAAGTTACTTTAGTTTCTGAACCACTGGTTGGTTGATAGTTATTTGGAAGGTTCCGTTTGTGAGATCGAACAACGTTAGTAGTTATGTTTATGAACGAAGAAGATGGAGATGTAGTCAGATCAAAGCAAAATAAGAAGATAATTTTTGAGAACTCATGTTGGGGTGGGGGGGTGGGGGTGGGAGGGAGGATGAAAGAAGAAAAATCAGCAACAACCAAAAATCTGTTAGTCAAGCGTAGAAGCTGGAACAAAAACAAAACAAACAAACAAACAAACAAAATGATGAAGTAGGAGACTTCAGACTTACTGACAGAATATGAGAAGGAACTGATCCATAAAAATTCATAATTAGGTCTACTGCGCTCAGTTAGAAATACAAATATATACTAATATCCAGAACAATGAGGCAAATTAATAAGCAAAAAAAAAACACACACACAGAGGCCACAGGCCCCTTGGGGTTACGGGGGGAGGGGGGGGCAGTGCTATATAGATAGTTTGTTAGCTTTACCTAGGACGATGTCAAGTATTTTTTTTAATCGCACGAGAAAAGTGAGTAAAAGGAAAGGGGGGGGGGGCATTTCCCGTGAAATACAACACATGTATTCAAACACGGACGACAACAACAAGCAACTGACCCGGACGAAAGCTTACTTAATAAGTATATGAATAATGCGATACCAGAATCACAGACATAAACGCAACACTACGTAATTAACACTGGTTACTTATTCGTGTTGTATTTAGTAAATATAGGAGGATGTGCTAAATGTGCGGGTCTGTCGTGATTTCACTGCTCCTGTAATGTGTAATCGACAAACGTTTGATCTTAGCTGGAAATTTACAAAGTGTATCTGAGATAAACCCTCGGCCGTGTCTAATGAGAGAGAGAGTGCAGCGGGGGTGATGCTCTGTGGCCGGAGAACTTTCCTTCATTTAGGGTCCCACCTCCTTTAGAATGCCAGGAGTTTGTTTAGCAAGGCCGAAACACTTGTCTGAGTGTGGGGAAGGGGGGGGGTTACTTCCTCTGATGATCTGAAGGAGTTGTGTTGTTGAGAGTTTCCTGCATCTATCCTGCTACCTGGGGGTACAAACGGAGAGGTATGACGGGGTCTTGGTCTGCTATGGTTCGCCAAACCTGACGCTAGTATGTTTATGGACTGTTGACTGCCAATTCGAACAGCGGTTCACCCCTTCCCCCCCCCCCCCCCGGTCTCCTTAGAGAGTACAGCACGTGATACGTAAGACAAAGAACAGCACATCTTTTATCTTGGTGGTGGTTCTCAGAAAACAAAAACAAAAACGAGGAATTACGACAGGCCCAGGACACCACTGACACACTAAACACCACATTCACTGAAGCATGCAGCCTGGTTTTAGACAACAAGACTTTTTTTCAGACTGACAGTCAACAGGGCAACGTCCTGGAAAAAAAAGGTCACATAAACAGAGAGCGTTATACAAACAGTTTCTGCGTAGTTAAGCCTGCATTTATATTCTGGAAGTACACATTGCTTTGGCATTAGTGTATTCTTATTTTTTTTTAGACCTTATATGTATAGGTATAGTGTATATTAATGTATAAAATTAGTCTCTCCGCTAGACTTCTAGTATACTTCAGTTATACCTCATTATAGGATATTGCGCTTCTGAAGCAAGCCCAGTCTTTCGTGTATGTTTTTTTTTCTTTCATGTACATCTTGTTAATAGTTAAAGCCCCTGCATGTTGTGGCATAGATGACTTTGAGAGATATGCAAGCGAAACATTCGCCAATAGTTATGGCTCTGAGGAAAAGTTACTTGGTGAATCATCATCATCATCAGTAAAGCACGTGATTTAAAAAAATTTCCATCAAAACGTCCTACAGTTTGGAACTGAGCAACAAGCATGGAAATATGATACAATTCTCCAGTACAGAATAGCTTGCCAACAGCCTTTACATGGCTGCAAACGCCAGCTGGAGATTCACTCCTATTTGATGATCCATCATTATCCAGCTCTTTTATCATGTCTCTATTATTATTATTTATATTTTTTTCACAGAGTAAAAAAAAACGAGGAGATATGTCACTTAAATTCCATATTAAGCAAATTTACATGGCTTTATTTTTGTATAAATTCTGCATAGATATTTTAAGCATTAATAATCACAGAAAACTGTCTTGGAAGGGTACATAATGGGAAAAAGAAAGAGAAGAAGACCAAGGACAAGATGGTTGCAAGATATCGTTGATGATCTGCAAATGGATGCATCAGCAGCAGGTCATCTTGCTCACAACCGACAGGCCCACAGGAGTGCTGTTAGGGAGGCAAAGTTCCGTAAGGGACATGCAAATGAATGTATGAATGATCACAGGCATTATTACTGTAAATGATTCGATCATATGGCACGCGAAAAGGCAACAGATTCGAGCTGATATATATATATATATATATATATATATATATATAAACAATGTGAATTGGCATGCATAAGCATACCGCACCTGATGATGATAATGTTCTCGCCTTTCGCACAATTTTGTTTGCAGTTTGTACTTTATCTCTTATATACATTTTCTTAACCATGTCTGCAAACTCATTGTCGTTACGTAAGCATTGATATGTATTTATTTTCTTAAATTTAAAATAATCCCCCCCCCCCCTTTTTTTCTTTTTTTTTCCGAGCTATTAATTAAGGCTTATTGCCGCAGATAAAGTTCGCCTTCATTCCTCTATATCCCTAACCTTCTACCTCCAGTTGGTGACACCAGTTTCCTTTAAATCCTCTTCTATGTTGTCTCTCTATCTCTTGGTCTTGTTTCCTTCATCTTTTGTACAGACATAATTTTCGTTTGTCTATTCTCTTCCATTCTTTCTACATGGGCAAACCAGCGTGATCTGTTCAGTTTCAAGACTTTTGTAATCTGCTATGATTTAAATAAGCTGTTAAGTTCAGTGTTCTTTCTAGCTTTCCTTTCCCCACTGCTGGTATCCTTTATGGGCCCAAAGAGTCTTTTTAGGATCTTGTTCTCAAAGACCTGCAATTGTCGTTCCTCTTTCTTTGTTGTAAATCCACGTTTCTGATTCACACAAGACAGCTTGTCTTATTATAGTTGTTAAGATTGTTATCTTATTTAAAATAATGAAAGGTAAAATTCCCGTTTCCATGGTATTAGGGCATATTGGGGGATAAGGTGTTAGGCTGTATTTATTTAAAATAATATGTATTATTATAAATAAAACAATAATATAAAACAACAGTGTTGTTCAGAACATTCTGTTTGCGAAATTATCAGTCTTTTGCTGAATACATATTTATTTTTTTACACAGCATTTAGAATGCTACATACAAGTTGTTGCTAATAGTAATAATAATAGCAAATATCTACACCTTCGTTCTCAGTAAATAAAATCCGCGGGTACCACTATGCAGTTAACAGGTTTCACAGTTTATTAATAAAAAAGGGGGCATGACACTGTTTCATGCATAGTGAGGAAAATAGATTCATATATGCATGTGTGTAGAATAATGAATCTTATGAATGTGAAAGTCACACCTGTTTTAGTTAGTTCTTCTTGCAGGATAATTATTTCAAATCGAAAGTAATTGGATTCAGATGTTGACTGCAGGCTAGAGGTCACATGACCTCGGATCTGACGTCACACAGATCTATCATTATATCCCTCCGCACAAAAAAAATAGTAACGTTATATTTGTCAAGAAAGATTTAAAAACATTATTACTGGGACAAAGAAGCATTTCGGATGATGTTATCTTATGAAATAAATTTAAATTTAAAGGATTATCTAGACTTTTAGCAACTTTGAAGTGACAGGATTCCCAGCTGTGGCGAATTGATTTGAAAAAAAAAACTTGACTTGTACATATGGCCTTACTGGGAGTACGTCTGGTTGCAAATAGCGCTGAAATATTTCATTTAAAAATGTATATAATGTTATTTATGTAGATTTTGTAAGTGAAATGGATATAATTTTATATGAAGATTCAGATGTACTAGTCAGTACAGTCTGAGATATCGCGCGTTACCATTTTTGAATGTTCAGAAACAGCGATCATCATGTAGTCGAGAAGAGAGCATTTATTCAATCGGGTTTCTGATTGACAATTTCATTGTATTAAAAAATGAAGCAGCCTTATTCAAAGCTTATTTACTAGCGATTTCATTTGGAATTCAGAGAATCCAGCAATGTCTTTGATAAACAGGTCAGTGTTATTGAAACATAAGTTGAGCTGGAAGGCTCGTGGGTAATGTCTGTATGTGCTAATGTCTTGTCCGCATTGTGAATGTTAAAAATGTGCTTATGAAAGCTCAACAGGGTCTATCGGTAATTTCTTTTGTGTGATTTTTTTTTTTTTACCCTCTCGCTTGACTGTAACTGTGAAGAATGTCAGAATGTTTTACCTTGTACTTAATGAAGGTAAGGACTGGGAAGAGACCTGTGTATTCAAGCAGTTCATCTTGTAGAACATTCTGAAGTATTTAGGAAGCCACCTTGAGCTTACATTAAGTATAGACGTTGGATCTTTAATGCATGTTAGAACCCATGCAGCTTGGGGAGAGAAGTATAATAGGAAAAAGTTATGTTTAAAGCTCATTGAAGTACGAGTATCTTACTTGCAATTAAAAAAAACAAATTAGAAATAAATAATGACTATTGTTTGAAATCATAACTTGATTGAAATAAGATTGATGTCAGTTAGGGTTACAAGAAATGCAATCATAATGTATTCTTTCTCTAATTCATAGTTTTTTGTGGAGCATAGGGCTTAGCCAGTAGTTTTTAGTTATAAGTATATAAAACTAGACACAGAAATATATTTATTTATTTTTTTCCCTCCTTTTTGCTATTTTTATGGGGAAAAGTAATCAGTTTGATTTCCCTGACAACAGGGCAGGTGACACAATGAAATGAAATTGTTTACTTTTTCTGAAACTGCCTTCACACTCCATGAAGACATGTTGTGAGTCCTGCAACATAGTATATGCCAGTGTGTACAAAAGGTGTAGGATAATTTGTATTGGAGAGACTGGTCTCAGATTAGGTGACTGCTTGTGGAAAGATCTTTATGACATTTCCCACCATGCTTCTAGGCCAGTCTCTAATCAGTGGCCCCAACCGCAGAGACGAATCTGATTTTATAGTAACAGCAATTAATGTCACTTATGACATAAACTGCCTGGCACTTTCAACATTTCCTTCTATACTAAATTCGACTCTTTCCTCACCTGTACTATATATTCCAGAGCACCCTTAGTGTACTAGATTACAAACTCTTTATCCCAGACACATTCATCTGTTCCACCCACCCTTTTCTCAACTAGATTACCATTGTATCCCTCTCACTCTCCTTTCCACTTTCCCCACCCTGTCTATACTATCAGTCTATCACACATCCCAAGTTTTCATTTAAACAACCACAACACTCCACCGTGCACACTCCTGGATGCAGCCTCTTTTAAGTCATTTGCTAAGTGCTCCCTTTTTGTCCTAATTGTTTCCCATTCCTGTTTGTTGTATAGGATTCATGCGAATCTATTTTTTAAAATCTTCTTTGCCTATTTCTATGTTCTGTATGCTTTTGTATGGTTAAGGTGTAAACTGAAACATCACAGCTGTGTGTTTGTTAATTAATAAAGCCATTCCTTCTTTTGTTTTGAATAGTTTTTAATATGAAACATAGAAATTGAAGTGAGATAGTAGAAAAACAGAGGGGACAGAATTGGGCAGTATAAAAACAGAGAAGCAAGCGTTTATTAAACTGTATCGATTGCGCCTGACCTAGTGTAGCAGTAAGTGGGATTTTCAAGAACAGGCATGTGTTGGCATGAAGAATTTAGCAAGGAGAAATAGACATACCTATGCAGACTGTGCAAAGCCATACTTCATGGTGTGTTGTCCTCTTGAGGCTAAAAGATTGCTTGATTCACTACTATTTGATGATCCATCATTATCCAGCAATTTTCTCATGTCTCCATTATTATTATTATTATTTTTTTAAATGTATTTTTCTCACAGAGTAAAAAAAGTAGATCATTCATTCATCCATTCATTTGCATGTCCCTTGTGGAATTTTGCCTCGCTAACAGCACTCCTGTAGGCCTCTCAGTTGTGAGCAAGATGGCCTGCTGCTGATGCATCCATTTGCAGATCATCAGTGATGTCTTGCACCCATCTTCACCATGGTCTTCCTCTCTTTCTTTTTCCCATTAGGTAGCCTTCCAAGATGGTTTTCACTAGATTATCATGACATTTAATGTGTCAAATATTCAAGTTTTCTCTCTTTAATCCTCTTTACTAGCCAGCCTTCTTCAATATTAAGTTCTTGTACTATGGATATATTTGTTCTTTTTTGTGTCCACGAAAGATGCATGCCCTTAAAAATCTTATTTTTGTAGTTCTTTCTGTTCCTCACCACAGATTCTTTAGTTGTTTTACTTTCTGAAGAGCAATAGATGTCCTCCTTTTAATTTCCCTCATTGTATCTCCATTATTAGTTAGCAGTGATCCAAGATATTAAAAACTCTCCACTTCTTCCAGTTTTTCTTCATTTATATCAGCTGTCTTGTTTGTTTTGTCAGTTGTCATCAATTTAGTTTTCTTTGCATTAAGATAGAGTTTTGCTCTTCACTATTCTTATGGACTGACATAATTAGTTTTTCCATTCTCTTTTGTGTTGTGGACAGTAATACTGTATCATCAGCATATCTAATCTCTGGTATTTCATAACCTCCAATTGTTATGGCATCGTAATATTCTTTGTCTACACTTTCTTTAACATTCCTCATTATATTTTCAGTATACAAGTTAAATTAGTAAGGTGACAATATGCAACCCTGATGAACCCCTTGTTTTATGTCAAACCAAGTTGTTGTTTCACCATTTATTCTTACTGCTGCTTGTTGGTCTAGATACAGCAGTGATGTTAATTGTATCAAATGTGTTGGAAATCCCATTTTGTCCATTATTTCCCAAAGTTTCTGGTGTTGTACACAATCAAATGCCTTTGAGTAGTCTATAAAAGATAAATATAGATTCACATTAAACTCTGCATTTCTCTATTATTAATCTTATATTGAATATATGATCTCTTGATCCTCTTCCTTGCCTGAAACCAGCCTGGACTGTATTGACTTCTTCTATTTTCTTATGAAGTTTACCCATTATGACATTTAACAGAATGTTACTGTCATGACTAATCAGGGCAACAGTTCTGTAGTTTATGCATAATTTCAGGTTACCCTTTTTTGGCAGTGGTATGAATATAGTTCTTTTTCATTCTTTTGGCCAAATACCTGAATGGCATATCTTTTTACATAGTGCATGATAGATTGTTGCACATTCCTTTCCTCCTGCTTTAAAAAATTCAGCTGTTATCTCATCACATGCTGGTGATTTACCATTTTTCAGATTCTTTATTGCCCATAGAACTTCTTCTATTGTCGGTTCGGGTTCTTTCTCCTCAAATAATAATTCACACTATTGATTTCTGCCTTCACAGTCAGTTGTTTCATACATTCCTCTGCAATATTCCTTCCATCTTTCTAGAATTTCCTCTATCTCTGTCAAGGTATTCCTCATCTTGTCACAAATTACATTTAGCTTTGGTGTGACATTTCTCGTCAGTGTCTTTATTTCTTTAAACATTTCATTAGCTCTTCCACACTTCTGATGTCCTTCTATTCTTTCACAACAATCTTGTATGTGTTGTTTTTTTGTCTTTTCTTATGTTTCTTCGTACTTCTTTTTTAAAGATTTATATTTCTCTTTGTTGTTGTTTGTTACTTTCCATTGCATCTTCATTTTTCTACGTTGTTTTATCAGTTCTAGTGTGCCTGCTGTAATCCATCCATTCTTGTTTGTTTTCTTTACTGGAACCATGACTTTAGCTGTTGTTATTAAGATATCTCTGAAGATATGTCACTTAAATTCCCTATTATGTAAATTTACATGGCTTTATTTTGGTTTAAGGGGTGAAAACGCTATTCTGATGAGGCAAATCAGCGACCCATAGCTGATATGTTAGTGTCAGGGTTAGCAAACCATAGCTGACCAAGACCCTGTCCCACCTCTTCTTGGTACCCCCAGTAACAGCCCTAGCCTGGCTAGTGGGGCAGGGATTGCCATAGTCCCCATGGTGGTGGAGTATGCTAAAGAAGTATTGCACCACCCCCTGCTTTTTAGCTGTACTCCGGGACTGAAAATATAGCCACCATCACCCTGCTCCCATGGCGATATGATTCTGTGCCCCAACATCTTCACAGCATTGTCTGCAAAGAACACCAGCTCGCAGTTACAGGGAGATGGAAGTCAAGACAAGACAATTTTGGTATAAATTCTGCATAAATATTTTAAGCATTAATGATCTCTGTGGTTAGCAGATGTGAAAGTCAAATTTCGCAGATGACAAATGTCTAAAGCTGGTTTTAAAGACCAGTTCCATGGGGGAATGTTTCAGATTGATAGATTGTAGCTATCCAGAGGAACTTCAGCTGTGATGGATTTGCAGATGGAACTGGAAAGAAATGAGTACATACAATAGGTTCAGAAAAGCAATCAACTTTATGTTGTTGGATTCTTGCATATGAAAGGCAGAAATGGAACACCAGCAGAGACAGCATGGAACAAAATAGGATGAAAATAGATTTATGAACTGGAATGATCAAGAACTGATCTGAATACACATTGAGCTTGCACTTCTTTTCATAGTTATTTCTCTTTCTAATTTTCTTTCTCGCAGGTATATGTTCTCTACATAAAAGTGTAGAATCAAATAGGACCTACGTAACTTTCCCTGTTTGCTGCGCACAAGCCTTGTTGTTTTCAAATATTGATTACTAAGTTGTAACTCTTGACATGCTAAAGAGGACCCCCCCCAAGTTCCCTCCCAATCCATAAGATAACACTCTGATCTGTCTTCCTAATCCTGTGCTGTGTTGACATTATATATGAGTATATATATTTGCATACCATGGACAGCAGTAGAGGTACACAAACAAATTAAGAGCTGAGTGAACAATAACTTTTTACTAGACTGAGAACCTTCATTCATTATCACAAACTGGAATGATTTATAAATTGACGATGTTCAAAAATAGTTTTTTTTTAAGTAGGTTACAGATAGCAGCAGAATCATGTTTCATGTAAATAATCTGGTGTTTTTTTTTTTAAAAATCATTTTCCTGCATAGCAGTGACAATTTCACCTTATACCAGGCATTTTTGGACTAGTTTTTTTGTTATCTTCTTATGTTAACTTTTATGCTCAGAAAATTACAGTGAGGTGGTTCACTTTGTCAGTACAGGTGCTGTGTAGATTCTAGTTTTAGCACTATAATGGAAGAAAATATGTCTAAGCTGAAAAAAAAAAGTTCCAGATTCCATATGGTGTACATAAATGATCTAAAAATGTGCTGCATAACATTATCATTTGATCCTGGCCATAATTATGGTTCCTTCTTTTGATTGTGTTCACAGTTCTAGTCAAGATTATTTCCTTGAAACAGTGATTAGCTTCTTCTGGGTTTCATGATTCTAGCCTCAAACATCTATACTTGCTGTCCAAATAAATTGTTCAGTCTTATGGAAATAGTACTTTGCATCCCATAGTTTCTCTTCCAGTGTAGTTCCCTATGGCCAAAGCTGGCTCCAGGCTTCTTGGTAGAGAGGGCAGAGCTGCAGAATGTGCTTCAAAGTTTGGGTGCCAGTTTTGTAATGTGAAATCAGGGGTGTGTGACAGGGTGAGTTAATGCAGGTGTGCTTGCAGTTGTCTGTGTTCCTTGTGTAGTCAGAAGATGCAGGTTTGTTCTTGATGTGAGAGTTACTGCATCTGATTGTTAGATGGTGGGTTGTGGTGATCAGTCAGTAGCTTCTTTTGCTGATGCTTGATTATAGTTTTGGCTTCACTGTATAGGAAAGAGTGTTGATGTTGTTGGCAAGTCTGTCAGCTTCTTCCATTTTGTGATCTTGTAGTTATGGTCTAGCATTCCCATTGTGAGTTACTTTAGGATGATGTCTGACAGTAATTACTAATAGGTGTGCTGCAGAAGGTCTGCATGTGTGGTTTCTCATTTAAGAGAGGGGAGGGTTGAAGAGAAGTGATTTTTACTTGGATTTTAAATGATGAAATCTCTTATAAAAAACTGATGACGTTCCATGGTCTTGTTTTTGCCTTGTTCAGCGGGCAGAGAGTGGAGAGAAAGGTTGGCAATGCTGACTTTGAGTGTTACTTGTGAAACTGTCCTCTTACTGGGCGTACCTTAGGCCGCTTTTTCACTGTTGAGTTGTTCATTAATTTTGTTTACAGCCATTTCATGGCAGCTGGCTGCCCCTCTTAGGAATTGTTGTGCTTTTTTGCTAGTGTGCAAGGTGATTTCTTGGATCAGATGTTTTTTTGTTTTGTTTTTTTCTTATTTAGGACATAGTTGTTCTTGCTGTTTTGCAGAAATTGGTTGGCAAATGGTTCTTCTGTAATTACTGGTTTATAATTGTTGATTCAGTCAGTCATTCGTTTGCATGTCCCTTGCAGAACTTTGCTTCCCTAACAGCTCTCCTGTAGGCTTCTCGGTTGTAAGCAATATGGCCTGCTGCTGGTGCATCCATTTGCAGATTATCAATGATGTCTTGCAGCCATCTTCGCCATGGTTTTCCTCTCTTTCTTTTTACAATTATGTACCCTTCCAAGATGGTCTTCTCAAAATTATCATGATACTTAATGTTTCCAAAATATTTAAGTTTTCTCTGTTTAATCCTCTTTACTAGCCAGCCTTCTTCAGTATTAAGTTCTTGTAGTAAGGATATATTTTTGTTGATTACTTGTTTATAATTGTTGCTTGGAGAATGATCCCTCAGTAATTCATTAGTTTACAGTGATTAACTGGTGAATGGTAACATAGTTTTACTGTGGTTGGTTAGTGAATGGTCCCTCTGTAACTCACCAGTTTACAGTTGTTGGTTAGTGAATGATCCATCTGTAACTCACTAGCGTACAGTAGTTGTTAATGAATAATCCCTGTATAGTTCATTATTTTACAGTGATCTAAACTGAGTAATCTGATTGTGAACTTGTAAATTCTTGGCAGTATCTCTCTCTGAACCTTAAGTGCCCAGGGCACATGGGGCTTCTGCAAGGGTTTTCCACAAATGCCCGTCCTTCGCCTTTTTTTCTGCTCTTGCCCAAGTGAGCCCTCTATTGCTCAACATCCTTTCTGTTGTTCTTATCCATGTCTCTTTTGGTCTACCCTTACTTCTGTTCCCCTGTGGTGTCCATCTTAGTGCTATTTTTGGTAGTGAGTTGTCAGTCATTCGGAACACATGTCCCAACCATCGCCAGCGTCTTTCCTCAATAATTGTTGTCAGTGGCTTCATCTGCATTTCTGCCAATAAGATGTTATTTCTTATGGTGTTTGGCCAAAATATTTTTCTAATTCTTCGTAAACATTTAGTCTGGAAAGAATTCAACTTGTTTTCTATGGTTTTGGTGATTTTCCAGCATTCACTTCCATAGAGTAGTACACTTAGAACATTACTCTTAAATATCCTGATTTTCATATTTATGCTTAGTTTTTTTGATTTCCATATATTCTGCAGCATTGCAAAAGCCTGGTTTGCTCTAGTAAGTCTGCTGTTGATGTCCTCTGTGCTGTCTCCATTTTCTACTACTCTGCTGCCAAGGTATACGAATTCGTTGACCTCCTCCACTAACTTGCTATCTACTCTGAGTACATTTCTTTTGTTCACATTTTGCTTCATTAACTTTGTCTTTCCTACGTTGATCTTTAGTCCTATGTTGTTTGCATTCTGAGTTAGCTTGTTTATTTTATCTTGCATATCTTTGTGACTGCTTGATAATAGACAAATGACGTCCGCAAAGTCAAGGTCCTCCTGCACTGTGTCAAGAGTCCACTGTAATCCTCTGCGTTTGTCTGATGGTGCCTCCTTCATTAACCAGTCTACTGCCAAGATAAATAATGTTGGTGATAGTACACATCCCTGTTTCACTCCTGTTTGTACCCTAAAGCTGCTGGAGGTATGTTCTCCACAGATAACTTTGCACTGAAAACCCTCGTATAGGGCTTTGATTACATTAACTATCTTATGGGGGAGGCCATGCCATCTTAGGATTTTCCACAGTGCATCTCTGTTGACACTGTCAAAGGCTTTCTCAAAATCTATGAATAATGCATATGTTGTGCTATGCCACTCATTTGCCTGTTCTAATATTTGTCTAAGTACAAATATGTGCTCTATGCATGATCTTCCTTTCCTAAATCCTGCCTGCTCTTTCCGAAGTTTTTCCTCAAGTGTTGGTACAATTCTGTTGATGATTATTCTGCAAAATACTTTACTGGTGAGTGGCAGTAGGGTAATGCCTCTCCAGTTACCGCAATCTCTGAAGTCACCCTTCTTTGGTAGTTTTACTATAAGCCTAGTTTTCCACTCATCTGGGGCTTTTTCTAGATCCCAGATTTGTTGTAATATCCGGCAAAGTTGTTTTGGTGTTTCTGTTTCTTCTGCTTTCAACATCTCAGCAGTCACTTCATCTTCACCTGGTGCACTGTCTGATTTTAGCTTCTTTATTGCCTCCTTTACTTCACTTATTGTTATTGGTCCTGTATTGATGTTTAGTTCCGTTTTTGCTTCAGGTATGTCTATTGTTTGTGCTTCTTGTGTTCTGTTTAGTAGGTTGTTAAAGTGTTCCCTCCATCTTTCAATTTTTTCTCTTTCTCCACTGACCAGTTGTCCATTTTGTGTCCTTACTGCACTTTCACATCTTGTGTTGAAGTTACCTGTCATCTGCTTTGTGATTTTATATATGGTTTTCATGTCATTTGTATATGCTGCTTCCTCTGCTGTTTCTGCTAAGTTGTCATAGTATTGACGTTTATCTTGACGGCATGATTCCTTCACTTCTTTGTCTTTTTGCGCATAATTACTTAGAACTTGTTCTTTAAGCCGTTGTGATTTGGTGTTCAGTAATTTTTTCTTGATTTCTTTTCTTTGCTCTATCTTTTCCCATGTGGTTTTGCTTATCCATTCCTCTTTTCTCCTTTTCTGATATCCCAGCACCTCTTTTGCTGTTTCCTTTAGTGTTTTATTGAACTCTAGTATGGACATTGCTGCTTCGTCTTGTAGGACACTGAAGCGGTTCTTAAGTACTATTGAGAATTCATTTCTTGTTTGCTGGTCTTTCAGTTTTGTTGTATCAAAATGTATCTTTCTGTGTTCTCCGATGTTGGCTTTCCTTAATTTTAGTTTTATTTTTGCTACCAGAAGGTTGTGATCACTTCCTACATCTGCTCCTTTCCTTGCTCGTACATCTTGTAGTGACTGTTTCCACTTGGTTTATTAGTAGGTGATTGATTTGGTTTTCTGTGGTTTTATCTAGTGACCTCCAAGTCACCTTATGGATGTTTTTGTGTTGGAAAATTGTCCCTCCGATGGTCATCATGTTTTCTTCACAGAAACTGCACAGTCTTTCACCATTTTCATTTATTTCTCCAATTCCTTCTCTTCCCATGATTATTCTTCTATCTTCATTTCCTTCACCTACTTTTGCATTGAAGTCGCCTAAGATGAGTAGCATATCATGCTTGGGTATTGTTTCTACTGTGGCTTGGGGGCTGTTGTAGAAAACCTCTTTTAATTCCTCTTCAGCTGCTTCTGTTGGTGCATAACAAACTATAATAGACAGCTTCGTGAATCTTGAGTTGAACCGTGCATATAATAATCTCTCATTTATTGGGGTCCATTTCAGCAATGCTCTTGATGCTTCTTTTGTTATAATTAATGCTACTCCTCCTTCATGAAGATCTTCTTTACCAGACCATATTATTGTATCTTCTGTGTGCTGTGTTGTTAATTTCCTTCTGCCTTGTCCTGTCCATCTTGCTTCTTGTATTCCTAGTATGTCTAGTTTGTATCTGTGCAATTCCTTGATGGTTTGTGCTAGTTTTCCAATCTGGTTAAGTGTTCTTACATTCCAGCTGCCTATTTGCATCTTGTGTTTAGGTTCCAGGAGGTCTGCAGTTGGGCTGGGGACTTCCAGTGGCTGGCTTTCATCCACAACCTTCATGGGCTCAGTTTCCTGATAAGCATTTCTCCTTCCACCTGCATTTGTTTTTCCCTTGCTTCTGTTTCTGTAGCAATCTGATAGTTTTTTTTACCAGATAGGGTTGCTGGCCCTATGCCGAACCCTCCTTAGTCGCCTTTTACGATCATGCATGGTAGGGTACAGTGGTCCTATTCTTTGCAGATCCCGGGTACCACACGGGGGTCTTGGCAGTATATGCCCTAGTTATCTCGAAAAATGACCATTGGGATTGGATATGGGCTGTTGTAGTGATCCTATTTCCTAGTATAGAGATAAAAAGCAAACTCCATCAACATATAATATGGTGATCCCTACTGATTGGTCATGCTGAAATAACATAATTACCTATTTCTAGTGACAGTAATGGGAGGTAGGATAGGATCTTGGATATGGTTCATTGGTCCTAATAATTGTTTTGTAACTGTGTTGCAGTTGTAATACTCAGCAAAGCAAAGAGAGGTTTGGGGTAGTCAGTACATTACATACTGGAAGTCATTTTTAATAAAAATGTGACCATGACCTTGTTTGGAAACTTCATCCTGAGCTACCTAAAGGTTATCATGGAATAATTTGTGTATGTGTATGTTTTCCTCCCATTAGATTGAGAGAAGGTGTGGGTTGGGGAGGAGAGAATATATGTTATGGGGCAGTCAAGAACATGCCTTTGGTTGTTCCCCTCGTGACAAGCATCCACCATGCCCTGACATTTATCAGTTTTTCTAAATTAACTAGCTGTATGCAGCAGGACAGGTTTTCAAGGAGACTGGAGATACATATATTTACGAGCTGTATGAGGCAGATAAGTTAACATTCAGTATATATGGATACTTTTTTTTCTTTTGCTTTGCTCCATTTAGCAAACTAATGAACTTTAAATGAGTAATCATTGCCAGATTTTTTTTAAAATGTAGATTAATTTTAACATGGGTTGTTGCTGTCAGGTAGTGGCATAAGGAGTGAAAATGATTAATAAAGAGACACCAGAGTTAACTAAGATGTTACTGTACCTGTCCATAGTGATCTGTGAAGCAGATTTTTGTGTTATTTTAGCCTGGCTAATTGGATAGCAGTTGTTCTGTTTCTCTCCAGAACAAAACCATATGTTATTTTAACCTGGCTAACTGGGTAGCAGTTGTTCTGTTTCTTTCCAGGACAAACCCATGTGTTATTTTAGCCTGGCTAATTGGATAGGGGTTGATCTGTTTCTCTCGGGAACACTTTTTTGTTTTACTTTAGTTTGGCAAATTGGTCCTCTTTGAAGCATATTTTTTAAAAGTGAGGCCAGGTTATTTGGATAGAAACTGTTGTATTCTCCACAGGGAATTGAGTCTGCAAAGAAGTTTGTTTCATGAATCGTTCTTTTGGCGAAAAAGCGCTCTCGAGTTCCGTGCGTGGGGAGACAGGCTTTCGCTCCCTTCCCGGACGGCGAGAGTTAAGGTGTTTCGATGCAGAAGCAAGTGGTTTGTCCGTCGAGCGAAGCATGTAAACGGCTAGCCAGCCAGGTTCGTGATAACGATGTAGTACGGTTTTGTCGACCGATGGTCTCGAAATTGGCCCATCTCTCGCAAAGAGTATCGGGTCTGCAGTATGTAACGTGTGTTGTTTGTGGGTGGCCAGGCTTTCTTTTCCGCTCGTTAGAGCAGAGAGAGCCGCCCCCGCCGGTTAAAGGAAATGAAACGCCGCCGGGGTCGAAAGGGATCCGCTCTGAGCAGAGCGCTGTCTCCCTTGCCCCGCGTCGGTCTGTCGGCAGATATCTGACAAAGGTTCGGTGAAGAAAGCTATCTGGTTGATCCTGCCAGTAGTCATATGCTTGTCTCAAAGATTAAGCCATGCATGTCTAAGTTCACACTGTCTCACGGTGAAACCGCGAATGGCTCATTAAATCAGTCGAGGTTCCTTAGATGACACGATCCTACTTGGATAACTGTGGCAATTCTAGAGCTAATACATGCTTACCAAGCTCCGACCCTCGTGGAAAGAGCGCTTTTATTAGTTCAAAACCTCTGCTGTTGGCGAGATTTTTCAGCTGCCGTGCGTGGAGCGGTGCTCCTCCCGGCCAATGAAGAAAGGTGCAAATGAGGTTGCCGCGCAGCATCACTGCGGAAAAGGTGGTAGAAAGGATAAAGCGAAGCAAACAGTCAAATCACGGCACCTCTGGTCTGGAGGTCGGCCACGTCCTGAGTGCAGTCATATCGGGTGAAATGCATGAACTGGCTTGTCCCAGAGGTTAAGACACTGCTGGTGAGACTCTTTAAATGCCGTGCGTGGAGTGAAGCTCCTATCGGTCAAGGAAGAA
Source organism: Achatina immaculata (assembly GCA_009760885.1). Lineage (NCBI taxonomy): Eukaryota > Metazoa > Mollusca > Gastropoda > Stylommatophora > Achatinidae > Lissachatina > Lissachatina immaculata. The sequence continues at coordinate 9,760,860 of CM019703.1, forward strand.
ATGCGGAAAAGAAATAAAGGTTGCGGTGCGGCGCTGATAGAAAAAGGTGGTGGAAAGTGAAGTTAACTAATATGTCCAGTAGTATCACTACGAGAGCTATACCACGGCACCTCTGCTCTAGAGGCCGGCCACGTCCGAAATACACCTACACTGGTGAAATATGCCTAAACCGGCACACACCAGGGGTGGAACTTGATGGCTAGACATGTCATGCCACCTCCGCTCTAGAGGTCGGCAACGCCTGATATACACCCATACTGGTGAATTTTGCCTAAACCGGCTCATACCAGGGGTGAATCTTGAAGGCTATGCATGTCACAGTACCTCTGCTCTAGAGGTCAGTCTTGTCCCAAACACGCCCATACTGGGATAATGCCTAAACCGGCTCAACCCAGGGGTAGAAGTCACTAGTGGCGAGGATTCGTCCTCCTGGACAAAAGCTCCATCCTGGTCACAACTAGGAAGGGTAGCGGCCACGACTGCAAAATGCTGAAGTCGGAGACACTGGACCAGGGAAGTCTAGATAGGCAACCACCTCTCACCCGGCGGGGATGTTTGCGTATCTTAATCACGCTGAGGTTTTCCGGTGAGAAAGTCCAACTCTGGACTGGATGGGCAACCACCTCTCACCCGGCGGTGATACACGGGTATCTCAAAACACGTCGAGGTTTTCCGGTGAGAAGGTCCAACTCTGGCCTGGGTGGGCTACCGCCTCTCACCCAGCGGGGATGCACTGATATCCTAAACACGCCGAGGTCTTCCGGTGAGAAAGTCCAACCCTAGACTAAACTGGTGCAATGAAAACCACGGTGTCACGCAATCCCGCTTCAAAGACCCATCAAGAATATAGGCTAAAGCCCTGTGATACTCTGAACCCCTTGTGGTCCTCTCGTGGATTTCGTGTGGTCTTTTCGGGGACCACACAGGGGACCACCGGACCTAATGAGGACCACAAGCGTAAATTCAGTAGGATCACAGTGCGGTTTTGGTGGTAGAAGCGAACGAAGAAGAAGAAGAAGTTTCATGAATCCACTTTAGGAATTCAGGGTCACTGATCCTCCCAGTTTAATATGAGTGTATATTTGAAGCTTATCATGTCATCGGGTGTCAAGATCACAGGTTTACAGCTACACCTAGCAGCACATTTATGGACTATAATAGTACAAAGACTTCACCATACAAGCCAGGGAATACCTGAAGCACAATAGATCTCGTTACAGACTCCAAGGGGAGAGGTGTGATTGTCGGCATCTTTCGGCACAGCACCTCTTCTTCTTCTTCTTCTTCGTTCGCACTGTCTGTCTATATCCGCAGTCCTGTCTCTTGGATAAATTTCACTGTTTTTTGTAACTCATGTATGGAACCGTAGAGCTTATCTTCTTTAGTGGTTTCACTGGGCCAGTAATTATTTCTCAGTGTCTCGTAGTTGATGCAGTTCTGGAGGATATGTTCCACGGTTTGGGGCACCTGGGCACATGTACATAGATTAGTAGTACCAACCTTAAACTTTGTATACATATGACTTCGGAGTCGGCTGTGTCCTGTTCGGAGACGGAAGATGGTGACTTGTTCCTTTCTGTTTAGCATGTGATAGTCATCATGTGGTGGTGTTTGTGGCTTCCTGTAGGTTTTTATCATGCTTTTCTTCTGATTATAGGTGACTGGTATGTCTGGTTGCTCCATTTCAGTGCCCTCTTTAGCCAGATGGTCAGCTTTCTCATTGCCTGGTATCCCACAGTGGGAGGGAATCCACTGCAAAGTGACTCCATGTTGTAAGCCAATTTTTGACAAGGCATCCTTAAGGTCTGGTAGTTTGTTGCACTGAAGAGCCTCCAGTACTGATCTTGCATCTGTGAGAATTACTACAGGACATGTATCAATTCTGGAGTCTGATAGTTTTTCAACTGCAGCAATAATTGCCCTAACTTCTGCATCAAAGTTGTTGCAGTATTTACCAGTGGGTATGGAAATCTTGTCAATGGTGTTGTTTGGATATTCAATATAAGCTCCTGCCCCACCATTTTTTATGGCATTATGTGCAGATCCATCTGTATACACACGTATCCAGGTGTCACATGGATATTTGTCATCTAGAACACTAAGTGTGGCTATTGATCTTACAAGACTGCTCTGCATCTCACCATTCTGCACACCTTTCACTTCAGTCTGAATAGTTATTTGTGTATAATCTGCTTCTTTCCATGGTGTATGCTCTGGTACAGATGATAATGGAGTGACTACAGTTGGAAGGTCAGGTATCAGCTTACGCATACGCTTGGCCTGATGAATGAAGCTGCTTCTTTTAAGCCGTCCTAATGCCAAGTTATTGAATCTCTCCTTCAGGGGATGGCTTACAGAGCTAAGGAATTTTTCTCCCATGGTCATGACCTTTGTGTCTCTACGTTCCTTTAGCGGCTGAACACCAACTATTTTCTGCATTTCTACTATTGGTGTGGACCTCATGGCACCTGTTATAATCCGTAGTGACTGATTTTGAACTTTGTCTAGATTATGCAGCGTAGTGTTTGATGCTGTGCACCAAGATGTTGAGCCATATTCTAAATGTGGTAGAATACTTTGCTGATATACATTCTTGAGGATTCTTTCACTAGCTCCCCATGTAGTCCCACTCAATTTTCTTAATATGGCTAGTTTTCTTCTGGCTTTTGCTTCTGCACTGTTGATGTGTTGCTTCCAAGTCAGTTTTGAATCAAGAGTCACTCCTAAGTAAGTGGGTTGGTTGTCCATCCTTAAGGGTATTTCATTTACAAAGATCTTACCTGCTTTCTGTTTAGATGAGAGGGTGAACAGAGTGGTACTTGATTTCTCTGTGTTGATACTTACACACCATTTGTTTGTCCATGATGTCAAGATGTCTGCTGCTCTTTGGAGTCTCTGTGTAGCAACTGTCGCATATTCATCTGTACACCACATGACCAGATCATCTGCATACAGTGCTGCTTTGATTCCATAGGGAAGTTCCTTGACCAGGTCATTAATGAATACAAGGAATAGTGTAGGCGAAAGGACTCCTCCTTGTGGTACACCGTGTCGCAGAAGTACTTTCTGGCTTTTGTGTCCATCCATTACTACTCTAGGCACAGCACCTAATTGTGATATTGAATTTACAGGAAGAGAAAGACAAAAAGGATGGACCAAAGAATTCATGAAAATAAAAAGATATAACAACAAGAAAATGAGAATTTCATAAATGAACATAAATGGTGTTGTTTATGTATGGATTTGATCATTTAGGGAGTTAAAACCTCATGATCATTCTTTGCAAATGACATACAGATAAAATAAAGCAAATACCTCAGACAGTGGGCTAAGTGCTACAGAAACAGAATCTTAAATAAAAAGTACATGGTGGATGCTAAAATTGGTGAATAAAACTTGAACAGGGTCAAATAATGTGGGTGATGGAATCAGCATGAGAACAGGACTAGCCACCACAGCATTTAGATTGATGGAGATAGTGGAAGATCATCAAGATCTCTACAGCTTATATAATTCCAGGGAGATTGAAGAAGAAGAAGTAGAAGGAGTGAAGCCAGGCAAAGCTCATCATTTAAAAAAACAAAAATCTGATGTCTTGTCATTTCTTTCTCTGTGGTTAGCAAACATGAAAGTCAAATGTCACAGATGGCAGATGTCTAAAGCTGGTTTTAAACACCAGTTCCACAGGGGAATGTTTCAGATTGATGGATTGTAGCTATCCAGAGGAACTTCAGCTGTAATGGATTTGCAGATGGAACTGGAAGGAAATGAGTACATACAATAGGTTCAGAAAAGTAATCAATTTTATATTGTTGGATTCTTGCATATGAAAAGCAGAAATGGAACAAAATAGGATGAAAATGGATTTATGAACTGGAATGATCAAAATCTATCTGAATACACATTGACATGTTGTGGAGAAAAGAGCATACCACAGATGATTTATGTACTTTTTATTTTTAATTTATAGATTCTTATAGGTAAATGAAAATCTGAAACATTCAGATGCTCTTTTATGAATTATTAGACAGATGAATTCAGTTCTTGGTTCTTTAAGGTTTTCCAATGGCCACTTGATAGACAGATCATAGCCTGTATACAGCATGACGGAAGACAAGTACAGTTTTATTTCCTGTACTGCTTTTTCATAGCATAAAACAATTTATTTTTTCTTCACTTTATTGTTCACTCAAATTTTTCTCACTTAAAAGAAAAACATGAGTAAAATCTCATTACAAGGGACTTCAAGGGGATTGGCAAACTAATTCATTATATCCAAGGTCCACTGTATCCAGAATAAAATATGAATATGGGAGTGTGGCCAGGATCTAAGAACCTGGTCTGGTATTACCGAGGCTCTGTTTTAAGTACGGTCTGTTACAACAGGATTTTACTGTATAATATTGATTGAGATCATGCTTCATGCATATGTTGTCATGAAAATGGAATCAAAATGATTTTCTGTGATATTTATGCTCAAAGTGCCTGAAAATCCTTGATTTAGAGGCTCTTGTTTTTTTTTTTCTTTCCCCTTTTCCAATGTATCATGGAAATTTGAAATCTTGGAAAATAAACGCAACTAATAAATTTAATGTGTGCCACAAAATGAGTTGATTTTAATGAACAGCTGCAGCATTTGGGGTGAAAATGCTGTCTGTTTTGTAATTAAGTGGTCCGTAGCTGACATGCTAGTGTCAGAATTGGTGAACCATAGCTGACCAAGACCCTGTCCCATCTCTCCGTTGCTTATCCCCCCAGCCCCCCCCCCCCACAGTAACAGACCTAACCTGACTAACAGGGCAGGGATTGCCATAGTCCCCATGGTGGTGGAGTCTGCTAAAGAAACCTTGCACACCTGCTTTCTATCTCCACTCTGAAAAAATAGCCATGATCACCCCCTCCCAATCTAACAGAACTCTGTGCCTCTTCATCTCATCGGCTGCAAAGAACACCAGCTTACAATTCCAGGGAGATTGAAGAAAAAGAATGAATGACTGCAGCAGTTTGAATTTGTTAGACACTGTGAACATGTTTTGTGAGACCATTATTGCGTTCTGTGCTTATTCAATGACATAGATGAATAAGGTTTGTTATATCTTCACAGGCCCGATGAGCGCAGGCGTGAGGAAGCGAGGATTGCCCGAGCAAACCAGATTAAACCACTGGTAGATCCAGAGCCAATTCAGGTTGTCCAAGGGGATAGTACCTTCAGCAGAGTCACTGTAAGTACTGGCTGTGTTGTTGAAACTCTTTGAACCACAATTCTCGCTGAAGCAAATTTACCTCTTCTGATCCTGTGTGTGTGAAAGAACTGAAGGGAGAGGGAAAGACATGGTTTGAGGTATCCTGACCTGCTCGAGACAGCTGGAGAACCTTTGTTGATGCCTTATGCGCCATTGGGATTACAGAGGACTGATGATGATGATCCTGTGTGTAATGAGAACTTATCTCTTTTGAATCTACAGTGAGAGCTGCCTGGATCATGAAAGTGTTATGCTATCTTTAAAACAGTGTGATCTTTAATCAGAAAGGCAGAGTCTCAGAGAGCAGTTTAGAATCAACTCCTGCCTGCTTTACTCTCACAGTTTGCTACACAGAAACCTTGTTTTTCAAAATATTGATTACTAAATTACTCTTGACATGCTAAGGGGAATGTCCTTGAATCCAGATCCATAAGATGACACATACATCATCAGTTCTCAGAAGCCTGCAGAACCATTCTCCAGCTGTTTCACAGGCTGCTTGGAGATTTATGATTTGGCTAAACTTTGATTTGTAGTATCAGAGTGTAAAAGATGCTACATCACATGCAGTCAATAGGATGGGTTAGTTAAAATGTTATTTCACACGATCAGTAGCATGGGTTAGTTAAAACATTATTTCACACAGTCAGTAGCAGAAGTTTGTTAAGACATTACTTCAATGGTCAGCGACTGATATTTGTTAAGGTATTACTTCAACAGTCAGTGGTTGAAGTTTGTTAAGGTATTACTTCAACAGTCAGTGGTTGAAGTTTGTTAAGGTATTACTTCAACAGTCTGTGGTTGAAATTTGTTAAGGTATTACTTTAACAGTCAGTGGTTGAAGTTTGTTGAGGTATTACTTCAACAGTCAGTGGTTGAAATTTGTTAAGGTATTACTTCAACAGTCAGTGGTTGAAATTTGTTAAGGTATTACTTCAACAGTCAGTGGTTGAAGTTTGTTAAGGTGTTACTTCAAGAGCCAGTAACTGAAGTTTGTTAAGACATTATTATAAAAAATCAGTGGCTGAAGCTTAAGGATTCAGCTCCTGCAGACCTTGGTTGACAGACCTGCTCAGTGAGAGAGAGGCAGAAGCTAAGAAGCAGCAGAAGGAATGTGAAAGGGTGGAGCGAGTCCAGTTTTCAGACTCTCTCAAGGTTATCACAGATTACAAGGAGCAACAGTTTTTTTTTTTTTACTTTTGCTCATTTGAGGAAACGATGAGGTGACACTGTGGCTCATTATTTATCAGAAGATGGAACTTCACAGAGCAGATGCTGAATAACTCATCATTTTCATTGTGAAGATGTTTGATGATGGTTCAGTGATATGTTTTTATGGGGAGGAGGGAATGACGACACAGTGATTGATCTTGATATTTTTCACAAAACATTTCATAAGTTTGCTGTCTGCATCCCGATTAAAATGAATCATCTTATCAAGGGACGTTATTAAAAAAAAACAAACAAAAAATGTTTAAGTTGTCTGTGTGTGTGTTTGTGTTTGTTTGTTTGTTAATAATGGGTATCAGGCCTGCTGTGATCAGATTTTAGTACAGTTGGTTCATTTTCTTGTTGTTTGAGAAGTGATCACTGTTGGACATTTGTCACCTAGCAGTGTAAGGAAGAAAGAATGCATTTCCTTGTGAATCTGGACATCAGCACACATCCTGTAGAATTTGTCATTTTGTGAATGACTTGGATGCCAGTGTGGGTCAGAAGTATGGAAATGTTGGTGAGGTAAAAGGCACGGGGCTGTCAGTAAGGTATAAGGCAAGGGACTTTGTCCAACCTACAGGCCCTGTCAGCAGAGCTACAGGCCCAATCAGCAATACTACAGGCCCAATCAACAAGGCTACAGACCCATTCAGCAATACTACAGGCCCAATCAGCAGTACTACAGGCTCAATTAGCAATACTACAGGCCCAATCAACAAGGCTACAGACCCATTCAGCAATACTACAGGCCCAATCAGCAGTACTACAGGCCCAATTAGCAATACTACAGGCCCAATCAGCAAGGCTACAGGCCCAATTAGCAATACTACAGGCCCAATCAACAAGGCTACAGACCCATTCAGCAATACTACAGGCCCAATCAGCAGTACTACAGGCCCAATTAGCAATACTACAGGCCCAATCAGCAATACTACAGACCCATTCAGCAATACTACAGGCCCAATCAGCAATACTACAGGCCCAATCAACAAGGCTACAGACCCATTCAGCAATACTACAGGCCCAGTCAGCAAGACCCCAGTCCATATTATGAATCCTGTAAGCTCTAACAACAGGTCTACATGATAAAACAAGGCGACAGATCTAGACAGTGGGTACAAATCTGACACAATTAAAATAACCACAAACTTACATGACAGACTTCTCATGAGAAAGCTTATGAAAGCATCTTTTCCGATTTTGTTGAGAAGTCAGTCAGTCATTTGCATGTCTCTTGCAAATATATCTTTGCCTCCCTAATAGCTCTCCTGTAAGCCTCTCGTTTGCAGCCAAGATGTCCTGCTGCTGGTGCATCCATTCTCAGATCGCCAACGACGTCTTGCAATCATCTTAACCTTTGTCGTTCTCTCATTCTTTTCCCCATTATGTAATCTTCCAAGATTGTTTTCTCCAAATTCTCATGACGTTTAATATGTCCAAAATATTTAAGTTTAATCTTCTGTACTAGCCAACCTTCTTCAATATTAAATTCTTGTAGTATGGATATATTTGTTCTTTTTTGTGTCCATGATATTGGAAGGGCTCTTCTATAGAATTTACATTCAAGGGCATTTACTTGTATGTGTTTCTCAGCTGTTTTGTTAAATGTCCAGGTCTCACAGGCATATGTTGCGATGGGAAAGATGCTTGCCCTTAAAAATCTTATTTTTGTAGTTCTGTCTGTTCCTTTCCACAGTTTATTTAGTTGTTTTATTTTCCGAAGAGTGACAGATGTCTTCCTTTTATAATTTTTCCTCATTGTATCTCCATTATTAGTTAGTAAATTTTTCCTCATTGATATATATTTCAGATGCCTTATTTGCTTTCTCAGTTGTCATCAATTAAGTTTTCTTTGCATTAAGATAAAGGTTTTGCTCTTCTCTATTCACTGTTGAGGAGAAGAAGACATAATATGTGGATTTAGTTTTTTCTTTCATGTTAAATGTAATGTAGCATCATTTATCCGGCAACAGATATTCACATATTGTCAGCTTAACACGTGGAAGAGAACTACCCAGAGCCATTTCATTCTGGGCAGATTCCATTCATTTCACTTGGTATAATTGAAATAAACAGCTGCATGTTGTGACGTCTCGGCTGCACGCACTTGTAGAAAGTTTCCATTTCTCAAGGAGCATGGGGGTTAGACCTGTTTTTTGACAGGATCCCAGCTTGTTTATAAGCTCTGAGAGCCGCGAACTGGCGTTATTTGGCATAACCAGACCGGCCTGCCTCCACACACAGGAAACATGTGACATGCAGAGTTGTAGCTCGTGCCGGCAGTTGGTTGTTTTAAAGCTGTTATTATTTCATACCAACAAGACTAATGGGCAAGGCAAGTGCACCAACCATTTCTGCTAAGCTTTTGACAAGGGTCTAACAGTCGCTGCAGTAGATAAACAGAGGCGTTGTGAAAGCAGTGTGGTGTGTTTGTTCCAGAGTTCAGTGAGCCTTCAGTGTTTTTATACTCAGTGATGAGGGCATATTTGTTCATAGTGACATAGTTGGTGACATAAGACCGAATTGGTGTTCTGGGTTTTCATGTCATAAGACCAAATTGGTGTTCTGAGTTTTCATGTCATAAGACCAAATTGGTGTTCTGGGTTTTCATGTCATAAGACCGAATTGGTGTTGTGGGTTTCCATGACATAAGACCGAATTGGTGTTCTGGGTTTTCATGTCATAAGACCAAATTGGTGTTCTGGGTTTTCATGTCATAAGACCGAATTGGTGTTGTGGGTTTTCATGTCATAAGACCGAATTGGTGTTCTCGGTTTTCATGGCCAGCGGTTTCCAGGAAGCTGTAGAGCCAGTGAATGATCTTTATTTTTAAAGGGTAAAGAACTGAGCGCGCAGGCCTGTCTTACATTCTGCCCTTCATCACTCCATCTTTCATTCTTCCCACACACTCAATTTAATACAAGTATGCAAATTACATATCAGAAGAGTGTAAGATTAAACTATTACATTCAGAGTAAAAGAGAAGTAATTAACCTAATAAAATAGCACTCACACACATATACACACACAGACACATACATAAATACATTGTCAGTACAGATCTTCTAACATATGTTTTTAACAAATGTTAAAATAATTTCTAACAATATCAAACAAGTTAATCTTCGAACTATGTCATTTTAGTACTTGATGGCTGGCAAGTCATTGGTTGAGAGAGTGCTGGTTATTCTATGGAGGCATATAATTACAAACAAGTAAATAATGAAACAGGTTTGAGTTAAAGGATGAAGTATTACTAATGGATTTTAAATGATAGGAGAGGATGTTCCAGAGCTGTGCTGCAGAGTATGCAAGGCTTTTCTTGTACAGATCAATCCTGGGTTTAGGAAGAAGACAGTTTTTTAAACGCTGGCTATGTTTAGTGTTATATGTAAACAGTGACCACAAGTAAGGCTGAGCATTGTGCGACAGAATTCTGTGAAGAAACATAACTTTGTTAAAAATGACTCTATATTTGAGGGGTAGAATTTTGAGTAAGATATGCAAGATAAAATAAACAAGTTAACCCAGAATGCAAACAACATAGGACTAAAGATCAACGTAGGAAAGACAAAGTTAATGAAGCAAAATGTGAACAACAGAAATGTACTCAGAGTAGATAACAAGTTAGTGGAGGAGGTCAACGAATTTGTATACCTTGGCAGCAGAGTAGTAGAAAATGGAGACAGCACAGAGGACATCAACAGCAGACTTACTAAAGCAAACCAGGCTTTTGCAATGCTACAGAATATATGGAAATCAAATAAACTAAGCATAAATATGAAAATCAGGATATTTAAGAGTAATGTTCTAAGTGTACTACTCTATGGAAGTGAATGCTGGAAAATCACCAAAACCATAGAAAACAAGTTGAATTCTTTCCAGACTAAATGTTTACGTAGAATTAAAAAAATATTTTGGCCAAACACCATAAGAAATAACATCTTATTGGCAGAAATGCAGATGAAACCACTGACAACAATTATTGAGGAAAGACGCTGGCGATGGTTGGGACATGTGCTCCGAATGACTGACAACTCACTACCAAAAATAGCACTAAGATGGACACCACAGGGGAGCAGAAGTAAGGGTAGACCAAAAGAGACATGGAGAAGAACAACAGAAAGGATGTTGAGCAATAGAGGGCTCACCTGGGCAAGAGCAGAAAAAAAGGCGAAAGACAGGCATTTGTGGAAAACCCTTGCGGAAGCCCCATGTGCCCTGGGCACTTAAGGTTCAGAGAGAGAGAATTTTGAGTTGTTTGTGTTGATCTACAGTCTGTACTGGGTGTTTGTCACAAATCAGATTTAATGCACGTTTGTGAAATGAATGGGGCCTTTTTGTGTTCGAGACTGAGCATCCATCCCATATTGTGAAACAGTAATCTAAGTGTGTTTGTGTGTGTGATATGTAGTATATCTTTCTTGTGTCTTTGTCAATAAAGTGTTTAATTTTGGCTAGTTGGTAAACTTTCTGTGCAGTCAAGTTTGTTAGGTTATGTATGTGAGAATTCCAAGTTAAATGCTGATCAGTGATGAGTCCTAGAGTTTTATGTTCATCACTCCATCTTTCATTCTTCCCACACACTCAATTTAATACAAGTATGCAAATTACATATCAGAAGAGTGTAAGATTAAACTATTACATTCAGAGTAAAAGAGAAGTAATTAACCTAATAAAATAGCACTCACACACATATACACACACAGACACATACATAAATACATTGTCAGTACAGATCTTCTAACATATGTTTTTAACAAATGTTAAAATAATTTCTAACAATATCAAACAAGTTAATCTTCGAACTATGTCATTTTAGTACTTGATGGCTGGCAAGTCATTGGTTGAGAGAGTGCTGGTTATTCTATGGAGGCATATAATTACAAACAAGTAAATAATGAAACAGGTTTGTTAAAGGATGAAGTATTACTAATGGATTTTAAATGATAGGAGAGGATGTTCCAGAGCTGTGCTGCAGAGTATGCAAGGCTTTTCTTGTACAGATCAATCCTGGGTTTAGGAAGAAGACAGTTTTTTAAACGCTGGCTATGTTTAGTGTTATATGTAAACAGTGACCACAAGTAAGGCTGAGCATTGTGCGACAGAATTCTGTGAAGAAACATAACTTTGTTAAAAATGACTCTATATTTGAGGGGTAGAATTTTGAGTAAGATATGCAAGATAAAATAAACAAGTTAACCCAGAATGCAAACAACATAGGACTAAAGATCAACGTAGGAAAGACAAAGTTAATGAAGCAAAATGTGAACAACAGAAATGTACTCAGAGTAGATAACAAGTTAGTGGAGGAGGTCAACGAATTTGTATACCTTGGCAGCAGAGTAGTAGAAAATGGAGACAGCACAGAGGACATCAACAGCAGACTTACTAAAGCAAACCAGGCTTTTGCAATGCTACAGAATATATGGAAATCAAATAAACTAAGCATAAATATGAAAATCAGGATATTTAAGAGTAATGTTCTAAGTGTACTACTCTATGGAAGTGAATGCTGGAAAATCACCAAAACCATAGAAAACAAGTTGAATTCTTTCCAGACTAAATGTTTACGTAGAATTAAAAAAATATTTTGGCCAAACACCATAAGAAATAACATCTTATTGGCAGAAATGCAGATGAAACCACTGACAACAATTATTGAGGAAAGACGCTGGCGATGGTTGGGACATGTGCTCCGAATGACTGACAACTCACTACCAAAAATAGCACTAAGATGGACACCACAGGGGAGCAGAAGTAAGGGTAGACCAAAAGAGACATGGAGAAGAACAACAGAAAGGATGTTGAGCAATAGAGGGCTCACCTGGGCAAGAGCAGAAAAAAAGGCGAAAGACAGGCATTTGTGGAAAACCCTTGCGGAAGCCCCATGTGCCCTGGGCACTTAAGGTTCAGAGAGAGAGAATTTTGAGTTGTTTGTGTTGATCTACAGTCTGTACTGGGTGTTTGTCACAAATCAGATTTAATGCACGTTTGTGAAATGAATGGGGCCTTTTTGTGTTCGAGACTGAGCATCCATCCCATATTGTGAAACAGTAATCTAAGTGTGTTTGTGTGTGTGATATGTAGTATATCTTTCTTGTGTCTTTGTCAATAAAGTGTTTAATTTTGGCTAGTTGGTAAACTTTCTGTGCAGTCAAGTTTGTTAGGTTATGTATGTGAGAATTCCAAGTTAAATGCTGATCAGTGATGAGTCCTAGAGTTTTATGTACATGAACATTTTCTATTGCCTTAGTCCCAGCACAAAGCTTTAGTGAAGTTTTTGTTGCATTCTCCAGCTTCTGTTTTTTAGTGATGAGCATGGATTTTGTTTTGTTAGTGTTTATCAACATACCATTTTTATTACTCCATTTAATCAAACTGTTTATATCATTTTGGAGCGTTGTCTGTAGGTTATTGATGTCATAGTGACTACTGTAAACAGTACAGTCATCAGCAAAAAGGTCACACGAAGAGTGCTTTAAATGTATTAGTAAGTCATTAATATACATAGCAAAGTGGAGAGGACCAAGAATGGAGCCTTGAGGAATACCAGTATCAACCACAGAAGAGTCAGATATTTTATTTCTAAAGCATACTACTTGTTTTCTACCTGAGAGAAAAGATGTAATAAATTTTGTTAGATCAGGGTGTAATCTATAACCTTTAAGGTTTTTTGCAAGAATTTCATGATCAATCATATCGAAGGCTTTCTTTAAATCAACAAAGACAGCACCACACAGTTTGTCTTCATTTATATTAGACAGCCAGCTTTCTGTCATTTTAGTTAATGCTGTGTGGCAGGAGTGATTTGGTCTGACTGACTGCCTATTAGTAGATTGTTTTCTTGCATGTGGAGCAGTGTTAACTTTTGAATATGTTTTTCAAGAGGTTTAGATCGTCATGACAGAATGGATATGGGTCTATAGTTCGAGAGGTCACTAGTCTGTCCATATTTAAAAAAAAAGAGGAAACACTTTGGCAAGTTTAAAAGCGTTAGGGAAATAGTGTTTGTCAGTGCACAAATTGTATATGTATGTTAGTGTGTCTGTAATAACTGATGCAGCATAGCGTAGTATCTTGTTACTAATATCATCACATCCTGCTGAGTTAGTGTTCTTTAAAGACCGGATGTAGTTATAAACCTCACTGACTGTTAGGAAAGGAATATCTAGTTGTTCTAGCTTTATACATTTACTGTCGCGTGTAAGTTTTCAACACTCTCAGGTTGCAAATGGGGTCGGTAATGAAGATTTTAGAATATGAATTTCTTCCCTAAAATGTTCACTGAAGTTAGTGCAAGTATGTTCACCATTAAGTGTTTGTGGGTCAGACTGCTTACTTTTATTTACAAGAACATTAATCGCTTTGCAAATTGATTTACTATCAGTTGTCACTCACTAAATTTCTGAAGAATTTTTCTTTTCCTGCCTAATTTAGTGCTGCACTTTATTCCTAAGCGAATGATAGCTACTGAAATTTCTGCTTTTATGAGCTTCATCATGTTCACTCCATGAGTTGCAAGATATCAGCAGTTATCTACGGGGATTTTGCTACGTGTTTTACTCTCATTTCTTTGATAGGGACATGCTTGTCAAAAATATTTTGAAATATCTCGATCCAGTATTCGATAGCCTCATCTGGATTGGTTAACTGGTAAACATACATACGAGGCAAAGCTTTTAGATCAGTTAAAAATAATTCCAAGTTTTTAAAGTTCCTATATTTGATGCTGGTATGTTTGTGTTTAGGCATTTTATACCCCTTATGTGACCACGTACAGCAGACCGGGTAGTGATCACTCAGCGACACATGAGGGACAGTACATTCAGTAATGTTTCCTGGATGAGCTACATAAGTAAGATCTATTAGTGTTGATGATGATTCAGTTACTTTAGTAGGTTTGTTAACAATTTGGGAGAAGCTGTAGGATGTTAAAATGTTCTTCCATGTAGGATTGGGCTGATTGAGATCTATTTTGAAGTCGCCTAGAATGATTATGTCCTTGAATTTATAGGTTAGAGCATCATCCATCATGGTCGTAAAGTGATCATACCACTCGGCTGAAGCATGTGGGTTTGGTATATAGCTAATTAAAATTAGATTTGATATTTTAATTTCTAACATGATATATTCAACCTCGGATGTTTCCAGGGCTTCTCTTCTACAAAATTTAATTGTGTTAGAAATGTTAACGACTAAACCTGTCTCTAGCTTCCTAACTGAGTCGCGCCTGATCAAATTAAAACCATCTATTCGTATATCACTGTCAGTGATATTTTTATGCAATCTGCTTTCAGAGAAGCCAAAAATATGAAAATGTCAAAATATATGTGTAACCTCAGGGAGTTCTCCTAACAAGTGATAAACATTTAATCTTTCAACCCCCCCCCCCTCCTCTCTCTCGTCATCGTGTCGCAGCCACTCCTCCGCTTTCTGGGTCATTACATAACAATGTAACAAATATTATATTTCAGTAAAAATAAAATAACTGGTCAGACAGACTTACTCGTGCAACAGTCAGACTTCAATCATATAATTATACTTTTAAGCTAGTAGCCATAATCTAAATTTAAGTTAAAATCCAAGACACTAGATAAAGCGGGGTGTGTTTAGGGGGTAAAAATTACATTTAATTTTTAACTGAAAATTATAATCATTTAGATTAGGTTTATAACTTTACTTACAGATGTGCCTCTCGGACTAACTTGTACTTCTCTACATCATAAATTTTCTTCAAGACAGCAACATTTCCACTAAGAACATTGAACATTCTGGGTATTTACGAACATAGCGGTGGTTAAAGATGAGAATACTGGACATTGTGAGGCCCGTGTTTTAAAATAGAGGTCGTTTAGGCGTCCCTACCGAAGTAATACTATTCCCGAGAGAGAGTTTGTTGCTGCCCTGCATAGTTTGGAGTGGCGCTTTGGGCGGTGATTGCTTATCTGATCGCCGACCAAGGGCATGCATGTATGGATGGACATTCAGATCACGTTGATGCAAGTACTATAGTTTTCTAAACAGGGGTACTGGGAAAGTGGATCGATTTCTCTTCATTTCCTCCCTAGATAACTGCCGTGACAGGTATCTCATTAAGCTCCACCACATCATGAATTCTTTGTCTCTTGTGACGACACAGAGAGCGCTTCACGCGAAGTGAATTGGGTTTTTTTTGGTTAAAAAAATGGCCGTACTCCGAACAATATTACAGATATTGAGGGAACGAAGTGTTTTACGTAATAGCAGGAGTTGTTCTTGGGGAAACCCCGGGTCATGCGTTGTATGCTAAGCTTTATTTTAGTGGTCTGCCGTCGGGTCCGCCCTGTTCACGGACACACGTGAAACGGTCTTTTCTCTTTGCGAGGCGTCCTCACTGAAAATGTTCACTCAGTATCAGGTTCTGAGACTAGATATTAACTCACTGTCCTGTCTGGCAGTCAGCGACCCATAGCAGACATGCTAGCGCCAAGACTGGCGAACCACAGCTGACCAAGACCCTGTCCCAGTTCTCCGTTGGTACCCTCAGTAACAGGCCTAGCCTTGACTGGAGGGGCAAGGATCGTCATAGTCCCCATGCTGTGCCTCAACGTTTTCTTCACCGTATCGGCTGCAGAGAACACCAGCTAACAGTTCCAGGGAGACTGAAGAAGGAATCGTCCCATCAGCCTGTCTCTCTGTCTGTCTAGCGTGTTATACTGAATGTGTTAAACACACTGTTAGCTAGATATAATCACTGTTAACCCGCCGATGTCATACTTCAGTTTGATTTGCTGCACCTTACTACACATGGTTTGAGGATCCACCTCTCCCCCCCCCCCCCCAAGATAAGTGTTGTGACTGCATGCACTATTGTAATTACCAGCAAAGGTTTGTGTTGCCTGCTGTTTAAATACTAGTCGCGCTGATAGTCTTCACGAGCTACTTTCTTGTTTTGGTCTTTATCAGTCACGGCGCTTCTGGAGTGGCGTATGAATACGAGGGGAGATAACAGAAAAAAAACGCCAGGTTTATTACTTATAAATACAGTATGCATCCACCTGCAGCATTTGTTTCTGTATTTACGTTTCACAAGTCAGATGTGCCTTGCCGAACAGTATTTTAGTGATCAGCCAGACAGGTAATGTTAAGAACAGGGTAAACCATTTGACCGTTACCTCATTAAGCGAACAAACGACAGAACTCACAGTTGTGGCGAACAGCATATAGGAAATAAAACTAGACGTAAATATTTAAAAAACCCAAGAAATAAATGAAGATTTACTCGAACAGGTAAAAAGCTTCAGGTATTTGTTACACACATGATAACGACGGATGGAGAAATGGAAATTAACAGAATAATAGGAATGAAAAACAAACAAACAAACACCAAAAAACCAAACACCTTCAATAGAATGAGGAAGATCCTTACGTTAGAACAAACATCACAGCAGTCGAGATTACGCATCGTTAAGTGCTACATATACTCAGTACTCTTTCATAGTGTGGAGACCTCGGCCCTGAATGAGACAGCAGAAAGGAAAATTGAGGCTCTTGAAAGATGAATATATCGAAAAATAGGGCGTATCCTATGGGCAGATAAGAAAACGAAGAAGTGGTAAACCAGCTAGAAGTGAAAAGAGAAATATTGAAAATCATAAAAAAAAAACCAAAACAGCCAAGATACTTTGCTCATGTCAAGGGACATAATGCTGTATTGAAACCCCTTCTTGAGGGCAAGATAGAAAGAACAAGAGGACGACAGCGACATAGATGGCAGGACGACATCAAGAGATGGACACGAACCAGGTTGGCCGAACGAAGGCAAGAAACAGAGCAGGCTGGATATTCATTGCAGCCAGCTTTCCGTTTGCAGACGGCACGAGATGATGATATTGCTAAGTAGATTATTGCGAACTACTTTCATATTCTGTCTGCCAGGAACGTTTATATATCTCCCGGGTTGTTGGTATTGTTGTCCCTTTTTTTAATCCCAAGCCTTTCACATTAAAAAAAAATCCTTTCATGGTATCTTCATTATACAGGCGCTTCTGGACTTTACGATGATGCGATAACGATACACATTCAGTACTGGGCATTTATTGATAAGACAAACTTGTATTCGTTTATTTACTTTTTAATTACTGGTTTTTAGATAGGTATAGCAGTTGTGTGTTCATATACTCACGCAGTGACGGTAGGTATTTATTTTCTCGTGTATTTATCATTTCGTATTCATATTCGACATACGTGGACTCGTCGGAACGTATCTGCGTCTTATTTCGAGGAACATCTGTATAGTGTATATAGGGCGGGTAACGGGACATAACCGTGCCTCCTTGTTTCTATCACATGGTGTTACTGCTGCTGTTTTGATTCCAGTACGTGTTCTTATAATTATCATATCCATGCCGAGTAGATGAAGTTTTTGGTTTAAAAAAATTATTTTGAAACACACGTATCGTATCTACACGTCTCATTTTGTATTGTTGCACATTTTTATGTTGTCAGTGAGGTACACATGTAAATCCTTGTTTTCTTCCACAGTTCGTTCTGTTATTGATCTCAGTGTAAAAATATCGCTGTGTGTGGCCAGTGCTTTTTTCCCCCAGTATAAAGCTAACAATCTAGCCGTGCCAGTCTTCACCCTTGCTCGTCGCTTTCTTCTTTCTCTCCTTACCCAGCAGCCACAGGCTAGTTTTTAGTTATGTATTTTGAGTTGCAGGCGTTTGGTGTCTTGATGTGCCGTGGTGGAACACCCGCCATATACGGCACCGCATTCTCTCCGCTTTGATTTTTATTTTCTTTGCGTTAGAGGTTCTGAAAGTGAAGAGACTTTCTTGTGAAGAATTGCACATGACAGGCGCGGTGAAGAGCTGCACAAATCAAATGCCGAGCGCTGGGGGCCTAGAAGGCGGGAAGTAACGAAATAGACATGTTAGGGTAAGGAAGGAAACGCCCATGTGGGGGTAACAGAAGTACATTGCCTGTTCTTCACTGTATAGTCAGTGATAACTTCAGTTTTGTTATTGTAGATGAATTTTTTTTTTTTTTTGGGGGGGGGATCTAGTTTCAGCTTTTTTTTCTATATTATTTTTTGGAAGGAAAAAAAGGAGGTGGGGGTGGGGAGGGAGGTGGTGGTTCCAACTGAGTATTACTATTGCATATTCAAACATGATGATGCATGTTTTTGTAAAGAAGGGCTCTCAGATTAGTTGCTCTTTGCAGTCAGTGTCTAGTCAAGCTAGTTGCTTATTTACAATCAGTGTCCAGTCCAGCTAGTTGCTCTTTGGCAGTCTGTGTCTAGTAAAGCTGGTTGCTCTTTTGCAGTCAGCGTCTAGTCAAGCTAGTTGATCAGTTTCTAGTTGATCTATATGACGTCTGTATCAGTTCATAATCTTGTGCTCACGAGGAGATCTGTGATGTCCACGCGAGATTTCTAGTTAATGAAGCCGATAAATGATCCACAGTGGTTGGTTTGGGAATGATCCTACTGTAACTCACTATTTAAGACGTTGAAAACTTCATTTCGAGTCATTGATTTGGCCATTCTCTGGATTCTGGGCAAGCTAAATGCAGTAGAAATTCATCTGCTTGTGAAACTCCTTTAGTGCGTTATATCCACGTGCGTTATAATGTGATATACTGCATTGGCTGCAAGCGGACCGAACGTGATCCAGTCGATGTATCGTTCTGGGCCCTGTTTTGAGGGCGGCCCCGGAGGGCTTCAGAGAACCATAGTGATTGAAAACAGATAGATTGTGGGGGAGTTTTGTACCACCTTAAACATTTCAGTATTAAGTACAGTATATTGGCAGTATCATAGTGCATGAAATTAAGAGAAGCAGTTGAGACAGCATGTCCCCGAACTTGAGAATATAATTAAGGCCTTTTCTATTATAAATTTCCAGCAACTCGAGTGCGTTCATTTAACTACTACCAGGGCGTACAACGCAGTGTTCTTTATGGCTCAGGTCTCTGTGAAGGAGGTTGTACTCAGGTCTGTGGGAAGGAGGTTATACTCGGGTCTCTGGGAAGGAGGTTATACTCGGATCTCTGGGAAGGAGGTTATACTCGGGTCTGTGGGAAGGAGGTTATACTCAGGTCTCTGGGAAGGAGGTTGTACTCGGGTCTGTGGGAAGGAGGCTATACTCAGGTCTCTGGGAAGGAGGTTGTACTCGGGTCTGTGGGAAGGAGGTTGTACTCAGGTCTCTGGGAAGGAGGTTGTACTCGGGTCTATGGGAAAGAGGTTATACTCAGGTCTGTGAGAAGGAGGTTATACTCTGGTCTGTGGGAAAGAGGTTATACTCAGGTCTGTGGGAAGGAGGTTATACTCTGGTCTGTGGGAAGGAGGTTGTACTCAGGTCTCTGGGAAGGAGGTTGTACTGAGGTCTCAGTGAAGGAAGTTGATATTTAATAAGAATGCTTGTGTTTCAGTTGACGATGTTCAGCCGCAAAAAAAGTCATCTTGTGAGAGCGTCTTGGACCGTTATATCATAGGGAAAGGAGAGGAAGGGGGTAGGTGGTGGGGGGGGGGGGGTGGGACAGTTTTGATACACGCCTGTGCGTTTCTCTGATTGAATTGTCGTTGTTGCGAGAAACGGGAAGTAGATTTGTTCATTTTTCGTTATAAACGTAAAGCCATCTGTGCCATAAGGGCACTTCGGGATATTGTGTTTGTGCCCGTATTGTCCGTGACTTGATGGCAGCAAGCACACTAGAGGCGCCTGCCCAGTATACAGTAATCTTTTTTTTTCCATCTATGTCACACCAGCGGCCAAGTCAGGCAGTCAGTCATTTGCATGTTCCTTGCAGAACTTTGCCTAACAGCTCTCCTGTAGGTCTCTCTCAAGTTGCTGATGCATCCATTTGCAGATTATCAACGATGTCTTGCAGCCATCTTCGTCTTGGTCTCCCTCTTTCTTTTTCCCAATATGTATCCTTCCAAAGTCGTCTCTAAATTCTCATGACGTTTGATGTGTCCAGAATATGTAAGTTTTCTCTGTTCAATCCACTTTACTAGCCAGCCTTCTTCAGTATTAAGTTCTTGTAGTATGGATATATTTGTTCTTTTTTTGTGACATGATATTTGTAGCATTTACATTCAAAGAGATTTATGTGTTTCTCAGCTGTTTTGTTAAATGTCCAGGTCTCACAGGCATATGTTGCAATGGGAAACATGCATGCCCTTAAAAATTTTATTTTTGTAGTTCTGTCTGTTCCTTTCCACAGCTTCTTTAGTTGTTTTATTTTCTGAAGAGCGATAGATGTCCTCCTTTTAATTTCCCTCATTGTATCTCCATTATTAGTTAGTAATGATCCAAGATATTCAAAACTATCCACCTCATCCAATTTATCTTCATTGATACATATTTCAGCAGCCTAATTTGTTTTATCATTTGTTATCAATTTAGTTTTCTTCGCATTAAGATAAATGTTTTGCTCTTCACAATTCTTATGGACTGACATAATTAGTTTTTTCCATTCCTTTTTGTGTTGTTGTGTACAGTAATACTGTCATCAGCATATCTAATCTCTGATATTTCATAATCTCCAATATTTATGACATCATAATTTTGTCTGTATCTTAACATTCCTCATTATATTTTCAGTATACAAGTTAAATAAGTAAACAAGTTAAACACCATTTATTCTTACTACTTCTTGTTGGTCTAGATACAGTAGTGATATTAACTGTATCAAATGTGTTGGAGATACCATTTTTTCCATTATTTTCCAAAGTTTCTAGTGGTGTACACAATCAAATGCCGTAGAAAAAAAAGATAAATATAGATTCATATTAAATTCGCTGCATTTCTCTATTATTAATCTTATATTGAATATATGATCTCTTGTTTCTGTTCTTTGTCTAAAACCAGCTTGGACCATATTGACTTCTTCTATTTTCTTACGAAGTCTACACATTATGATTTTTAATAGCATTTTACTGGCATGACTAATCAGGGCAACGGTTCTGTAGTTTGTGCATAATTTCAGGTTACATTTTTCTGGCAGTGGTATGAATACAGTTCTTTTCCACGTAGACCATTAGAAAGAGCTGAATGTGCTTAGGCCGTCACGCTCTCGTGTGTTGATTTATTTCTTGTTGCCAAATGGTTTTTAAACTGGGATTCCGTGGACCACAAAGGGTCCTCAAAAGGATATTTTTGGGGGGTCCACGGAGCAGGGAATGGATTGGCTTGATTAGAAGAAGAAATCTCAGCATCATCTTGGTTCGGTTGTTTTATTTTAAATGAGCAGTCCTCAACTGTTCTCAGCTCGAAAAGAGGAGGGGGGGGGGGGAATCCATGGCCGGAAAAGGCTGAAAACCACTGGCATAAGCCCCGTAGAGGTTATCCCCTCGGTGTACTGGATTTGGGACTTAGCGAATAGAATATATTGTTAGCGTGGTATAAGCATACATTCACAGGGAGGATATAAGAAAGTCATTAGTATAAGATACGGGCAATGACATTAAACTGCGGGCAGATGCTGACGTAAATAGTTTAACTTGAACCAACTTAAAAAAAAACAAAAAATGTTTATTATCAAATTAATCGTACAAGGAGGGTTTTCAACCAGTGGGGAGATTTGAACCACAGATTTAGACTTTCACTGTTAGCATATTGATGTACATCAGGTATGGACAATCTTATCTTTCCGGGGGGGGGGGGGGAAGAATCTTCGCACGGACCTCATACTTCATCACGTTTATGAACCTCATTGTCACAAAACGCACATAATTAAATTTAATGCATTACATTATTAAGTTATGAAGCCAGGGTATTGTAATTCTGTGATATGAAATCAGTATTGTTAACGTTTCTGGAAATTAAATGATTTTCTACAAAAACCACCTGGATCGGCCGCGAGCCACAAAAAAGTGTTACCCGGGGCCAGATATGGGCCTGGGGCACAGGTTGCCCATTTATGATGTATATTGTAGTTTGACACATTGTAGAAAGATCAGTATTCCAATAATTTGGGTCTGTAAATCTTTGGTCCAATTTCTCCCCTGAAAGAGGGGAGGGGCGGAGGTCTCCAAAGGTTTAGAACCCCTGATCTACACTGTTTGCTTGAATTAGGCGTAGGAGTAGCGAAGAGTCATGATGGTGATCTGTGACTTGATTCCGACTAGAGGCGCCCATCTTTTAATATAGTTGTTGAATTGTTTCATATACAGAAATGTTCAGGGTCCTTTATCATTAACGTTATCTCAGAGAGAGAGAGAGAGAGAGAGAGAGAGAGAGAGAGAGAGAGAGAGAGAGAGAAGAAAACCCTTCATCAAACCAGCCCTCGACCTTGTCTTCTTATCCTTCCATCTCGTCTTTACAGCAGTTCATACTTCCGCATGAAGGGTGCAGTGTAATAATCTTGTACTGTCTTTTTTTTTTCATGGGGTGCGTTTCATTATTTCATTTATAATTTTGGACGCAGTAGTACTGGCCAACCTGCCACGAGCTCCTTCGTTTCATTTGAAAGTTTATATACTCCATTCCCGACCGACTTGTTTCTGTATTCTTCTCCTCCTTTGTCGTTCGCTTACACATCGAGGCCAACCGTTCTCACAGATGTGGCGGTCGTCGTCTCTGGATTTCAGCATTTGGAGAGGGTTGGGGTCTGGCCAGGTTCTATGCCTGAGTGGGCTGTGTAGATGGCAACTCTATAGAGGCGTACTGTGCTGTAGTTTCAGTATCCTTCCCCCCCCCCCCCCCCCCAAAGAAAAAAATTCCCCTGAAAACCTTTGACATAGTTTCTGCTTTATAATGTCTACCATAGTGGTTCCCAGACTTTTTGTTACTGACCTCCCCCGCCTTTGTCTCGAAGACAACCCTGTTTCTCTCCCCCCCCCCCACACATACTTTTTTCTCAGCTGATTATGGGCCCCCTCCTCACACAAATTATCCCTTAATTCTCCATTGGATATTTCCAGGGAATCCGGGGGTTGGGTTGGGTTGGGTGGGTGCAGAATTGCCCAGTTTTGGAAACATTGTTTATCCAGATTGATTTTCGTATTGCAAGTTCTTCATCGCGGCATCAGCTGAGGAGAACTTCCAGTTCTTAGTTTGCAGGAAAACTGCAGCACTGAACAGACGCCGTGTACAGTGGAAAGTCATGTATACTGTACAGTTTTAGTGTTATCTAGAGTCTTGATGGTAGACGTTGATTAGATTAAAACAGATATATACAGTCGAACCCACTTACTATCACATCACTTTATGTCACCACCTGGATATTGTCACATACAGTTGTATCTCCGGCCAACTCCCATAAGTAATCAATGGGCTTTATTTCCGTTAATATCATCCCGCTTATTGCCACAAATCGGTTAATGTCACGGTATTTTTGCACCCAGAGGAGCTAAAGACCCCGCTTTGTATCGCAGACTGGGCGAGTACACGCTACAAACATCTCACAAAGCGATATCAGCTTCGCGATTCATCAAAGAAGGGGCCGACCATTTGCTGTGGAACAAAAGGGTGTCTCCGAGATCGACATTAAGATAGCGATTAATTTTACGCATGTGGCATGGAATAGTCAGTCAACGATTTTGAACTGTTTTCGTAAATAGCAGTTTACTTTCTTGCCCGAGCCAGTGATCAATATAAATGCCGATAATATTTGTGACTTTCCCCTGGACTTGATCACAGATGAAGAGTGGGCAACAATTTCTCTGGGCTTGATCACAGATGAAGAGTGGGCGGCAATTTCTCTGGACTTGACCACAGATGAAGAGTGGGCAGCAATTTCTCTGGACTTGATCACAGATGAAGAGTGAGCAGCAATTTCTAAAGAAGTGTCACGTTTGATCAGTTCGTTTCAGCTGATGACGGCTTGCTTATCAACAGAAATGTATTCAGTCGAAGAGATCTTCGCTAGTTGCAGTAAAAGCAAGGTAGATAGCGATGCCGAGGATAGTGCTGATGACGTCAGTTAGTTCACGGAGCAGACGCCCACCATAACTGTTTCTTACGCTCATTCTGTAAGCGCGTTCGAGACTGTGCGCTTGTTCATTTACAGTTTGTCTGACGCGACGCAGTACGTTTTTAGTGCTATCGTGTTTAAATGACTTTTTTCTTAATAGATAAGTTATCACGACACAACGCAAAATCGCCCTGATAGATGCTGCTTAATTATAGTGTTTTCTATATTGTAAGACTAAGACTTACTGTATTTTGTGACTAATATATTTTGTGATTAGTACATATTATGTCCGATGATAATAGCCTTGGCTGTTTGATATGTGTTTAATGTAGCAAATGTAGGACGGACGGACGGACACACATACACAAACACACACACTGGCCCAGTTAAATCATTTTAAAAAGACTCTTGTTTATGTCAACTCCGCTTATTGTCATCACATTTTGACTGTCCCCGACAATGTGACATTAAACGGGTTCGACTATATATATATATATATTTGTTTTGTTGATGCAAGATCGGCCACACGCTCCATGTTTTAGTGATAACGAAGTGCACGTGTGTTTGTGTGTGTCTTACGAAGTAATTTACGGGTGGCATTGTGATTTAACTTTTTGTATGCGTGTTTTTTGTACGTTCTCATGTGACACATTTTACACTGGTTATTGTAGTGCTAATGTCTGGAGTGTATAATGAATAAATATTGCTGAGACAGTTTATTCTTCCCAGCGCCAATCATTGTAATGAGAATAGTGTGAAATTTTATCCTTTTCAACTTAAGTCATATGATGGCTATAATTTAATTTTTTATCCTTGCCAATTCAGGTCCTGTAATGAATGTCATTTAATTTGTATACTTTCCAACTCAGGTCATGTGATGAACATAATGAAATTTTATCCTTGCCATCTCAGGCCATGTAATTGAATATAATTAATTTTTTAACTTACCAACAGAGGTCACATAATGCATATAATTTAATTTTTATCATTGGCAACTCAGGTCATATAATGAAAATAAGTTAATTTTTATCCTTGCCAAGGTTCTAAGGACTGTTGTAGCCGGAGGTTGGGTGGGGGATACGCTTTCCACTCCAATGAAATGTCTCAAAAGCGTGCGTCTCAAATAGCCTCTGACAGTAAAGTCCAGCTCCTGGCCTTCTCGTGGCAGAACTGTTCAGACTGACAGGAGAAAGGGCGAAGGCGAATATTTGGCGCCTGAAAACCAGACATTTCGGGCAGATGAGAGTCATGTTTGTTAGCTCATCTACCGCTTCTGGCGAGATTCTTCAGCTGCCGTGCGTGGAATGGGGCTCCTCCCGGCCAGTGAAGAAAAGTGCAAAAGAGGTTGTCTCGCGGCGCCACTGTGGAAAAGTTGAGAGAAAGGAGTAATCAGTAGTCCCGAGGTCAGGACTGCTCAAATCACGGCACCTCTGGTCTGGAGGTCGGCCACGTCCTATGTGCACTCATACTGGGCGAATTGTCGGAACCGGCTTAACCCAGGGGTTAAGACACAGCTGGCGAGATTCTTCGGATGCCGCGCGTAGAGTGAAACTCCTCCGGCCAATGAAGAAAATGCGAAAAAGCAATTAGGGTTGTGGTGCGGCGCCGATGTGAAAATGTGATGGAAAGGATAAAGTGAAGCTTAATCGGTATGTCCAGTAATCTGGCGGAGACAGCTACTCATACCACGGCACCTCTGCTCTAGATGCCGGCCACGTCCAATATACACCCATACTGGTGAAATGTGCCTAAACCGGCTTACACCAGGGAGACACTGGACCAGTGCTGTCTAGATAGGCAACCACCTCTCACCCGGCGGGGATGTATGCGTATCCTAATCACGCTGAGGTTTACCGGTGAGAAAGTCCAATACTGGACTGGATGGGCAACCACCTTTCACCCGGCGGTGGTACACGGATATCCCAAAACACGTTGAGGTTTTCCGGTGAGAAAGTCTAACTCTAGGCTCGATGGGCAACCACCTCTCACCCAGCAGGGATATTACTGATATCATCATCATCATCATCATCGCATTTCACTCACCCGAGGGCATAGGCCACGGATGAAGGCTCCTCAGTCATCCCTGTTCATGGAAGTATTCTCTGCTTCCTTCCATGTGCATCCCTTGTCTCTGAACACTGTCATAATGTCTCTTCTGCAAGTTAGTTTAGATATTCCTCATTTTCGATTTCCTTGAGGATTCCATGTCAGTGTCTGTCTTGCTATGCTGGTGTCCGGTTTCTCCAGAGTATGGCCGATCCACTGGTTTTCGTTTCAGTGTTTCTGTAACACTCCAGTTTGTTTTACAAGGAACAGGTCGTTGGCCTATCCCCGAACCTCTTTAGTCGGGTCTTACAACATACGTGGAAAGTGGCAGTGGTCCTGTTATTTTTTCCCCAGACTTAGATCTGGGCCCCGGTAACCACCCGGGACTTGCTACGGGAGGGTACAAATGCTGTTCTTAGACAGCATCGTTCAATTTCACGATTATCTCCCTTAGACCATTTTCCCTCTTGACTTCAGTGGGCAGTATGTCACCCCCTTCCCATCCCCACCCCTTGGGGTGCTAGAGGGTGTCATGCCCCCCCCCCCCACCCCCGCAGTATTTTTCTCCAGACTCTAAGTCATATGTGTACCAAGTTTGGTTGAAATTGCTTCAGGTCTTCCAGAGCTATGCTGGAACACACACGTATATATATATATATATATATATATATATATATATATGAACCTTAAGTGCCCAGGGCACATGGGGCTTCTGCAAAGGTTTTCCACAAATGCCTGTCCTTTGTCTTTTTCTGCTCTTGCCCAGGTGAGTTGTCTGTTCTTCTTCTCCATGTCTCTTTTGGTCTACCCTTTCTTCTGTTCCCCTGTGGTGTCCATCTTAGTGCTGTTTTTGGATTTAATTCTTATTCCTTCCACGACATTGTAATAGGCCAGTTTTGGGCCCTGATATTCTGTGTATGAGTTGAGCTGACAGTAGAGTCACAGTTAGTAGAAATGTAACACTGATTAGTGAGCCGAGGATAAGAAAATTATAAGAGTTAGAAGCAAATATGAGTGGAGTCGGATGTATCATGTATAAAAGAGCTGAAATTCGCTGGATGGTATAAAAATGTACAAGTATAAATAAGAAACGGAATAGTAGTTTTATCATACCGACTTCACGGGTCCAGATGCTGAGTGTCCAGTAAAAATATTTTAACAAGTGTGCTCATTAAAACAACTACAAGATTGTTTATTTTTGCAAAACGAACATCTAGAAAATCTCCGCGGTCAGTGGTCGCCATTGACATGGCTGTTGGCAAACCTTAAGGAGCACGGCAAGATGCTGCTGGTAGTGTAACTAGATAATCAGCACTGATTCGCCACTACCACAGCTGTCATTACACGAATTTAGCTCCCATTGTGAGAATGAAAGCTGTGAGTTCTTTCATATCATGATCATTAGCATTTTATGACGTATGTATATATATTTTATTTTTTCCCCCAAGTTGGTATTGTAAATTATAATGGGCTTAAATATGCCCCATAAATATGTTCGGATTGCTGGTCGGCAGCTATATCTCATTCGAGTGTAGATAGTGTTGCATTATCTTGATACATCAAGAATTGTGAATCTGTACTGATCCTGTTTTTCCCACCTATCCTCTCCGTTCGGAGCTACTTTTAAGTAGTATGGAGGTAACGCAATAATAATTTGGGTTTTTTTTTTCATGTTGTATGAGTTGTGAATTAGCGTCATAGCACGCGGTCAAACA
This sequence comes from Achatina immaculata, assembly GCA_009760885.1. Classification (NCBI taxonomy): domain Eukaryota; kingdom Metazoa; phylum Mollusca; class Gastropoda; order Stylommatophora; family Achatinidae; genus Lissachatina; species Lissachatina immaculata. The sequence continues at coordinate 9,788,983 of CM019703.1, forward strand.
ACAAGTGCTTTGCTGTCTGGTTAGCAGCTGACCAGAAACTGTCAGCCAGTGACGACATGAGCACGAACTCCGTAGCTAGCGGCGTCATTCCTCTTCTTTCCCTGAGCGTTAATCCTGGTACCCAGTTTTTCTTCTTGGGGCTGGGAGTTTCCTTAGCGAGCCACAGTTTGACCGCCACTGCGTAGTGAGTGGAAATCGAAACCTGGTCAGCGAGCGAGTGAGTGAGTAATCCATTTTTTCCCCTTTTATTGAGAGCCGAAATGAGTGTACTGCTGACGGGAGCTTCGTCCACGTCGCCGATCTTTTAAGTTTCGTCCTGCCGTTTCAAGATGCTGCTCCCGAGAACAGACTTCAGCATGATGGTGGAACTTGGCAGAGTCTGTCCCGAGAAGCATCGGAAAACTGTGCATGAGTCTGTGGTTATAAATCTACGGCGATTGGTATTTGATAAATGGCACTAAAATTGATGTTCGAACAAGTGTAGAGTGTACGCATTTTATGGTTATTTTCTTTGCTTTTGTATGGTTGGCACAGACTGAATGCGCCAGTCCGACCTTCATATCGCCATAAGCTAGAGATTCTTTAGGCACCTTTTGTTAACGAGTTCGTCATCACGGAGCCAACTAGTACGGGCGTGTCTACTTCTGGCGTCTTCTGCAGATACTTGTATATTATATAGTTGCCAGGACTAGCGAACCATAACTGACCAAGACCCGCCCTACCTCACCATTGATGCTCACGGTAGCAGGCTCAGCCTGGCCAACTCGGCGGGGATCGCTTTGGTGCGTTATGTTAGGGGTATGCTTATAAAAGATTGACGTTGCTCGAATCAATTCATTTGAAAATTCAGTGCGCAAGTATGGCTCATCTCACTACAGAACAACGACGGTGGATGTGTACTTGTGTGGGGGACGATCAGCTTCATGGGAAGAGGTGACCTGGTGCAAATTAAAGGACGCCTGAATGTCTAACGATACGTCGCTGAAATTCTTCGACCGCACGTCCTTCCACTTCTGGCTGCACCAGGGCCAATTTTTCAGCAATATAACGCTCGACCTCATGTGGCACAATTCACCACCAAGTTCCTCGCTGACAACAAAGTCCAGACCATTCCGTGGCCATCCATGTTATCAGACATAAACCCAGTAGAACACTTATGGGAGAACTCAACAGACAAGTCCGCCAGTGAGATGTGACGCCAGCCAATCTCCGACAGTTGTCTCTTGCACTGCGGAAGAGTGGGCAGCCATCCCACAACAACAGATCCAACGGCTAATCGGATCCAAGACAAGGAGATGTCGTTCCCAGATACAGGCCAGAGGAGACCATACACCTTACTGAAACGAAGGCCTCAGTCAGAAAAGAATAAAAGTCCAAACCAAATTTAATGAACATCATTTCATTGTAAAAGTCTTAAAGTTTCTTCATGCCAAGATTGAAACATTAATTCCGTAAAATAAAATTGTGATAGAAGTTTGATATTTAATGTTCATTACGACTATAGTAGTGTTGCGTTTCTTTTTTTGGAACAGTATATATGTGTGTGTAAGTGTGTGTGTCTATGTATTGGATTGCATTACCTGTTTCATAGAACACATCACACTCATCACACAATATTAAATATAATGTAGTATATGCTAATTTTAACCCCTGTCCGTCCACTTTGTTGGTGCACCAGGTGCTTATACAGTTCCCGATTCTTAAATGAAAACCTGAAGAAGAAGAAGAAGAAGAAGAAGAAGAAGAAGAAGCATCACTTATAAAGAACTCCCTGTGAATTTACAACTACAGAAAAAAAAATACTTGTCATTTGATAAAGGGCGATAACTAGGACTTTGAAAAACAATTAGGGTATAGTCATTTATACGGTCATTTCCCTAGTCCACAAAGTGGTTAGCCCAGTCGAACAGACAGTATGGCCAAGGAAAGCATCTAGATATGTGTGTGTCTAAGTATGCGCCATCATTACTGTAACGCTGTGAAAAGTATTTGTAAACATGGGGGAGGAAAAATAAGTGGTAAGAAGAAGATTTGCTTCAGAAACACATCATTTTCATCGGCAACAATATCAACAGTAACAGCAGCATCAGCAGTCAGAAGAAGAAGAAAAAAGAAGAATAACAGTTTTGCTGTCTGGTTTTTATATCGAGAGGGGGGTTATGCGTCTTCTGAGAAAAGAAAAGGAAATAATCAGGCATAATAAGCATGTGTGGAGTTGAACCCCCGGGCGATTTATCGGAGCTGTACAGGTTTTCCCCACTTGCCACTAGCCATTTAAATAATTTTGTAAAATTCATAATTTTTACATAGATTAAAAAAAAATCGATTGTCAGACTACATTTACATGTAGTAAAAGTGTCTCATAAAAGTGTCTCTTTTTCTCATCTTACTACATTTGTAGTAAGCGTCTTATAAAAAGTTTCTTTTTTGTCTAATGTCAAACTACATGAATTTCTATTTTGTTAAAATCTAATTTCAAACTACATTTGTAGGAAGAGTGTCTCAGAAAGTTTCTTCTTTTTATTTTAAATAACCTTTCTATTATTGTAAAGATTTGTTATTTATTATTTTCCTAAATTAGTTTTTAAGAAGGACATGACTTTTTTTTTGGTTTGTTTTTGGATTAAATAGAGTCGAACACATCCCTCTCCCCCAGTAAAAGTTTGAGAAGCCTTGAAGCAGAGATAAAGCTCAAGAAAGGAAAGAGGTAGAAACAATGACCATAACTGAAGACCACGGTAGTACTGCGGTATCTTTTTTGTAGGTTATAAACCAGAAGGCGGTTGCCTGTCAGAGCGAGCAGTTGTATAAACACATTGTAAATTATATACTTTTCCATCCTTGGATCTTGCAGTGGTTCTCACATCATACTCCAGTATGAGGCAGATCCTCGTTTGACACATTGTGTCTCATTATCAGGCAAATATCTACGCATGCCATCAATAATAACCATCCCAACAGTTTTAGTTCGTCAAAATCAATGCGGGTTTGAACTGCGGCCGTGATAGATTTGTTTTGATGCAAAATTTTGTCAACTTAGCTATTCCCCCCACCCTACCCCACCCCTTTCGCGTTTGTTCCACCTACCATCTGTTCCAACTATTTCCACCTCACCCATTGTTTCCCCACTCCCTGTGTCTCTTCCTGGTTTCACACTAGACTCGCGATCGATCGGGCAGCCCAGCCTCGTCTCAGCTACGGGCTGCTTTGCTCACAGCTCGCGCCAGCTTATTGATAAAGCAACCTTGTCCCCCCCCCCCCCCCCGTGTTCATTGATAACTCCTCTAACGTTTTCACTCCCCTCTCCTTATAACTCGTCTCTGTCTGTAAAATTACACTTGCGGCATCCATCCCTTTATTTATATCTCTTTAAACGTCTGGGCCTGCACCAAAACTGGGTTTTTTTTTTGAAAATTTTATTCGCTGGGTACCAGTGGAAGATGTAGCACACTTTCTCTGCTAACTTGTTTATCGATACATGCATTTCTTTCTGCATATTGAAAACAAATGCTGCCTCTTTTGTTTGTTGATACGTGCACGATGGCTCTTTATATGAAGAGAGCCACACCCTACTCCACTCTACTTTGTGGATTCTGAATCAGTTTCTTATTTATTTAAAAAAAAATTTTTTTTCTCCCATTTTTTAAAAATTGGTGATTGCATGACGAGTCCATTGTTTATCACTAAGTGCAAACTGTTTCATATGTTTACTAATACATAAGCCGGCTTTTGTTTATTGATTCATATTCTGTAAACCGATAAATGCAAAAGCTTCAGTTTACTGATGAATGCAGTAACTTTTGTTTGCCAATAATAACTTTTTTTTCTCTGATAAACAAAGCACATCTCTTGTTTACTGATAAATAAGCACATGGTTTTTACTTGGTAAACTTACGTAGCTCTACTGTTTGTTTATAAATGCACGTTTATTCTGATTATCGACAAGTCTCGTCTCTTTCTTGTAGTTCTTCTTCTGCTTCGTGTTTAGATACGGCTGCACACTTTCAGTTCATTACACGGCGGTCCATCTTTGTTTATGGTTCTTCTGTATTTGTAAGTGTATGCGCTTTGGCGTGTCAGTGTTTATAAGTGTTTACGTTTCGGCTCATTTCAATTTATGGGTACATACACGCTGCCCCATCTCAATTTATGGGTACATACGCTCTGCCCCATCTCAATTTATGGGTACATACGCTCTGCCCCATCTCAATTTATGGGTACATACACTCTGCCCCATCTCAATTTATGGGTACATACACTCTGCCCCATCTCAATTTATGGGTACATACACGCTGCCCCATCTCAGTTTATGGGTACATACACTCTGCCCCATCTCAGTTTATGGGTACATAGACGCTGCCCCATCTCAGTTTATGGGTACATAGACGCTGCCCCATCTCAGTTTATGGGTACAAGCACGCTACCCCATTTCAGTTTATGGGTACAAGCACGCTACCCATCTCAGTTTATGGGTACAAGCACGCTACCCCATTTCAGTTTATGGGTACAAGCACGCTACCCCATCTCAGTTTATGGGTACAAGCACGATACCCCATTTCAGTTTATGGGTACAAGCACGCTGCCCCATTTCAGTTTATGGGTACAAGCACGCTGCCCCACAGACACGCTGCCCTATCTCGTTTTATGGTTATGCACATGCTATCCCTTCTCACTGCTGCGACTTTTCCGTTTTACCCTTACAGAAAGACCACGACTTTCGTTGCAAATGGATCGTTCCGCAACCTTGTGTGTAATTCGAATGTTATGTAACTCGGAGCCTTGCTCGTATATAACAGTTGACGAAAGTTTACGTTAATAGTTTGTTCCCTAAAATTTCGTGTATATCGGAGCTACGTAAGTCTCTGGGGGGGGGGGGGCAGTCTGTACATACATTGCCCCTTCTCTGGTAATAAGCTTCTGCTCAGTTTACATAGATCAGCGGTTCTCAGACCCGTTTGCAAGACGGCCCACATTTAAAAGTCAGTCATTTTTGCGGCCCACTAATAAAGTGCTTTATATTTGCAAGGTATAAATCTAATTTTATAAAGTATTATGTAATATTTTCTCTACATGTTTTACTGCATATTTATTGCTACACAAAAGTTCTTTTCATTTACCTTAAAGATGGCACTGTTCCCGGTTGGATAACATGTCTATTCTGGCTGGAATTTGTGACACACTCGAAGATCATCCTCCACGTTCATTCTTGAACGATATTTGGTTTTCATGACAGTCAGTGCAGAAAATGAAACTTCGCAGAAATAAGTTGCCGAAAAAGGTAGAACTTTCATCGCCAATGTAACAAACAAAAAAAAAAAAAACAAACCGGATATTCCAGTGAAACAGTGCACCAAAAGGTAGAGATATCCACAGTAGGGTCGTTAAATTTGGTTTGTAGTGTGCGATCGCTAGACAGTTTCGCTAACGCTTCTACACGACCGGTTAATACAGGGAATGCACACTGAAAGTGATTACGAATCCAATCGTACGGTTTAATGTCTTCGGACGTGAAGTATTTGTCAAAATATTTAGCAAGAGATGTCAGACGTGACCCCTTCCAGAATCTCGCCATTAACTTCATTGCTCTCTATAAATTCACAGAACAAGTGAAACATGTCTTGTGATTTGTTCTCGGGTCGCGTGCGCCAAAATCGTAGTTTCTGTTTAAAGGCTGCAACTTTGTCGTATGCCTTAAGTATAGTGTCATCTTTACCCTGCAGTGATATGTTTCAAACTCTTCAAAAGTCTAAAAATGTCAGCAAGGTATGCCAGCATGGCGAGCCACTCAATATCAGTGACCTTACCTGCCAGGTCGAGATTGTGTTCTGTCAAAAACTGCAACAATTCTAAACGAAGCTCAAACACTCTTGCAAGAACCTTTCCTATGGACAGCCAGCGCACAGCCGAGTGCAGTAGGAGATGCTTGTGTTCTGCATCTGACTCAATCAAAAGTTGAGCAAATAATCGACTGTTCACTGTTCTGGTTTTTATGAAGTTTACAATTTGAACACAGACTTCAGTGCGGCCCACAATACTCCCTGTCACGGCCCACGTTTGGGCTGTGGCCAATGGGTTGAGAACCAGTGACATAAATATAACCATTCAGTGTTTTTTTTTTTTTGGGGGGGGGTGAGATGGGAAGGTATCCCGCCATGCCACTTCTCTGGTTAGGCTGTGCACGCTGCTTTCTATCCGTCTTTATCGTGTTTTAAATGTATGTGCGTTTCCCTATGCATCATTGAGCACCCTACTGCTTCGTTATCACCGATAGAAACATGACACTTCATCAGTGTTTGTCGAAAAACGCTCGATGTGCCGTATCGATTTTATATTAATTAAAAAAACCCATCTTTTTTCCCTTTTATGGTTGCTCTACCATCTGTTTCAGTGTAGGAATTTTATCATTTCACATGTAACAAAATTCGGAAGACCATTCTTCATGTTTCTCTCAGTCTCTCCTGGCGGTCTGTGTTTCCATATTGTCACCCAGAGTGCCGCAACAGCTGTCACGTGTTACTCTCTTGAAAGGCGCAGTGGTCTTATGTGTTTCTCATACACAGCTCACTAACTGGCCTTGCTTTCTGTCCCAGCGGTAAAAGTGAAGCAAGTTTGCAGTCGTGACAAAGGATATTAAGCGGGGACTGTGAGAAGTGATAACATGAAAACCGCCGGGCTCATGTTGATGGTGGTTAACGTCGAGGATTGTTAATACGAAAACCGTAAAGCAGGATACTCGGTGTGAGTCTGTCTCCTGCTCTTCTGTGTGTAGAGTGTAAACTGTAGATGTAATGTTATTCATTTCTGTGTATATTTCCACTACTGTTCACTGGAATAACGTTCTTTCTTACATTACTATTCTACGTTGTTTTGCGTCTGTTTTGTTACTCACTTCACAGACTTACTTGCTCCCAGGTTCATTCTCTCTCAGTGGAAATGGTAATACAGAAGCAGCAACTTTACAGTTGAAATGACTTTAATGATGCACGGGGTGACGAAGAGTCGATGAGCGATATGACGAGAACGACAAAGGCATCAACAAAATCCATGGACACAAGACTGGACATCTCCACGATATGTGTTCCCGGCAGACTACTGTCGCCATCAGAACAACCTGATACACTCTATTCTACATCTGTTTCACTAAACAACATTTCTAACAGCCTAATCTACGTCATGATTGTAAACCAAAAATCATTGGAAGCAGCAGAAATGTGGTTTATTAGAAGAATGTTGAGAATCCCCATGACAGCAAAAATAACTAATGAAGAATGTAGGAGAAGAGCTGGAGAGACAAAAAACCTTGTCAAAAAGATAAGAGAGAGACAATGTACTTTCGTAGGACATGCAATGAGAAGAGGGGGCATTGAAAATATTATAACAACAGGAAAAATAGAAGGAAGAAGATCAAGAGGAAGACCAAGAGAAATGATACTAGACAGTCTGACGGGATGGTGTGAGAGGAGATCACCAACTGAGCTGATGGCCTGCATGAAGGATTGCGTACTCTGGAGAAGCATAATAGCCAACGCCAGTCGGCACGGCACATGATGATGATGATGAATCTACGTCTGTCTGAGACGATACACAAAACACAACTGTCCCTCAATCATATGATTTCTTTCTCACCTGACCTTTTTCCTATCATTCCCCATCCGTGACCCTCGTGCAATCCGAGACAAAGCAGATGGACTCTACTCACAAACAGCTGATTACTTTAGAAAATAACTCATTTTATACAAATATTCTAATTCTCAGATGAGTTATCTATCTTACATCCTAACATTCAATATACTGCTATAACCAGTGGGGCTGATGTTGACGATTGTTAACACAAAAACCAGGGCACTGATATTGGTGATTGTAAACACAAAAACCTATGGGGCTAATGTTGATGATTGTAAACATGAAAACCTATGGGGCTAATGTTGATGATTGTAAACACGAAAACCTATGGGGCTAATGTTGATGATTGTAAACATGAAAACCTATGGGGCTAATGTTGATGATTATTAACACGAAAACCGGTGGGGCTAATGTTGGCGATTGTTAACAGGAAAACTGCTGAGCCTATATTGGTAAATTATGTGCAGAGTGTTGTGGCTCTCAAAACTTTCTGATGAAGTTGAACTTGTGGGCTTTGATCCAGTGTTGGGGTTTTCATTACATTGTACCTAGACCTTCATTATGTTCAAGCTTGTAGTGCAGATAAAAGCCCTGCTCCATGAAGCGCTACATCTTATGCATGATAACTAACTGAGCTGCACATTTAGGTGGCTTATCGCTTATAGCGGCAAGTATTTGCATTAAAATTATCCATGGGGATGAGGGGGAAGAGTCTGTTGAAATACCATCAGCATTTTATTAAGCGCCCAGTGGAGAAGACTGTACATGCGATTTTTAAATGAGGCAAAGAGCGCATTAGTACAATTTATAGGCAAGGGCAGCATTTTAGCTTTGTTTGGTAGCTTAACGTGGAGAGAATACACTTGTATTCCAAGTCTGTGCCGCCTTGCAGAGAAGCTCATTCAGCAGTCAGCTGGAATAAACTTTGGGGGTGGGGTGGGGTGGGAGAGATACATTGAAGTTGGAAGTTTCCCTGATGTTAATTTTTGCCATTCCCCCATTCCCCCTCCTCGTTTGGTGTTGCAAGTCTGGCTACTGGGCCAGGGCTGGTCATGTTTTCCCATGATGGCAGAGTGTGCATAGAAGCATGCGTTTTATGTAATCCTTTCTGGATATTGAAGCCAGTCGCAACACATCCCACGTCAGACTTCCATACATTGTTTTGTATTGCTAACATGTCATGCTCTCAGCTCCAAGGAGATGAAACTCAAGAGCAGAGCGGATAATACCATAACTCTTATATTAAAAGCAAATCCACAGAGAGAACGATGTTGTTGAGCAACTTATAGTAATGTGTATATCATTCTCCAAAAAGGAAGAGGTATTTAATGGAATTTCCTACATGACATAATCAATGAAAAGCCAGCACTTTACGTGGCCTCAATCATCCCCTTTATGCCCAGTACATGAGCCAGTTCATAAAGAGCTGAGTTTTTATATAAACATTTTTTTTTCCTTTGATGCTAAAGAGCACATTGGAGGTGATTTTATATTTGAAAAACTCTGAAGAGCATTATAAAAAATGGATGTTTTGAGCCAAGTTAACTACGCAGCTGTGTATGCGTGTGCATTTGGCTTCCTGTGTCTGAGCGTACCATTTTGGTGCTTACAGTAGTGTTTCTTGACATATTTGAAGTGAGTGGCCCAGCTGATGCACATACACACAGGCAGTAGCTCACTTCTCTCTCTCTGTCTCCCCCTCCAAAGCTGTCACATACTCAGCAGTGTATATGGAAGGAATAGGAAGCGGAGGATGAAGGAAAATAACAAATTATCAGCTGTGACAAAATAGAAGCTGTAAAGTCTTTAAAATGCTAGAGACAAGTCATGGAATCAGTAATGACGATGAAAGTAATACTGGTAAGCGTAGTATGTTGTTACATTAGTAGTTGGGGTTACTGCTGTGGTGGTGATGGTAAGGGAAGCAGCAGTTAACTCTCATATTTGTACACATTTTAAGGGCAACATGCAGATTGGGAGGGTAGATAATTTTTAGATCAATGAATAGTTGCAGAGTGTTGCTATTGCTTGATATTTGTTTGACTCTTTACAGTCGGTATGCAGCAAATTGTTGTTGTTTTTTTAAATAGGTTTTCAGATTTCTAACCTTTGTCCGAAGGAGTTAATCTAAAGCATATTTGTGATTCTGGAGTAAGACTTCTTGGTTGAATGTCCCAAAACAGGGACCACAGTTGTCCCATGTGCAGTTGCAGAAAAATAGGAAATGACTCTGTTAGGAGCCAGTGGTACAAGCCACAGTTATTCACTCTATCATGTCTGAAGTGCTTCAGTTCACACACCATCAGACCTCTGTACTTCCAGTGGAGCATAAAGCATCAACAAAGGTTCTCCAGCCAGTACTGTCTTGAGCAAGTCAGGATATCTCAAACCTTGTCTTTCCCACTTCCTTTAAGATCTTCCTGTACTGTGTGTCTCCATGTCCCCATTGGCTTGCCCCTTTCTTTACCCTTGAGTTGTTCAAGTCAAGACGGCATACTTTTCCTTAATACTTGAGAACAGAGAAAAGAAACTTTAGAAACGATTTCTATCACTCGAACATCGGACTTGTGATTGGTGGTCATGCCCAGCTTCAAATCTTGTAGATTGCATTGCTGTTGTTTTGCATCCAGCTGTCACTGTGCTCTTGAATTTTGTTTTAATACCACATATCTACTTGGTTTTTTTTCTCAGCTGTTTTGTTTGTTCTGTATAGCAAGTTGAATATGCTTATGAAGTAGATATTGATATTACCAAAAAGTGGACAGATGGTGGCGGTTTACGGTTTCATATGGGTATTCAGTCAGTGAGCATAGATGAAGAGTAATATGGTTTGTAGTTTGTCCTTGTGGTTGTACAAGTATGTGCCCAGATCCTATTAGAATATTATGGTCTAATTCTTCCGTTGCAGATCTTTATGCTGTGCCTTTGTGGCCAAACCTTTGCTGTATGTTTTAATACCTCCTTTCTTCTTATCCTTTTCCTGGCCCATCAAGCTTAGCCCTTTTCCTCTTTGTTTGTGTGAATGATTGATTTTCTTGACTTTGTCAGTGGTTGCGCTAGGATTTTTTGAAACCAGTACAGTTGCACTTGTCCTTCATCTTGCATAAAGTACTTTGCCAAATACTGGTTTTCTAAATAAACATGTGATAATTTATACTTCTTTTAAAATGTAGAATTAGACACACTTTTACAAACATCAGTGGAATGTAAATGTTGATGTGACATTTTTTTTTTACCTTATTTGTGGTGAGATTTCATTCATTTATTTGCATGTCCGTTGTGGAACTTTGCCTCCCTAACAGACTCCTGTAGGCTTCTCGGTTGTGAGCATCCATTTGCAGATCATCAACAATGTCTTGCAGCCATCTTCGCTTTGGTCTTCCTCTCTTTCTTTTTCCCATTATGTACCATTCCAAGACGGATTTCTCTAGATTAACATGATGTTTAATGTGTCCAAAATATTTAAGTTTTTTCTCTTTAATTCTCTTTACTAGCCAACCTTCTTCAATATTAAGTTCTTGATTTAATCTGTATATTAAAAAAAAAAGCTCACATTTCGAACCAGAGTCATAATTGGCCGATTCTTCTCCCTACAAATTGAGCATCATCGCTGTACTGACCAGATTATCCTCCAACAGATTTCGCTGGGTGCTTTTTTTCTAGGTTTTTGATAATATAAACTGGTTACAGAAACCGACGGACCTCCAACAGATTTCGCTGGGTGCTTTTTTTCTAGGTTTTTGATAATATAAACTGGTTACAGAAACCGACGGACCTCCAACACTTTTGTAATTGCTGGTCACCATGACCAGTTCATGGTTAGCATTGGCCATGTGTTTTAAAAATTCACTTCTTATCTTTATCCTGGCCCTTCCTGTCCAGTCTCTTCCTCTCTGTTGTTTGTGTGAATGATTTGCTGTTGCTTATGTTCTTGGGCAGTGTGTTTTATCAGGTTCTTGACTAGGTATTTTACGTGCAAGTGTATCTGCTTTGTTGTTTGTTGTTTCCTTGTGTGTCTAGTGTGGTGAAAGATACAGAGTCAGTAGCTTGGTGCTGTGGGAGTTCATAAACTGACCTGTGTTAGTGATCATGTGAGTAAATTCGGCTTTGCTGCAGGTCTTCTTCAGTACTTGAAGATATGAATTCAGACCATCAGAGTGGCAGTTTTTCAGTTGTATGAGTTTGTTCCATCAAAAAGACAGTTTTTTGAGTTTTATGAATTTGTCTCATCAAAAAGGTCAGTTTTTCAGTTCTGAATAAGAATTTCACATGGTTAGTAGGTTGTATAACTCTGCCACTATGACAGGAATAGTGCCTCTAATCTGCCTTGTGTTCACACAGAAAGATCATGTCATGCACACAATTTTATGTGGTGCACAAACATTTAAATTACAACTTCTTTTTTTCAGTTTCCTAATTTTACTTGATACTATAAGTACTGTTGCATAAGAAATATGATAGCACTACATGAATTTGTTTTCCTAATTTCTTTAGATTTTAGCATTTTTTTTCTATGAGAACTCAAATTATATTTTGTAATTTGACTTTGACTTTGCAGTGTACATTTGCAGAGAAAAATGTTCTTTCTTTTCTTTTTTTTTTTTAAAAGAATATGTTTGCACATAGCTTCAAATTTGTTGACACAGATTGCAAAACTTTTAAAGGGCACATTTGATGACAAGTTCAAAGTTATTACTTACCTCTTCAGATGCCATCTGATGCTTGATGTAGGTGTATCCGGTTGTTTAAGATTTGTGTAAATCTCTGCCTTTAAGATGTAATTATGGTGGCATGTTCTTTGTAGTTTATGGCATTTCTAGTCATTTATCTAGCATCCACTGGTTCTCTTTGAGGAGACCACACATTTTGAACTCCTAAATTAATTTTGACATTAGTTTTATACTTTGAAGGATTTTTTACTTTTCCAGGTTCCAAATAGTCAGCTGGATGACTTTTCAAAGAACATCATGGAAATCCTAGGACCCTATCACAGCGTTCTTGGAGGACCATCTGTAAATGGACTTCGTGCCATAAGAGTTTCTGAATTGTCAAACAGAGGTGATGGCAATGTAGTGGAAAAGACATCCACAAATATTGGTGATGGTGAGCTGGATAGTGTGGCTGGGACTCGTCAACAGCCCCACAGTTCGAGCCTGCAGCAGAGTTTGCCTAACAGTAGACAGACTAATAGTTCATCAGTCAGCATGAAGCCATTGGGTAGTTATCCACCTAGTGGAGATTCAAAGCGCCCTTCTTCGTTAGCATTATCTCATTGTCCATCATCTCACTCATCACCATCACCAGTTTTGCCTTCCAAGCCCACAAAACCGGTATCTTCAAACCTGGCAGAATCCTGTGCTATCTCGTCATCATCAGTATCGTCTTCATCTCACCATCATACTAACGTGGTATCATCATCGTCTAGTCCAGCAGTGCACTCACCAGTCAAATCAATCATCTCAAAAGACAGTACCACAGCACCAAAAGAGTCTGGTGGAAATAAAGATGTGAAACATAGGTTAGCGCCACAGACATCTCCAGCATCTGCTGTTACAGTGAAACAAAAAACATCTACATCTTTGAGGTCTCCAAAGACAGATCTCCACCAGCAACATCAACATGTATCTCCTCAAAGTTCTTCTAAGTCAAGATCATCTTCAGTTATTCCATCGTCATCATCATCCTCATCTTCAAGAACTTCAAAAGTTAACTCTCGTGATGTGAGTCCCTCATCCTTGCAAAGTTCTGCACCAGTGTCATCAGTGCCAGCAACTACTAGCAAGGATCACAACAGTGGCTATCCAGTTCCTTTATCCAGTGATCCGCCATCACCGGCACGACAGAGTCCAGTGACATCCTCATCATTCAGTGTCTCAAATAGTTGCAAACTTTCCCCTTCTGCAAGTAAGTCCTCATCCACATCTCACATTTCATCATCCAGTCATAGCAGAGCTGATGTGGGCTCTCTGCCACGGCCACACTCCAGTTTCTCATCCCGGACGCACCTGGCGCCATCACCACGGCCCCGGTCCACCACCCCAACAGAAACGAAGCCACACATGCCTAATGGAATAACCACTCGTCATCCAAAGCTTGCCCAGGTGACCCCTGCTGTGTCCTCATCAACCTCATTAATGTGTAACAAGTCAGAGCAGTCAGCCACTGCAAGTACTGCTCCTGGTTCAAGTGCAACAGTTCCTTCTGGAGAGAAGAAATCTCTGAAAGTCTGGATACCAAATGAGGTAGGCACCTTTTTGTTGTGTCTTTTTCTGATGTAATCTGTATAAAGTTTAATTTGTTATTAATGGACGCAAAAAATAGATTATAAAATGTGATCAGAAGTTTTCAGAAAAATATTGGAAGTAATGTAAGAAAGAAAGAAGATGCAATGGAAAGTGGCAAACAACAACAAAGAGGAATGTAAATCTTTAACGAAAGAAGTACGAAGAAACATAAGAAAAGACAAAAAACAATACATACAAGATTGTTGTGAAAGAATAGAAGGACATCAGAAGTGTGGAAGAGATAGTGAAAAATTTAAAGAAACAAAGACATTGACAAGAAATCTCACACCTAAGCTAAATTTAATTTGTGACAAGATATATATACCTTAACAGAGACTGAGGAAATTCTAGAAAGATGGAAGGAATATTGCAGAGGAATGTATGAAACAACTGACTGTGAAAGCAGAAATCAACAGTGTGAATTATTATTGGAGGAGAAAGAACCTGAACCGACAATAGAAGTTTTATGGGCAATAAAGAATATGAAAATTTGTAAATCACCAGGATATGATGAGATAACAGCTGAACTTATTAAAGCAGGAGGAAAGGAATGTGCAACAATCTATCATGCACGACATAAAAAGATATGGCATTCAGGTATTTGGCCAAAAGAATGGAAAAGAACTATATTCATACCACTGCCAAAAAAGGGTAACCTGAAATTATGCACAAACTACAGAACTGCTGCCCTAATTAATCATGCCAGTAAAATTCTGTTAAAAATCATAATGGGTAGACTTCGAAAGAAAATAGAAGAAGTCAATATGGTCCAAGCTGGTTTCAGGCAAGGAAGAGGATCAAGAGATCACATTCAATATAAGATTAATAATAGAGAAATGCAGAGAGTTTAATGTGAATCTATATTTATCTTTTATAGGCTACTCAAATGCATTTGATTGTGTACAACACAGAAACTTTGGGAAATAATGGAAAAAATGGGATTTCCAACACATTTGATACAATTAAAATCATTGCTGTATCTAGACCAACAGCCAGCAGTAAGAATAAATGGTGAAACAACATCTTGGTTTGACATAAAAGAAGGGTTCCGTCAGGGGGTGCATATTGTCGCCTTACTTATTTAACTTGTATACTGAAAATATAATGAGGAATGTTAGAGAAGATGCAGACAAACAATGCCATAACAATTGGAGGTTATGAAATACCAGAGATTAGATATGCTTATGATGCAGTATTACTGTTCACAACACAAAAAAGGAATGGAAAAACTAATTATGTCAGTCCAAAAGAACAACGAAGAGCAAAACCTCTATCTTAATGTGAAGAAAACTAAATTGATGACAACTGACAAAACAAATAAGGCAGCTGAAATATGTATCAATGAGGAAAGATTGGAAGAATTGGAGAGTTTTGAATATCTTGGATCATTACTAATAATGGAGAGACAATTAGGGAAATTAAAAGGAGGACATCTTTTGCTTTTTAGAAAGTAAAACAACTAAAGAATCTGTGGAGAGGAACAGACAACTACAAAAATAAGATTTTTAAGGGCATGCATCTTTCCCATCGCAACATATGCCTGTGAGACCTGGACATTTAACAAAACAGCTGAGAAATAAATAAATGCCTTTGAATTGAAATGCTATAGAAGAATTCTTCAAATATCATGGACACAAAAAAATAACAAATGTATCCATACTACAAGAACTTAATATTGAAGAAGGCTGGCTAGTAAAGAGGATTAAAGAAAGAAAACTTAAATATTTTGGACACATTAAATGTCATGATAATCTAGAGAAAGCCATGGTACATAATGGGAAAAAGAAAGAGAGGAAAATGAAGGTGAAGATGAATGCAAGACATCATTGATGATTTGAAAATGGATCCATCAGGAGCAGGGCATCTTGCTAACAACAGAGAGGCCTATAGGAGTTCTGTTAGGGAGGCAAAGTTCCACAAGGGACATGCAAATGAATGGATGAATATAAGAAAGAACAACGAAGGCTTAGATTATAAAGAGTGTTTAGAAGTTTTCAGAAAAATGTTGGAAGTAATGTAAGAAAGAACAAGGAAAGCCTAGATTGCAGTGGTATAAAATGAAAATAAATATAGAAAGGATGTGGGCATATGTTGGTTATATAGTACTATGATAAAGAGCTAAAGCAACATATAGACTGGTCTCACATGGAAAAAGAGGAACTGGGTAGAAACAAGAAAGAGAGGAGCCAAACTTAGAATGTTGAGATGGAAACAAGAAAGAGAGGAGCCAAACTTAGAATGTTGAGATGGAAACAAGAAAGAGAGGAGCCAAACTTAGAATGTTGAGATGGAAACAAGAAAGAGAGGAGCCAAACTTAGAATGTTGAGATGGAAACAAGAAAGAGAGGAGCCAAACTTAGAATGTTGAGATGGAAACAAGAAAGAGAGGAGCAAACTTAGAATGTTGAGATGGAAACAAGAAAGAGAGGAGCAAAATTAGAATGTTGAGATGGAAACAAGAAAGAGAGGAGCAAAACTTAGAATGTTGAGATGGAAACAAGAAAGAGAGGAGCAAAATTAGAATGTTGAGATGGAAACAAGAAAGAGAGGAACAAAACTTGATCAGATGGAGAGCTTTTGTCTCAGTCTTTTCTGCTTCTCTTAACACACTGATGTTTGCTGCTGCTGATAAAATTCATTGTTATTCAGACTATCTTATGTATTCCATGCATATTGAAATATTCATATACCATCTTGCCAATTCAGACAGAATATTTCACAATAGTTTTAGGTAGTGAAAACCTTGTCATTGAATGATCGGGCCGGTGGTCGTGAAGTCCCGCCATACACGCCACAATAACCCATTTGTAGAAATGTATACCTAACACCTCTTGCAGCAGGGGATGTAAAGATGACTAGATGTGATGGCCGACATCATCCTGTAGTGTACCGACTGGCCAGAGAAATCATGAACATAAGCACTTTTATCTCCATGGTGCTTTTGTAACACAAAAGGGCCATCATCATCATCATCAGGTGCCATGCTGACTGGCATTGGCTATTATGCTTCTCCAGAGTACACGATCCTTCATACAGGCCATCAGCTCAGTTGGTGATCTCCACTCACACCATCCCATCAGACTGTCCAGTATCATTTCTCTTGGTCTTTCTCTTGATCATTTTCCTTCTATTTTTCCTGTTGTTATAATATTTTAAATGCCCCCTCTTCTCATTGCATGTCCTATGAAAGTACATTGTCTCTCTCTTATCTTTTTGACAAGGTTTTTTGTCTCTCCAGCTCTTCTCATATATTCTTCATTAGTTATTTTTGCTGTCCAAGGGATTCGCAGCATTCTTCTAATAAACCACATTTCTGCTGCTTCCAATGATTTTTGTGCAGACTTGCCTGTTGTCCATGGTTCACTTCCATATAATAAGATAGGTTCAATATAGCATTTTAGGACTCGTTTTCTAACATTCATTGATAAGGATGTGTTGGTTAATATGTTTCTCATTCTCTGAAATGCAGTCTTTGCTTGACCTATTCTGTTCCTAATTTCTGTTCTGCATTTCCCATCTGAAGTTATTACTGCTCCAAGGTATTTGAATTTCTGCACCTGCTTTAGAATAGTTCCATTTAATTTTATACTGCATGCTGGTGGATTCTGTTTCTTAGATATAACGATAGTCTCTGTCATTTTGATGTTCAAAGTAAGGCCTTTCTGTTCACTTTCTTTGGCAACTTTATCCAAGAGATTTTGCAGGTCTTGTTGGTTCTCAGCTATCAGTACTATGTCCAGTGTGTCAGTACAAAAGGGCCACCTTCACCTTTTTGTAGATTTCAAACAGCTTTTGATTTCATTTGATATAGCTTATCGAGCAAACAGTGAAGAACATAGAAGAATAGTTGACATCAGCGCTGTGTCAGATCTAATGTAAGACAAACAGTGTAAGGATATAGGTGTCACGAGAAACATTTATAAATCATAGATCTCTCTTTTTTCTTCTTCAACCTCACTGGAGCTGCGTGCTGGTGTTCTTTTGCAGCAGATGCGGTGAAGATGTTGATGCACGAGTATCGTGTCGGCTTAGAACGGGTCGTGGCAGCTAGTTTTTTTTCTGTTTGTTAGTGCCTGAGTTCACCTAAAAAGCAGTACTTCTTTAGTAGACTCCACCACCATGGGGACTATGACGAATCTTGCCCCGGTAGCCAGGCTAGGTCTGTTACTGGGGGGTACCAGCGTAGAAGTGAGACAGGGTCTTGGTTAGCTATGGCTCACCAATCCTGAAATTGGCATATCAGCTACGGGTGGCAGATTGCCATGTCGGTCAGCATATTCGTGCCCCCCCCCCCCACCACACACAGAGATAGATGTCTCAAGAAGCTTCTAGTCATATGCGAAGACACACAGTGGAGGAAGAAAAGCCTATGAGAAGCCTCCTTTCATTTTATTTCTCATTGGTGATTTTTGTCTGAGTTGCTTATTTGCTTTCAGATCATTTAGTCTTTCTAAACAAAAATTACTTGCCAACCAAGAAGTTGAAATCCCGAAGCTTAACAGAATTACTTTGATTTCATTTTCCACTTTCTGTTAGTTCTCAGTAGCTGAACATCTTGACTTTTTGGATAGCAACCTAATTACCTGTCTGTACAAGTAGTATGCTGATCTCTTTTCCTGTTGATATGTGGTTTCTGGCAGATGTTTATCATTTTATTGTTTTTTTTCTTTATGAGTTCGTGGTTGTTAGCTTGTGTGTGTTCTGACCTATCCCCGGAATGCGCTTTCTACCATTACCTGCCATCTTACAGGGAGCAGTGAATTTTCTGCGTGGATGGATCCACCACCCCCTAACAATTAACACAAAACCGTTAATTTTTTTTCTGTGACAACTGCAGTCATACACTTGTGCACCATGATATTTTGTACCTAGTAAATTAATTGTTTTCATTGTCAAAATTTGGTGTTTACAAATTGAACTCTTTCTTGTAACAAAAATTTGTCGGTTAGCCACTCTATCTGGTATCAATAATTTTTATCTTGTTGTGAGTAATGTCTGTGGAGTCTGTTTTTTGCATTCATTTGAGGGAGCGATAGTTAAGAGACATTTTAAAAAAATAAATATGAAACAACGAAGTTTTCGTACGGTAAAGTAAGAGAAACATAGTTTTGTAGGATTAGGCCTCGAAAAAATCATAGACAAAGTAATTTAGTGAGATGTGAGAGAAAGAAAAAAAAACACAAGAGAATTACATGGGATTCGAACCACGGACTCCGATAGGATGAGCAGCCGTCTAGCCACGATAGAACAACGTACTAGCGAACTGCCCTATCTCGCACATTCCATAGTTAAGAGAAAGTTCTCTTTATATTTTTTAAACCATTGAAATTGTTTTCTTGTGTGGCTTAGAATGAAAAGCGACTCAGTGAACTAGAAATTTTATAACATGGTTGTAATTTCTGATTACATTTGTAGAGATTTCTAAATCTCTGATTAAATTTATGGAGGGTTGTTAATTTTTGCTTAAATTTATAGAGAATTTATTTTTAAAAATAATTATTCAAGCGCACCACACAGATTTGAGAGTATCTCTGTAGAAGAGATACCTGCACAGCGGGTTTGAAAACCGCTGGTGAAAAAATTGGAACCCGGTGCATATAACAAAAGCGAAAATCAAATTTAATGAAGGGTTTTAGCGAGTCTCTGCTTTCTATAGGGTGTTCCTGGTGCCACAGCATGTGATTGTCTCAGAAATACGGTCTTCTGTCAGATTAACTAGTTTCCACCCCACCAAAACTGTCCTGCTTTGCCCGCGTCCGTGTTTTCAAGTGCCGATTGTCTTCGGGCTATTGCAGTGCAAGGACAGAAATATACACACCTTATAATCGGCCAGAATCCCGGGGACTTTCAACTTGTAGAGAAGTGTGTCCTCGTTCTGTGGTAATCCTATTCTAGAGACTTTCTGTCATCTTTGAAGTAATATTTCTTGGATTTTCTTTCTTTCTGATGTTAACTTTTTTTTTTTCATTTTAAAGACTTTGTATATTTATTTCGCGTACTATGGCAGTGTTGCTTGTATTGTTTGGTAGTTTCTGATGTTGAACAATCCACATTTACATTAATGATTCGCTTATCCATTTTGTTTCAGATTAAAATGCCAGCATCAAAAAGTGACCTTATTGATATTATAAAGGTAAGAACAAAGTTAGTGAGATGATTTTTCATTTAGCCTTTTATTGGGTAGGATAAGGCTGTCAGAAACCGAGTTATCTTTATTCAGTAATAACCCTTGTCTATCGCCGCGGTGACAGGTTAGGTGCTCGTGCACTCGCATGCCGGCCAGAAGGTTCCATGTTAGATTCTAAGGACTCTCTTTTTCTCATCATGGAGAACCAGCCAACATCGAGGTCGACCTTTCAGGGAGAACCGACCAGATCAAGGTTGGGTTAGTTATGAGAAATGAGTACCTTGGGTTTGTCAGGGGAGATAAAGACAGCGGAACAGATGATCCTTGCAGTAGTTATGTGAAGACGCGTACACTTTATTTATGCAAATCACTTGGAACGTACAATTAAACCTTTTCAGATGTTTGTCAGCTGTACTTGAAGTAGGATTTTGAAATTCGCAGAATCGTTTTTGTTGTTGTTGTTGTTGTTGTTGTTGTAAATATTAGTTTATAAAAGCACATTATGCTGTAAGAGATGAAAGAGAAAATGGAAGCTGGAGAAGTAACGCTTGGTAGAAAAAAATGCAACGTATATTCTGAAAGTCCTCAGATGCCTTGAAGACATGGAAATTAAAACTGTTAAGAGAAACATAGTCAGACTTCTTTAGGCAAAAGTTAAAAAACTTGAAGTTCGCGACAAAGCTCAAAGGGAAACAAAGAAATGAAGGGGGAAAAAAAGACGGAGAGAAAATAAAATGAATTGACTGACGAAGTTAATTAATATGTTGCTGGTAGTAGATGCTTTTGAAAGCTTGCAACTTCAGTCCTGAAAGAGGAAGCGCTATATTTTATACATCATGTACGTGGTTTCATCGCCCCCGGCTCAAAGAAGAATGGAAAGCGTCTTCAGATATTGCTGGTATATTTAATAAAAGAAAGCACGTAGTTATTTGGCTGGCAGAATAAGTGAACGTACATAAGTTTTATTTGTAAGAGAAGAAACACATGGACAGCAATTTTAGTTTTTATATCGTTTAGTTATGGAAGTCAGTGTAACCTTAAGAAAATTGGATGCGGGTGGCTTTGGAAGATGGATGTTCTAAAGTGAATTTAAATGTTCAAGACCAAAATCAGACTGTAGGTAACCGTGTTAGATGTCCTGTATGAAGCGGTGGGACAGTTAAGCTGCTCTTTAAATTGCTCTGTTTTGAGATAAGCCCACGTATAAACCGTTAGATGTTGGGTGTCTGCTCATTATGTTTGAATACATTGATTGTTCCATCTTCCTGCGCGACCTCCAGGAAATGACAGAGCTTCACGACCCGCTGACGGCCATTGAGACACCTCAGAAGTTGGACAAAGAATTTCCGTTCTACAAAGCGGCAGCCGATGGCCAGCCACGTCAGAAACTCTTTGATGACAGCGTCAAAAAGGTAATTATCTTTTACTGTGTCAGCTACTTTATCTTCCTTTCTTTTACTTGACTTATTCTTGCTGAATTTTTTTTTCTTTCTGAGATAATTAGCTTTGGTCGGAGAAAATGTTTGTGCGCACCTTCGGCCTGTCTCACATTGTTGTAAGTTTTTTTGTTTTGTTTGCCGTCGCAAACGTCGATATATGCCTTTAATGCAGTGTTTCCCAACATTTTTTTTTTGGCTTATGCCCCACTTCAATGCAGCCATCTCCCCCTTTTTCAGCACAATAGCCAACCAAGTTCTGAAAAAAATATATATAATGAAAATTGTCCGCTAAGATATTCAAATTACCTGCAAACACTACTTCAACATAATACATAATCAGCATAATCTGGCTGAGCTCGAAAAATAGGAAACACTTTAGACGTGAGAGAAAGAGAAACAGTGAGAGAATGACTACGGCCCGAACCAAGAACTATCATCTGCTAGCTACGAAGCTACTCGGGCATTCTTGCATGTGTGTACATACACGGCCCGCCTGGTTTATATTGAAAATACAGTAAGACAGAACGTAACAACAACCTGAAGAACAAAGCAGACAGGGAACTGTTACACAGCGGGAAACAACAATCCGGGACTAACATATATATATATATATATATATATATATATATATATATTCTGCCCCCCCCCCAAAAAAAAAAAAGAAACGCATAACTACTGATGACCCAATTTTAGCCATAACTTTGATATTCTGTAACATTTAAATTGAATGAATAAAATTTTCAAATTGCACACAATAATACCTAAAGGTTTAAACACTCACTTGACACTTTCTTGCATCTGTGTGACGAGAATTTGTTAGTCCCAGGGGTTCTCAAGTTAGTATGGTGTGTGTGGCCTCCGCTTGCATCGATCAGCGACTGGATTCTCCTGGGTATAGATGCGATCAGATGACTTAAGTGCGCTGTGGGATGGCTGCACACTCTTCCTGGAGTGCCTGTCACAGATCACGACGATTAGCTGGAGAAACGTTTCAGCGACAAACACATCTTTGCAGCTCATCTCATAGGTGCTCGAGTGGATTCATATCTGGAGACAGGGATGGCCAGGGAAGGGTGAGAATGTTGTTGGCAGTCAGGAACTGTATGGTGAACCGTGCAGAATGGGGTCTGGCGTTGTCCTGTTTAAGCACAGACTTTTGCGCAGCCAAAAATGGAAGAACATGGAGTTGAAGAATTTCATTGACGTATCGTTGCGCATTCAAGCCTCCTTCAGCCTGCACCAGTGGACTCCTTCCGTTGAAATTGATCATTCTCCATACCATTACACCTCCACCACCGTGCGGCGGAGCTTCATCAACGCAATTTTGGGCAAAACGTTCATTTGGCCTACGGTAGACCCTTCTCCGCATATCATGGAGGTGCAACAAAACGGAAGATTCGTCACTAAACCAGACACGTCTCCATTGATTGTCAGTTGTCCAGGGCCGATGCTGGTTGGCCCAAATAAGTCGATTTTGGTAATGGCGTCTCGTTAAGACAGGACCTCGATGAGGTTGTCATGCCACCAGTCCAGCTTCATGATGTCTATTCCGGATAGTTTGATCAGACACACGACGTCCTGCAAGCAATGACTGGGCACTTGAGGAAGCTATTGTAAACCTATTTCTGAGGTAATGAACCAGAATAAAGCGATCATCAGCTGCTGTTGTCACCCTGGGTCGCCCACTGCGGTGCCGGTCTTCAGCTGAGCCAGTGGCTTGGAAACGGTGCCAAAGTAGACTGATTGTACTCTGCTGCACGTTTGAATGCCTGGCAGCCTGACTTTGACCTTCGCCTGCTTGCAGGCGAACAAAAGCAATGTTTCGTAAATTATGTGATAGACGCGACGTAATTGTCTGCATGAAAATTAAATGAATTTGTTTGTGTAACCTTATCCTTTTATAGGGTTTCATTTGCGTGGGAAGTGAGTTGTGCCCACCACAAAAATCACGACTTTAGCATAAACGCAACGTGAGGTATGGTAAAAAAAAAAAATGCGTGATTAGCAAGTGCACCTACTGCGTTCTGACTATACACGAGAATAGCAAAATTCACGCTAAATCATGGACCTGATATCTTGATGACAAATGTTGGTTTGGTTTGAGATACCCGGGACACATTTTTTTGTCATAACATATAAAAATGAAGCTTATATAAGCTATGCGTTTCTTTTTTTGGACAGTATATATACACGATAGTTTCTCAACCAGGACCGTGGGGCCACCCAAGAGCCACTCCTACAAGTACATGTACGTTGTGTCTTCTCTCTCCCCCCCCCCCTCCCAACAACAACCCCAAAGACTTATATGCAGTATCGCAATGCTATAAAAGCTTAACTTCTTTTAGTTAATAGATCGCACCAGATTGATACTGCAGCGCCGGGTTGTCCCCCACCCCCCTAAAAAATGGCCTAAAGTTGGCATCCTATTTTGAGAGTTCCTGACCAAAAGGCAAACTTTTTTTTTCAGAGGTGATTGCTGGGAACAGAGAAGAGAAAGGGGAGGCTGCGTTAGCGCAGTGGATTAGTCACTCGCTCGCTGACCAGGCGGACCCGGCTTCAATTTCCACTCACCCACAGCGGCGGTCAAACCGTGGCTCGCAAGTAACTCCCAGGGTTAATCTAGTCTCAAGGAAAAAAAAAAAAAAAGATACACGGGCTAAACGCTGTGGGAGGGAAGTGGAATAGTCCCCTTAGCGACCAATCGGCGGTTTCTGGTCAGTGCTGACTGAGCAGCAGAGAACTTGTTATTTGACCGTGATCGATGACGCTGATTCACAACTCATTCTTTAGAGGAAAGGGGAGGTCAGGAACAGAGGAATCCTGTCCATGATACTCTGAGGAATTGCTCTCTCTCTCTCTCTCTCTCTCTCTCTCTCTGGTCGTTTAAACTTCTGACATTCAAACTGAATTTGTACCGTTAACTTGTCTTCTGAACTAAAATAATAATAATAATAACAACAACAATAATAATAATAATGATGATAGTAGTAGTAGTATCAGAAACATGTGTTGGTGAAAGTCTGGAGTTCCGGGCCAGAGTGCCAAGCTTATACTGCAAGCCCCGTCAGTCGACATAATTGCGATCGTAACTCACCGACAGTTACAACGTCCTATTGATTCGGCTTCTCCAAACAGCGGACGGGGAGGTAAAGACGAGCCGATAATTGCCAACAGCCAAATCAGTTGTGCGTACTCTCTTAAAGGAGAAAGGTCATTGGCGGTGTGTCCATCTTGTTTTCTGGTTAATTATATGTGGAGTGTTGGTTTGAAGTGCCCATACTACTAACATATGACTGTAAGATATGCTGGATGTTAAAAATATATACACACGCACACTCACGCCGTAACTATAAATTAACTTCTTCTTCTTCTAAAAGTTGGTTGCGTCGTGTCGCGGTCGCGCACTTGTCGACCGAACACACCCGACTCCTCGACGCACGTTGTTCATATTTCCCAGTTCATTTGCCGTCTGTTTCCAGGGCCACCAGTGGTAGGTAGTGTCTTGGCCGGCTGTGGTTCGCCAACCCTGCCTCAGGTGGTCAGCTGTGGGTCGCTGATCATATCTCATTCAGCTTGAGTTGTACGTCTTCGCCCCCCCCCCCCCCCAAACCATTCGTAGTTTTAAAAGGCAGTTAAAAAAGCGCATTGTTACTGGTGGTAGGTGGTTTTGAAAGCTTGTAATGTTCGGTTCTGAGAATCTTGTTTCTCCTTATAGCTACATGTTATGTAGTTCCAGATTGTGTTCACGTCTAGAGCTGACCCTCTCTTGATTTAATTAAGATGTTCAGTTCCGTCGGTTACTTTATTACAGACTGTCGTGAGCTGCCATTTAATGGGTTGCCAGTAGCTTCCGCCATGAATTGTCCAGAGCATCTGTTATGTTTTGTTTACATCTTTTATCCATTGTTGCTGTCATGAGTTGTCCATGGCTTCTGTCATATGAGTTGCCTGAAACTTCTGTCGTGAGCTGTCCATGGCTTCTATCATATGAGTAGTCTCTGACTTCTGGCATGATTTGTCCATGGCTTCTGTCATATGATTTGCCTCTAACTTCTGTCATGAGTTGTGCGTTACTTTTATCATTTGAATTTTCGAATACTTCTGTCATATGAGATATCCATGGCCTCTGACATGAATTGTCTGTAGCTTAAGTCATGAGTTGTCCATGGCATGTGTCATGTGTTTTGTTTCTGTCATATGAGATGTCCATGGCTTGTGTCATATGTTATCAGTATCTTCTGTCATTTGAGATATCCATGGCTTTTACTCCGAGTTGTCTAGTTTCTGTTATCAGGTGTACGTACCCTCTGTTGTTGCCACTACTTTGAGCTGATAATAAGAACACTAACATCTGCTTTGTTATCTCTGCCCCGCTGTCTGTGCATAATCATTTATCCATTATTCATGTAAATTTCTTTTTTTTTTTTTTTTGCAGTCTGTTCTGGTATGTATGAAAAAAAAATTAAAAAAGAGCTTTGAAGGTTTATATAATCATTTGAACACTGTTTCTAAAGTTATATAATAACCGATGTTATGAGTAATGCATTTCCTTAAAAAAAAAAAAAAACCACGAACCTCATAAATAATGGATTCCGTAGTTTCTCTTGCTAGTTTCTGTTCGGTACATTAGAAACTCCAGTGAAGGCGTGGAGGGTTAAGCTACAATTCTTGTCAGCAACGGAGATCGATTTGTAATCATTCTGTGCAGGCAGAAACATCCTTTGTCTCTTTGTGTGCTCTGCTTGTGTTATGAGTTGGTGCTGAAGGATTAACTGAGAATTCCGGAAGAGAATGGGGTTTTTTTTAATGATGCTTGAACGTGTAGCACCGTAACAAGGTGAAGTGAAGACTTGTAGAAGTGAAGAGAAATAAAAGGGCGAAGATGGCTGCATCGAATGCTTTACTGAAAGAAAATGGGGAGGGACGGGGAATTAAATAGCCATTGAAAGCTGTTGTGTCCACTTCTGATCCAGGTGCTTTCATGCGATATAATTTCTAGGAGTAATATGAAGTTACTCAGCGCTGTCATGTTATATAATTTCCAGTGTGCCAGAAGCTTTCTCATTGCTTTTACGTCACGTCGATTGTATCATGAACTTTGGAAACGTAGTAGGAAATCGCAGGTTACAGGACAACGATAATCACTGGAAAACTGAAGGAAAGAAAAGAAGAGGGAAGCCAGGAAAAAAAAAATAGACCATGCAGCATGGAAAAAGGAAAGCACCATGAGCTGAATGGAAATCCCAGGGAACGCAGAAAATGTACTGACAAAAACTCAGTAAACTCCAGGAAATGAAAGTAACTTTTTTCAGAGAGATAAATATTGGAATCTCCATTTTTTTTTCAGATTGGAAATACGTTTATTTGAACTTATTTTCTTATTGTTATTTTAGAGGCACATCATTCTATTATTGTCCTCTTTCCTTATTCTGGTACATGGATTAAAGCTTTTGATTATTAATGACCTAAGCAGAAGCACTACTCAGAAAAAGGCAGGTAGTCGAAGCACTGACTCCCATGCGCAGAAGTGCATATATTAGGCTGAAAGCCGTGCTAGAGTAGTCATTCATATCAAGAAGCTCAGTGCAGTACTGGAGACAGTACTAGAGGGACAAGAGCGGGGGGTCGGCAGAGACACTTGTATGTATTGATGGACATCATAAAAGAATGGACTGAAATCAGCCCGACCTGGTGCACTGAGAGAACAAAGGGGGCAGAGCAAGTTGGAGAATCGTAGAACCAAACATTCCAGTGGAAATGTCACATGATGATGATCCTTGGTGTAGGCCTTAGTCTGTCTCTGTCTCGGTTATTTGCTTTTTGTCTGGAACGTTCTGGAGACTTACTGGTCAGTCCGGGTTGTTTAACATGAGAAAGAATTGCAGGGACGTTGTGCACAGATCGTGACAGAATGTGGGGGGCCCCATATGTTCTTTGCAGCTGATGTCGTGGCGTTGAAGTTTGGAGTGGGGGTGGGGCTGGGTGCCAGGCTACAGTTGCTGTTTGTTTCAGTCCCCGAGTGAAGCTAAAGAGTATGGGGTGTGCAGTACATCTTTAGCAGACTCCACCACCACGGGGGACTGTGGCTGCTGATTGCCACATTGGACAGCATCTTCCCATAGGGAGTCTTTAATGCGCCACGCATAGAAGCTGGCGGAAGAGATGTGTATTTGGGGGAGGGGGCAGGCTTAACCACCGAGACATCAGCTGTTTCCCGCTGTGTGTGCTGCCGTATGAGGTATAAAGCTAAGCAATGTATTTATTCAGCTCTTATAAATGTATATACAAGCATTCTCCTGGATTAGGTCTGTTGTACCTAGCGACCGAGGTCCCATTACAGTTTGATTCTTTATTTAATGTGTTGTCATTCGTGTTTTGTTATTAACGTATGCATAATTGCTCTGCTAATTTGCATTCTGTATTTTAAAGTGGTGATAAACATGCAATGTGTTATAGTAGGGAACTGTACTTAGTCACTGGCCTCCTTCTATAACGGCTGACATACCTGCCAGACGACTGGTCACAGTGCGGCCGTAAGTCAGCGTGACTGTATTATGGTTTTCAGATCTGTAGCGAGTTCGATTTTTATTCACTTTTATTAAATGAAAACATAAAAATATGGGGCGGTCATAGAACTAATCGCTGAGGTAAACATCTGGTACAATTTTATCGGTTACTTCCCTTTGGATATTTTCTCCTATGCTGTACCTGTTTCATGAAATCCAGTGGAATTGGAAGTGGTAGTAATTGATGTCTGAGCGAGCGACGATTCTAGAAGAAATAAAAAATTGTTAAGTAACGAGGAAACACTCATTACAGCTGATTTTATTTAAAGAAAATAAGAGGTTAAAAAAAAAGAAGAGTTATGTGTCGATTATTGTAGCTGTGTGATGTCTGTTGACTGAGGGAAAGGGAGATATTGGTGGTAGTGGTGTCATTGTTTGTCTGTTTCATCTCGGTCATTTTTTTTTAACCTTAAGATTCCAGGTCTGAACAAGTTTAGTAATGCTTCAGGACCTTGTTCTTCGGGTCCTCTTTCCTTAAGCACGGACCATGACCGCCCAACTGCTGCTTCGCTTCACGGGGCCTTCTGCCACGGTCCGATGAAGTTGCTAGTAAACTGTAATTTATTTGATTAACATTAATATTGTTAGTCAAGAAGTGACGACTTTATACAGGGGAAAAAACACCATCATAGCTCCAGCTGATTGTACAGTCGGTAGTTATTTTCCCCCTGAAGTAAATGTACAGGTAAATCCCCCCTTTTGTGCCATTAAGTCACATTGGAGATACGGTGTTAGGGTCATATTTCCAGGACCTGGGACACATGAAAGTTTGATGTGGTCGGTATTACGCTTGGCCGTATTTACCTTCCCAGATTTCTGTGCTACCAGTTTTTAGAGGCTGGGTGGACACAGGGGACTTGTTATCCCACGTAGTATGTTATGTAATTCGGCAAAAAAAAATACTGGCTGATTTAGATGCAGTCTGCCTCTCGACTCCTGGATTACAGCTGTGGATCTTGATGACTCCTTAAACACCCCAGGCAGAGACTTTTTTTTTCCGATGTGTCTTTTTTGGACAGTGTTTTTCTGTTACTGCGTTCTAGTGAGAGTCGCTGCTGGTAATTTTATTTGTTGAAATCATTATCTGACTTAGTCTGTGATCCCGTTAACCGGCAGTTACCGGATTAAGGAAGGGAAATAACCGAAACTTTTGGAGCTCGTCGGTTACTGTAACCGGGTTATATTATCAAAAACCTAGTTTAAAAAAAACAACCGGCGAAAATCGGTTGGAGGGTAATCGGGTCATGATGATGATGATGAGTTTTGCATGGAAGAGAATCAGCCCAGTTTTAGCTTTGGTTCAGCATGTGAGAGTTGTGTGAAGATTAAATCTGATAGCAAATAAGGCAATATACAAATTTCACACGAACATTTAAAGTTTTTTTGTTTTTTTAAATCCTCCCAAAATATCCACGTTTTTTTTTCTTACCATACACTCTGTTAATTATTACATATTATTGAAATGTATTCAGATGTATGTTCTTTGTAGGTGGAAAAATGAAACATTTTTCATCGCTTCATTTGGTGATGTGACATTCACAATAGATGCATCATTTGATGATGTGACATTCACAATAGATGCATCATTTGATGATGTGACATTCACATTAGATGCTTCATTTGATGATGTGACATTCACAATAGATGCATCATTTGATGTGAATGTCACTTCAGAAGTGAGTTTATGCACATCATCAGAGAAAGGTGTTAACTATATAGGGCAGTTTGTTTCTTCCTGAGTTAAAAAAAACACCGTGATAATATGGCTTTGGTAATCGTCACGTTAGCAGTTAAACTTTGGCAGTTGGATGTAATTACGTACATATTCGCCAGCGCAACCTGGCATGTACGCACACGCAGCACGCTCGCCGAGTCACGTAAGCCTCGTTCAAGACTATCTAGATGTGGTGGCCCATCAGGCAGCGGTTGCCTGCCTTTTCCTTCAGCGCGATCCCAAAAAGAAACCAACACTGGTAAATGACCCGCGATCCAATAAACGTTGAGAAGAACTAATGCTATTTCCATGCTAATATCTTTACCACTAATCACAAGATTATGTATAAGGTCGCCCCCCCCCCAAATAATCAAACATGTTTCAAGATAAATAATGAAAGTACTAAGTAAAAGCTTATTTACAGTAAACATATCAGTGAGTACTAGCTGCTGGTGGTGGTGTTAACATCTAGGTTTGGAAGCATAAAGTAGGAGAATTTCAAAACCTGTAGATTTTAAAGAATTATTTATTACAGCTTCAGCTTCTTCTTCTTCCCTCTTCCTGCTCGTTCATTCTTCTTCCTTCTCAACCTCTTCATCCCCTCTTTCTTCTTCTTCCTCTTATCCTCCTCCTGCACTTCTTCCTTTCTTCCTCCCGTTCTCCTCGTCCCTTCCCTTCTTCTCTTCCCTCTTCCTCCCCTTCTTCTCATTCTCTTCCTCCTCCACACACACAGAGTTTCATAATATCTTCTCGAGATCCTACCCCGGGCTCGTGATCTGAAGTTGAGAACCACTGTAGTACAAGTATTCAGGCATGGTTTTACTCCAAGAGAACTTAATACTAGGTAACCCTCTAGGACTGTCGTACTAAACACAACCGTGATGTCCCCCCAGTTGGACATCCGTCTACTTTCAATGATCTCAGGATAGTACTATAACCCAGAGATAATGGACATTTCCTAACCACATTCAGTAAACTGGCTACAGACACGGCCACTGTATAACTGTTTATCAGATCTAAGTATTTTCCTTCGTGGATGGCCCAGACTTTTATTTGAATATATTTGCATGTAATGTGCTCTGTGAAGGCATTCTGTGCCTCATCATCTGTCGCTGTAGTTTCTTTGATGTTATATTAAGCATCGTCTGGTACCCTCATGCCTTTCTTTTCTGTTCTGTTATCATTATTTTGAGATCTATTCTTTGTTAGATCTGGACATTGGCGAGAAGTTCGTGCAAGTCAAAAGTTCTCTTGCAATTTTTCTGTATTTCACGTCTAAAATGCTTTGTCTATCATTTTTTCGAAAGCTAACCAGACAACACTGCCATTTTACTGGGCGAAAGCGTCGTTGTTTCTCGTTTAAAAAAAAAAAGATAGTGCATACAATGAATGCGAGACACTTTCAGATCCTTTTGCTGCACGGCCTACATTTAAAAATCAGACATTTTTGCGGCCCACTAATAAAGTGCTTTATATTTGCAAGTTATAAATCTAATTTTATAAAATATTATGTCATATTTTCTCTACCTGTTTAACCGCATATTCATTGCTACACAAAAGTTCTTTTCATTTACCTTAAAGGTGGCACTGTTTCCGGTTAGATAGCATGTCTATTCTGGCTGGAATACAATTGCTGAGAATTATATTTCACTTTGCTCTCTCGCAGAATCTACGCATTCACAATTACATTGTAAAACTGCACGTTTTAGCAACGAGGTCAGAAAGACGCCGATGTCGCACTTCAAAAGCGACGCCGTCTTTTTTATCTACGCCACATTTCTGTTTGATGCTGGAAGAAACGCGGTCTGGGCCATCCTTTCTCCAACAGCCGCACTGCATACATGCTAGGACCTACGAGTTGCGTGAAAAATGCGGAATAATTTGTTTATTGTATCTACTTCTCTCTCTCTCTTTCTCTGCTGCTTTGAGATTCAGCGCTGCCCACAATACTCCCTGTCACGGCCCACGGTTTGAGAACCACTGCAGTAGATCATTCTCAGTGCCAGTGCAAACATTTCTGGTGCAAATATTATTTTCAGTCAGCTTCAAGTTCCATAGTACAAGGGTACTACAGATGGCAAGGTGATAGAAAGGAAACTTTACTACAGATGGCAAGGTGATATAAAGAAAACTTTACTATAGATGGCAAGGTGATATAAAGAAAATTTTACTACAGATGGCAAGGTGATATAAAGAAAACTTTACTACAGATGGCAAGGTGATATAAAGAAAACTTTACTACAGATGGCAAGGTGATATAAAGAAAACTTTACTACAGATGACAAGGTGATATAAAGAAAACTAAGGAGGTTTACTACAGATGGCAAGGTAATATAAATAAAATTAAGAAGGTTAACTACAGATGGCAAGGTGATATAAATAAAACTAATGAGGTTTACTACAGATGACAAGGAAGTATGTTAACATCATTTTCACGACTGACCCGTTAGATTTTGCCCTAGTTTGTGTTTTGTCTCCCTGGCTTCAGCAGCAGCAAAAAAGTCCTCTCTCATTTAAAGCAGTGGTTGAGTGTTTTACTACATGGGGGCGAGTGCCGGAAAATGACACAGCACGTAGACTTGACTCCTTCCAAACCAAGTGTCTGCGGAAGATAAAACTAGTGTTCTGGTCCAAATACCATAATGAACTCTTGTCTCCAGTGATTGAAAGGAGAAAGTGGCAATTGATTGGCCACATTACGGGATTGACAGACGAATCCTTACCACGAACAGCTTTGATGGGTAGAAGAAACTTGGGACTTTACTCCGCAGGGTAAAAGAAACGCGGGACTGTGGGACAACCCAAAGAGACATTGAGATGTACAGCAGAGAAAATGCTTGAGAACAAAATGGACTGACATGGGTGACAGGCAAGGAGAGAGCGAAGGTCCTACTGAAGTGAAAATCTCTAGCATACCGGCAGCCCCACATATCTTATGCATTGATGGGACAAGAGAGAGAGATTTGACCCTCCTGTATCTTCAACAACTGTTGCTCCATTTCGCGTGTAAAGAATTCATTGCTGGCTTTTTTAACATGCATAATATGCGTTTCAGCAATCGTATATTAGGTCATATTGCCATTCTCATGCATATGAGATTCAGTATGCTTATGTAAATCATTCCCCAGTAATTGTCTGTATTGCGGGATTCCGCCCTTTATCTCCCAGTTTCTTTTTTGTTGGGAGATTTGACATATGGCATGTGTCATCGTTCGTTCTAACGAAAATATGTATTATATCGTACCATGTTTATTATAATCCGGTGTAGCATGGCCTTGTAAGTAATGATTATTGTCGATATTATTATTAATGAATATGATTATGAAAATATACTGTAAAGAGAATAGTAACATCGAATAGCAACAGAGAAAAGTAGGTAGGAAAGGAAGAGAAAGGTATAAAACGCCCGTGACACTAGAACAAGACGCAGACAAAAGTAAACAATGGACACAGTGAATAGAAAAAGACGAGACTCAGTGACGCTGAGATATAGCTCAAGATATAGACAAAAGGAGGAGGCCAGAAAGTAGGATGGTCCAGTGATAACAAAGCGGTGACCGGACGTTGACATGTGTAAACAATAGAAAAGACGAATAGAAAAGGCAGACACAATAAAACCTTGGACATGAAAGAGCAAGATAATGACTTAGGTAAATAACAATTGTATAGACGAAAC
Source organism: Achatina immaculata (assembly GCA_009760885.1). Classification (NCBI taxonomy): domain Eukaryota; kingdom Metazoa; phylum Mollusca; class Gastropoda; order Stylommatophora; family Achatinidae; genus Lissachatina; species Lissachatina immaculata. The sequence goes on from CM019703.1 coordinate 9,822,412, forward strand.
TGACGCAAACTAACACGCGCTATGACGCTATTCACACGGTTTTTAAATAAAGGAGTGACCAACTCGGCCATCTGACCAATTAAATATTTAGAGGCGTGCCTTATTGGACAGTTGACTTACGACATGTAAGTCACGGGCAGTTTGAATGAGGGACAATCAGAACGCTCATGGGAACCAGTGGACATCATAAGCGTGGAGTCAAAATGCTTATTGGTTAATCCATCAAGCTGGACTTGATGGCTACATAAAGGTAAGCGGAGAGACAAGAGGAACGAAGAAGGACACCAGACGGAAGAACAGACAGGAGAAGAACAAAAGGACAGGCAGTTAGAGAATAACAGCAGAAGGAGAACACACACCAGAGAAGACACGAGAGAGAGAGGGAGAGAGAGAGAGAGAGAGAGAGAGAGAGAAGACGTAGGTAACGACTGATGGAACAGATGGACAATTAGATCAATAAATACTCAGGAAAAGTAGTTTTGAAGAAATAGTATTAGGACAGATTGAAGATGTGTTTCAAGTGATTCAAGGGATTATGAAGAATTGACACTTTTGAAACTTGGAGCACAGTGATTTGGTCGTGTAATTGATTGACCACATGTTGCAGATCTGAGTTAGAAAATGTTCTCGTATCAAGTATATATATTGTGAAGTTTAGAACATTGCCGAAATGCTGTATGTAGAATATGATTGAGGTTGATATTGTGAACAAATGATTAAGTGATTCAATCCAGTTGATGTTGTCGACAATACATCTTGAACATATTTGTCAGAATGAAATAATGCAGCGAACTTTTCATCGGACTTGCTCTGATCTTGTGAATGTGGTAAAGTTTTGTGAAACCTGTGATGTGTTAATCAAAGAGCATCTGTAAGATTCAGTACTATAGAACTATTCTTTAATATAGAATTATTCAGCAATATATAATTCACAATCTTCAGTATTATATTGGTGCTTCAATTCTATAATATGGAACTATTCAGAAATATATGATGCGCAATCGTTCATTATTATACCGGTTGTTATATACCTATATATAACATGTCATTTGTCAAGTTTCTAAGGTTCTTTACGTAGTATACTTTTACGTACCATTTCATTTGCCACTTTTCTTAGGCTCTTTACCTAGTATATACCGTTATGTAACACTTTATTTATTAGTTTAGATTTTTCTGTCTGTACTTACTGCACATTTATAGCACGTTTCACCGTGAGTTTGTGAGAGAATTTGAAATAAGCATGTACTAAGTTGTTGCTGAATGTGTGCTACAACAGTAAGAAAGTTGAGAGGGCATATTAGACGGGATAGCGTGTCTCAGTTGTTTACCTTTTGACAAGAAGTTCGGTCGTTTCTGCTCTTTGTGCCATCTAACATTTTAATAAGCACTCATGAAAGAGTTGCGTGCCTTTACAATCCAGCAGTTGCGTAGTCTCGCAGTGGTTATAGAAATACAAAATCTCATTATTTACCATAACAAATGCTAGGATAGATCACTGTATTTACAGTTAAAAAAGAAACGGTGGATACATCGACGTATTTATCATAAGAAATAACAGGGTACTTCGCCGTATTTACCATTAGAAAAATCAGGATACGTCGCTGTATCTACCATAAGAAGTGTCACAGTACATCACCATATTTACAGTAAGAAACTTCAGAACACGTCGTCGCATTTGTCATAAGAAGTGTCAGGATATATCGCCGTATTTTGCCATAAGAAATGTCCGGATACATTGCCATATTTACCGCAGGCAACATCAGGCCTCATCTTTATTTATTCCAACTTTTTGAAATGAACTCAGAACTTTCCACGCTTCCTGCACACATTATTTGTGTGTTGTTGCGGAAATGCGTAGCGCCCAGCAGCTTCTGATAGAGCAGTCACGGCTGATTTATTCCAACTCGTGGAAGTGCTAAAAGGCCACGTAAACACCAGAGATATGCAGACCCTGTGGGGCGGAGGTTATGACTCACAAACTGTTTCTAGTGTCAGCAATTGAAAAGGTCCCAAGTATTTATCTAAGACAGGTGGGGGGAAAAAAGTAACTGGAATGGCGCTTTTGATATATATATATATATACAGTGAAAATTATATACACACAGTACAGTGCTGTCTTTAGTATGAAAGTTAGAGGTAATGCATCTGCAGCTTCCTCCATTCCTTGCTATGATGGTGCACTCAGCCAGTTTGTATCCTGTCCACCTTCGTATGAGCTCTATTTCGTTCTTTTCTCTTCCTCGTTCAGTCTAGTATGAGAAGAAAGGTAACCCTGTCATGTCTTAGAGGCATATAGGGGATATGGTAATAGTGCCTATATTTTATTTGACCTATCGGCACGCTAGAGGGTGTAGTGGTCAGCATCACGCATGGGAGTCTTTCCTTTCCCCAGCTTCAGAAGAAGTTGGGTGCCCAATTCTACAGCTGGGTGACAGGGGCACCTCCGGCCGGATTCGAACCCACTGACCTTCGCCATGAGACAAATGCACTAACCATTTCTCTTCTCAGACCATTCTAGTGTGGTCTTCAGTATATTGTTGTCGTCTTTTGATGTAACCAAAGTATTATCTCGGTCTTGCATCTCCCGCACTAGGTTATTATATCCCATAGATGGCTGTAGTTTGTCATTGATTGCAGTTTCTCGTTGTTCATGGTTTTTTAATTTGGTCTTTCTTGCCAAAGATCATTTCTGTGATCTTCTTGATATTGATCTCTAGCCGCCCCCCCCCCCCAAATCATTGTCTGTTTTTTGTATTATGTAGTAAGTTCTGTAGGTTCTGTGGATTCTCTGCTAGAAGGATTGTATCAGCTGCATACCTTAGATTGTTGACATTTCTTCCGCCTTGGTCACTCCTGGTAGTTCTTCTGAGTGTCTGATGATGTGTCTGTATTCTGGTTGAATAGACACGGAGACAGAACGCATCCTTGACAGACTCCCCTCTTTATTATTACTGGCACGTTTGTTGATGTCACTGTGCCGTATCTTACATATACTTTCTGTTCCAAGCTGAGATTTCTTATAATTTGAATGTCATTCCCCAGCAAAACTGATTTCTTCCAGATGTTTTATTAGTTTGTCGTATGCTTTAGTATAATCTGTAAGATAGCCGTATACATCTTTCCATATATTTCTGGATTAGCTTTATATATAATAAAGATGTTGAGGCATAGCGTAGTGTCGGATTGGGTGCGGGTTATGGCGGCTATTTTTTTTCCAGTACCTGAGTAGGGCTAAAAAGCAGGATGTTTACTATACTTCTCTAGCTGACTCTGCCGCCAGTTGACCACTGTGATCCCTGCCTCGTTAGCCAGGCTAGGCGTTACTGGGGGTACCAGCGGAGGAGGTGGCACAGGGTCTTGGTCAACCATGCTTCGCCAGCCCTCACGGCCTGCATATCAGCGGTGGGGCGCTGATTTCTTTTTTTTTTAACAACACACACAGACACACGCTTTCTTTCTCTCCTCTCCCCCTTTCCTCCTCCTTTCCCTGCCCATCACATCCCTCTCTTCTCCTCCACCTCCCTCCCCCGCCCATCACCTCTCCCTGCTTTCTCCATCTTACACTGTAAGGAAAATAACTGAAAGTGTTATATAAAAGTGATATACAAAATCGACGTTTCTCACACTATAACACAGCAAGCTCTCAGTCCTCGAGACATTCCTTTAAAAAAATGAAAACATATACTGATGATATATAAAGATAGGATAGCTTTTAGCAGCTATAAGGGGCAGATCGTGTCTACAGGATTTGTACTAAATTGACACACTATGATGTTTTCACTGTAAGTGAACAGAATAGGCCGGATTAGCTTCGAGTGTTGGCGGATATGTTTGTTTGTGAGGGGAGGGGGGGGGGGGAACATGTTTAAAGAATGGCTGGGAAAAGAATCCTGGATTCCAGTAGAACGAGTAAACTCTCCTAGCCACAAGAGAACAGCGGACTAATCTCTCAGCCACAAAGAACTCCAGACAAGGTGCGGGGTTGCATAGTCTTCGCCGTGAGTCCGAGCACAAGATACCTGGGAACGAAGCCACATAAACCCGGACATCCTGCCACTGACATCGAGCTCTATATAACAGTATACTACACACAAACATACATAGATGGCTTTTCGCCTGGTGGCTGGTGCTTTTTGGATCAGTAGTCTTCTTCTTCTTCTGCGTTCGAGGTTGTTGGTCACAACTGATCCTGATCCTTGTCGTCATGGCAAAGCCCGCAGTCCACTCCAGATCCAGATAGGAGCCCTACACTTTTTGCCCCAAGCTTGTGTCTTCTGGCTGTGTCTCACGCCTCAGGTCTGCATGGTTTGAGCACTCTTGAAGGATATGTTCTGGAGTCTGGACTCCATTTCCACATGGATACTCTTCTGTGTGAGACATTTCAAGTCGATGTAGGTGGCTTAGTAGTCTGCAGTGGCCTGTCCTTAGGCGGAAGAGGATGGTTTGCTGATGTCTTTGCAGTTGGTGTATTGGATCTGGTTCAGTGACACGTAATAACCACAAACTTGCGAAGCCCGAGTCACGTGGAGAGCAACTCTGTATAAACTCGCAGCATCATTCGAGGAGAAAACTAGGGCCAGACTTGAATATAGAAGAGACAAGCGCAGTGAAACTGGGCATCGCGGAACAAATATTATATGCCATTGTGCAGGCCCAACATTGGTAGAGTCAGTTGTGAGAAGGACTGTTCAGCATGATCATGCTCGGGAAAAACCCACAACAGCTGATAGCAGTTTCAAAAGCGTCTTCTTCAACGATGAATGTCGAGCATGCGGTATAAGGTGGTTAATGATCTGCTCAGTGATAACATAAGGTTATGCTTGACGCACTGTTTCCTTTAATCAAGGTTGATGACAGACAGATGTGTGTGTGTGTGTATGTGTGTGTGCAAACCAATTCGTGAGCAGACAAGGCTAGAAGTATGAGCCAGTCACTGGAAGAGAGTTCCTTGTGTGGATAGTTCCCTGCGCGGTTAACACTAAATAGGGCGTATAACCCGCATTCACCACGTGATTGCCACACTTTTGTGTATTGGTGGCGTGAGAAAATCCTATCACAGGAATCTGGCACCGTCTTAAAAAGAAAAAAGTCAGGAAACTCGAAAAGTACTTTATATGTACAGGCCTGTTTGTCTGTGTTCGTATTTAGACTATGTTCTTTTCACTGGGTTCTTCAAACGTCTTTATTCTGGAGATCGCTAGAACATGGGATGTAGGGTAATGTGGGGTTTGTTTATATATTTTTATATATTTTCTCTATGCTGTTACCTGTTATTTGTACGTGTTTTCCTATCATAGGTGCCATGAGTTGCGATCACGTGGCCTGACCATTGTAAAACGTTGCTTTCTTGATAGCCAGCATGAAAACATATCATTGTCTAGCCTGCGTGTCTGCCGTAGTGGGCGTGGTGGTTAGAGTGATATTGATAATTTGGTACTACTGGCGAGATTCTTCGGCTGCCGTGCGTGGGGTGAAACTCCTACCGGCCAATGTAGAAAATGGAAAATGCGATTAGGGTTGCCGTGCGGCGTCTCTGTGAAAAAGGTGATGAAAAGGATAAAGTAAATCTGTATGTCCAGTAGTCTCGCGGCGATAGCTACTCATACCACGGCCACGTCCTTTATCACCCATACTGGTGAAATATGCCTAAACCGGCTTAACTCAGGGCTGAAACTTGATGACTACTTATGTCACGATACCTCCGCTCTAGAGGTCGGTCACGTCCTAAATACGCCCATACTGGGATATCACGCCTAAACCGGCTTAAACCAGGGGCGAAACTTACTAGTGGCGAGGATTCGTCCTCCTGGACAAAAGCTCCGTCCTGGTCACAACTAGGAAGGTAGCGGCCACGACCACAAAATTCTGAAGTCGGAGACGCTGGACCAGGGCAGTCTAGGTAAGCAACCACCTCTCACCCGACGGGGATATATGCGTATCCTAATCACGCTGTTTTTTTTTTTTTGTGGTAAGAAAGTCTAACTCTGTGCTAGATGGGCAGCCACCTCTCACCCGGTGAGTATATACTGATATCCAAACTACGTCGAGGTTTTCCGGTGAGAAATCCAACTCTAGATTAAACTGGTGCAACGAAAACCACAGTGTCACGCAATCCTGCTTATGTGACCCACCGAAAATACAAGCCCAACCCCCGTGATACTCTGAATCTCTTGTGGTCCTCTCAAAGACCACAGGAGTAAATTCAGTAGGATAACGGGGCGGCCTTGGTGGCAGAAGCGAGCGAAGAAGAAGAAGATAACCTGGATCCATGGACTGCTTGGTCGTCAGCTTTCTAGTTTCTCGTGAAACATTAACTCAGGTTTTGTTCTAGTCCATTATAGTATATTAACATGACCAAGGATGATTACTAGTCTGTCATGACGAAGGTGAGGGGTTCGAATCCGGCCCGAGACGCCCTAGTCACTCAGATGTAGAAATGGGTACCCGACTTCTTTAGAAACTGGGGAAGGAAAGGCGACAGGGCGTGATGCTGACCACATCGGCCACTAGCGTGTGGACAGGTCAAGGAAACTATGGACACTAACACTATATGTGTCTGGAAGGCGTGGCAATGTTGCCTTTACCTTTACCAAAGGAAGATAAATCTATTGGACCCTATTTGCCTCTAAGGCACGACAGGATTACCTTTACCTTTCATTTATCTCTTGTCTTCTTCATATACCTTTCAATGTAGGGTACAGAGTTGTATTACATAATTTATTAAAGGATTTGTCTCATAAACACTACGAGTAGGAAAAAATATTGTCCCCAACGAGGGCTTTTTCTTTAAAATGTTGAGAACCACTGCTCCAGATTGTAGCCTCCCAGATTAATGTCAGTGTTTGTAGTGAATTTATGACCTAGGTTTTAAGCTCGACATAAAGGAGTAACACGACATGCCATGCGCCCAGGACCTTGTAAATCAACAACACACCAGGGTCTGTAAGGCCGGAACCGCGAAACCCATCGCAAGGTTCATAAAACTGTGAGTGGGACGATCTTTGCCCCGATAATCTGCACAACTGCTAAATGTGTCCCGGCTGAACAGCACGTCTCATGTTCACACAAGCGCAGGTCTGTGTGTTGTCAGCACCAAACACACACTTATAAATATAACAGGCCGCATTGTTATCATTCACAGCTGTGTGTATTAAGGACGTATCGTTTTACCAATAAAATGAGGAAAAAAGTGTTAAGAGTGTGTACAGAGCTAATATTCCTGTGTGGTTGTGAAAGTAGAACATTAACCAACAGACGATACAGAAATTGGACTCGGCAGAGACGCGGTTTTGGAGAAAGATGCAGCAGACAGCCTGGACCGCCGAAGTATAAATGAAGAGGACACTCATTGAAGCTGCAGACAGCGAAAACTAGGTTATAATATATATATATATATAAAAGAAAGATAGTAAAACTTTCTTGGATGTGTAGCGAGAAGATATACAAGTTAAAGAACTTGATAGTGACAGGAAAATTGAAGGGGAAAAAAAAGAATGAAAAGGGGGGGGGGGACCTACAAAAATAGAATATCTCGGAGGACTCACCAAGTGACAAGGTGGAGGGGGAAGGAGGAGCATTTGAAATGATGGTAAAAACCACGTCTGGTGCAAGGTAGAGTCACGTGATTGTCAGGGCTATCTGGCACGGCACGTAATGGATGAATGTATCCGGTTATTTACTGATGGGCCTGTATTATACTGTGGAGTAAAGTGAAGGCCATCCACATGCTGCGGAGATCTGGAAAGCGTGAGAGTTCCACGGGCTTTAGGGTTAGCGTGGACAAGGCCAGAGAAATATCTCAAGAGAAATAACGGTGAGACAAGGAAGTATTGGCACTAGCGGCCTTGCCAATGAGTTTCTGTTTACATGGCCTGGTTTCTTTATTTTGGAGATTTGTGTGATGGCCGAGTGTGTTTTGAAGTGGAATATGCTGTTCAGGACAAGGTTTGCTATATGGTATGTGGGGGGGGGGGGGGGGGGAAACACCGCTGTCCAAAAGTCTTTTCCTTTGGTTTTTGTGTCATGTTTACTCCCTTGAATGATACCACCAAGCTGTACACAGTAGTCTCGTTTACAAGCGAAGATATGTATCGGGAAAATAGCTGGTTCGGTACTGTGTATCTCTAGGGTGGTGGAAAGTCGACCTGCTGAGTGGAGATATATTGTATCGTGCGTTGCATTTTGGAGACAGGTGGCGGGGAGTATACGTTTGTGTATGTGTCTGGCTCTGTGACTGCCTCTCTCGCTCTCTCTTTCTCTTTCTCTTTCGGGGTATGCGTATGCGGGAGTCGTGGTCATCATCATCATCAGTTTTTGGATGTTGCATCATCATCATCATCATGTTTTTGGACGCCTATTGCAAGAGTCATGAACATCATCATCAGTTTTTTGGATACGCGTTCTAGACAGTTTTCTGTTGTTTTTTGTTGTTGTTTTTTTTTTAAAGTTTAATTTAGATTACTCTCTCATGAATCTGTTCTGTGATCAGGGATTGTAAAAAATGAAAGTTCTGTATATAATATCCACCACTACCCATTTTGGACTTTTTTTTAAAAACCAGCCAATCGGGGGTTTGATTTTGAAATAGCCCTCATATAAATTTTTTGATGGTAGAACCGCTGCAGTAGGGGAGAGTACGTTTTACCCAGAGCAGCTAGGCCTTGTCTCAGGGTTTGTTCGTACAGGTGGAATAAAGGTTACCTTTTTAGTGTGTAAACAGTCAGGCCAGGGCCGGGGGCAGTCACACAGAGCTTGAGAGCGGCTGAAATAAAGATTGTATGGATGTTTTATTTTTCCTGTACATTACCCGTCTCCAAGTCAACATTTTCTTCGTCGTCATTCTTCTGTGCTCTGTTTTCTGTTTAGTCCGATTAATGTTAAGAGTAGACGAGATTCCTCTTAATATTCCCTTCCATACTTGCCAGGATTATATCATCCTAGTGCTGGTGTTCGTTTTACTGCAGAACAAAATCTCCAGGACCGCACATACAAAGATATATCAAACGCAGGCACCGTTTTTTTTGTTGTTGTTAGGGGTTAAAATGATCAGAATCCTACATTTAGCTTATATAGTCATGCCAGTAAGATTCTGTTAAAAATCATAATGGGTAGACTTCGTAAGAAACTAGAAGAAGTCAGCATGGTCCAAGCTGGTTTCAAGAGATCATATATTCAATATAAGATTAATAATAGAGAAATGCAGAGAATTTAATGTGAATCAATAATTATCTTTTATAGACTACTCAGAGGCATTTGATTGTGTACAACACCAGAAACTTTGGGAAATAATTTTAAAAAAAGGGATTTCCAGCACATTTGTTACAGTTAACATCACTGCTGTACTAGACCAGCAAGCAGCAGTAAGAATAAATGGTGAAACAACAACTTGGTTTGACATAAAACAAGGGATTTGTCAGAGGTGCATATTGTCGCCTTACGTGTTTAACGTGTATACTGAAAATATAAATAGGAAAGTTAGAGAAGATGTTGACAAAGAATATTATAATGCCATAACAGTTGGAGGTTATGAAATACCAGAGATTAGATATGCTGATGACACAGCATTGCTGTCCACAGGACAAAAAAAGAATGGAAAAACTAATTATGTCAGTCCGTAAGAATAGTGAAGAGCAAAACCTCTATCTTAATGCGAAGAAAACTAAACTGATGACAGCTGATAAAACAAACAAGGCAGCTGAAATATGTATCAGTAAGAAAAATCGGAAGAAGTGGAAAGTTTTGAATCACTACTAACTAATAATGGAGATATAGTGAGGGAAATTAAAAGGAGGACATCTATCGCTCTTCAGAAAGTAAACCAACTAAAGAATCTGTTGAGAGGATCAGACAGAACTACAAACATAATATTTTTAAGGGCAAACATCTTTCCCATAGCAACATTTGCCCGTGAGACCTGGACACTTAACAAAACAGCTGAGAAACACATAAATGCCTTTAAATGTAAATTCTACAGAAGAGTTCTTCAAATATCATGGACAGAGAAAAGAAAATGTATATCCATATTACAAGGACTTAATATTGAAGAGGGTTAGCTAGTAAAGATGAAGGCTGGCTAGTAAAGAATATTAAACAGAGAAAATTGAAATATTTTGGATATATTAAACGTCATGATAATCAAGAAAAGACCTATTGGAAGGCTACATAATTGGAAAAAGAAAGAGAAGACTAAGGCAGAGATGACTGCAAGAAGTCGTTGATAATCTGCAAATGGATGCATCAGCAGCAGGGCATCTTGCTTAGAACTGTGAGGCCTACAGGAGAGATGTTAGAGAGGCAAAGTTCCACAAAGGACATGAAAATGACTGACTGACTGAGTAATTTAAAATTACAGTTTGAAAGCAAAGAACAAAAGATAGTAGAAGCAGTAATATATTTATTTATTTATTTTTGGTGATGTTAGAGATTTAAATGAGTGACGGGATAGAGTAGCTTCAGTGTGACATTTCCAGCACTAACACGAGTCAGGCTCAGATCCTTCCACTAGAGCACACTGAGAAACAATGGAATATGCTCAAAGACTCTATTCACCAAACATCTATCGAGATCCTACCTCCAGATAAACGACACGCTAAACATGGGTGGATGACAGAAGGAATTTTGCAGTTAATGGATCGGAGAAGAAGTCTTAAGGATGATAAAGGTGAATATGACAAAATAAATAAAGAAATGAGACACAAATACAATAAAGCTAAGGAGTAGTGGCTAAATAAATGTAAATAAAAGTGGCTAAATGTAATGAAATAGAGACACACCATCATGGAAGCGCAAGAGATATGTACAGACAAATAAAGGAGTTAACAAACAAAAGGGCATACCAAAAGACTGGCTGCCTGAAGTCAAAGGAGGGACATACAGTAATGAACAGAGATGAAATAATGGCACGATGACATCTATAACAGTAACTATATCCCATCAGGCCTTTTGCAATCACTTTTCATTGCCCTACCATAGAAACAAAGTGCAGTTGAATGTGAAGACCATCGAACCATTAGTCTTGTGAGCCATGTTACAAAAATCCTACTTCGCATTGTTATCAGAAGAGTCAGGAGCAAAATAAAACCAGAAATCGCTGAAGAACAGTGCGGCTTCGTTGAAGGAAAAGGTACAAGTAATGCCATATATATAATAAAAATATTGATGGAGAGATCAATAGAAGTAAAGATGGATCTGTAGTTATGCTTCAATGGCTGTTGTAAAGCATTTGATAAAGTGAGACACACAGAAATTATAAGAATGCTGGAAGACATCAACATAGATGGGAAAGATCTGAAACTTATCAAAAACATATACTGGCAGCAATCAGCAGCAATGAGGGTCGAGAACCAAATAGGAGCTTTCCAAGATATAAAATTGGGAGTGAGACAAGGATGTGTTTTATCTCCCGACTTCTTTTCCTTGTACAGCGCCAACATAATGAGAAATATAGAGAACATGCCAGGAACATCAGTTTCAGGTACAACTTTAACAACTTAAGATATGCAGACGAGACAGTCCTGGTTGCTAAAAGTGAAGGGGAGCTACAGGCTGTACTGGACGTCTGGTTCGTGAAAGTAAAAGTAAAGGTCTCAGCTTGAACAAAAAGAAGACTGAAGTGATGGTCATCTCAAAGAAAAGAATAACACCAAAATGTAGCATTACCATCGATGGCACAAATCTGAAACAAGTGAAAAGATTCAAGTACTTAGGAACGATTATAACAACTGATGGGAAATGTCACACGAAATAAAAAGTAGACGTGCTCGAGCCAAGTCAGCATTCCAGACAATGAGACACATCTTGTGCAGCCGATCCATATCACTGGAAACAAGATTCCGAGTATTTAAATTCTGTTTTTTGAGCCAATTTTGTTTTATGTGTGTGAAGCATGGTCTATGAATAAGAGAGTACAGCGAGAAATGGAGGCCACGGATGTATGGTTTATAAGAAGAATGTTGAAGGAACCATGGACAGCCAAGAAAACCAATGAAGAAGTCTTAAGAGAGGCTGGAGTTGAAAAGCAAATTATAGCAAAGATCAGACAAGCGAGATTTATAGGACATTTCCTGAGAAGAGGAAAATTGGAACACACTGTGGCAGGTGGAAAAAGTGAAGGAAGAAGAGACAGAGGAAGACAGCGAGAAAAGTTACTGGATGGGCTGCCAGTGTGGCTAGGAAGAAAGTCACCGGCGGATCTCATAATCAAGTCTAAAGACAGGGAATTGTGGAGAGAAATGATCGCCTACGCTACGAGGCACGGCACTTGAATGAATGAATGAGAACACATACAGTAATGCACGTTTCCTTCCTGACAAGTAATTTGATTGCGTGATCTACATTTCTTCTACAGAGATGGTGTTACGTTCTTCTGAGAGGTAAGAGAAAGTAGTTCTAGTAAATGAAGGAGATGGAGGGGAATGGTTCAGTTTTAAAAAAAATTGAGAGAGAGAGAGAGTGAGGAAAGTGGGCAGAAACAAGAATGGAAAAAAGTAAGATGAGCACATATAACTGAAGAACATACAACAATTAATCCAGTTTCGGCGAAAGCCTTTTTCAGGGGTGACATACACAAATAAGACGGCAGATACAAACGCTAAAAATAGCTGAACAAATTAAATATTTAGTGTTTTTTTTTTTTGTAGCCTATTTGTATGTAAGAAAGACGGGCAAAGATTGCATTGGTATTAAGTAGCAGTAAATGGCGCTAGTGACTGACTTTGAAAGAAGAAGGCTGCAGTAATAATGATGATGGTGGTGATAGTAATAGTTATAATAGAAGTGATAGTGGTTGTGGAAACAGTAGCAGTGGTGGTAGTGTTAGTTGTGAGGCCGTTAGTAGTAGTAGTAGTAGTAGTAGTAGTGGTAGAATAGTAGTAGCATTAGTAATAGTTATGGGTGTATTGGTAGTAGTGATATTAATAGTAGTATTAATAGTAGTAGTAGTAATAGTAATAGTAGTATCAATAGTAGTAGTAGTAATTGTTGTTGTAGTACTAGTAGAATAACAGTAGCATTAGTAATTGTTATAGTGATACTAGTAGTAGTTATAGTAGCATTAATGTTAGTATTAGTACTGATTGAAGCAGTAAGCAGTAGTAAAAAGTGAAAAAGGTAAAATCCCCGTTTCCACGACAGCATATCGGGGAATATGGTGTTAGGCCAGTATTTTCCTTGACCTTCGGCACATGAAAGTGTGATGTAAGTATCACACCTGGCATCATTTACCCTCCTAGATTTCTCTGGTACCCATTTTTAGAGGTTGGGTGGACCCTGGAGCCTTTTTGGTGTGTACCAGAAAAAAAATCTTACTGCTGGGACTGAACCAGGTACCACCGAAATAGTAATCATCATCAGGTGCCTTGCCGACTGGCGTTGGCTATTAGGCTTCTCCAGCGTACACGATCCTTCATGCAGGCCATCAGCTACGTTGATGATCTCCTATCACACCATCCCATCAGAGTGTCCAGTATCATTTCTCTTGGTCTTCCTCTTGATCTTCTTCCTTCTATTTTTCCTGTTATAATATTTTTAATGCCCCTTCTTCTCATTGCATGTCCTGTGAAAGTACATTGTCTCTCTCTTATCTTTTTGACAAGGTTTTTTTTTTGTCTCTCCAGCTCTTCTCATATATTCTTCATTAGTTATTTTTGCTGTCCAGGGGATTCGCAACATTCTTCTAATAAACCACATTTCTGCTGCTTCCAATGATTTTTGTGCAGACCATAATTCACTTGTGTATAACAAGATAGGTTCAGTATATCATTTTAGGACTCGTTTTCTAACATTCATTGATAAGGATGTGTTGGTTAATATGTTTCTCATTCTCTGAAATGCAGTCTTTACTTGGTTTATCCTGTTCCTAATTTCTGTTCTGCATTTCCCATCTGAAGTTATTACTGCTCCAAGGTATTTGAATTTCTGCACCTGCTTTAGAATAGTTTCATTTAATTGGCGGATTCTGTTTCTTAGATATAACCATGGTCTCTGTCTTTTTTATGTTCAAAGTAAGGCCTTTCTGTTCACTTTCTTTGGCGACTTTATCCAAGAGATTTTACAGGTCTTGTTGGTTCTCAGTGTTTTAGTAAACCCAGCGCCTAATCATTCAGCTAACCAGGTAAGTAGTAGTAGTAGTAAGAGTACTAGAAGATAAGAATGAGGAACAGCAACGCTAGCTGTGACAGAGGAAACACGAATATGAAAATAATACTGAATATATAATCTAAAATATGAACAAAGCAACATTAACTGGAAATTAGCTAGTCCTCGTAAGTTATTTCAGCAAACGAACAGAACTCGTTGATAATTACCAATGGCATTAGTAAAAGGATAATACAACGCCCAGAGCACTGGATGAATATAACGTATGGAGGCGGCAATAAGGTAGTTTTTATTCTTTCAGCGTTAAGCTTTGTTCGGTTAATACAGGGGTGTCCAAACCACGGCCCGCGGGTCACGTTCGGCCTGGTAAGGAATATTATCTGGCCTGCTGTAGCTTGATAGATAAGTATCTCGGCTGGGTGACTCGGGCGTCCCTGGCTGGGTTCAGACCACCGACTTTCGCAGGGAGAGACTTAGTGCACTAAGCACTTCGCCACTTATGCGCGCCGTAAATACATGGTACTAAGCTGTCTTACTGTCTGTGCTTCGATCATCTGTGGTTTAGAGGAATTCTGTCCCTGGAATAGAATGTTTAATTTCTCAGACAACCGCAGTGACGCTTGTGATGGCCCGTGAAGAGAATTCTCAAGTGATATTATATATAATTTCTCAAATGATATCATTTATTAGACGATATCATTTATCATTTCTGAAACGATATCATTTATCAAGGGATATCATTAAACATCGAAGAGAATATGTAGATTGAGAAAGTGCGGTTTATGTGTAAAAAATTATAAAATATAAATATAAAACGAGGGGTTAGATACGTTCAATGACTGTGATGTCACACTGTGTATTACGCCATATTTTGGAACAGTTCACACATACAAACATTGTTGATAAAAACTTGTTTAAAAAATTATACCAAAATCATTCACGAGACAGCTTCAGTCATGAAGAAATAAATAATATGTGAAATGGACGAGGGGGTTGGGGTGTAAAAGTAACCGCAGAGATTTGGTCTTTGATTTTCAGACGATGGAAAGGGCATCAGCAAGGAGAAAGAGGTGGTGCTTGTTTTGGAGAGGAAGACCGCCAGCGAAAGTATTCAGTGCACGCGCCACAGCAGGCAGGGTGAAAGGTAGCAGAGAAAAGGTTAAAACACATCGGGGAAGGGGAGGATTAAGTAGGTGGCAGTGCGTCAGCGGCGGAGAATCTTCCTACTCAAATTATCAGTAGACGCCGCAGCAAGAAAACGTCCCGGGGCAGTTGGGAGTAGGAAGAGGTTATAGTAGCGGTGTCGTCGTGAAAGGGAACGCCTAGGTTGTTTTTTTTTCATACATCATTTACAGACGAGCTAATAGAAGGGCAGAAAGATAGACGAAAATGCTCGTCGCTTTCCGGGTTATTCTTAAAAGCAAAATGGGCGTAAAGCGAGTTTCATATGGGGTAACTATGCAGCGGGTTTTCTTGTGACGTGTTCTTTCCATATCGTTGTTTCCCTCCCATTCAGCTTCCTCCCTGAATACAGTGCGGTCTTGTAAAGTAATGTAAAACAGAACCATACACCTACCTACCTTTAGCACTATAATAATACTGTACTGTATTACCAGTAGTAGAAAGGTGGTAGTAATAGTTATAGTGGTACTAGCAGTAGTGATGGTAGGAGTAATAATAGTAGTACTAGTAGCAGTAAAAAGTTGTATAGTTAATGGTAGCATTATTAGTACTAATTGTAGCAGTAATAATAAGTAGCCTCATTAATTCAAATTCTGCCCTTAACCGCGATTGGCTAAAAGCAAGCCGGCGGTGAATCTCTTTATCAAACCGCTCATAGAAAGTACAGGAGGAGTATACGAACTGATAGAATAGTGGAGCATCCATATCACGACGTCTGTTTGTCCCCTCAGCATTTGAAAAGTGTATAAGGAAGGAGACAACATTTCCCGTTTGTTCAGAATATCAACACGCCTATGTCCCCACAAAGTATGAAATATTTGCGCTTGCCTCCGTGACAAAGTTTTAAATACGTTGCGGCCGTCATGCTGGATAGTTTGGAGACCTCTGGTTTAGTAGGACAAAAGTCTCCTGCATTTAAACCGACCCGGCATAACGGTTGGCACAGATGGGGTCGACAGCTGCGAGGAACTATTGACTTCACGTGGCAGGGTTCGGGTTTCAGGGCTCCACGAGATAATTATCTGGATCTTATTTACTGTTGCGCTCGCACAGCCGCATCAAAAAGGGAATGATTAGATTATCACTTTACACTTGGAAGGTGTTGCTAAAATTGGAAATGGAATGGTGTAAATGGTGGAGAAAGGTGGCTGCCAGTCGGAATGAGAGATATCTGTGAAGGGTGTTGTAGATTGGAGGGATTTTTAATGGGTAAAGCGGCAGCAGTAGCAGAATAGTAAGCAGCAGGAGTAGTACCAGCAGCAGCAGTAGTAGTCGTGACCACTTTATTATTATTATTGTTATTATGTGCTTCTTATCATTTTTTATTTCAGTATCCCGCTTTCTAATAACACACTTGTAGGGGCATAACAAAAACGTAGCACATACTCGGGGCGCAAAAAAATTTTTTTTTGAGGGGGTGGGGTGGGGCGCCTGTAGTAACAAATAAAAAATAATTTTCTATTATTTTCTGTTGTTTATATTTTAAGATACATGAGATAGATGTTTGATTATTCTTATACGGGTGATTAACCATGTTAGGTATGGCCTGTGATCTGCCCTTAACTTTCTTCCCATCTCTCATCCATTTCATTGACATCACAAACAATTACAATAAAAGGAAAGCACAGCATACAGATTTTCCATCAAAACGATCATCAGTTTATAAAATGAACAGCAAAGTCGACCTTTTATCGATTTCTTCAATATTTTAAGATTCCTTCATAATAATACAAGTGTAAGCAAGGAATGACTGAAATCACTTAACATCTCGTGCATAATGTGGGGTTAATATTTGGTTTCAAACTGTTATCCTTAATGATTAATTGAGACTCATTTTAAACATAGATAACCGTTGGCAAGAAAATATAACAAAATGCTTATACATAAAGATCGATATTACATAAGTGTAATATGCACACATAAAATCATCAGTGCATATTAATAGGACTTCAAATTTTACATAGAAATATACATGATAAAAGAAACTGTGAGTATTTTTATATCAATTATTTATTAACATCCATACTTGACTGGGTCGGGTTGGATCGGATCAGTCGACAGCACAACTTGCGCGCGCGCACACACACACAGACTCGTATTCATTGACGAAATACACACTTATGCGTGCTTAAACGAAAACATACCCCCCACCCCCTCCGACCCGTTGGCACCTTCCCACGTGCTCAGCGTACAGTTTTCTCCACCAGTTAAAATTCTCTCATGTCTCATATTTATACTTTTTTCAGTCGGTACTGATTTACTCAAATATTGCCCAAGCTGGTTTTAGACAATGAAGGGGGTCAAGAGATCATACAAGGTCCGACAATTAAGTAATGAGATGATTTTATTATGGCCAGGTCAAAAGTGCCCCATCTATGAAGCAAAGCATGGAATCGAAAGAGGCAGCCTTCATCTATGATCTGGCAACTTTTCATCGCCGCCTGATAAACAGAGGACAGACAAGCCGCCATTTTGTTGACCTAGTTAGATGTTCATTATCAGCATGGAGCAAAAATTTAACATTAAATTCTGTTTAAAACTCAGAAAAAGTGCCTTTGAGACAGTTGAATAGATGCGACAAGTTTATGGGGATAATTGTTTTTCTCGTGCACAGATATTCAGGTGGTATTCACGATTCAAAAGTGGCGTGGAAACAATTATAAATGCAACTAGACATTGACGCCCAGTTTATGTTCGTAATGAGGAACTCATTGCAAAAGTCAGAGAACGGATACAAGAAGATCATTGTTTGACTGTGAGGATGATGGCAGATGAATTTGGTGTTATCCGAGAGACAATTCGTAAAATTTTAGTGGAAGATTTGGGCAAGAAAAAAGGGGCTCGCCGGTTTGCACCACACGCGTTGTCTGATGACCAAAAACATCAGCGTGTTGAGTACGCAAAAGATATCATCAAAACGTGTCGCAGAAATAAACATTTCTTAAATTTGATTGTTGCAGAGGATGAAACATGGATTTTCCACTATGATCCCACAACTAAACGCCAAAGTGCTCAGTGGAAGTCATCATCATCATCACCAAAAGGCAAAAAAAAAAATAAATAAATAAAAATTCGTCTTCAGAAGTCGAGAGTGAAGACAGTGTGGGTGTGCTTCTGCGACAGCAAAGGAGTTATTCACAGAAAAATTATTCCAGAGGGACAGACTGTCACTGCCAAAGTATTTCGAAACGCATATTGAAAAGGATTCTCCAAGTTCGACCCGAGTGTTCAACACCCGGCAGTTTTTTCCTTCTTCATGATAATGCACTGGCTCACCGGGCGGTAATTGTACAGGAAATTTTGGCCCAAAAACAAGTGTGTGTTCTCAACCATCCACCCTATTCCCCAGGTTTGTCTCCCTGCGATTATTTTCTATTCCCAAAATTAAAGTTACCATTGAAAGGACGCTTCTTTGACGATACTGATGACATCCAAAGGGCCGTAACATCAAGTTTAAGGGCCATACCAACAGAAGACCTGCAGAGTGTTTGTTAGATCGTGCCACTCGCTGTATCAATGCACAAGGGGCTTACTTTGAATAAAATACAGGTTAAATCTTCAGCTTTTGTTTATTATATTTTTTAATGGAACTAGTCTCATTACTTAATTGTCTTCAGTATACGATTAATAATAAAGAAAGGTGGAGAATTTAATGTGAATGCATATTTATCTTTTATAGACTATTCAAAGGCATTTGATTGTGTACAACACCAGAAACTTTGGGAAATAATGGAAAAATGGGATTTCCAACATGTTTAATTCAGTTAATATCACTGCTGTATCTAGACCAACAGGCAGTAGTGAGAATAAAAGGTGAAACAACAGCTTGGTTTGACATAAAACAATGGGTCCGCCAAAGATGCATACTGTCGCATTACTTATTTAACTTGTATACTGAAAATATAATGAGGAATATTAGAGAAGACATTGACAAAGAATATTACATTGCCATAACAATTGAAGGTTATGAAATACCAGAGATTAAATATGCTGATGATACAGTATTATTGTCCACATCACAAAAAGGAATGAAAAAGCCAATTATATCAGTCCGTAAGAATAGTGAAGAGCAAAACGTCTGTCATAATGCGAAGCAAACTAAATTGATGACAACTGACAAAACAAATAAGGCAACTGAAATATATATCAATGAGAAAAAATTGGAAGAGGTAGAAAGTTTTGAAACTAATAATAGAGATACAATGAGGGAAATTAAATGGAGGACAGATGGTTTTACTTCAAAAAGTAAAAAAAAAAACAAAAAAAAACTAAAGAAGTTCTGGAGAGGAACAGATACAACTACAAAAAAAAAAAAAAAAAGAAGATTTTTAAGGGCATGTATTTTTCCCATCGCAGCATATGCGTGTGAGACCTGGACACTTAACCAAACACCCGAGAAATACATAAATACCTTTGAATGTAAATTCTACAAAAGAGTTCTTCAGATATCATGAACAGAGAAAAGGTCAAATATATCCATACTACAAGAACTTATTATTGAAGAAGTCTAGCTAGTAAAGAAGATTAAAGAGAGAAAACATATATATTTTTGGACACATTAAACGTCATGATAATGAAGATAAGACCATATTTGAAGGGTACATAATGGGAAAGAGAGGAAGACCGATGCGAATATGGCTGCAAGACATCGTTGATAATCTGCGAATCAGCAGCAGGGCATCTTGCTTACAACTGAGAGACCTACAGGAGAGTTGTTAGAGAGGCAAAGTTCCGCAAAGTACATGCAAATGACTGACTGACTGACTGACTGATTTACTCAGAGTTGCGCACCCTCTGAGCCGACCGGGCACGGATCCTATTTATTCTGTTTTATTGCTTCAGGTATTTAAAAACATATGTTTAATAACCTGTCCCTATTCCTACATCTGCTACAGGCCTTTCTGTGTGTATAGTCAGAAATGCAAACACTACACTTCATATTTATGCAAAACGTACACAGTTTGACTTCGGCTTCTCCCTCCCCTCCCCAAAGGATATCAGTAATTTATGTGCAGCAAGAACCCTTTATATACATCCGCTTGTCCTCCTCCAGTGCTCCTCGCCGTGCCTGCAGCTATTCTCGATTTTCAGAGATTGCCAATAATGAATGTACCTTTTTCCTCACTCAAGTCGTGGCTTGAGCTTTCCTTGAGCCTTGAATCCTAGCGAGCTTTTGAGTAGCTGGCAGCTTATTAGCTAATTGATAGCATGATTGGCTTACATCCATTAGTTTTCATATAGAGAAGTGCATATCAGAAAATCAGGCCTTAAGGCGTATGAATATATTTTTTTCCCTGATGATTTTAATTAAAATCACACGTGCGCTTCAGTGTTGGTATTATGTTTACATGCCCGCGTCGTTATAGGATTGACGAGAAAGTAGACAGTATCTGAGAAGAGTTAAGTGCCCTTATGGCAGTTATCTGTCCGATGGTGGTGCGAAAGAACGCTTTGAAGCGGTTAGAATTTGCTTCCAGTAGTGAGGGGGGAAAAAAGGGACTGAAATAACCAGATAGAGCAGCTGAGGAGAGAATAACACAAGCTGAGATTCAGTTACCACGAGTGGAGTGAAAGGCTGGGGCCGCTTGGTTGGAGTTGGAGATTTGAAGTGAGAAATCGAGTAAATATGTTTTTGCCATGTTAAAGCTGTAATGTTCCTAACAACACTAATGGATTGCTTTCATTGGAGAAAGCAGGTAGTCTGACGCTTTATCGTTGCTGACTGTAAGTTATTGCTAGCGTCGTACATGGAATGTTCTCGCTTAACAGTTTTCACTTGGCAGATTGGGGAAATTTGCTGGCTTTGGAATTTGCAAGTAATTTAAAAAAAAAAATTGCCCAGTTATAGATTTAGTTCACACCAAGGGTTCTTGGCTGGAAGAGAGGGGAGGTCCCTGTCTGTTTGGGGTATGAGAACCAGATAATATGGTGGCAGAGGAATACGTCCCTAACAACGGCTGGAAAGGAAATGTAGTTAGATCAGAATTTTCTGATATTTTTTGAAGCAGTCATTATGAGAAGCAACAGTAGTGGGGTGACTCGGGCATTTAGGGAGAATGGAGGATAGACAAAGATGGCCTAAACAGAAATGATGAAAGGGGGTAGACCAAGAGGTAGACCCAAGCAACGATGACGAGACAGCCTAGAAGAACATATACTCGCTCTTGAAATCGGCAGTTGGAAAGAACGATTCAAAAACAGTGTTCGTGTCTTGTCTGTAGCAGTGAGCCTCAGGGGTTAGGAAATCTGCTGAATTCGGTAGATACTCAAAGAAGAAGAAGAAGAATGATACTGATACCCAATAGAATTGTGATGGCTTTGTTTTCGACTCTAACGAAAGTGGTATGAAGACATTGAGCAGTCCATGGGAGGGATATGAGGACATGCTGTATAATCCTTATTGAGTATGAGGATATCGTTCGTGGACAATCCATATTGGGTATGGGGACATATTGGGCAGTCCATAGTGGGTATGGGGACATGGTGGGTATGGGGACATAGTGGGCAATTATAAGGGGCATGTAATCGTAAAAGATTTAAGAACCCCTGTATATTTTAGTTCAGTAATCTCAAATGCAGATGCCTTTTTTTTGGCCTTGGCAAGCACAATAACTTCTCCACGCAGACCAGCGTTTTGAGCTTTGGCATCGACAAAATCATCTCATTACAGATTTGAGCATTTCCCAGGTTTGTGATTGCTGGAACACTCGGCAGTCGTATTTATCTTAACAGAATTTGTCAGGTTTGTCACTTGACACTCTGTTAACAGCGTTAATTGTTAACACTTGTTATTAAAACCTGATTGTATCGTCATGTTTTGTTTTCGATTATGGAGGCTGTTTTTTTTAAAGCAGAATTGTTCAGTTTTAAATCCTGTTTGTGCTCTTAATTGACACTGTTGAGTGGGTGTGTTTGAGTTAGTAAGTCGGCGGGAGACAGTATACAGATAGGGTTTCTTTCTTCACATAATCATGCCGTACAGAGTTTGCTATCCTGCTTCCTCATCTTGTACGATTCTTGGTGTTTCTGAACAGCTCTTATATTGTTGTTTTTTCCACAGCCCTCTTGGACTCTCCAACTTATCTTTCTAGATGGTTTTCTCTTGGACTCTCCAACTTATCTTTCTAGATAGTTTTCTCTTGGACTTTCCAACTTATCTTTCTCTCTCTCTCCCCTTCACACCCCCTCCCCCAGCTTTCCCATCATTAACACGTTCTCATACTTAACATCTTCTCATGATATTTCCAAGAAATTTTGACTGTCTTTTTTTTCCTTAGAAATACGAGTCAAAGTTTGGAGGATAATGCTTCTTCACACACTCTCATATTTTCCCTTTGGAGGTACGATCAGATGCATGAGTGGAATCTTGCTGTTAGGTTTTCTTTGAAAGCTTGTTCTTTTCCACTCTTTTTTTTCCTGCTGGGATGACCGTTTAAGCTCCAGAGGCGAAGAAGATGAAGGAGTTAGGAGAAGCCATGCAGAGAAAAGAGCTAGTGAATATAAGGGAGCAGCTAGAGTGGTTTGGTTTACCTGGAGCAAGTCTTAATGACGGAAGTGGATGAGTGAATTACGCTTAATGTTTTGAAGAGAAACTTGTCCTTATTAGTCTTTTGTTGTTGTTGTCAAAACCCCTACAAGAAAAGAGATAAAAAATAATGGTGCCTGCTCGTTCAGCCAATGCATTTTTGCATTTTCTCTGTAGATGAAGAAAAACCTGTAGAGGCTGTTTCCATATGGTGGTCTTAGTGTTCTGTATTATGTGACTTGTTGGCTGAGTGGTTAGGCGCTCGGTTTACTAATCCAGTGGTATCGGGTTCCGTTTTTTTCCCCCTAGTACACACCAAAAAGACCCCGGGTCGACCCAACCTCTAAAAAAAGGTACCAGAGAAATCTGGGAAGGTAAAGCGACCAGGCCTGATAATGACCACATCACACTTTTATATGCCGAAGGTCATGAAAAATACGGGCCTAACATCGTATTCCCTGTATGACTTAGTTTCATGGCAACGGGAATTTTACTTTTACCTTTTGTATTCCCCAATGTGCCTTAATGGCATGGAAACGGGAATTTTACCTTTACCTTTTTATCTTTTGTACGCTTTCACGACACATCGATATCTTTGTATACAAGCCAGTCCATGCATTTTTTACACGGTAACTGAGTCGCTCCTTCCCAGATCGTCTGTACTCACGCAGATTAGTAGTCTAGTTCTGACTAATCTTACACTGTATATGGTTTGTGTACGTGTGTTTTAAAGTATGGCACCCGTTTTATATTCTCTGTCTCTCTTATCCTCGCTTATACACACGATCTCTCTCTCTCTCTCTTTCTCTCTCTCTCTCTCTCACATGCACATTTTCTTTCTCAGTCTCCCTCATACTCTCTCATTCTCTCTCTCTCTCTTTCACACATTATCTCTCTCTACCACCCTCACACACACACACGCTCTTTCTTTATCCATCGCTCACACACAAACGCTTCGACGCGGACTCCGTCTCTCTCTCTCTCTATCTCTCTCTATCTCACGCACTCTAACTTTCTCCCTTTCGCTTCACACACTCTCACTTTCTCTTTGTCTCTCTTAACACACACACACACACTCGCTTACATACTCTCTCTCATTCCACACACATACACTCAGTCTCGCGTACACTCAACTTCTCTTACTTCACACACACACACTCTCTCTCTCCCTCGCTCCCTCTCTCTCTCCCTCTCTCTTCACTGTCTCTCTCTCTATTGTAGATTATCGCTATACAGATCAAATTAATGCAGAATAATTCAGTATCATGTAATCAATGTGTGGGCAAAAATATAAAATACATGTGTGGCCACGATATTAGATTTACCCATTCTCATTATGTATATAGTAAGCTGCGTGAAACTGATTATGAATATGTGGGACAATATGAAATATATATTTTTTGTATATTTTATATACCGTGTAACGACGGGCTGATGTTATCTCTTCCTTTGTCTTTTGAAAACTCATTGATCCTCTTTCTTTCTAGGTTTCTTTCTTTCTCCCGTTCTCTCTCTCTCAGTGTTTTTCTGTCTATCTCCTACACACACACACTCTCTCTCCCTCCCATACTCTTTTGCAAATTCTCTCTTCCTCTTGCACCCTGTTTCTCTTTACCTACCATTCTCTATTCCTTGTTCTCGTACATATTTCTCTCTCTCCCACCCATATACTGTCTCTCCCACCCATATACTGTCTCTGTCTATCTCTCTGTTCAGTCATATGCTGTCTGTTTATCTCTCTTTCCCACCTATATAATCTCTCTGTTTATCTCTCTCCCACCTATATACTCTCTGTTTCTCTCTCTCACCCACCCATATGCTCTCTGTTCATCTCTCTCCCACCTATATACTTTCTCTATCTCTGTTTATCTCTCTCTCACATATACTCTCTGTTTATTTCTCTCAGCCACCCATATGCTCTCTGTTTATATCTCTCCCACCCATATACTCTCTCTGTTTATCTATCTCACCCGTACGCTCTTCCTGTTTCCCTCTTTCTCCCATCCGTAACTCTTTCTCTCTCCTCCCACTTTTTTTGTCTCGCTCAGTTTCTCAGTCTCCACCTCTCTCTCACTCTCTCTGATTCTCTCTCTCTCTCCACCCACAGCTGTGAGAATGTCACAGCATTTTTGCGTTTACCGAAATAACACAGAACAATTGGATATCTAACATTTAATATCTGACCAAACAAACCAAATTTTGTTTAGTAACTGTTTGGTGTACGGGTTCTATATCCTTCTTATTATTTTACCTTGGAGCCGCCTGCAGGATGTTCTCTGCAGCCGGTGCGGCGAAGGATGTTGAAGTATAAACATCGTGTCGGATGAAGAGTGGGTTGCGGCAAGTGAAGTTAGAACCGGGATAAAGTGCGCTGTTTTTCGGCAGATTTCTAGGCATATTTTGACCAAAGTGATCCCAACCCCGCTGGCCAAACAGTTGATGGTAGCAGAGAAATGGGGAGGTAAGACAGGGTCTTAACCAGCGGGACGGTAGGTTAGTATCTTGGCCATTATAGAGATAAGATAGGTTCTTGGCCAACGTGGAGATAGGACAGAGTCTTGGTCAATGAGGAGGTAGGACATAGACTTGGCCAACGTGGGGGTAATAATGTCTTGTTTAAGGTAGGACATAGAGTTGGCCAACGTGGAGGTAGTATAGTTTAATATGGGGGTAGGACAGTCTCTTGGCCAGCGGGAAGGTACCACAGGGTCTTGGCCGTTTATGCATTGCCGACCCTGACCGCCTAGCCATCACACTAGCGTAGTCTCTGTACCGACAAGAATTTGGAAAGATATAGTTTGACCGTATCAACAGTACTCATTGTCATTACTTGTGCACTAGCCCTGTTCTCTGTTTATCTCTTCTTGCCGGATCCTTCCATGTGTATCAGCGGTTCTCAGACCTTTGGTAGGCGCAACCCTAAACGTGAACCGCGATCATACACTTGAAGTGTCACATGACCTGCAACCAGTAGAAGATATTTTTAAAAAATAATATATTGAAATTCAACAAAAATAAATTTTATTGTCAACGCCTTTAACATGACGTAACTGCCACTATTTACAGAAGATAAGTATTATATCGGATCCTAAATGATCCAACATTTTTTTTTAGACTAAAAATACACAGAACACTCAATACAAGCGACCGTTTTAAAAAAAAACACTTCAGTGATTAGTACCGAGCCTCCTTGTTATTTTATTTATTGTTTTTTATTTACGATTTCCTTAAAAGCATGTAATTTTTTTTTCCTGTACAGTTTTTTTTAATAGCTTATTTCCTTTTTTCTTTCTTATCTTAAGCATCTTTTATAACATCTTGTTCGTACACTGCCTGAGCTCCCGAAAACCTTCTTCCACACCCTCCGTCCCTCCCTCCCTCCTATGGGTTGGCATTTGAAGGTGGAATCCACTGATATAATTAATATGCAAATGTTAAAAATAGATATTCTGGGCGTTTATGGTCTGTATATGGAGAGTAATTGTGCCTCAGCAGTATGTGCTTATTTATATGAAACAAAGTAATTCTACCTCGGCAGTGTGTTCTTATTTTTATGAAACAAAGTAATTCTGCCTCAGCAGTATGTTGAGCAATAGAGGGCTCACCTGGGCAAGAGCAGAAAAAAAGGCGAAGGACAGACATTTGTGGAAAACCCTTGCGGAAGCCCCATGTGCCTTGGGCACTTAAGGTTCAGAGAGAGAGAGAGAGAGAGAGAGAGAGAGAGAGAGAGAGAGTATGTGCTTATTTATATGAAACAGAGTTATTCTGCCTCAGCAGTATGTGCTTATTTATATGAAACAGAATTAGTCTGTCTCAGCAGTATGTGCTTATTTATATGAAACAGAGTTATTCTGCCACAATATCTGCTTATTTGTGAATGGAGCAGAGTTATTCTGCCTATATGTATGCCCGCCTGTATGATGTGCACAGAGTTGCTTCGGTTGTACAGTTGTTGATTCGTAAATGTGTGAGAGGGAGAATGGAATAAGATATATCATCTCATATTAACGGTCTTTTATATCGTCTCTTTGCAGGCCACAGAAAAATTATCCGACGTGAAGGTTGAAGCGACTGAAAGTGAGTAGACCTTAGTAGTGTTTTCCTTGTTATTTTTCTTCCACATCCCCCCCCCCCCCCCATTGTTTGATGATGTCTTCCCAGTTTTTATGTACATGTCCCCAAAAAAGTCAACCTTTTAGAAAAAAAAGTGTTTTATATACAGGTATATATGTGAAATGTGGGCTCACCTGAACTTATAGAATAGATAAGTAGGATGTTTTTAGAGTAAGCTCATCAGGACCACCTGTTTCCCGAGTTCTCGAAGATCCACTGATATGTCACGTCGGTTTCTCATTTTTATTCCTCCTGATATCTTGGGTATCGATGCCGTAACTTAAGACCTGAGGGCCATATCAGACAGACATACGTAATCTGAGATAGTCCAAGTTTTGTGCACGTTATTATTATCCAGGTGGCAGGCGAGCTTCCCAACATACATGAACGTGATTGTGGGCTAGCACAAGACTTTGTGAAGGAAACAGCCCCTCAGAAACATCCTTACAATCTTATTGTTGTGATCCACTGTAAACTCTAACATTGCGCATCACATCAGTTCCGTGTAAAACATGGCGTCTGTGATGAATTAAAGGTAAAAGTAACATTCCCGTTTCCATGCCATTAAGGCGTATAGGCCCGTGTTTCCACATGAAAGTGTGATGTGGTCAGTATCACGCGTGACCGCATTTACCTTCCCAGATTTCAGTGTTACCCATTTTTCGAGGCTGGGTACGACCCCGGGCCTCTGTGCGCACGCGCGCACCGGAAAAATCCCACTGCTGGGACTGCAGCCAGTACCACCGGATTATTAAACCTAGCTCTGTAGTGAATTAAAGCAAAAAAAAAAAAAAATCATTTGCCGTTGGTATTGTTCGCTTTGAATGTAAATGCTACAGAAGAGTTCTCTAAATATCGTGGACACAAAAAAGAACAAATATATATATACTACAAGAGTTTAATATTGAAGAAGGCTGGCTAGTGAAGAGGATTAAAGAGAGAAAACTGAAATATTTTGGACACATTAAACGTCATGATAATTTAGAGAAGACCGTATTGGAAGGATACATAATGGGAAAAAGAAAAAGAGGAAGACCAAGACGAAGATGGCTGCAAGACATCGTTGACGATCTGGAAATGGATGCAACAGCAGCAGGCCATCTTGCTCACAACCGAGAGGCCTACAGGAGTGCTGTTTGGGAGGCAAAGTTCCGCAAGGGACATGCAAATGAATGAATGAATGAATTGTTCGCTATTCTGTGAGTTATATGTGACGCCATTGTATTTAAACAGAATTTCATTTAGACTGTACGATCATTTTTGCCTTCGCTATACTTTTTTTTTCAGGCCGGTTCTCTCCCCTCTCCTCCCCCCACCCCACACACACACAGCCGCACTTCTTATAGAAGACTGTGTTTCTGCACTTCATACAGAAGCTTTGACTGTGTTTCTGCACTTCATATAGATGCTTCGACTGTGTTTTCTGCACTTCATATAGAAGTTGCGTCTCTTTTTCTGCATTTCAGAAGTCATAAATCAGCTGTACTCCCATAACCGTTATTTTCTTATTGCACATTCTGTCATACCTTAATACATCGACAGTATATACTCTGAAACGCTTTGTCTTGGAGGCAGACGCTCGCATAGTTTGGAGGCAGTTTCCTTTAGACAAACTTACCAAGTACCAATTTTGACGGGAATGCGACGGCAGCAGATCCCCGACTGTCTGTGCATAATGTCTGTTCACAGGGACTGGAGTACACTAGCACGTCCATGATGGTTTGAAAGCTTATCCTCTTAACGGATATAAACGTTTTGAGTTAGGTTACGGTTATGCGAAACTTAATTATGTGAACACCCGTTGTTACATGTCAGATATGACGAGAGAAGGGCGGAAATAAATTGCTTTTGTGACACGAAGTTGGCCAGGAGTGAAAATAAGTCAGTCAGTCATTTCCATGTCCTTTGTGGAACTTTGCCTCTCTAACAGCTCTCTTGTAGACCTCTCGGTTGTAAACAAGATGCCATGTTGCTGATGGATTCATTGCAGATTATCAACGATGTCTTGCAGTCGTCTTCGCCTTGGTCTTCCTCTCTTTCTATTTTTCCCATTATATACCCTTCCAATAGGTCTTCTCTAGATTTTCATGACGTTTATGTGTCCAGGATATTTAAGTTTTCTCTGTTTAATCCTCTTTACTAGCCAGCCTTCCTCTTTACTAGCTAGCCTTCTTCAGTATTAAGTTCTTGTAATATGGATATATTTATTCTTTTCTGTGTCCATGGTATTTGAAGAACTATTCTGTAGCGTTTACATTCAAAGGCATTTATGTTTTTCTCAGCTGTTTTGTTAAGTGTCCAGGTCTCACAAGCCATATGTTTGCGATGAGAAAGATGCATGCCCTTAAAAATCTTTTTTTTTTTTTTAGTTCTGTCTGTTCCTCTCCACGGCTTCTTTAGTTGTTTTACTTTCTGAAGAGCGACAGATGTTCTCCTTTTAATTTTCTTCATTGAATCTCCATTATTAGTTAGTAGTGATCCAAGATATTCAAAACTCTCCACTTCTTCCAATTTTTCCTCATTGATACATATTTCAGCTGCCTTGTTTGTTTTGTCAGTTGTCATCAATTTAGTTTTCATCGCTCTTCACTATTCTTACGGGCTGACATAATTAGTTTTCCCATTCCTTTTTGTGTTGTGCACAGTAATACTGTGTCATTAGCATATCGAATTTATGATATTTCATAACCTGCAATTTTTGTGGCATCGTAATATCTATCTAAATCTTTTTCTCTAACATTCCTCATTATATTTTCAGTGTACAAGCTAAATAAGTAAGTTGACAATATGCACCCGTGACGGACCCCTTGTTTTATGTCAAACCAAGTTGTTTCACCATTTATTCTTACTGCTGCCTGTTGTTCTAGATACAGCAGTAATGTTAATTGTATCAAATGTGTTGGAAATCCCATTTTTCCATTATTTCCCAAAATTTCTGGTGTTATACACAATCAAATGCCTTTGAATAGTCTATAAAAGATAAATATAGATTCACATTAAACTCTCTACATTTCTCTATTATTAATCTTATATTGAATATATGATCTCTTGATTCTCTTCCTCGCCTGAAACCAGCTTGGACCATATTAACTTCTTCTTTTTCTTACGATGTCTGCCCATTATGTTTTTTAATAGAATTTTACTTGGCATGACTAATCAGGGCAACAGCTTTGTAGTTTGTTTCATAATTTCAAAGTACGCTTTTTTTGGCAGTGGTATGAATACAGTTCTTTTTCATTCTTTTGGCCAAGTACTTGAAAGCCATATCTTTTTGACATAGTGCATGATAGATTGTTGCACATTCCTTTCCTCTTGCTTTAAAAAATTCAGCTGTTATCTCATCACATCCTGGTGATCTACCATTTTTCAGATTCTTTATTGCCCATAAAACTTCTTCTATTGTCGGTTCGGGTTATTTCTCCTCCAATAATAATTCAAACTGCTGATTTCTGTTTTCACAGTCAGTTGTTTCGTACATTCCTCTGCAATATTCCTTCCATCTTTCTAGAATTTCCTCTGTCTCTGTCAAGGTATTCCCCATCCCGTCACAAATTAAATTTAGCTTAAGTGTGGCTTTTCTCGTCAATGTCTTAATTAAAAAAAAAAAAATTCACTATCTCTTCCACACTTCTGATGTCCTTCTATTCTTTCACAACAATCTTGTATGTATTGTTTTTTGTCTTTTCTTATGTTTCATGGTACTTCCTTTGTTAAAGATTTATATTTCTCTTTGTTGTTGTTTGTCACTTTCCATTGCGTCTTCATTTCTCTACGTTGTTTTATCAGTTCTAGTGTGGCTGATGTAATCAATCCACTCCTTTGTGTTTTCTTTACTGGAACCATGTCTTTAGCTGTTGTTATTAAGATATATCTGGCCTACATAGGCAATTCATCTAGTGTCATCTCGTGCACAGCCATCAGGATTTCGAAACGGTTCTTCACTTCTATACTATATTGCTCTGGTATTTTTGTAAGATTTTTGATCTCCTACTTGTCTTTTTTAAAAATCTTTATCTCCATGTGTCTGCTATCGTCTTTTTTAAAATCTGTATCTCCTTGTGTCTGCTATTAATAACTCATGGTCCGTGTCACAATCAGCACCTGGTAAAGTTTTTGCTGACGTTATACCTGATCTCCATCTTCTTTGCACTAAAATGTAATCTATTTGGTTCTTGGTGTTTCCCCCTCAGGTGATGCCCATGTGTAAAGTCTTCTTGAATGTTGTCGTAAACTGTGTTAGCGATCATTAGCTTATTTTCCATGCAAAACGTCATTAGATTGTCACCTACCTCATTTCTATGTCCTATGTTATATTTCTATTTCCCCACAACATATCCTTCGTCTTCTGCTTTTTCTTTACCAATCTTTCCATTAAAATCCCCCATTACTAATACAGTATAATTTTTCCGTGCCTTGTCTATCGTCGTTTGCAATGTGTTATGAAAATATGACTCAGTCAAAAAAGCATATATATATATACACACACACACACACACACCCACACGCACGTTCCATTATCGACGGGATGGATGAGAAACTAATTCAACTAAGACGCTTGGCACAAACTATACACTGACTGAGAAGAAATGACAGCCTCGTGGTGAATCTGTAATGTAAACACTCCGTGCGAAATTATATGGTTAGATATTTCAGTATCGCCCTAGACGTGTTAAGTAAGAACTCACTTGTATTTGAGCTTATTTATATGACAGTTGGTTCTGTTATGGACTCTGTACTAGTTGTGGAACATATCTGTTGATCTTTTTGTTGCCGAAGTATTGGTCGAGGTCTTTCAGCGCTCCGGCGCTGTGTGTTGCCAGAACTTGTCAAGGTGTGCCCGATTATGTCCAGAATTTGTTCACACAATCTTTATTAGTTTCAGGACATCTGCCTCCGGTCTGTGGAGGCTGCTCGAGGCTGCCTTCAGCATCGGGGGGAGAGGGAGGGGGGATGTGTTCATACGCATTATGTGCAGAACAGTTTGTTTCTTCGTGGGTTCAACGCGTGCTGGGAGGAATTGGTTCACAAGTTTTGGGGGTTTTTTTCTCTTGTGTAACAGGTTTTCTTTTGCTGGGAGGAATTGTGTGTTCTTTTAGTTGAGTGATGCAATTCCCCCCCCCCCCTTGGAATCCAAAGGATTGGAGCCTGATTTTGTCCGTGCACTGGAAGCGTCCAAATAAGCAGGCGCGGACCAACTAGCAGTAGTCTCAGAGAGCGAGGTGGGGTAGTATGTGGCACTACTACTCCTATAAAGTGCCTCAGGTGCTCAGTGAAAGGAATACCAGGCGGGTAAAAGGCGCCTTAAAACCTCTCGCTCCCGCTGCCTTGCAGGTAGGACAGGGAGTCCATAGGCTAGCGGAAAGTCCACACACAAACCAAGAGAAGGCAACAGGAAACCAGTGTTGCAGCTTCCAAGAACAGTTATGCTTATTCAGAGTAATAGATTTGTCATGAACGATGTTAATGGATGTTCCTCTGGAACAACCTCGTCCGGTAGGGCAGCTCACGAGCCACAGGTGAGGCCAGATCGTCATCAAGCTACTGGTGACAAAACTAACAAGTTCAAAATAGAATGATATAACTTTATTATGTTAGAACTTTATTCCAGGCTGGAAATTAGAAAATGTAAGGAGGGAAATTGAAAGGATGAAGATCAACATATTAGGAATGAGTGAAGTTAGATGGACAGGTGCAGGGAAGATAAACTCTGATAAATATACAATAATATATTCAGGAAATGAGAAACATGAACGAGGAATAGGAATAATATTTGACGAACAAACAGCAAGGACAATTGTAGGATATTTGAATATCTCGGACCGAGTCCTGCTAGCCCAACTGAAAGGACGACCAATAAACATACATATTATACAAGTGTACGCTCCAACATCTGAAAGTTCTGAAGAAGATATACATCTATTTTATAATGATATAGAGACAGCCCTAAAACACACAAAGTCACATGAAGTTACTACAGTTAGGGGAGATTTTAATGCCAAAGTTGATAAAAGAAGAACTTCAGACATCGTTGGTGACTATGGACTAGGGGAGAGGTAGTAAATTAATTGAATAGGCAAGAATACATAGCGTGATTGTAGGAAACACCTGGTTTAAACAACATCCCCGAAGATTGGCAACGTGGTGCAGCCCAGACAAAAAGACTTTTAACCAGATAGACTACGTATTAATCAACAAACGATTCCGCAATGCATTACTGACAACAAAAACCATGTCAGGAGCCGACTGCAATAGTAACCATGACCCACTCTGTGGAAAAAATTAGAATAAAGCTAAAGAAAGCATGCAGAAAAGTGAGAAACATCAAACCGAACTCCTTAAAAATGACCAAGAACTGCGAGAACAATACAGAGTTATTATAACAAATAGATACAATACAATAACAAAGATGAATAGTATAGATGAACAATGAGCAATGTTAAGAGATTCTATCCACCAAACTGTTAAGGAGATAGTACTACCGAAAAAAGAAGCCCCTAAAAATAAATGGATGACAGACGACATCTTAGGACTGATGGACAAGAGAAGGAGGAGTAAAAATAACCAAGAAAAATATAGCAAGATAAATAAAGAAATAAGACGCAAATGCAGAGAAGCAAAGGAAGTGTGGTTAAATGAACAGTGCAGACTAATAGAGGACTCTCATAATAAAGACAGCAAAAACATGCACAAACGAATTAGTGAACTCACAGGCACGAAACAAAATATACGGCAAGATGCCTGAAATAAAAAGAAGGTAAAATGTTAATGGGAAAAGAAGACATTGTGGACGGTGTACATCGGTGAGCTGTATGGAGGAGAAAGACTAGAATTAACACCGGATACAGAAAACTGGTGGACCGCCAGTACTTAAAGATGAAATCATAGATGCCATCAAATACATAAAGAAAGGAAAAGCTACTGGGTCTGATAATATAACAATAGAAGAAATAGAGGTGCTAGAGAAGATAAGAATAAAAATAATAACCAAATTACTGAATGACATTTACAACAGTGGTTATATGCCCATTGACTTGCTTAAGTCCACGTTTATAGCACTACCAAAGAAACTAGGTGCAAAGGAATGTGATAACCACCGGACTATCAGCCTCTCATGTCACATAACGAAGCTACTTCTGAGAATCATTATGAGAAGAACAAGGAAAAAGATCAAAATGGAAATAGCAGATGAACAGTTTGGATTTGTTGAAGGAAAGGGAACACACAATGCCATTTATGCTTTAGAACTACAGAAAGATCTCTACTTATGCTTCATTGATTACACTAAGGCATTCGACAAGGTGAAACATAATGAAATTATTAAAATACCTGAAGACATCAATATAGACGGCAAAGACCTGAGGATTGTAAAACATTTATACTGGCCGCAAGAAGCAGCAATTCGAGTTGAAAACAGAACTGGAAAATATCAACCTATAAAACAAGGGCTGCGACAAGGATGTGCACTATCTCCAGACCTCTTTTCTCTGTACAGCGAAATATTCTAAGAACAATCATCACATAACCAGGCATAAAAATTGGAGGATACAATATTAACAACCTTCGGTATGCTGACTACACAGTACTGATAGCTGAGAACGAACAAGACCTGCAAAATCTCATGGATAAAGTCGCCAAAGAAAGTGAACAGAAAGGCCTTTCTTTGAACATAAAAAAGACACAGACTGTGGTTATATCTAAGAAACAGATTCCGCCAATTAAATGGAACTATTCTAAAGCAGGTGCAGAAATTCAAATACCTTGGAGCAGTAATAACTTCAGATGGGAAATGCAGAACAGAAATTAGGAACAGAATAGGCCAGGCAAAGACTGCATTTCAGAGAATGAGAAACACATTATCTAACACATCCTTATCAATGAATGTTAGAAAACGAGCCCTAAAATGCTATATTGATCCTATCTTGTTATATAGAAGTGAATTATGAACAATAGGCAAGTCTGCACAAAAATCATTGGAAGCAGCAGAAATATAGTTTATTAAAAGAATGTTGCGAATCCCCTGGACAGCAAAAATAACTAATGAAGAATATATGAAAAAAGCTGTAGAGACAAAAAAATCTTGTCAAAAAAATAAGAGAGAGATACAATGTACTTTCATGGGACATGCAATGAGAAGAGGGGGCATTGAAAATGTTATAACAACAGGAAAAATAGAAGTAAGAAGATCAATAGGAAGACCAAGAGAAATGACACTGGATAGTCTGTGAGAGGAGATCACTAACGGAGCTGATGGCCTGCATGAAGGATCGTGTACTCTGGAGAAGCATAATAGCCAACGCCAGTCGGCACGGCACCTGATGATGATGATGACTGACAATAACTTCATTACTTGCTGCATCTGCATCGTTGTTTCTTGTCTGTCTTATCAACAGAAGATTGTCAAGTACCTTGTGGTCTGTTTCTTAATGTATTCTTATATCCTTCTACATAGGAAGTATTCTTATATCATGGTACATAAGGAGTATTCGTATATCCTACTACATAGATAGTATTCTTATATCCTGCTATATAGAGTATTCTTATGTCATGGTACATAGGGAGTATTCGTATATCCTACTACATAGAGAGTATTCTTATAACCTGCTATATAGAGTATAGCCAACTGCATAGAGAGTATTCTTATTTCTTACTACATAAACTATTCTTTTATCCTACATAGAGAGTATTCTTATATCCTGCTACATAGATAGTATTCATATATCCTCCCCCCCCCCCCCCGAACATTCCATTGTCCTTTAGCGTTAATTACTCTTACATCCTGCAGCCTCGAGTCAAACATACTTCTTCCTTGCCTACTTGGATATCCTTATGAGTTTTCCCCATCAACTAATCTATTCACCTTCCTGCGTAAAGATATATAACTTCCGTGATTTGAGTGGAAGTTTCGCCATTTGTTTTATACCTTTTTTTTCATACGAATGTTAATGTTAATAGTTCTTAAGTGTACAAACCAGTACACCACCGGTCTGACGTGTGTAAATGAAAAAAAAATATCGACAGATCGCGATCGCCTTCTTCACATTGGACGTATACCTTAGTCTGATCATGAATATTGATCGCCAAGTTATCTCTCTCTCTATCTATCTCTCTCTCTCTATCACTCACTCTCTCTCTCTCTCTCTATCACTCACTCACTCTCTCTCTCTCTCTATATATATATATATATATATATATATATATATATATCACTCTCTCTCTATCTCTCTCTTTTTCTCTCATTCTCTCTCTCTCTCACCAAGTGAAATCTTTTTGTTGGTTTTGTTCTTTTCTTGAGATGGACTAATTTGAAAGGAAGAAAAGGAGGTTGATCTTCGTACCTAATCCTATCCTGTCGTGTATCAAAGCTTTCATAAATCCCTTCAGTTTTTTTTTGGCGTTTAGATAACATGTCACTGTTTTCTTAAAAAAAGTGGATTAAAACTCTTAGAAACCCAAGCCTATTATTTAGCTGTATGTTGGAGAATTAAGACTTCTCAGTTATAAAATATGTGTGTTATGTGCTTTTTTACAGTTAAATTTAACCGAGCATAGCAGTAAAAATAGAGGGAGAATGAACAAAATATGTTGAGAATTGAAAATTTAGTTATGTAATTCTACAGAATGTGATCACTTTTAAAAATGACTTGAGAGAAGGGATTAAGAGATGAAATGGAGTTTATTTTCTTAAGCTCTTGATTTCTTATACGTGCTTTGGTTCATGACGAGTTTCTTTCTCAGCGGCAGACATAAAAGGAGATTCTGTGTAAGCTCTTCGTCTTGTTATACACGCCCATGGGGCGGGATATTCCCAGAGCTTTAACAAAAATGTGTATTATTTTGCATAGAAATTATTCCTTATAGTGAAGATATCGTTATCAATGCAATCTTTATGGGATGGACAGTGCCTGCTTGCCTGTACTCATCTAGAAATCTGGACAAGCGCACCCACCAGTCTTGGCGTTCAGGCAGCATTGATCATCATTAGCAGTTACTGGGTTGTTGGATGTGGCTTTGATTGGCTTGATATTGGCTGGTCGAGATGACCCCGACCTTGCGTGCGTGTATGGGAACCCCCCCCCCCCCACTTCCCCAAAACAAAAAACAAAAAAACACTCCGTCCCGTTTTAAGTGGTTTTCATTTGCGTGTAATTCTTTCCATACGCATGGCTTCCCCAGTGTTAACATATCTCTTCATTTCGCAGTCAGTCCATCAGACATTTTGTCGGTGGGCATCATCTCCATCAGCAGGCCCCACCGTAAGACGTCATTGACAGATTACAAGTAACAATGATTTCCTCGCCGACTTGGGAGCATTGATCGTTCCGTATATTGTTTATGCACAGCGTTCTGGGGATTGTCCTGGATGCGTCACTCTGCCTTCAGCCAATGTAAACATGGGGAATCAAGGTTTTCCCGCTGCGGTACAAAACGGGAACTGGTCATTTTTTGAGGGGTATGGAAGCTACTGGCACCTTCTGTCGATATTGATATAGCTTTTTTTTATACAGGAGTTTACTCTGTACATGTGTTGTTGTAGTATTTACTTGTAGAAACATGCGGAAGTGCGCGAATATACATTTAGATTTAAGTTGTTTTAGTTTGTTTCTATGAAATCATCATCATCATCATCATCATCAGTCCTCTGTACTCCCAGTGGGGCATAAAGCACCAACAAAGGTTCTCTAGCCAATCCTGTCTTCAGCAAGTCAGGATACCTCAAACCATCTCTTCCCCTCTTCCTTTAGTTCTTCCTGTATTGTGTGTCTCCATATCCACAGTGGTCTGC
The DNA here is from genome assembly GCA_009760885.1 of Achatina immaculata. Classification (NCBI taxonomy): domain Eukaryota; kingdom Metazoa; phylum Mollusca; class Gastropoda; order Stylommatophora; family Achatinidae; genus Lissachatina; species Lissachatina immaculata. Next base: position 9,860,109 of record CM019703.1, read on the forward strand.
CCGTCTTTCTTTTCCCTTGATATGTCCAAGTCAAGGCGGTACAGAGTTTTTTTTTTCGTTCGTAATATATAGCCCTGGCATTTCCATCTTCGTTATCTGAGAATTCATTGATTGTGGGACTTTTTTTTTTCTTTCTCTTTCCAAGTTTTTTACTATCATCTCGAAGTCGCCGTGTTTGTGTGTGTGTGTCTGTCAGTCTGTCACTACCTGTCTGTTACAGTCTGTCATTCACTGCCTGGCTGTCACCGCCTGTCTCCCACTGCCTGCCTGTCTATCGCAGTCTGTCTGTTTTGCCTGCCTGTCACCATCTGCCTGACTGTCACTGCCTGTCTGTCAGTTCCTGTCTCTCTGTTACTGTCTGCCTGCCTGTCACTGCCTCAGCGAAATATTTCTCTTACGACCTGTTAATCATTCCACCTGGGGACACCGATATCTGCAGCATCCACACATTGTTTTCGTTTAAAATGAGATATATCTGAACATATGCTTGTGTCTGTTTTACGAAGTGTGGAAGTATGTAACCCCACAGATACGTGAAGCTGAACAATCTTATTATCGTCTTTTGCCTGCCTTATTGTAAGATTCACAATGTGAGATGCTCTGCTGTTTTGGTGTGTGGTGTGTGGAAAAGGAGGGAGGGGAGTAGGGAAGGAAAACTGAATGTAGAAGCAGTAAACCCCCCCCCCCCCCCGCCAGCGTAATCATAAAGAGCTATATTTCTAAGGTTAGCTACATACTGTCTTTAAGAGGTTCAGTAGATTTACCAATAGCACACACTCTTTGAAGAAATCCCTGCTGGGGGCTGGGCTATGAAGTTGATGAAAAATGTGAGCTTTTAGTTCTTTTCCAGAATATAAATAGCCAAAGTATAGAAATTTCTCGGGGAATATATATATATATATATATATATATGAAAATGAGATGATAGCGACTCATATACACACAAGTATTGCAGAAGAAAGAGTACTAGAATGCTGTTTAACATCTCTCTCTCTCTCTCTCTCTCTCTCTCTCTCTCTCTCACGCGCGCATGTCTTAAGTGAAAATGCAGACATTTGAAGCTTATTATAAGGAAGATGGGTGGGGAGGGGAGAGGCGGAGAACCGTGGCTGAGAGGGAAAAAAAAAGTTGAACCAGAAGAGCTTGAGTAAGTTTGTTCTCTGCCATGTGACTCACGACCACCCAAGTAACAGCATTTCAAGTAGACATTGGATGTTCTTACATTTCATCACGACTGACGTAAGAGTACTGTATTTCGGACAGACCTTAGATGCTTTTATGTTCCACCAATACCCAAGAAACAGTATTTCAAATAGACTTTATATATTCTTATCTTCCATCAGGACCCAGAGAAAAGTTTTCTACGTTTAACAGTATTCCAGATAGACCTTAAATATTCTTATCTTGCATCAAAACCCAAAGCAGAGTATTCTACAAGTAACAGTAGACCTTAAATATTCTTATCCCCCTCCAGGACCCAAAGAAAAGTATTCTACATGTAACAGTATTTCAGTTAGATCTTAAATATTCTTATCTTCCACCAAGACCCAAAGAAGAGTATTCTACATTTAACAGGATTCCAAATAGACCTTAAGTATTATCTTCATCAGGACACAAAGGAGAGTATTCTACATACACTTTTGATGTTTTTTATTCGTTTAATTCAGTCTGATATTTAACATACCTTTTTTTTAAAATATATCAATTCTCTCCACTAGCAGTCAAAAAAGAGAAAGTGTCACCAAAGAAAGAATCTGTACAAGTGCCTTCAGAGTCGTCGGGCGCAGTCAGGGCCCAGGCTGCCGATCATGCCGGCAAAGCCGCAGAACAGGAAGAAAAACACACGGCAGAGCCTGAAAAGCAGGAGCCGCTGCAGTCGATGACAGACAATCCGCTCACAGAAACCGTGGAGGAACCCAGCAGATGTAGCAGCAGCAGCAGCAGTAGAAGCAGCAGCAGCAGCAAGCATAGGAACATCGGGAAGGTTGTCCCAGATGACAAGTGAGTATATTACTGGTTGTTATCGTTGATTTCTACGATCTACCTTTTTCTCTGAACATTTAGTTTATTTTGTTACTCTGTTTTATGTGTATTTTGTTGTTATTGTTGTTGTTGTTGTTGTTTTAGCTGTTAAATCGTTTCATTTTAATGCTTAGCTAGTACGTGATGAGCCAAAGGACGCTGGATTATCGTCGAAATCTTTATAAGTCGCTGTCGTCCTGATCTGTTCGTCACACAGACTTCTAGGCGTGCGTGAAGATATGAGTGATCATACAAGTACCGGCACACACACTAATGAGCGTGCAAAGGGCCTGCAACATTCACATGGATTAAGACGTCAGCTCTGTTAGAGTAAACACAGCATATTTTCCACATAATGGAACTAATTTGTCTGCTGCCCGGGAAGTTGGTTATTTATATCTTTCTTATTTATGTTTCTCGGTGGCTTATCTAAGAAATGTGGAGGGAAAAAAAGGGGGGGGGGGGGGGAGGGAGGAGAGAAAAGAAATATGAACTTTATTTTCTAAGGGTTAGAATTTACCCGTCTCACTTTCATAGCAGTAGTTCTTAAGTTGGATTGATTGAACTGACAGGAGCCGAATGTAGGGGGTTCTGTAGGAAAATATAATATTGGATTGAAGGGGAAGATGTTCAATCTTTTGTTTGAAGGGTTGTTATAAGTTCACACCTGGAACACTTTACACCAATGAATAGGAACACGAAATAACAATCATTCATGAAATCATGATCTCTTGTATTTACACAAATGTCGACTTACAAGGTAGCAAGAATCAAAATGAATCTTATGTACGTGATGTTAAATATCATGCCGATATGCATCATCAAATCATTCAAACGTTTCCTTGAACACTGTGGGTTCAGCTCTGACTGTAAAACGCACACAATTAAACTACACATATCTGTCCCTATCTAACGAATGACTTCCCTCATTCACGCATGAACAATCACACGGCTCCCAAAGGTCGCTGGCCTCTAACCTGCTCTGCATATGGAATCCCGACCTCTTCCACTTCTATCTTCTCGTCTCCTATCCCTGGTCAGCGACGGACTCGCAGGACTCCGCATTTCCGTCTCTGGCCAGTGAGGTTGCCAATCAGACCGGGCAACTGCTTGCTTTGTTATCTACTCCTTACACCAAGAAAATGTTAGCACATCATGTGTGTTCTATGTATTGCTTTATTTTTTAATGAGGGGTCCACAGCTGCTTTGTTTTCAGATTTCAATACCTTTGCGTGATAAAGACTGAAAATGAGCGAAATCAGCAACGGCTTGTTTCACCAGTGGAACTGTCCTATATAGAAGCAGGGGTAATCGTTCCTGCGTATTTTAACTTTTGTAGGGTATGATCTGTGGTGAAGACTCTGACCGATTTGACAGTCGGCGACCCATGGCTGACGTGCTAGCGTCAAGATTGGCGTAGCATAGCAGGCCAAGACCCTGTCCACATCTTCGTTGGTGCACCCAGTAACAGGCCTAGCCTGGTTAATAGGACAGGGATCGTCATATGTCCCATGGCGACGGAGTCTGCTAAAGAAGTATTGCACGACAGCCTTCCCCCGCCATTTTAGCTGCACTCTAGAACTGAAATAACAGCCACCGTAGTTCCGCTTCCTGCTGACACGATGCTGTGCCTCAACATTTTCACCGCATTGGCTGCACAGAACACCAGCTCACAGTTCAAGGGCGATTGAAGAAGGAGGAGGAGGAGGGTATGGCGAGCAAGACTGGCTTCTCAAGATTTCGGGTCTGTGCGCCTAGCGCCCCGTTTATCTGGTTCTTCTCTCTCTCTCTCTCTCTCTCTCTCTCTCTCTCTCTCTCTGTCCTTTCCCAGTCAGAGTTATGTCCTTCTGATTTGCTGCACCCAGATCTGGCTGAAAGTGACAGCGTTAACTAATACCTCATGCAGCGTAATTAACACTCAGTAACCAGAAATAGGAAACTCAAAATACAACTCAGGATTGCTAGTAGCATAAGGAGAGAAAGAAAAACAAACAAACAAAAAGCCAGGAAAATGTCACGACAAAGGGCGACGCTTCCTTTGAACAAGGATTGTTTGTTCTCGAATGCGGTATGTGAATCATAGAATAATGCCGTTTATTTTTATCATAGCTAACGGCGAACATTTGAGCCCGCCCGACCATCTTTGTCTACTCGCAGCTAAATGTGGAATCAGAGGAGATTTATTAAATCAAAACGTTATGTCTTCTGACCTTCTGAACATTTGAGAAACGTTGTTTATATATGAGTCGTCTTGGCATTGGAAAATTCAGAGTTTGTGCGACGTTTTCAGTGTTCGGCTCTGCTTCAAAACTGATGTTGAAAAAAGGAATACGTTTTAATGGTTTAATGTTATACTGCTGCGTTTGTATAGTTTGAGGTATGCGCCGGAGAAGTTCAACAACAGATGATAAGTTACAAGAGCATGGAATAAAGCAGGCAGTGTTTTGGTCTTAGGTTTTTTTTTTAAGAGACTAGAGAAAGAGGGAAAAAAAAAGATTACAGAACACTGATATCGTGAGCGACTGTTTGAGTTGGTTTGTCTTGTCTTGTCTCCCTGGAACTGCCACCTGGTGTTCTTGACATGGCAGCCGGTACTGTGAAGATGTTGACTGCATCATGTCGGATTGAGAACGGCTATGGCGGATGTTTTTCAGTCCTTGGGTGGAGCTAAAAAGCAGGGAGGTGTGCAGTACTTCTTTAGCAGACTCCACCACCGTCTTGGGGACTTTGGCGATCCCTGGCCCGTTGGCCAGGCTAGGCCAGTTACTGGGGATAGCAACGGGAAGGTGGCACAGGGTTTTGGTCGGCTGTGGTTCGCCAGTCCTGAGGCCAGCATGTCAGCTATTGGTCGCTGATTGCCAGTCAGACAGCGTCTTATCTCCCTTTGGTGCTGGCTTAAACGTAGGTATTTGAGACGCCTGTTAACGCGCGCTTTTGTTTAAACAGAGTGGTTATAACCACTTAAAGCAACAACAGAACAACAGACGTTTGTTGGCTACTGAATTTAATATATATATATATATATATATATATATATATATATATATATATATATATACTGATGTTTGGGCAAGACTTCATTCTGTCATGAGAAACTTGTACACCAAAACCATTTCTAGTATAACAGTACATTGCATGAAAAATGTAAGTGTCTGGAAATGTCATCGGTTGTGGGAATTGATGAGATACTTTTTATGTTATTTCACCGCCAGTCTTTTTTGCGGGTTAAAAAAAAAAGGAACGGGGAAGGGGGGGGGGTTTGGGGGCACTAGCTAGGATATAGTACAGGGCATTATAACCCAATCTTAAAGCGTGCTGAAACCACGAGAAAGACGGGGCTTCGGTTATGGGGTTAAGATGTGGTACAGTACATTGTGCCCTAGACAAATGATTCCCAACCTTTGGTCCGCGGAACACACTTGGCACTCGGGCCGATATCACACGGTCTGCGCTACTCATTGATTTGGTATTGACTTTCGCCATCAGTTTAAAGGTAGAAGAAAACACGAGTGACAGGACGATTAAAAAAAACAACTCATACCCGTGACTGCTGTAATTAAAAGCATAGCGGTTTCTGATTATAGTGAAGTCAACGCCATTGAATGTCGAGGATCCCAGTTGGTTACTGTCGTGACTTCCTGATAACTCGCACTTGGGGGTGGGGGGAGGGTTAGTGAAAGAAATTCAGCAGTGAACGTAGCTCCCCGGATCCGGTAGAGGATGGACAGGGCCGCTGAAACAGACAACAGCTGATCGATTCTGTCTTTTGGGCAGTACAGAATCATTATGCCACCTTTCTGTCGGCCTGTTTCCCATCTAATGGCAGTCAGCGACTCGGCGGTATGTGGGAGTTTTTGATTGCAGAACGGCCAGAGCTGATTATTACTGATTTCCGGGCTGTTAGCGGGGCGTGAGACCTGCCTGACGCGACGTGACGAAGTGGCGAGAAATATAAAAATGACCCGGCGTGAAATTATTTTCTGACCGCGGTCTTGCTGGCATCATCGCTACTCACAACACCACGGCCACCACCGCAACTTTGCTTGTGCTGCAGCAGCATATACTACCGCTGTGGCTGCATTGCCTTTTGTGCCGCAGACACACTGCTGGCGAGATTCTTTGGATGCCGCGTGTGGAGTGAAGCTCCTCCCGGCCAATGAAGAAAATGCGGAAAAACAACTAGGGTTGCCGTGCGGCGCCAATGTGAAAAGGTGATAAAAAGGATAAAGTGAAGCTTAATCAGTATGTCCAGTAGTCTCGCGGCGAGAGCTACTCATACCAGGGCACATCTGCTCTAGAGGCCGGCCACGTCCGATATACACCTATATTGGTGAAATATGCCTAAACCGGCATATATGCTGCCACCTTTATTATTGCCAGTTAAGTTGCTGTTACTGTTATTGTATATATTAGTATAGCAGGTATTCTTACGACTATAAGTAGTTGTGAGAAACACATAAATCCATCTGGATGTAAATGCTACAGAAGAGTTCTTCAAATATCATGGGCACAAAAAAAGAACAAATATACCCATACTATAAGGACTTAATATTGAAGAAGGCTGGCTAGTAAAGAGGATTAAACAGAGAAAACTTAAATATTTCGGACACATTAAACGTCATGATAATCTAGAGAAGACCGTCTTGGAAGGGTACATAATGGGAAAAATAAAGAGAGGAAGACCTAGGCGAAGATGGCTGCAAGACATCGTTGATGATCTGCAGATAGATGCATCAGCAGCAGACCATCTTGCTCACAACCGAGAGGCCTACAGGAGTACTGTTAGGGAGGCAACGTTCCGCATGGGCATGCAAATGAATGAATGAATAAGTAGTATTGTCATTAACTACTACAACTATTATTACTAATGTTGTTGTTTACTAGTAATACTGTTGATGCTACTGCTGCTACCACAACTAATACACTACTACCATTACTACTACAATTACTACTACTACACTACTACTACTACTACTACTACTACTACTACTACTTACTGGCGGCTGCAAAAACTGTTAACATTATAGAGGCCCATCATTACCCAGTAAGAAATTCTTCAGCTTCCTCCTCTTCTTCTTCTTCTTCTTCTGTATTCAAGTTATGGGTCATACTAAATCGGAAGCTGTGTCGCCAGGACGAACCCCACATTTCTGTTCAAGTCCTCGCGGCAGCCCCGCAGCTTCTGCCTCAGGTCCATCCTCTTTGGCCAGGCCTGGCTTCTTAGGAGTCTGGTTTGTGCTCCAGTCATACAGGGGAGTGCGTCCACGTCAGATATCTCGAGTCGCTGCAGCTGGCTATAGTGGCCTGTTCGTAATCAGAACAGGATGGTCTGTTGGCGTCTCTGTAGTTGATGGTGTCAGCTACTGATACTGCAGCAACTGCTGTCATCTGTTATTCAGTGTTTTGTGTGACAGGCATTAAGCGAAATATTACATTAAACAGTGCTACAAAGTAAAGCCTGTTTCTGCTGGTTATTTATTCCAGCGGCTGGATTACTTATTCCCATATAATGCATCAGACGCTTTATCAGTGCACGTTATCATTGTCACCGATAATCTGTGACTTTTAGCCACAAATGGCCAGCTGTCATTTGTTCCAGGGCCGCTCTGTATATTTATATGGCCCTTTTCATAAAACGCGCAGAGAAAAGCTCAGCGCTGTGACAGAATTATACGGGCTTTCGAATTAAAACGATTTCTTTTCGCCATTCCCAGCCCATGTTTAGAATCTGACGCTGGGATATCTGATTATTCTTGATAGGTGTTAGTATACACGCGCTAGGTAATAAGGAAAGGCGCGGATTTGGAGACCTACGCGGGGAAAAAAAGAAAGCTGAGAACACGCACCGACCTGAACCCCGACGCATGAGCTTTAGCACGTTCACGAGAGTCGTGTCCCGTAGCATTTGCATGCCGTAGGAGGTTCTTCTGGGCCGCTGCAACAAATTGAGGAAGTGATGCCAGCACCTGTCCTCGAAGCTTTTGTTTTCTTAGGCACATCTCGGGTACTCGGGTACCAATGCAGAGTTGACCCCGGTGCTGGTCGGTCATAAAAATTCTCTCTTCCACCTCCCCATCCCCTCTTTTCCACCTCGTGCGAAATTGAACCAGGGAATAGCGATTTTCCATTTAAGTAGTGATTTTCCATTTAAATAGTGATATTTAGTGATTTTCCATTTAAATAGTGATATTTAGTGATTTTCCATTTAAATAGTGATATTTAGTGATTTTCCATTTAAATAGTGATATTTAGTGATTTTCCATTTAAATGGTGATAAGTAGTGATTTTCCATTTAAATAGTGATAAGTAATCATTTTCCATTTAAATTGTGATAAGTAGTGGTTTTCCATTTAAATAGTGATAAGTAGTAATTTTCCATTTAAATAGCGATTTTCCATTTAAATAGTGATTTTCCTTTTAAATAGTGATTTTCCTTTTAAATAGCGATCTTCCATTTAAATAGTGATTTTCCATTTAAATAGTGATAAGTAATGGTTTTCCATTTAAGTAGTGATTTTCCATTTAGTTAGTGATAAATAATGAATTTGTATTTAAATAGTGATGTCCCATTTAAATAGTTACAACTAGTGATTCCATTTAATAGTTTCTAAGTTTCAGTGATTTTAGTGCAGTCTTAGAGGATTGTAATAGAAGAAAGAGCAAGAAACTTCCTAACTTTTACACCTCCTTCGGAGATGTTGCCTGTGAAAGTATTCTTTACCATTTCAAGTGTACTGCAGTAAATTCCCAGTTCTGTACTTCACGATATTATTTTGAAGTCCTTTTATTCCAATTTCCAAAGAGAGAAAGAAACAGACAAACAAACAAGTAGACAAAACGCCGTCGACATTAAAGTTTAAAACTGGTAGCCAGTCACATTTCCTACACTAGTATTAAGCCTGTGGCTAGTATGTATAATTGTCGCCTCCCCTGTTATATTGTAGTTTCCGTTGTTACAGACGCTGCTTCCGTGGTCACATGACCTTTCGTACACGGCTGCCAACCTTTTTTCCCCCTCAAAAATATGTAAAATTGCATCATCTAGAATTATCTTGATTTTTAAAAGGATTTATTTAAAAGATATCAAGGAAATATTTTTTCTTTTAAAATAATGCATAAATGAAAATTAATATGGGAAATGTTATTGACAGTAATGCTAATATGTTATTAATGCTGATGTGCCATTAATGGTAATAATTACCTTGACACTGTCACAAAAGAATGAAGATCATCATCATCGCCTTCAGCATTTGAAAGGCATATTTTTCTTATATGCTGCCATTAAGTTGTTCCTATAGCTTCTGAAGCGTCAGGAGGAAGTTGATAAATGGCAAAATAATGTCGTGCTAAGCTGACTTTGACTATTAAAATAACAGCAAGAAGTTCCAGTTTCATCTTATTGCAATTTGACTGTCAGCAGTGTTGATCTTCCACAAATCAACAAGATGGTCACAGTTTACAAATAGCACAAGAGCAACTGATCCTTCAAGACTAGAGGATTCAATATAAGCACGTATAAAAGTCATAGACGCTTAAGTTTTAAAGGGCACTGCACTTGTGTATTATCTTAGACTTCGCATGCATTTTCACATCTGGGCATTCTGCTTTGCTGGCACATGTGCAAAATTTACAGTGAACTTTGCTATCATCCCCGGCAAACATCATTATCCATTTCGCAAACAGTCCATCTTTTTAACCTTTCTTGTCTAAAGTTTTGTTCATATTTCTTGAATTTTTACATTTCCATAGAAATGTAAAGAAGAAATAGTTCCAGTAAATATATTCTCACACTTAAACACGTTATTGAGGGAAGAAGAGACAGAGGAAGACAGAGAGAGAGAGAGAGAGAGTTGTTGGACGGGCTGTCAGTGTGGCTAGGAATAAAGTCACAGGCGGACCTCATAATCAAAGCAAAAGACGGGGAATTGTGAAGAGAAATGATCGCATACGCCACGCGGCATGGCACTTGGATTGGAACACATTTTTGCACTGATAGCAATGGGGCTGTTGAACAAAGTTTCCGGAATGTCGGGTTATCCTAACAAGAATAATTTTGTGAATCCACTTCACTGATTCGTTCTCCAAAATACTAATTAAGACCAACTCTGGTGTCCATGTAACAGAAAGGGCCCAACTAAAACTAAACAATGGAAGGTTAAGACTAACACTAGTGTCCATATAACATAAAGAGGCCAACTATAACTAGACAATGGAAGGTGTCCATATAACATAAAGGGGCCAACTATAACTAGACAATGGAAGGTGTCCATATAACAGAAAGGGGCCAACTAAAACTGAATGCCTCCTGAAAGACAGGTGATTTAATTATGCATCAAAACTAAACCGCCCTCACTTGCAGGGATGACATTCCTCCCCTAACCCTCTGTGGTCCTTCCTCTCCCTTAATTATATAATAACATCTCGCAGTGGACTGGTAGTTTGATTGTCATCCCAGAGCTAGGCAACTCCAAGGCGATTCCATTAGTGACCTAATTAGTTTTGACCTGTTATCTTATTTAAGACAGCTAACTTCCTGCATTATAAATAAGTGTTGCCAGTCTGCAAAACTTTAAACACTGGAACATAGATTTCATTTGCTGAGAAAGGGCTGATTTTGGACGATCTAAAAAAAAGTGTCCGTTTTAAAAATTAGTTACATAGTAGATTTAGTTTTAAAATATCCAGATTTATAGATAACATCTAGATGACTATTTTCATTTATCTAGGCAGGACAAGAATTATCTATATTAAAAACAGAAAAATCTAAATTTGCAACCCTACTTCCGTATCTAGCCAGAACTTATCTCCCTTTCGCAACTTCCGTTTCCTTTTGTTTGAAGGTTTGCGAAGGGGAACACTGGGATTACCCCACCCTGGGATTTGTTACCCTCCCAGGGATCCAGTGTCTGAAATGTCAGCCGCAGATCAATAATGTAGAGATTTTGCATGATTATATGAGCCCGTAAGACCTGCTGCATAGGGAGGCCATGAAGTCTGGAAACAAGGCAAAAAAAAAGCATAATGAATGGGTTTATATATTACATTACAATACACGAGTTACTCAGTGACATTATGCGATACGTTTCACTACGTCGCCCCCCATTGGCAGTGCACAGTTCAATGCGTCATGTAAAACTGCGATGATCGCGGCGCACTAATCAAATAAAAGAACAATATTATCCAGGTTTCCAGACATCATGGCTGCCTCGTAGCCTTGTAGAATCTTGTTTTTTCTTTCTTTCTTTCAAAGCTTTATTCTTTTCGTTTAAGTGTTAATGTATTTTTTTTCCTTATGATCACAGATCTCGTGTTCAGATTTCTGTTTTAAAATAAATAGAGGATAGAATGATACGTGAACTAACAATTGATTCTCATGATCTCTCTCTCTTTATCTCTCTCTCTCTCTCTAGATTATGATTAATTGTCTGGTGTGTTTGTTTCAGTTTTTGGTTCTGATGTATAGGTTGTCGAACACAGTTTTTTAAAAAAAATGTAGGTTGGGAAATGTGGAGAAAGAAAAGGGGTAGAGTTCGAGCTCAAAGAGAGTTTGAGAAATCTTTGTCAGAAGTCAGGAATGAAGAATTATTATTATTATTAATAACTGTGTAGTGTCTGTAATTCCTTCTTGGTCTTGACACTTTCATGCTATGCTCACGCGAGTGTGCCTGCGTATGTGTATGTATGTGTGTGAGGGAGAGAGGAAAGGAGCGAGAGAGACGTTTCAGTTGTTCTTCTCCCCTCCCCCTTTTTTCCTTTTTTTTTCCTAAGAGTAATTATGATTTCTGTAACGCGTTATACTATTTGTTATGAATTTCATTTGTCCCACCTGGCACTATTTTTCATACTTTTTTCTTCTTTAAGTACCGCTAATGTTCTTTCTCACTTCATGTATACTCACTTTCAAAAAACAGCAGAAAATAAGTATAAACCTGAATGTATGAGATCGATGTTTGAACGAACATCTGTGTACATCCTCCACTTATACAGACAGCAGCGTATATCAGCGATGTTCTGGTGGCGCACCTTTGCTCGCAGACAGGGGTTGCCGTCGGATTCCAGCGACAGCTTCTCCGCGCATAGTATGCCGGGAACTCATTTTTTACACATGATTCCTGCGGGAACGGTACGGCTCGGCTCCGATGAATCAAACCCATAGTCTGTGGGAAAACGAGGAAGGAATTACTCGGGATTAAACCACATTCACGTTTACTGTAAGACCCTCATTGTCCGCCCCATCCCTGGGTCACATTTTCTCTAACTTTATCCTTGGAATATAAGGAAAGCATACATCAGTACAGTATTCTTAAAAATCTGGTATACGTGTCGTTAACACTAATGGCCGGTTGTTTTAAACATTAAATAGTTTAATCCGAAAATACTTTTGTAGATTTAATAACGACAAACTACAATAGTTTCCATGAGGCGAGACATAATATAGACTTGTAACGTGTGTTAGAAACTTATATGACAGAGCTTCGTGTTTTCAGATATCAGAGTGACTTCAGTGAAAAATGATATACAGTGTAGCTGCCAGCGTTCGTTTGTACGTAAGTTGTGTTTGTAATAAGTTGTGCGAAAAAAAGCAGAACTAGGGGAGAATATTTGAGAGAACGCGTTATATTTGGTGTTCACAAGATGTCAAACCATGCAGACCTGAGGCGTTAGATATGGCCAGAGGACACAAGCTTGGGGCAAAAGCTTTTGGGGTTTCCTATCAGAATCTGGAGAGGACTGCGGGCTTTTGCCATGTCGACAAATATCATGATCTGAAGTGACCAACAACCTCGAACGCAGAAGAAAAAGAAGAAGACAAGGTGTCAGGTTTTGCCAAGTTATATCTTTTCCCATGGCTTTCATGTGGCCGTCGTGGAGTTGTGGACATTCCTTTCTAGGAGGTAGTCAGTTAAATGGCCGTTTTGGCAACGTTAATTTGATTTTTTTCTTGCCTCTGCTGTGTTATACGAGGGGAAGTCACTAAGTAACTGCAAATGCCTGTTTAAAAAAAAACAAACTAAATGCGACAGTAATTTGAAAACTTGTAATTTTTGAACCTACATTATTCCCCTATTTCTCAACGTAATCGCTGCCAACATTGATACATATGCCCCATCGTGTAATCAGTGATGCAATACTCATGCCGTAAAAATCGAGAGTCTGATTTCTGAACCATTCTTTACTTCTGTTTCCACCTCTTCGTCACTCGAGAATCTTCTCCCGCCAAGGTAGTTTTTCAATGGACCAAACAGGTGAAAATCACTTGGAGCTAAGTCAGGACTATAGGGTGGATGTTCAAGAACTTCCCAACCCAACTGGCTAATTTTCTCTTGGGTTAACCGAGCCATGTGGTCTGGCATTGTCATGAAGGAGAAGCACACCTCTAGTCAGCAGACCAGGACGTTTTCTTCGAATTGCATCCCGTAGCATCGACAGAACTTCACAGTACGACGCAGAATTCACGCTGTCACCATACTTCTGGAACTTCTATCAACTCTTATAATCTCATTCACACGCTGCACTGTCGCTTCTGTTGCAGTCTGAACAGGACGGCCATTTCGGAGTCAACGATTTCGGTGCGTCTCTGAGAACATTCTTTTACCTGGTTATAGACCGCTTTACGTGATAAACACTTTTCATCATAAACTGTAATCATTTCCTTATGAATGTCCTCAAGGCCACAGAAATCGGACTACACTTCTCTTGTTCTTCATTGGTACACACTAACAGTTGGGTTTTGTTATTGCTTTGCGCAGGCGCACGTAACCCCCAGCGCCCCCTACATACAACTGTTATAAAGTTGGATGATGGTACTTACTAAGGATATATTTAAATACTACCTGATAGCTGCCTTGAAAATATTTCAATTTGCGAATTACTTAGTGACTTCCCCTCGTATAGAGGTAACGGTAAAACGTTGTGTATTAAAGGCATATAGGCTCGTATTTCTATGAAAGTGTGGTGTGGTCAGTATCACGCCTGGCCGCATTTACCTTCCCAGGTTTATCTAGTACCTATTTTTAGAGGTTGGGTGGACACCGGGGTCTTTTTGGTGTATGCCAGAAGAAATCCCACTGCTGAGACTTGAACCTGGTACCACCGGATTAGTAAGCCGAGCTCTTAACCATTCAGCCAACCAGACAGCGTGTTATATAAAGAGCCTTATGAAAATGTCGTATGTGAAATGGTGTAAAGGTAAAGGTAATCCTGTCATGCCTTAGAGGCACATAGGGATATGGTGTTAGTGCCCATATTTTCCGTGACCTATCAGCACACTAGAGGGTGATATGGTCAGTATCACGCCTGGCTGCCTTTCCTTCTCTAACTCCAGAAGAAATGGGGTACGCATTTCTACAGCTGGGTGACTGGGGTGCCTCCGGCCGGATTCGAACCCCCCCCCCCCCCCCGACCTTCGCCATAAGAGACCAGTGCACTAATCACTTCGCCACTCAGACACCCGTATGGTAAAATGGACTGTTTTGTTTTGATTTGCAGCAACCAGTTTGACATAAACATGTCAGATAGACATACACACAAGTGCGTGCAATGGCTATGTCGATACCTGCATGTATTATGTATAGGCAGGCCAAGGAATGTTCATTGGTCACGATAGAATAGTAAATAAGTCAGTCATCCGGCCACTTGTACAGCCAGGAGGGGTGAGAAATAGATTGTTGGGAGGAAGTATGGCGACAGCTGATATGTTTATGTAATATTCAAGAAGGCAAGCGTGAAATTGATTTTTTGAGGAGGCTGAGAGAATACTATGGGGAAGGTGGTAAACCTGCTGCAAATGTGACTATGTATCGTTCTCAGTTTTACATATATATATATATGCACACGCACCAGAGGTCGTTAGATAGATAAAAAAAAAGACTTCTTATCAAAGAACCTGTGTCATTTGCATTAAAGAGAAGATGACTGGCTCGGAACAACATCCGGGGCTTACGCTGTAATGAAGTGTGAAAACTTGAAAGGTAAAAGCAAAATGGGAAGATCGTGTTTTTTTTTTGTGTTCTTTCCTTAGCAGCGAAACAGATACGTTGTTTATCTAGTTACCGTGCTAAGCTTGGCCTAACTGCTGTCAACTGTCAGCTTATTTCTGCGTGTAGCAGCCGAGTCCTGTTATTTAACATAAGACGGTGAGAGTGACTGATAGTTGCGATTAGCCGCTTTCATTCATTCATTCATTTACATGTCCCTTGCGGAACTTTGCCTCCCTAACAGCTCTCTAGAAGGCCTCTCGGTTGTGAGCAAGATGGCCTGCTGCTGATGCATCCATTTGCAGATCATCAACGATGTCTTGCAGCCATCTTCGCCTTGGTCTTCCTCTCTTTCTTTTTCCCATTATGTAGCC
The DNA here is from genome assembly GCA_009760885.1 of Achatina immaculata. Taxonomy (NCBI): domain Eukaryota; kingdom Metazoa; phylum Mollusca; class Gastropoda; order Stylommatophora; family Achatinidae; genus Lissachatina; species Lissachatina immaculata. Next base: position 9,875,482 of record CM019703.1, read on the forward strand.
TTCCCAGACAGTCTTCTCTAGATTATCATGACGTTTAATGTGTGCAAAATATTTTTAAGTTTTCTCTGTTTAATCCTCTTTACTAGCCAGCCTTCTTCAATATTAAGTTCTTGTAGTATGGATATATTTGTTCGCGTTAGTACAAGAAAATGCGTTGTTTATACTGTTCGGATATTCGAGTTCGTATTCTGCCGAATAATGACAGAACGGGACCATACGTTAAAAAAAGTGGGTGGGGGTAGTGCATAGTAGCTTACCCAGAACGTAAAGAGATATTTCGTGCAGGTTGTCCAAAAACTGGCGTCAAGGTACAGTGCTTCTTCAGTTGACCCCACAGCCACGGGGCCTCTAGCGATCCCTGCCCGGTTAGCCATGTTAGGTCTGTTACTGGGAGTACTAGCTCTAAGGTGGGGCAGGGTCTTGGTCAGCCTTGGCGCCTGCATGTTAGGTATGGGTCGCTGATTGCCATATCGGTGTCTTCGCCTCTCCCCCCCCCCCCCCCCACTCACCCCAAAGCGTGGGATATAAATAGCTGTCGTAACTGAATGGGACCGTATATGCTTTAAAGGGAACATTTCGAAACTTGAGCCTGCATTGGGAGTAAATATCCCAGGCCAGAGAGCCCTGTAAAGTGTGACAGCGTGCACCAGTGTGTCCTGTGACGGTTTGTTATTGACGCGGTTTGAAGCCGGCTTTTAGGGGAGATGGGGGGGGGGTAAAGTGGAGGTGATCTGTGGTGGTGGTGGTGGTGGTGGAAAGAAGACATAGGGGCCACATCCTCGGAAGCGGCCCGCATGGGTCCGCTGTTCATTTACAAAACCAGACTGGTGAATGACAAACAGCACGCAGACTCCGTTCTGAGCGCAAGCGAACTCCCGCTTGTCCTCACCTCACCTCTCTCTCTCCCTCTCTCAATCGCTAACCTCCACTTGTGCTGCGGATCCTGCGAGAAAGATTTGGAATCCAAACCCCGAGGTCAGTGGAGAAGTACCTCAAGTCGTGTTTGCATGGCGAGGGTAGTTTTACGTGCTGTTGATGAGGTTTGTGCTGTGTGTCACACAACGTTTATTCTGGCTGTCGGATCAGGATGAAGGTTAACCCTTTGTGAACTTCCAATTCGGATTTATACCATGGGTACTGAACAGGATCGATCCCAAGTGGGTAGAAAGTGTTAAAACGGGGATGAAGTGTAACAGTTGTTATATTTTTATTCAAGAAGTGTTGCTTGTGTATACATTATTCATTATTGTTATCTACAGTACCATGCGCAAGGTGCAACTTGTCTCAATTGGCAGTTACGCAGATTCTGGTCTTAATGATGGATATTGTTAATTGTTTTGTTTCTGGCCGCTCTGATGTCATGTGTATCTCTCGGTGACCGATTTAGAACGGTATTGTATTTGCCCCGGCATGAGATCGCCTCCAGCGTTATTGATCTGATGGTAATTGGTAATTCTGTGATGGATGTACAGTGGAGTCGTGATTTCCAAGTCATTGGTTGGCGCGCCCCCGACCCTGTTATGTGAGCAGTTCTCAGGTTATAAAAAGCTGGCTTCTCTTATGTTTTTTAAATGAAAGTTATTTTCTATTAACTTTACTGTTCCCTAATACTTTTTTTGTTTGTTAAAATATAAAATACAAACGAATAACTTGTGGCAGTAATAATGAGAAAAGAAAGGAAACTAATTTTCTTGATTCAACTTTTTCACTCCAAAAGAACACTTGTAGGGTTAGTAGATCTTGTACGCGCGCGCGCGCACACACACACACACACACATAAGGGAATCAGTGTTCGGAGCGATGTTTAGGCAAAGTAAAATGTAAAAAAATAGCACATCATTAACCCAATCCATGCTTTTAAATTATAGCGTAACTTCTGCCTATCCAGTTTCTATCTGCCAAAATGGTGGGAGTTTATTCTGTAGAACTAACCTGGAAGTGAAAGAGTTAATTACTTTCTTTGCTAGTTCAGTTTTTAGCACGACGTGAGGAAAGCATTGGCAGTTTCAGAGTTTTCTGTCTGAACAAAATACGCGCTATCCTGTGATTTTTTTTTTAACTGAAATCATGTGATAAGTTTTCCACCACCTTTCATTATGGCAAATAGCACTTTATATAGTCCATTTCTCTTACACTGTAAGCCAGTGGTGACTACAGTCCGACTTTCAGTGAAAATTATATTAGTAGATTGTTCATATGTGGCAATTTCGGGAATCGAATATTGTTACCATACCCCCCCCCCCCGCGCGCCTGGTCAACAAATGTTAACTGTGAACGTTTTCTCCATATGTCTTTCTTTCTTTTCTTTATCTCCTTCTTTCCTAAATAATTAACAGCGGGTAACCTTTTATGAATATTTTTCATTATCACAATAACGTATTGTTTCATCTCCGAGTACACGAGCCTTATACTAGAATTAACAGAGCCACCACATTAATCAGACTGTGTCAAGTTAATGTTGGCACATTCATTAAGGGCTCCACGTATGCACATTCTGTATCGCTTACAGCTGCTCATCACCGCCGTGATAATATATGACCGCATAAATTAGCCATTTTAAAAAATAATTGTCTTCATGCCATCTGCCCAAATTGCGATCATTTTGTTTTTTTGTTGAAATCTACAGCACATGTCAGCGTTTATGTTCCTGTTTCCCGGCTCGTCTTACTCCGACACTGGATTTATCAGTATCTGTATGGACCGGCCCAAACAGTGTTTAAATTGTGCGTATTAATTCTTTCACTCCAAGACAGCGCTGGCTCAGAAGGAATGTATAAACTAGGAAAAAAGTAGGAACAGCTTTATTACTTAACGACAACAAAGTTCTGACGTTTCTGGCGTTAGCCTTCATCATACACACACAAATAGGACGAAGAATCAGAGAGAGAGAGAGAGAGAGAGAGAGAGAGAGAGAGAGAGGAGACATGCGATAATGCATATCAAATGCTTTATTGGAAGTGTGCATACGAGTTTCAACTTGTGCTCTTCCAAGACTGAAGCTAAGTTTTCCATACATTGCAGTTTTTCATTAATTTTTTTTCGTTAACATAGGATTCATGTGAATCTATAGTTTAACTACTGTCTCTGATTCTTCGTCCTGTTTGTGTGTGTATGATGAAGGCTAACGCCGGAAACGTCAGAACTTTGTTGTCGTTAAGTAATAAAGCTGTTCCTACTTTTTTCTTAATTTATACATTTTGGTATCACAGCTTTAATGGAGCACCTCGTGTATAGTTGTATACTTATACACTAATTATTGTGGCTCAGAAGGACATCTAGGCAAAGTAAATAAAATGAAAAGTAGCACATTTCTAACTCAACGTATATTTTTTTTTTCATTTATCGTGTAACTTCTTTCCAGTCTCTCTCTCTCTCTCTCTCTCTCTCTCTCTCTCTCTCTCTCCCCCCCCCCCCCCCCATCCTTTTTCTTCCATTTCTCCACAAAATGTATTCTGACAAAGCATGAAAATTAAATCAGGACTGAAAGGGTTAACGAGGAATAAAACAAATAGTCACATTAATTATTAATACTTTGATATATACAGAGAAAGACTGAAACGGACGCTATTCATATTTCAGATTGTCTATCAGCGGCCCCCGTCTCTGTGCTAGCAGAAAATTATCTCTTTTTTTTTTTTTTGGCGGGGAACAATTACGGACGGGCACAGCTGGCTATATTTTAACTCTCTGTGCTTCGTTCATGAGCGTTGCTGCTTAGCAAAAGAGTGAAAATATGAGTGTTTAGGAGTTTGTTTGTTTGTGTGCGCGCGCGCTCTCCGGTCGCATTTTAAAAACGTTATATTTTACGTAATCTAATGGGATGTGAAGAGTTTAACATGTTAATGTAAACAAAGATGTTAGTGTAGTTTTTATTAGCACGCTGTGTGTTGTTGCTGCTGTTTAATTGTAGTAGGATGTGTAGCAGTTGTTATGACAGTTATTATGACTTCGTTGGTTGTTTGTTAACTCTGGTGCGATGCTAGACGTTGACGGAGTCAGTGATTTCCCCAGCGTTTTGACCTTTTTTTTTGGTAAAGGAAAGCTGAGAGAGAGAGAGAGAGAGAGTGAGGAAAAAGGGAATGAACGAACACACACACACATATATATAATTATATATAATATATATATATATATATATAGAGAGAGAGAGAGAAAACAAAGAAACAGAGAACGAACGGAGATAGAGAGAAAACGAAGAGAGAGAGAGAGAGGTAGAATGAAGAGAAAAAGAGAATGAACGAACACATTTAGAGAGAGAGCGAGAGAACAGAAACAGAGAACGAAAGAGCAGAGATAGAAGAGAGAGAGAGAGAAAACGAACAAACAGAGAGATAGAGAACAAATGAACAGATAGAGAGAACGCACAAACAGAAAGAAAACGAACGAAAAAAACTAACAGAGAGAGAGAGAGAGAGAGAGAGGTCAGCAAGAAGAAAGACACCTCTCTTTTATTTAACGCTATCGTCTTCATATTATTATATATTTGTTTTTGTTTTTGTCACAGTTTATTTCAGGAAAGCTGAACTGCTTGTCTTGACCAAGCAACACCACGATAACACACATCCTGTAACAGATTTTTTAAAAAAAAGGGGGGGGGGGATCTGATGGCGACATTTCCCTTCTTTTCTCTGACCTTATCTTACTGTAAAACTAAACAGCCCAGCCCGTTCTGTCGCTCCTGCATTAGAGGTTCTCAGGAAGTTGGTGGAATGCCCTGTATATATAAGATTCATCAGTTAATCTTCGCATTCTGTGATATTAGTTTGATCTTTTTAGTTCGTGTTTAGGAAAAAACAAACAAACAAACAAACAAATAAAATGAAGGCCCTGTTTGTTTACGCCAGTACTGTCAGCCATCATGTTTAATTTATGGAAGCAATGTAAGTCCGGGAACACCGAGTTGTCTCTGCACGTATTCTAGTAGGGCGTTGCTGTGTTTTGATGAGCCAGTGGGAGCATCTGATGAGACAAGGAAGGGGAAGTAGATGAGTACAGGGGAGTGGGGATTGTGCTTTCTTTTCGAAAAGATCGGTGCATCGAAGCGAACAGATGGTAATTGTCATTTCTTCTCTTCTTCTTCTTCTTCGTCGTCATCCTCCTTTTTTCTTTATCATCGTAGTCGTCGTCCTTTTTTCCTTTATCATCGTAGTCGTCTTCGTCGTCGTCCTTTTTTCTTTATCATCGTAGTCGTCTTCGTCCTCCTCCTTTTTTTATTCGTGGGGGTGAAGACGCCCAATACGGTAATCAGCGACCCATAGCTGATATGTCACCGTCAGGGTTAGTGACTCATAGCTGACCAAGACCCTGTCCCACCTCTCCGTGGTACCCCCAGTAACAAGCATAGTTGGCTAACGGCGCCATAGTCCCCATGGTGGTGGAGTCTGCTAAAGAAGCATTGCTGTACTACAGCACTGAAAAAGTAGCCGCCGCTCTCTCTCTCTCTCTCCTCTCTCTCTCTCTCTCTCTCTCTCTCCCCCCCCCCCCCCCCCATCCTTTTTCTTCCATTTCTCCACAAAATGTATTCTGACAAAGCATGAAATTAAATCAGGACTGAAAGGGTTAACGAGGAATAAAACAAATAGTCACATTAATTATTAATACTTTGATATATACAGAGAAAGACTGAAACGGACGCTATTCATATTTCAGATTGTCTATCAGCGGCCCCCGTCTCTGTGCTAGCAGAAAATTATCTCTTTTTTTTTTTTTTGGCGGGGAACAATTACGGACGGGCACAGCTGGCTATATTTTAACTCTCTGTGCTTCGTTCATGAGCGTTGCTGCTTAGCAAAAGAGTGAAAATATGAGTGTTTAGGAGTTTGTTTGTTTGTGTGCGCGCGCGCTCTCCGGTCGCATTTTAAAAACGTTATATTTTACGTAATCTAATGGGATGTGAAGAGTTTAACATGTTAATGTAAACAAAGATGTTAGTGTAGTTTTTATTAGCACGCTGTGTGTTGTTGCTGCTGTTTATAATTGTAGTAGGATGTGTAGCAGTTGTTATGACAGTTATTATGACTTCGTTGGTTGTTTGTTAACTCTGGTGCGATGCTAGACGTTGACGGAGTCAGTGATTTCCCCAGCGTTTTGACCTTTTTTTTTGGTAAAGGAAAGCTGAGAGAGAGAGAGAGAGAGAGTGAGGAAAAAGGGAATGAACGAACACACACACACATATATATATATATATATATATATATATATATATATATATATAAGAGAGAGAGAGAGAAAACAAAGAAACAGAGAACGAACGGAGATAGAGAGAAAACGAAGAGAGAGAGAGAGAGGTAGAATGAAGAGAAAAAGAGAATGAACGAACACATTTAGAGAGAGAGCGAGAGAACAGAAACAGAGAACGAAAGAGCAGAGATAGAAGAGAGAGAGAGAGAAAACGAACAAACAGAGAGATAGAGAACAAATGAACAGATAGAGAGAACGCACAAACAGAAAGAAAACGAACGAAAAAACTAACAGAGAGAGAGAGAGAGAGAGAGAGGTCAGCAAGAAGAAAGACACCTCTCTTTTATTTAACGCTATCGTCTTCATATATATTTATATATTTGTTTTTGTTTTTGTCACAGTTTATTTCAGGAAAGCTGAACTGCTTGTCTTGACCAAGCAACACCACGATAACACACATCCTGTAACAGATTTTTTAAAAAAAAGGGGGGGGGATCTGATGGCGACATTTCCCTTCTTTTCTCTGACCTTATCTTACTGTAAAACTAAACAGCCCAGCCCGTTCTGTCGCTCCTGCATTAGAGGTTCTCAGGAAGTTGGTGGAATGCCCTGTATTATATAAGATTCATCAGTTAATCTTCGCATTCTGTGATATTAGTTTGATCTTTTTAGTTCGTGTTTAGGAAAAAACAAACAAACAAACAAACAAATAAAATGAAGGCCCTGTTTGTTTACGCCAGTACTGTCAGCCATCATGTTTAATTTATGGAAGCAATGTAAGTCCGGGAACACCGAGTTGTCTCTGCACGTATTCTAGTAGGGCGTTGCTGTGTTTTGATGAGCCAGTGGGAGCATCTGATGAGACAAGGAAGGGGAAGTAGATGAGTACAGGGGAGTGGGGATTGTGCTTTCTTTTCGAAAAGATCGGTGCATCGAAGCGAACAGATGGTAATTGTCATTTCTTCTTCTTCTTCTTCTTCTTCGTCGTCATCCTCCTTTTTTCTTTATCATCGTAGTCGTCGTCGTCCTTTTTTCCTTTATCATCGTAGTCGTCTTCGTCGTCGTCCTTTTTTCTTTATCATCGTAGTCGTCTTCGTCCTCCTCCTTTTTCTTATTCGTGGGGGTGAAGACGCCCAATACGGTAATCAGCGACCCATAGCTGATATGTCACCGTCAGGGTTAGTGACTCATAGCTGACCAAGACCCTGTCCCACCTCTCCGTGGTACCCCCAGTAACAAGCATAGTTGGCTAACGGCGCCATAGTCCCCATGGTGGTGGAGTCTGCTAAAGAAGCATTGCTGTACTACAGCACTGAAAAAAGTAGCCGCCGTTATAACCGGCTCCCGCGCCGATACGATGCTGTGCCTCCACATCTCTACATCATTGGTTGCAAAAAACACCAGCTCGCAGTTACAGGAGTTATTATTCGTCGTTGTCGTCCTTCCTTTTCTTCTTCATCGTAGTCTTCGTCCTCCTCCTTTCTCCTTCCTCTTCTTCGTCGCCATCGCCATCCACTAGCTTCTCCTCCTTCTTTGTAGTCGTCGTCGTCCTCCTCTTTATTCTTCTTCTTTCTCATTTTTTCTTTCTCATTTTTCTTCGTCATCGTTGTCGTCGTCGTCGTTGTCCACCTTCTCTTCCTCCTTCCCTCTTCTTCTTCGTCGTCCTTCTTATTCTGTCTCCCTGGAACTGCGAGCTGGTTTTCATCCATTGCGGTGCAGATGCTGAGACACACCTTCTTGTTGAATTAGGAACGAGTTTTTGTTTTCTTTGCAGTCCCTGGGTACATTTAAAAGGCAAGGTATACTTCTTAACAGACTTCGCCGCCATGGGCGATATAATGATCCCTGCCCCGTTAGCCAGGCTAGGCTTGTTACTGGAGAGGGACGGAACAAGGTCTTGGTCGGCTGTGGTTCGCCAACCATGGTGCAAGGAAGTGAAGCGAAAAATAAGTAGGTCCTGTCTCACGACCTGTACACAACACGACTAAGAAATACATTTATCACTGAACGTGAACAACCTGGATCGTCTTTAACTGCACAGTGCACGGAAAGTTCAGCAAGTTCGTGATCAGGTCCGGAAGTGTTGGTCGTCATTCTGTTCTTTCACTGTGGTATAGACGTGAACCGAATGTCCCCTCTCTTCTTGGCACAACCTTAGCTACGGTTAGACGCAGCTGTTGGCCCGTGAAGCCTGCACTAAATGCAGCCAGGCGTGATACTGATCACATGATATTTTCATGTGCTAAATGTCTTGGAAATATGGACCTACCACCATATTCCCAACGTGCCTTAATGACGTGCGAAGTGGTTAGTGCACTAGTCTCTCATGGCGAAGGTCGGGGGTTCGAATCCGGCCGGAGGCGCCCCAGTCACCCAGCTGTAGAATTAGGTACCCGACTTCTTGAATTGGGGAAGGAAAGGCGGCCAGGCGTGATACTGACCTCATCATCCTCTAGTGTGCTGACAGGTCAAGGAAAATATAGGCATTAACACCATATCCCCTAGGTGCCTCTAAGACATGACAGGATTACCTTTACCTTAATGGAAACGAGGGATTTCACCTTTACCTTGACCGATAGATGAAGTGAAAATATATGACCAAGACAAATGTGACATTACTACACATTGGGCGCCCGACGGGTAATGTTTTAGTGCGTTTTGTCTCTAAAACAGAGGTTTGAGTCTGGCCGAAGACGCCCTGGAAGTATCTGCATCCTTCTGGGGTAACCAGTCTGGTCCTGTCAAGAGCAGTGACAGCACATCTTCCGTGGTGTCTCTTCGGCGTGACATGACCGCCTTTACGTTAGTGCTGTTTGTCAGAAAAAAATGTCAGGGTAGAAAATATGATAGCTTACCATAATCCATGAAGTCAGTTGAGATAACTAACGAAATTACGTTTATAATACCATTGGAGCAAGTGGTTAGACTGGTACAGCAAAACCAAGAGCAGGAGTCAGCGACGCGGAAAACATCCGGCATTGCTCCTTAAGGATTTGTTTTGTGCTATTTGAAGATTATGGGTGTTACTGCATCGAATGCCCAACCACTGTACGTAAAGAAGGAAGGTTTTACTCGGGTAAAACACGCATTTTCTCATTGTAGCTGCATTTCTCTTCCTGCGGTGACTTCCAGAAAGTGTAAAGGAGCTATTGAAGCGCCTTGTATGTCGATGTCTGCTTTGTATTAATGAGTCTTTAAGCCGAGATGTCGAATTTTGAGTATTAAACTAAACTATATAAGCCGCAGAAGGTGGCAGGCGGTTTATGAGAAGAATCAGTTTCACAACAAAGCAGCTTTTTTGCCTGTTCTGACTTCTCTGTAAAGTAGCGCAGGTGTGTGTGTGTTTTATATTTAAGAGAGTCGGATCAGGAGGAGGTAGTGGCCGTCGTGTATGGTGTATGTTGAGTGTGTTTTATTTATGGCTAAAGGTGGAAGTTTTTAAGTTCGTTTGTCTTACTGTACCACCCCCCTCAAAAACGGAGATGGAGAGTCACGTAGATTATTTTGACTTGCTACCCAGTCTTGAAATAAACGGAGAATTTTTTTTTTTTTTTTGGGGGGGGGGGGGAGATAAATACCATGGTATTTTCGGTAGTAATAATCACTTTTCTTGGCGTGTGTTTGGTGAAATTGTTCTCGGAGGTTTTTGTCTCCCGTCATTTCTGGACGAGTTACAACTTGTTACGGAGTACCGCTAAACATCGCTGCGTATTCTTTGGAGGAATACACCAGCACCCACTGTGAGCGCTAGCGTGCATCTCTCCACACTGTAAACGTCTTCGCTCCTAGTGCTTGCGAGTACTTGTTACAGTAATTTCCGGACAGGTCCGTCTATTTCTCTTCCCCCCCCCCCCCCCCCAAGATACAGAGACAAGACACTGCAGAATAAATAAGCAAGCTATTGGGATTTTTAATTGCTCCTACCCGCTTACGCTCGTCAGTCGTCGACATCCGCTCGTGAATCGTGCGCCCGTAGTCCTCGGCAGCATGCTCGTGTTGCCTTGCAGTGCTCGTACGTGTGTCACTCCGCCCGGCGGCGTGCATCAGCGGCGGAAGAAATGAACCCCCACCAGCTCTGGGAAAATTGCGAGAGATTTCCATCCATCATGGCGTATCGGGATATGTTTACAACGTTTTATGAGTTAATTCGTGTGAAATACTTCCGCCTTCTCGCAGCTGACCACTATTCCATGTGGATAAAATTCCAGGATTACCCAGTATTTCCACTGGGGGGACATTTAAACCTGTTATCTTCTGTGGTTCGTCTGATTCGGAACCCTCGGGTAGGAGGAGAAGAAGATAGAAAGTGGTGTTCGGGTTTTTTTTTGGATGCTTACTTGTCTTGGCAAGTGTCTAAACTCATGTAAGTCACGGGGAGAACTTCTTGAAAGTGGCATGTACACACAGTGTGGGCCAGTTTGAGCCTTCTGTAACGAAATCGTCAGATTATTTGTGTGGAGATAGCGACTGATAGCTGACGTGGTGGATTCATCACGCAGAGTCACGTTGTGTGCGTGTGTGTGTGGGTTTTTGATTGTTTCCTTGATTATTGACACGCCGAATACAGGGGGCTGTTTATCAGAGCTATCTTTAGATGTTTTCTACATCTGGCTGTCAAGCTTGATACGATTTCATTTGCATGTTAATCTCTCTCCTTCTGTCAAGAATGTATTCAGTACATCATCATTCTCATAATATGCGAATAGACTGACGCTTTTATCTCATGCTTACCCCACCCCCCCCCCCACCCCGTTGTCATTTAATCCAGTGCACATGTAACATTTTGTGAAGTGTCATTTGCTTTCAGTACGTGTCACGTTTTCCAGTAACATTTCTATGTAGCTTGTAGTTCTAGCAGATGAAAGGAATTTTTGTTTTCGGTGTAGGGCCTGCACGTTACTTCCTCCCTTTACTGGGCTAATAAGAATGCATGTGATCTTTTCCTTGTGGCTTCTCCAGGCATCGAGGGAACAGCTGCTAGCCGTTGTGACATATAGGTTTCCCCATGTGTCAGTGATACGTCGAGTCCGTCCCCCCCCCCCCCCCCCGTGTGTCGTGAGACGTCGAGTTTCCCCGTGTGTCAGCGAGACGTCGAGTTTCCCCGTGTGTCAGCGAGACGTCGAGTTTCCCTTGTGTGTATGCCATTTGTTTTTGTTCCATTATCCATATTATTGTCAGGGTTGGGCAGAAATGTTTAGTTTTCTGTTCAGAACTGGTCTGTCTGTCTGTCTGTCTGTCTGTCTGTCTGTCTGTCTGTCTGTCTCCCCTTCCCGTTTGTGGCCTGTGCTGCTTTAAAACTATATATTCTCCTTTTTTTTAAGAGTATGCCCCATCCCCTCTCTTTTTCTTTCTCTCTCTCACCCTCACCTGACAATTCCTCTTTCCTAGAGTAGAGCTGTTGTGCCCCGCTCAGGGTCAGTTTTGTGTGAGAGAGAGAGAGAAAGAGAAAGGGAAGACAGCAGAGCTCTACTGTAGTGTCTATTTTAGGCAAGGCTAGCGAGAGCCACATGAAAGACTTGGCGCTCGTCAGTCGCTGATGACGCAGATCAGACGTTCGGCGTTCCTGTTGCTCTGATCTTGTTTTTATACTCTTGTTGTATTGTCTGCCTTGTTCTCGTTGTGTCTGTTCTGTTCTCCTTTTATTGTCAGTTCTATTCTCGTTATATTAATTGTTCTGTTCTCATGTTGTCTTTTCTGCATTCGGTGTTCTGTCTGTTCTGTTCACCTTGTATTGTTTGTCTTGTGCTCGTTGTATTGCCTGTTTTGTTCTCCTTGTATTGTCTGATATGTTCTTTGTTTGTCTGTCCTGTTCGTGCTGTGTTGTCCACTCTCTTCTGTTTGTTTTGCCTGTTCTGTTTTTTTTTAAATATTAAAGTCTTCCGTTCTGTTCTCATTGTATCTGTGTATTGTGTTCACGTTGTATTGTCTGTTCTGTCCTGTTCTCGTTGTATTGTCTGTTCTGTCCTGTTCTCGTTGTATTGTCTGTGCTGTTCTCGTATAACGTCAGTACTGTTTTTGTTGTATTGTCTGCCCTGTTCTTGTTTTATTGTCTGCCCTGTTCTCGTTTTATTCTGTGCCCTGTTCTCGTTCTGTTGTCTGCCCTGTTTTCGTTTTATTCTGTGCCCTGTTCTCGTTCTGTTGTCTGCCCAGTTCTCTTTGTATTGTCTGCCTTGTTCTCGTTCTAGCCTGCCATATTCTCGTTCTGTTGTCTGTCGTGTTGTCTTTATATTGTCTGTCCTATTCTCTTTGTATTGTCTGCCCTGTTCTCGTTCTATTGTCTGTCGTGTTCTCTTTGTATTATATGCCATGTTTGATGAGAATCACCCAGATAAGCTGACAAAGAACGCCCCATGTCAGATTAGTTTGGCTAAAAAACCGTCATGGCATTTGCTGATAGTGTTCTTTATGGTACATTCACGGTTATAACTTGCCCTCCATCTTCCACCTCCTACATGATAAGCTGATAAGTCAGCTCTTGTATATTTGTCCTTTACATTCGTAAATGTTGCATACGGTCAGAATTACCTCGCTACTACTAAGATATTGCCAGGCGAAGTAACAAAGATCGGATCTATGCTCTGCAAGTCTTTTGGTTCAGTACGGTGGTTTCCAACCTGGTTAAGACCATGGATGTATAAAGCCAGTGATAATCTGCACCGGCCCGCCGTACACTCCCCTGCCTCTGGGTGGTAAATTAAAACTTTCAGATGTTCTGCGTAATCTAGACTTAACTCCGCGGACCTCAGTTTGGGTATCACTGGGAAGCATGTAGTGCGATTTATCCAGGGGCACGGTGTTTATTGTACGACGTCTCGACTACACATGGTAGCTGCTGCCAGTCGTGTCACATTTTACCCGCAGCTGTCGGAATTGATATCAGTGTCACATGTAAGTGATAGAACGCTTGGAATATCAAGTTTTCTTTTTTTAAATCAATTCAGATACGACACAACTAGCCACGACGTGGTGACACAACATAACTAGCCAAGACGTGGTGACACAACATAACTAGCCAAGACGTGGTGACACAACATAACTAGCCACGACGTGGTGACACAACATAACTAGCCACGACGTGGTGACACAACATAACTAGCCACGACGTGGTGACACAACATAACTAGCCAAGACGTGGTGACACAACATAACTAGCCACGACGTGGTGACACAACATAACTAGCCAAGACGTGGTGACACAACATAACTAGCCACGACGTGGTGACACAACATAACTAGCCAAGACGTGGTGACACAACATAACTAGCCAAGACGTGGTGACACAACATAACTAGCCACGACGTGGTGACACAACATAACTAGCCACGACGTGGTGACACAACATAACTAGCCACGACGTGATGACACAACATAACTAGCCAAGACGTGGTGACACAACATAACTAGCCAAGACGTGGTGACACAACATAACTAGCCAAGACGTGGTGACACAACATAACTAGCCAAGACGTGGTGACACAACATAACTAGCCAAGACGTGGTGACACAACATAACTAGCCAAGACGTGGTGACACAACATAACTAGCCAAGACGTGGTGACACAACATAACTAGCCAAGACGTGGTGACACAACATAACTAGCCAAGACGTGGTGACACAACATAACTAGCCACGACGTGATGACACAACATAACTAGCCAAGACGTGGTGGCACAGCATAACTAGCCAAGACGTGGTGGCACAGCATAACTAGCCAAGACGTGGTGGCACAGCATAACTAGCCAAGACGTGGTGGCACAGCATAACTAGCCAAGACGTGGTGGCACAGCATAACTAGCCTAGACGTGGTGACACAGCATAACTAGCCAAGACGTGGTGGCACAGCATAACTAGCCAAGACGTGGTGGCACAGCATAATTAGCCAAGACGTGGTGGCACAGCATAACTAGCCAAGACGTGGTGGCACAGCATAACTAGCCACGACGTGATGGCACAGCATAACTAGCCAAGACGTGGTGGCACAGCATAACTAGCCAAGACGTCGTGACACAGTTTTGGTTAAATGCTGTTTTCAGTTACACACTCTGAAAGTATTGTTTAACTTGCAATTAAAAAATCAGGACCCGTCTGTTAACTCAGTTAATGTGAAGTCTGCGGTTGGTGTTCTTAGCACAGATTGTCGTACCTCCCTGTCAGTGAAACTACTATTACTACTACTGCTACTACTATTACTGCTGCTATCACTACTACTGCTGCTACTGCTACTATACTACTGCTGCTACTACTACTACTATCACTACTACTGCTACTACTAATACTACTACTACTACTACTACGTCTGTATTTATTATATGGATAAATTGTGCAGTCTTTTTCAAGGTCACGTTTTGTACCCCAAAATTTCAGTGTTCCCCCCCCCCCCCCCCCCCCCCCCCGTGGCCTGAGCTGGGTTCAATCTTCTTGGTGGAGGAGGTAGAGCTGCAGGAGGTGCTGTGGAGTCCGGATGCCTTGTGCAGTCAGGATGTTTGTTACACGTCCAGGCGATACAGATGTGCTCGCAGTCGGCAGTGTTGTGTGCGCAGTCTGATGATAGTGCTGACAGATTACTAACATGGGTTAATTTGGGTGTCCGTGAAATTTGGTGAGGGAGTCTGCAACACAAGTCTAGACTTTTATTATTATGTTTACGCGTCACTAAACTTCCCTCGATCTCTCAGAGTACAAATATTCTGAAGCTATTTTACATATCAAGTGAGGAAGGGAATTGTAAAGGTGGGTTATTGTCTTCAAAGGTGCATGAAGTAAAGACGCAGATACACCTACACTTAGAGATGATAGTCAAGATACAGCAGTCTTACTTTTTCTTGCATTCCGGTAAGCGCTGGCTCATACCAGACAGAGCTTCAGAAACCATCAGAAAAATAATCATGCCCGGCATCGCCATCACCATCACCAGGTGTTCAGATCTAGTTATTTATTTATTTATTCTCTTTATTTTTCCCATTCTCTTTATTATTCTCTCCCCCCCCCCCCCCAAAAAAAAAAAAGAGATTAGTGGCGATTTTGTGTGTTCAGGCCGGAATTTCCGAGAAGGGAAGTAATTTGTGACGGAGTTTTACAGCGCAATCAAATGTCTGGAAATAAAATAGTTTGAGATAATCTCGTTGTGTCAGGTACAAAGTTATTTTATCGAATCGTCATAGTTTACGAGGTATGAGAAGTCTATCTTTGATAACAGCGGGTAACGGTATCATGGGAGAAATGATTTGTTTTTTTTTTCTTAATCGCTTATTTATAAGAGGTGCCACGGTGGTTCAGTGGTTAGTGCTGATCAGAAGGTCTCCGGTTCCATTCTCTCTCGGGCGGAAATTTTGTTCGGACCGACCAGCACTGGGGTTCACCGAGTGGGACAATGGGCACCCAGAGCTTCCTTGAGAAAATAAAAGATCGAGAACAAGTGCTACCTCAAATGCTGTAGCGAGCTAGAACTGTGAAGGCACTTATACTTTGTGCATATGCTAGGGGGCATAGATTTTCTCCTTACAAGAAGGAACTTGGACTGCAGTGCATTCAGTTACATTCAAAAAAACCTCTGCTACCCCCAGACTTATCTGCCAGGGACATTCCGTATGGGGGAGTGGGGGAAATACGTTATAACCATAACCGACCAAGAACCATGGCTAACAGTACAATGATCGCTACGGTCACCATGGCTAACAGTACAATGATCGCTACGGTCATCATGGCTAACAGTACAGTGATCGCTACGGTCACCATGGCTAACAGTACAGTGATCGCTAAGGTCACCATGATCGCTACGGTCGTTACCATGGGTTTGGAATCTGCCGAAGAAGCATTGCACTTCCTAGCTGGGCTTGCAGAAGTGGTCGCCATAACCCGTTTAACATGGTGCTGTGCCTCATTAGTCTCACTGCATGGACTGCCGCGCTGTTCCAGGGAGGTGGATTAACAGCCAGCCGAGAGTTCGGTAGATAGGGCCATCTCCTGTATACATTGCCCTAGTGAAAGAAATGCTGTATACAAGTCAGAATTTTTCGGAGAAATATAGATTTCTGAGACGTTTTCTGGAAAGTTGGATATCATGCTTTACATCTCCGGGCGTTCCTAGTCATTGCTGATCTACAAGTGAGGCACAGAATTCGAACGTTTGCGACGTGTCGGTTTAGTCCAGTATGTTGTGAGTTTTGTTTGTGACGTGTCGGTTTAGTCCAGTATGTTGTGAGTTTTGTTTGTGACCTGTCGGTTTAGTCCAGTATGTTGTGAGTTTTGTTTGTGACCTGTCGGTTTAGTCCAGTATGTTGTGAGTTTTGTTTGTGACCTGTCGGTTTAGTCCAGTATGTTGTGAGTTTTGCTTGGGACTCTCCGTTCCTCTAAACCGGGTCACGGGGAAAGTGGAACATAATAATTCTTCATGTGCATAACTGGAGATCGGAGGTATTTATCACAGGCTAGGAGATTAAGTCTAGGCAAGCTAAGATAGATTAGGAGCAAGTGCTTGTCAAGTTGTTCTCGTTTTCTTTAAAGTTCGCTTGTAGTTAAGAGTTTCAGCGATTTATGTATATTTCTTATTACCCCCCCCCCCCAAAAAAAAAAAAATCAGTCTTCTTACATTTCGGTTTTTTTTTTTGGTAAGTTGAACTGGAGAAAGCAGAAAATGTAAATGCTGAAAATATGTGGGTTTTAAAGTCAGCGATGTTAATTTTAAGTGTTGTGGCGTCCTGTTTTGACATACGAACTAGAAAAGGGCAGTTAATCGTTTATTAATGAGGTGGGGAGGGTGTGGGTAAAAAAAACGCGTCTGTACGCCTAGCATTAACAGACCGTGGGGAACGGCGTACATTAGCTGGTTGGTTTTTATGTTTAGGAAGACAACATTCCAGTAGGTTTTTACTTCAGTGTGGTGATGATCAGGAGAAATTCTGTTTGGTTTAGATTTTGAAGGTCTGACTACAGGGTAAGATGGAGGAGATAAGGAGAAATTCATTTTGGTTTAGTTTTTGAGGTTGTGACCAGAGGCTAAATTGGAGATAAAGAGAAATTCACTTTGGTTTAGATTTCAGCGATTGTGGCTACAGGAAGAGAAATTCAAACTGGGATGGTCTTTGATTTTGATAAGAATATTTGGTTGTGAAGCAAGGAGAGGGGCTTCTGTACTCGAGTAGCTGCTAAAAAATTTACATATTGACCAGTTCAGTGTGGTACAGAAAGCGTAGAGGTATGTGACGAACCTGAACGTGGGCATAGCTTCACAGCACAACCTTCAACAGAAGCAACACCGTAAGCGTGGAAGTTAAAATCAGAGTCATCATCAGGTGCCGTGCCGACTGGCGTTGGCTATTATGCTTCTCCAGAGTACCCGATCCTTCATGCAGGCCATCAGTTCAGTTTGGTGATCTCCTCTCACACCATCCCGTCAGACTGTCCAGTATCATTTCTCTTGGTCTTCCTCTTGATCTTCTTCCTTCTATTTTTCCTGTTGTTATAATATTTTCTATGCCCCCTCTTCTCATTGCATGTCCTGTGAAAGTACATTGTCTCTCTCTTATCTTTTTGACAAGGTTTTTTTTTTTTGTCTCTCCAGCTCTTCTCATACATTCTTCATTAGTTATTTTTGCTGTCCAGGGGATTCGCAACATTCTTCTAATAAACCACATTTCTGCATTTTTGTGCAGACTTGCCTATTGTCCATAATTCACTTCCATATAACAAGATAGGTTCAATATAGCATTTTAGGACTCGTTTTCTAACATTCATTGATAAGGATGTGTTGGTTAATATGTTTCTCATTCTCTGAAATGCAGTCTTTGCTTGACCATTTCTGTTCTGCATTTCCCATCTGAAGTTATTACTGCTCCAAGGTATTTGAATTTCTGCACCTGCATTAGAAGAGTTCCGTACAGACAGAGTACAGACAGGAAATAAAATACACTTTGCCTTGCAACACTTGTTAAAATCTAAAATCCTGTCCTAAAACGCCGAAATAACAATCTGCAAAACTATAATGAGACCAGCCGTCGTGTATGGATTAGAAACGTGGAGTACAACAAAGAAAGATGAACATTTGCAGATCTTTGAACAAAATCTTAAGAATCTTTGGGCCGATAAAGGATACCGACAGTGGAGAATGGAGAGCTAGAAAGAACATTGAGCTGAACAGCTTATTTAAATCCCAGAGAATTATAAATGCCTTGAAACTGAACAGACTACGCTGACTGGGGCATGTAGAAAGAATGGAAGAGAACAGACAAACGAAAACGATGTATGCACAAAGATGAGGGAAACATGACTAAAGGGGTAGACCAAGACAAAGATGGAAAGACAACATAGAAGTGGATATAAAAGAAATTGGTGTCACCAACTGGATAGAGAAAATTAGGAATAGATAGGGACTTTATCTGCAACAATGAGCCCTAATGTTCGAATTATTTTACTTTTCTCAGTAGTTGGTTGTTTTTTTTTTTTAGATATTTCTTGTATCTGCATTGCCTATACTTTATATCATGTATCCATGCTGTCTTTTGAAACTGTTATATGCGGATTCGTGTAGGATGTCGAGGACAAGTTATTACCCCTTTCAGCTTAGTCTGTTTCGTTTCTGTTTTCACAAGAGTGGCAGTTTTTTTTTAACCTGGGGTCCAAGTAAGAGCTGTTGGACTAGTTCGATTGGTTTTTTTTTTTTTGGGGGGGGGGAGGGGGAGTAGCATTATCGGGGATTCTTTTCATTTAAGTGAGGGGTACACAGCTGTTCTTAGATCAGGAGAAGGGGTCCTTGCCCCCCCCCCCCCAAAAAAAAAGGCTAAGGATCACTGTGTCTAGAGTGTCCTAGAGTATTGTGACAATATGTTGGAAATAAGTGAGGGCAAAGCACTTGTCCAGCAGATGTAAGATGCCAGGTACGCTAATATCGCTGTCAGAAATAGCGTACTCTGTGGCTTTAAAATAAAAAGGCATTTGTGGAAGGGGGAGGCATATTTTTTATGTGACCTGATATAAGAACAAAAACAACAACCGATTTAAGACCAGGTTGAGCAGATCACGACGCGTTGACACTAGGCTAAACCTGGAAGCCTGCCGCGTGCCAAGGACTAACTCATTCGTTTAAAGACCACTATACGAGGATCACGCCGGCCTCAGCTTTATTCAATGGGTATTTACCATTCGGATAATCCTCACTCCAGTAAGAACGGCGTATTTGTCAGGGACGGTGGTTTTAACAAAAGAGACTTGACGGTGGAAATTTATAGATCGTTGCTGTTTTCTTATCCGGTAAGGCGGTACGGGCGGTCTCTTGAAGTGGTTAGCGCTGTCAAGGTTTTGTTTAGTATGTGCAGTGGTTTGTAAGGTAGAAATTGGGGAGGGAGAGAGGGAAGGGGGGAGAGAAAGAGGGAGCTGCAAGGCAGGAGGTCTTATGTAGATGGAATAGGAAGCTGCTTTAAGTTGTCTTTGAAACCTCTCTCTCATTCTTTACTATTCACAGACTTATTTTTCTGTTCAGTTGTGATTAGTAGGCGTGTCGTGATTGTTGCTAACATTCCAGAGAGATTCATTTCTTACTCTCCGTCATGAAATCAGGTGAAAAATAGAGAGGGAGGGAGAGAGGAATTTGGGGGGGGGGGGTGTGCAAATAAGGTGTGGGAAACGGCCATGCAAAGGAGAGAGAAGATGACATCTGCATAATAGAAAGAAGGGGGGGGGACGGACCTTCTTCATGACACATTTCATCGATGAACTCTCGAGATAAAATGGTCGATGTTCAGTCGTTCTTTGCAGTTTTCTTATCCACAGTCTCTGTCTATCTGTCTGTCTGTGTGAGGTTGGGGGGGGGGGGTGTGGATGGTGCTGTCTCTGACCTTTCCAGGCCTCCCGATATCGTAGTTTTTCGTTGAATACAATGATCACACCATAATAACCATTACCATCCAGAGTCAGGGAAACGGAGATGTAGGCTTGCACGGGTTGTAGGATCCTTTATGTCTGAGAATAAACAAGCTCTGCGTTCTCATTTAGCCACGACTGGAGCACCTCCCACACGTCCTTGTCCAACGTGGGTCACGTTGTACATAAGTCATGTGTTTCTAGACTTAAGACTTAATGTTCCCCCCTGCCGGGAGACCGTTCCTTGCTGTGAAATCCATTATGTGGAGCATTTTATTTGGAGGGGAATGATGGCTTGGTGTAATGTAATACCAGCAGGAGATAACAAATACGTTCTGACGATGTTCCTGTGTTGCGGGCGCCCCCCCCCCCCAATTACCTGCCATCTTAAAGCCCTTGATGAATGTTCTCGTGGCAACTGGCCATCTCGAGACTTTTCTCTAGTTCTCAGACAAGAAATAAATAAAACATGCAGTGCTGTTTTGATGGGCCGTGAGAACTTGACACTACTGGGCCTGACTTGGTATAGCTTCACTGTTTTGCTGGCAGTATTATAGCGTCTTGGCCAGCTGCTGTGATGTCATCTTTGTTACTTCTTCACTGTGTACCAGTGTATATATATAGTGCCCTTTTACAGAACGTTGTCGCTTTCCCAGCCTCCCTGAATGCAATACGGTTTTGGCGCAAGTTGACCGGGTCTCGCAGTGACCGAATTTAGACCTGAATTCACCTGCGGCGAGGTCGTCCCTTTTCTCTTTTGTTGCCCTTTTTTAACATTTCATTCTATCCATGATATTCTAAGTACCCTTCTTTAACATTTCATTCTATCCATGATATTCTAAGTGTCCTTCTTTAACATTTCATTCTATCCATGATATTCTAAGTGCCCTTCTTTAACATTTCATTTCAAATACTGTTCTTTTTTTTTCCTAATGATTTAAGTGTCCACGTTTCGCATATGTACGTTGCCATTGGGAATATGCAAGTTCTTAGTAAACATTGCATTGTTTTCTTGTTCTCTTCATTTGTACCAGTTTCTGACTGCTAGTCTTCCGAGTGACTTAAAATCTGACAAAATAGACCAAACATTTGACCAGATAGATGCAGTCGTTTCCTTTGTCTAGCATTTTTACCAGTGGCTAGCTGTAGAAGAAGAGTTTAAACAATTGGTACACGAGTTTTTCCATTCTTCCTCTTAATGTTAGAACAAGATTCCATATTCAGAAGTCTCAGTAAACAACGCGAGTGATTCAAGTGTTGCTATTTTAATTTGAGGCTGGGTCTAAAATAGAAAGGAAGGCAGACTTCTAGTCATGGCTGTGACCGACCGAGTGTTAGCGGTTATCGTTCAAGGCGGTGTAGTGACGGTTATTTTGACTCTCTTATCATCGGCGAGGAGGAGGAGACAGGCGAAGAAGGGGACAGGAGAGGAGGTGAAGGTAAATGCCGGCGTGTGTGATGTGTTGTTTGTTTACGGCCCTGTTATTCTGACTTTCATTAGGTTTTAAGAATGTGATTTAAAACCAGATTTGTTTCTCGGACGTTCTGACACATTAAAACATATGCGTTGCTAAACATAGCTGTGTTGCTGACTTTTGGATGTGTGCTGGTACAGCTGTAATTGGAGTAATCGGAACTGGCATAAGCTAGCGCGTGGAATGTGAGTGGTGGACTGTAAATTGCATTCAGTTCTCACTGAGCTGCAGTGTTTGTACTGAATGGTGATTGGTGGCCTGCAGTGTGGATATTGTTTGTGTTCAACGGTGATTGGTGGCCTGCAGTGTGGATATTGTTTGTGTTCAACGGTGATTGGTGGCCTGCAGTGTGGATATTGTTTGTTTTCAACGGTGATTGGTGGTCTGCAGTGTAGATCCTGTTTTACTGAACGGTGGTTGGCGGCCTGCCGTGTGGATCCAGTTTTGTTGAACAGTGATTGGTGGTCTGCCGTGTTGATCCAGTCTGAGCTATCGGATTACACGTTCATGATTTTAGCGGAGTGGACATGAGCAGCTACCTTTACCATCGGATCAGCGGCGGCGGCGGCGGTTTTGGTGGCGTAGCGCCTGCTTCCAGCATAGGCGCCGCCCTTGAAGAACTGGCATGCGGGAAATCTGATGGGAACCTGTCCTCGGCTTCATCAAATGTCTCCCCAAACAGCATGTTCTTCAGGTAGGACTTTCATGAGAAAGATCCGTGCGTGTTTTTATATTAAAAGTCATGTTTGCTTGTTTTCAGTGGATTTTTCTTCTTCTTCTCCTCGTATTTGTGTATTTGTTTGCTGTGTGCTTTTCGTGTATTTTTTAAATGTAACAGCAAAGAACCTGTGTCTGAGAAAAGAGTCTTGCCAGGCCTACTTTATCTTATAGAAAAGGCTGTAGTTCTCCGGGGACATGTTTGTACTGATGAGAGGAAGAGAGCTGTGCTCCTTATTACGGTGATTAAAAAAAAATTACATGCGTTTTTTTTATGTAGCAGGGAAATAGTAGAAGATAGGCGGGAAAAGTGTGTCACATTTTTCAGTAGTCGCGCGGTATGGCTCAGGTAAGCAAAGAAAATGATGATCAAAAGTTGGGTCTAGGGTAATCAGAGGAATTGGTAGTCAAAAGTTATGTCAGAGAAAATGATTATCAAAACTTTTGTGTGTGGGTGTGTTTGTTCGGGGGGGGGGGGGGGGTCAGCTGAATTAGTATAAAATCAACTGAAAATGCACACTTTTTTTCAGTATTAAATAACTGAAAATGCAGTTGTTTTTTTTTCAATATTAAATCAACTGAAAATCCACATTTAAAAATTTTTTAATATTAAATGGACTGAAAGTGCATATTTTTTCACTATTAAATAGAAAAAAGTGCACTTTTTTCAGTATTAAATCAACAGAAAGTGCACACTTTTTTCCAGTATTAAATCAACAGAAAGTGCACACTTTTTTCCAGTATTAAATCAACTGAAAATGCGCAGGATTTTTTTTCAGTATTAAATCAGCTAAAAATACACCATTGTTTTGAGTATTACATCAACTGAAAGTGCATAGGTTTTTTGTTGTTTTTTTTTTCAGTATGAAATCGGCTAAAAATGCGCATTTTTGAAATCAGCTGAAAGTGCACATTTTAAATCAAGGGGAAAAATACAGTCCTCTTGTGTTCAGAAGAAGTTAATGAGATGGGGGGGGGGGGGGCAAGAGAAATCAATCAGCAAAGAAGTAGAGAGTTGTAGGAGTGGTGTGTGTGTGTGAGAGAGATTGAGAGAACAAAGGAAAAAAAATACGTCCTGGTAGTTTAGAGAAGGCGTCTTCTAGTTTGACACGGGCAGGTCCACCTGTCTATCAGAAAATCTCGCATAAACAAACATTGCACTTGCCTCCAGGCGCAAGGTCAGCGGTTGTCAAACCTTGTAAATGGCTTTCTCCTGGTACCTTCAGACAGAAAACAATGTATTTCCACCACTAACTCGTCGTTGCTTTCTCTCCTCCCTCCGTTCTTTCCACACAAAATCGATTGTATAACACAGTAGTTCTCAAACTGAGGTGTACGGCTCCTGAAGGGGCGGCGGGGAAGTTCCAGGTTAGCGTATGGGGGTTGGGGGAGGGGGGCGGGCAACAGAACCTACTGAAGAAAAAAATTTGGAACTGGTAGCTTTATCCATGGACTAAAAAGGACCGGCAACTCAGAAAGTTTGATGATCATTGGTGTAACAGTAGTGGCGGTTTAATCGATCCGGTTCGACAGATGTTTTTATTACGTGGGGGCATTTAACTTTATTAAAAACAACAACAAAAAAAGATGGTGGACCGCCAGGTGGTGAATGATTTTTGTTTGTAGTGTGCACATGTGCCGTGACACTGCACTGAGAGTCTTTATGGTGATATGACTTCTTGCAGGACTAACAGCTGATCTAGACGGAGAGATGGGATTCTTTCGATAGTATACAATGCTTGAAAATTTTATAAACCGTTATCAGCATGGGCGAATGGTGTTATTTAAAATATGTTTGCCTTCAGATATTTTGTGAAATGGAGATATAAAAAAAGTAATGTATTTCTGTTACTGGATGGGAAGGTTGCATAATGGAAGAAAACGGTAAATGGTAAAGGTAATGAAGAAAAGGTAATGGCAGTCTTATCATACTGTAGAGATTCATAATGGACGTCGGTGTTTCTGTGCAGGCACACTTAGTGATGTGCCTGGATGACTGGTGCTCCTCTGGCTGGATGCCAATCACCGACCTCAACCCACCCCCTCCCCCCCCCCCCCCCCAAGGAAAAAAAAACAGATGACGAATGTTATAAACTCAAGAAATGGCTGTCCGACTGAGAACAGGACATCGCAGGCTGAGACATCGTCTATACCAGTAGCTGAAGAGTGGCGCAACAGAGAGCATCTTCCAGAGTTGCCAGCTACAAAACTCGGGCAAAGGACCTGCACAGACCCCAGCCTCTCCTACAGGCGATGCTGAAAACCTGAGACGAGCTGCCCGCATGTGTGAGAGAGATTGATGTCGATGTCAGAGCGAAAGGGCATGCGAACAGCAAATTTCAGAGTAAAGTATGCATGATTATCTGGAGGAAAAGAAACGAAAGCGCAGAGAAAGCAGCGTAAACGTGGGAGAAGTCAAAATAATAATAGAAGTAGTGTGGTGTGGATTATTGCATGAGCCTTTGCTAAACTCTGGCATCTACGTCTCCTAGAATAGGTCACGCCTTTATTTATTTTTTTTACGTGGTAGGATGAGTCTCTCCTCTCTTTCTCTCTCCCTCTCTCCTTCGATATATGCATTTATTTCATTATACATTCATGCCTATTATGTCCAAAAAACAAACAAACTAATGCTGAATGTTATTGACAAGAGTGAAAGCTGTATGATGAAGGGCAGAATCTTAGACGGGCTTTGGTGTCTAGTTCTTAAAGGTTTGAAAATAAAACTTTGTTCGTTCATACTCTCTCTCTCTCTCTCTCTCTCTCTCTCTCTCTCTCTCTCTCATATGTCAGCAGACATGCCCGATTTGAAAATAAACGTTCGTTCGTTCCTTTCTTCTGGCTCCAGCAATCTTCTTCTCTCCCAACCCCCAAACTCTGCCCAGTCTCCTCTTATCTGTGTGGAGATTATGTGTGAAAATGTGCGCAATGAAACTCAACAGAGAAATAAAATCTGTTAGTATGTGATACAACATATACTTTTATGTGAAACTGTATATCAGCGATGGCAACAGACGGCTAAAGTATATTATTGTGAGCAACGAGAACTAAAGCGGACAAATTAGATATCTATGATCACATAAGGGGGAAAACCCAGGATAAGTTAGATATTTATGAGCAAAGAAGAAAAAAAACGGGACAAATTAGATATTTATGGTTACATAAGGCAGAAAACGGAATAAGTTAGATATTTTTACCACAGAAGGTTAAAACCGGATAATTTTTTTTTATGGCAGAGGACAAAATGGGACAGATTAGATATTTCTGAACACAGAAGACAGAACAGAATGGGTTTGATATTTATAACCACAGAAGCCGAAAAGAGGACAAGCTAGACATTTGTTTCATTCAGCGAAATAACGAAATCATCGTGCCTCACACTGATTGTGCAGTGTGTAGTCAAACTCCACGAATCATGTTGTTAACTTGGAAAAAGAAATTGATCTAGTTACGACCCACGTCGTGGACGCAATTATGTCCTTTGGGCTAATTGTAGCTGAGTACTCCCCGATCTAAAGGGTTGATCGGGGTACTTCGCAGTCAGAGGTTAGTGATTTCCAAGACCTTGTTTTGTAGCCCTTTTTGTAATCCAGTAGTGTGGATATTAGAGACCTGTGGTGAACGATGGATATTGTTGTCGTGTCTCTCTGTGAGAGTGTGAGGCAGACTGTAGTGCATAAATGGCAGCAAGACTATCTTTTTTTTTAGTAAGAAATTGCGAAAGATAATAGCGTCGTGTGTGTGTGTGTGTGAGTGTGTGTGTGGTGAGTGAAGGTGAGGGAACAGCCTGTTTAGGAGAAGACAAACTGATGACGTAAACATCCTTCCTAGTAACCTACACTCCCTCTCCGCTACAGCTTCTCCTCCTGTAGAAGATGTAATGAGGAGGAAGAAAAACATGTTAAACTTTAGAGGAGTGTTGCTGGTATCTCTCTCTCTCTCTATCTGTCTATCTGTCTGTCGTGATCAGACATCAAAAATTAAGTCAGACTATATGATGCCGTCTTTACTAAGGCAGTAGCTAGGAGAGAAGAAAAGACTGGGTTGAGTGAGTTGGGGTAGGGTGTGATGGGGCGGGAGGCAGAGTGGTATGTGTTATGGGAGAAGAAAAGTTGTGAACAGTTCATTAACTCTTTCACCCCTGAATTTCATAATTCTTGTTTTTTTGCATAACATGTTTTAGACAGCAAGTAGTATACTTTAAAAAGTTCTATATCGGTGTGTCAGACAACAAGTAGTATATTTCAAAAAGTTCTATATCAGTGTGTCAGACAGCAAGTAGTATACTTCAAGAAGTTCTATATCAGACTCATCTATAGCTGATACTGATGTTTATCTAGGCCGTCCACTCTTTCCTGTCTGTATCAGTGATGTCCCACTTTTAAGCACTGATCTTGTAACGTTTTTGCTGATGAGCGCACAGTCAACATCATTTACTGCTGCAGTGTGAACCTAGAATCAGATCTTCAGATGGGAAAAACTAATCTAATTAAATGGAGCAGCAACAATGGCGTGCTCATAAACACCGATAGAACAAAATCGATGATCATTACAGTCAGACAGACATTACAAGAAACAGCACTTATAGGTTCGTGCTGAATTATCACAGAAAACGTTATCGAACCGGTCTCGCCGTTTCATTTCTTATGTTCTTTACTAAAACTCATAGCACAGAAAGTTTGCCAGAGCGCACGGTTGAGAACATAATCGATCAAAATACAAGGACGTAATACTTTATAGCACAAATACGAACTCGCTTAGACTATAGCTCCACAACCGGAGACAGTAGCTGAGGTTCTGACATAAAACAAGGCTTTACTCATTTCAAAAAGCCAGAGGCAGATCATGTTTAGTGACACAGATCACGCACAGACCAGCCCTGACGTCCCAGGCCCAAGTTAATTCGTCGAACTCCTGTCACAGAATACCCAATCTTATCTGTGGAAACTGTTTTAAATCTAACCCGAAGTTCAGTTAACGCTTAAGCGTTATTCTTCTCCCAAAACACGGGCTTGATCTGTTTTAAGGAACGCCCTGCTTACTCTGCTGCTCATCTTTTAAGTACCAGTCCATGCGATCCTCTATATGTGTCCTCCTTCCTACAGCTACAAATAGTTTCAGTATCTACCTGGTGTGGGTTACTTGCTGCCATGATTCATAAACAGTCCGTATGTAAATGCTTCTGAGTTGAATTCTGTTACTGTGTCGAGGCATTCATTATTGTGTAGTGTTGTTACATGCATGTAGTTCCTCTCCTGTATTGAGCATGTGGATAATAGTGGAGCGTAACCTTTCCCATGTTTCAACTGGTGTTTAAAAATTTTTTTTTTAGTTTTTTGTTTCATTTGAATGTTTAGCTTATTTAATAAATACATAATATAATGCCCAGAATGGAATAACTGAATGAAAAAAAAAGGGCAGAGTGTAAGAGTGCCTTTCTTCTCCCCCCCCCCTCTCTCTCTCTCAGTCCCCAACACCATCCCATATTCGAGACTCCCAATTCCCTATATCTTCTCACCCCCCCCCCTTTTTTTTCTTCTTTAAAATAGCTAGCGATATAATCAGATGAAAATATCGGTGAATGCCATGTGATACAGGGAATGGCCGACCTTTTGTCGTCAGAATGAAACCAAAACAGTTCTTAAACCACCCACCTCCCCCCCCCCCCTCCTTTCCCGTGACTCTTGTGTTACTCTGTTAGCTAACGCCACGCATGTGCAGTGGCTGGCGGTGCACCGTTTTCAACAGAGTCGACCCTTCCAAGAGGCATAAACAGCTCTCCTAATGTCGTAAGCATCGATTTTTACAGGTTTCTATTTCTCCCTTTCCGCGCTCCCCAACCCCCCACCCCAAGCCCTAAGTTGAAAACACATTCAATTGTGAGAGAGAACGCGTCGCTTGCTGTAATACATTAAAAACCCTTCATTTTATGCCTGTTAGGTTTTTTTTTTTTTTGGTTGCGTTAATGGCCAAAACACAAATAAGTTGAACGAATAACAAAGAAAAACCTGCCCAGTTTTCCCCGTTTAAATGTAGAGCCCCGTGCGGTTCGGTTCTAATACAAAATCGTGCAGATGCGAGGTTTTTTTTTTTGTTTTTCTTTTCCTCGTTTTCCAAGAAAAACCTCAAAAGACTGCGATTTTTGTGTGTGAAAACAGTGGGCTTTCCGGCAGTGTTTTGTTGCCGAACTTTCTGTTCGCTAAATATTTAGCAAATTGGCTTTACAGAAATCGATGTCATTGAATGTAATGATTTTTAAAGTATTTTTTCCAGTGCGGCCCCCACCCCCCTCCCCCTTTTTTTTTCTCTTTTCGTGTGAGACAACGAAGACCAGTTTGGGGTGGGTTGTGATGGGTTGTGTGGGTCGCAGGGACGGGATGGGGCGGGTCAGGACGGTGAGTGTTACGGGAGAAGAAAAGTTGTGAGCAGCGCATTAACTCTTTCACCCCGAAATTACTTTTCCATGCTGTGCCAGAATGACTTTTAATGATAAGTTTTGATAGAAGGAAACTAAAAGGAAGTTATTGTATAATTTAAAATGTGGGTTATATTACAAGTGTTCTGTTTTTCATATTATTTACACTTTGCCTAAATATCGCCCAGAACATTGACTTGCACAGGCATGCAAGATCTACCAACACTGCCAGTATTGTTTGGAGTAAAAGAGTTAAGGAAAGTCTCATTATTTTCCATGAAAAATGGAACAAAACTTGGGTTTGATAACTTAATATTATTGTAGGCTTGGGATGGTAAGTTAATGTTATTGTAGACTTGGGATGGTAACTTAATGTTATTGTAGACTTGGGATGGTACCTTAATGTTATTGTAGGCTTTGGGTGGTAACTTAATGTTATTGTTGGCTTGGAATGATAACTTAATGTTATTGTAGACTTGGGATGGTAACTTAATGTTATTGTTGACTTGGGATGGTAACTTAATGTTATTGTAGGCTTTGGATGGTAACTTAATGTTATTGTTGACTTGGGATGGTAACTTAATGTTATTGTAGGCTTTGGATGGTAACTTAATGTTATTGTAGACTTGGGATGGTAACTTAATGTTATTGTGTAGACTTGGGATGATAACTTAATGTTATTGTAGACTCAGAGAATCTAGTAATGAAGCAGAGATACTGACGATACTAGTCCTAGCTCTGTGAGGATCCAGTGGATGCAGGTGCAGATCGAGGTGGAAGTTCACTTTGTTTCTGTAATAATTCTACATATGACTCTTCATTCTCTCTCTCTCTCTTTCTCTCTCTCTCACACACACACACACATATTCCTTCACACAAAAATTTTACAAAACCAGTGTATCTGTAAACCTGACATCGCTCTTCTCTGTTCCACAGCTCAATTTTGATACGTGATTTGGATCTCAGTGAGGACAGCGATGTAGAGCCAGTGGTACGTACACTACGTTAGCAACTGTTTATTTATAAATGAATATAAACGAGCAGTTATTTATACGTAAACAGTCAGCTATTTAGTCACATCGCACATAAACGAGAGATTATCCAGTAAAAATAATAACATTTTAGAAAGTTAAAAAAAAAACCAAGGATCTGCATTGCACATGTAAATGGAGTTATTGATGTTATAATTGAGACAATAGAAGAAATGTCCGTTGATGTTGTACCTAAACAAGGGTTTATATTTGTCACTAAATGTTTTGTGCAGGTAATTGACTGGTACTGGCTGTAAGTGAGTCTTGGTGGCAGAATAATGTCACGGCCAGCTCTTGTAAGAGTTCAAGGTGGCTTTTTCTCTCTAACATGCAGCTGATGGAATATAAAAACAACCTGACTAGTGCCGATTCCGGGCCCCCCAAGGTTAAATGTAGGAAGGCCCCCATGGCTCCTCCCTGATCTATAGTTTTCATGTCTAAAATTCGTTAAAATGATCTGTTTTTCCAGGTTTTTGTTTTTTTTTTGTGTTTTTTTTTATCCTTGACGCTAGGGCACCTTTGTTTCAGGACCCCCAGCCATATGCCTGTTTAGCCCTATGGATAATCACATGTAATACGTCCAGGGTGTACTGGGAAACAACACATTAACAGGTTTAATAGTAATAATATGGGGGTTTGAGTTGCTTGTATTTTCCTGCTATTTTCCTTCCGGTTCTAGCCGTATTTATTTAATACCAGACAATACCCGGATAAGTTCTGACAAGCTTTCTTGTAATAGGGCTTTGTTACATGTTGATTTTATTTGTGAGACCCGGACACTTAACAAAACAGCTGAGAAACACATAAATGCCTTCGTATGTACATGCTGTACACTAAACGTCATGAGAATTTAGAGAAGACAGTCTTGGAAGGGTACATAATGGAAAAAGAAAGAAAGGAAGACCAAGGCGAAGACGGCTCCAAGACATTGTTGATAATCTGCAAATGGATGCATCAGCAGCAGGGCATCTTGCTTACAACCGAGAGGCCTACAGGAGAGCTGTTAGGGAGGCAAAGTTCCGCACAAGGGACATGCAAATGACTGACTGATTGACTGATATTTACGATTGATATATCAGTCATGCCGAGAAGAGTGCAGTAGATCGGCCACATTATGAGAATGGCAGAGTAATTCTTGCCACGAACAGATTTGATGTGGACTCCCACAGGGTAAAATAAGCATGGGTCAGCCCAAATAGACGTGGAGACGTACAGCAGAGAGAAGGCTGGTAAACGAAGGACTGACATGGGAGATTGCCAAGAAGATATCGGAGGACCAACAGAAGAAAGTCTCTAGTCACCGGCAGCTCCATGTGTCTTGGGCACGAGAGAGAGAGAGAGAGAGAGAAAGAGAGAGAGAGAGAGAGAGAGAGAAAGAGATTAGATATTTTAAAAATTGTTTAACAGTTTTTCCATCTGCTTCATAATGAATCTACGTCCGCTTTCATTAATAAATAGCATTGATTGTGTAGTATTAATCGCTACCTTCATTTCTTAACCAGGTGTTATTTGTATATAACCATGTTATATGTTCTTTTTTTTTAAAATTAAGACTTTTGTGGAGTTAAGAAAGAGTTGAAATGGCAAACGTTTAGTTTTCATGTGGTTAACTCTCGCTGTTAGAAAGTATCGATGAACTGTTGTTAAAAGCCCTGATATTCCGAGGATATTTACAAGTGACTGGGTTAGTGACGCTAACTGCAAGAAGAACGGGGTGTGGGAGGTTTGCCCATTAAATCTGATGATGGCAGGAGGTAGAAAAGAAGTTGGACTATTACAAAATACTTAGCAATACAGAGGTTCCCATCGTTCGTGGTCCCAGATCTCCATCCGGGCTGTCCCTGATTACTCCACTACATATTAAACTCATCACCCATAAAGAGTTTTCACACCCTTATGTATTCTTTCACGGCGGTAAACTTCTTCTCAGGCTTGAGATTCTTATCAGGGTAGCCACCTGCCACCAGTTTGAGAGTCACTGGGTTAGCACCAAGGAGGATAATGGTCTCTGACTGATATGCTACGGTCAGTTAAGCGCGGTAGCAGTGCTTATGTGTGTTGATTGCCAAAGACAAACTAACAAAGTCGTAAAATGACTGAACACACTTTCCCTCCCGGGCTTTCTCCTGATTGCTGCATGACTGAGGCTCGTTAATAGGGAGTTGATGTGTATCGATTCCTTGTATCGGAACTCTTTGGCGGTGCGCCGTGCGTGTTAAGAATAAACTGATGAAGGAAATTGAAAAATAGTTGACAGCCGGGACGATACTGAGATCAAACCAGAAATTAGCGCACGGTGACTATTTAAGAACGGCATCGATTATCATTCATCTGATCGATTCAGCAGCAACGGGGCCATATCGCGGCAGAGTTTGAATAGGAGGGCAATGTGTCTTGGTAAATCGCATCTAATTCTTCCACAAGCGGTTCCGAAATGGGTTTTGTTCTGTTAGGTTCGCATGGTCGCTGTGATAACAAGACTTGTGAAACATCGAGGAATTGGGAGCATCAGTTTTGTAGCAGATGAGCAAATAAGAGAGAGAGAGAGAGAGAGAGAGAGAGAGAGAGAGAGGAGAGAGAGAGCGTATAATCTTAATAGTGAACCAAGTTTAGAAACTGTTATTTCAAAATGTCTGGCGATCGCTTAGCCACAAATAGCTACATCACTGAATCAATAATGCTGATGAAGGCGAAGATGGCAGAATATAGAACATTCTGCAGTGCTCTTCCCTACGTACTTCATGTATTAATTCATTACCAACAGCCAAACTTTCGTCCACTTAGGCTGGTTACAGTATGTCTGTGTCAGTTCATTATAGGTTTCCCCTTCTATCTTCATTATAGGTTTCCCCCTTCAGTCTTCACTTAAACTGGTCACGGGATGTATTTCAGTTCATTGTAGGTTTCCCCTTCTATAACTTCATTGTTGTTTCCCCCTTCTGTCTTCATTATAGGTTTCCCCTTCTATAACTTCATTGTTGGTTTCCCCCTTCTATCTTCATTGTAGGTTTCCCCTTCTATAACTTCATTGTTGTTTCCCCCTTCTGTCTTCATTATAGGTTTCCCCTTCTATAACTTCATTGTTGGTTTCCCCCTTCTATCTTCATTGTAGGTTTCCCCTTCTATAACTTCATTGTTGGTTTCCCCCTTCTGTCTTCATTGTAGGTTTCCCCTTCTATAACTTCATTGTTGGTTTCCCCGTTCTGTCTTCATTATAGGTTTCCCCTTCTATAACATCATTGTTGGTTTCCCCCTTCCATCTTCATTGTAGGTTTCCCCTTCTATAACTTCATTGTTGGTTTCCCTATTCTATCTTCATTGTAGGTTTCCCCTTCCATCTTTATTATAGGTTTCCTCCTATCTTCATTATGGGTTTTCCTCCTGTCTTCATTATAGGTTTCCTACTATCTTCATTATGGGTTTTCCTCCTGTCTTCATTATAGGTTTTCCTCCTGTCTTCATTATAGGTTTACTCCTTTTATCTTCAGTATAGGTTTCCCCTTCTGTCTTCACGTATTGCTACATCATTATGACATACCAAAGGAAGTACTCTTGAAATCGGCGACAATCCAGCAGTCTGTTTACTTGCCCCCCCCCCCCCCCCCCCACAAAAAAAACAATGTTTCTAAAGTATTCTGTGTATATATTCAAAATCATGACATTGTTCTTGCTGGTGTCTTTCTTGAGTGAATTTCTGCCGCACATGAATAAAACATGTGTCTGCTGTGTATACCCGCCGCGAGGGCCGTTTAGAGGTCCACAACCCACAGTGGGCTGTTTCTTATCATGCCATGATGTATCTCATTATTTCATGTGGTCTGAGTATATCACGCCATCATCACAGCTGACAGAAGGTCTTCGTTTTCTTTGTTTCTCCGTAGCCCGAAGACAATACAAGCGAATGCCAGTCCAAGAAGGGCAAGGTCATGGCTCCTACAGCCGGAGCAGCAGGAGGAGGAGCACCAGTGAAGAGGTCAGTGGTCTGTCAGTTCAGGGGGTGTCTTCTGTCTACCGCTCTGTCTTTCATATCTGGCCGTGTACGTATCTGTTATTTGGAAGAGTTGGGGGAGATGGGATGGGTGTGTTTGGAAGGATGTTGTACTTTGCAGATTATGGTCCTAACATACAACAGTAATGTGGGTCTACGGGAAAGTAAGGCATATATCATGGAAAATGAAAACAACAAATGTACAAGTATTAGAACAACTACTTCTCAGAGAGATGAAGATCAAGAAAACAAAATACTTTGGCTACAGCAGAAGACATAACAATAATATACTGAAGACCATACTAGAAGGAAAGATGGAAGAAAAAAAAAAGAGCGAGAGATGGACAGAAATGCAGATGTGAAGATAACACACGAGAGTGGACCGGACATTGCCGAGGCACAACACCCAGACGAGGGAGGGAAGACGCTAGAGATACATTAGAGAAGAGGCAGACAGTGAGGAGATGAGATGATGATGATGATGATGATCTACAAACCCAAAAGAATAACGGTGTTTTATTCAAACCACAACGTTGATAATTGATGGTGTAAAGTTTATTCAGTTGAAACTTCATATCAAGGAAGTAGGCGAGTGTTTCCGTGTTCATGATAGAAATCAGAGTTACCGTGATTAATTGATTGATTGATCTTTATTTCAAAAGGGTTAAGAATTGGGCACGCAGGCCCGTCTGACATTCTGCCCTTTATCATACATCTTTCACTATATTCCAGACATTCTACAAATATGCTGTTCATGTAACAAACATAATTAACATTGAAGCTGACAGACATAAAATAAAATATAACATTTACGTTTCGCTCTTAAACATTCACTCAGTACAGAAGTAACTACATACATATATAAATGACTATCTACAAAGCAAACATTTCGGGACTATTCAGAAAATAATTAATTGTGTTCGGTGTCTGTAAGAGCAGTTTGAGATAACTTTGTGACCGTATTTAAGAACCACTTAAATGCTCTCGTCCAGGTATTCTGA
This sequence comes from Achatina immaculata, assembly GCA_009760885.1. NCBI lineage: Eukaryota > Metazoa > Mollusca > Gastropoda > Stylommatophora > Achatinidae > Lissachatina > Lissachatina immaculata. The sequence goes on from CM019703.1 coordinate 9,910,144, forward strand.
CGTTTGCTTGAAATGTGTTACAGACACTCTTTCACGAACCGAAGAAATGTTTCAATCATTCTTTCCCCCCTCCCCCCAATCACTCCTTTGTTTATATCCACACCAAAATGTATTATGTGGCGATATAACCCATGGCGATGTATTTCACCTCTTGTGGCTGCTGGATCACCTAGGTTGTTGGTCAAGTGGGCAAACTCGTCGCAGTATCGATTCTCTTTCCATAGGGTAGTCCTTTTTTTTTTCTTCCAGATTCTTTCTACTCACATTATCGGTGACCCAGACGGAGACCTGGCACTCCCAAGAGTTTGACTGTGGGTGTGGGATAAGGAGTGATGAGAGAGAATGTTTATGGGGTGCTTTCTTGCGTCTCTTGTTTTATAACGCTTATTATCATCTGTCCCTGACAAAGGCATACAGCTGAAATATTGTTTTCTGCATTGTTGCTTTTTGCTGTCTGATCGTGGCGTTTCTTCACTTTGTTTTCTTAATTTTTATTTAAAATAATCGTGTACTAAGCGGGTCAGCTATTGAGTTATTAAGAAGACCTTGTTTTGTGTGCGGCTGAAATGTCGCTGGCATTGTTTCCCATCCTCTATAAATGATTTCAGTCTCCGGGTAGATTTCAACGAATCAGACTGAAATATTAATATGATGTCTGCGTTGAGCAATCCAAGAGTAAATAGTTGTTTGAATATTAGAGATTGGAACTTTTGTTTTGGAAATTTCGAAATACGACCGTACCTGGTTTTATGTGACTTGGAATCGAACATGTAATACATCTCTTGGCCGTGCCAATAATGGTGTAATTTTTAAAGCGCTTTTGGTGGCTCTTTTTTTTTGTTGTTGTTTATGAGTGCTTTTGGCGGCTTTTTCCGTTTCAGAGCGCTTTTGGTGGCTTTTTTTTCTTCCTGACCGTTTTTGGTAGCACTTTTTTTTTAGTTTATGAGCGCTTTTAGTGGCTTTCGTTTCGGAGCACTTTTGGTGGCTTTCTTGTTTGTTTATCTTAGTTGTTTATAAGCGCTTTTGGTGGCCTTTTGTTTCCTGCCGTTTTTTTGTGTGGCTTTTTTGTCTGTGTTTCTGACTGCTTTTGGTGGCCTTTTTCCTGAGCGTTCTTGATTGCTTTTTTGCGTGAAATATCAGTGACTCTGGTTCCTTTCCTTTAGTGAGCTCAAGTTGCAGATTTACTGCAGTTAAGTACACCTGATTTGTTTTCCAGTGGATGGAGCGATTTCTCATTGAAGAGACGTATGTTCGAATCACGGTAGGTTCAGGGATTTTTTTAGGTGGGGGGTTGGAAAATTACAACTTTCACATGGAAAATTACAACCTTCACACACAGTGACGATTGTCCAGGTAAGCGACCTTTAATCCTTCAAGGTATTCTTTCTTCTTCTTCTTTCTCTCTCTCCTTCCCACACCCTCCCCCAGTCGGCGCTGGAAAGAACGACATAGACGTTGTAATTGACAGATTTGACATTAGCAAGACAAACTGGCAGTTACCGGCTGATGAGATGAAGTAACCTTTCACCGTAGACTGACTTGGCTCACTGAAGTACTCACGCAAGCTTGGTCGTGGTGACGTCCACGAAGTCAGATTTCATGTCTTACCAGTATCCTCCAGTCTCCGTCATAAAGATGGTCCGCCAATGTTTTAACCAACTCTTCGACGAGTGATTAACCATATGTCTTATATACCTATCGGCTGCAGCTAGCAGCCAGGCGTGCGAAATCCTAATCAGGGCATAGAATTACAAAATCTCTGCTCCAGACCTTCCCTAAATAGTCAGGTTGTTAAGTAAGGACTTCATCGCTGTTTCTCTCTTCCGCCTCTTTCTGAAATGAATTTACACAGCTTTAGTTCTTGTCCATGGTGTTCTGCAACAGATCGGGTTTTACCATTTTTTTTCCCCATCCACCTTCTTCTCTTCCGTGTTGCTGATAACGACCCGGGGGGGGGGGGGGCGGCTGTTTCGCAGTCGAAATGAACGACGCCAATTCCGGCCGCGGCATCTGCATGAAGAGATTTTCAGTTCCGGTTAAGTTCTCCTTATCAGCGGATGAAATGAAGGCAAACAGCGCGAGGACGCGGACACAGCCCTTTAGATAATAATAATGGAAAAAGTTTCCACAATTTCATCTAATCTTTCTGTGTCGTTCGAGAGCTTGAGTGTCTGGCACATAGCAGCGGATTTTGCTGGATAGGGCCCTCCATAAACTGCTCCATTTATCTCGACTGTTCCCTGAAAGTCCGATCAGTTTTTTGTGTTTTTGTTTTTTAAATATTTTCTTGAGGTTTTTTCTTTCTTTCTTTCTTGCTGCTTGCAATTTGATGGTCCAGTGCTTTGATTACTGGTACAAGTTTTGAACTGCATGTGATGGTGGAGACCATTTCGACGACCTCAGACAGAGACCATTTCGACGATCTGAGAGAGAGAGAGAGAGAGAGAGAGAGAGTATCATTTAGACGATCCCAGAAAGAATTCATTTAGATGACGTCACAGTTCCAGCCGCCTCTTAGACCAGAGGTTGTTAACATAATAAACCTTGAAGAAAGTCAAACATTGACAGTTAACACGTGACGTTTATGTAAGTGAGGAAAACGCTTTATCGTGAAATGTACATAAAAGGGAGGGGTAAAAAATCGTCTTATCGTGGCATTTACATAAAATGGGATAAAAAAATCTTATCGTGTAAAAAATCGTCTTATCGTGGCATTTACATAAAATGGGATAAAAAATCTTATCGTGTAAAAAATCGTCTTATGGTGGCATTTACATAAAATGGGATTAAAAAAAATCCTATCGTGTAAAAAATCGTCTTAACGTGGCATTTACATAAAATGGGGAAACTAATCGTATCGTGACATTTAAATATATCGTTTGCACGCTTGTTGTCCAGGCTAGTATCATATGTTACCAGAAACTTGGGGGGGGGGGGAGGAGGGAGCGGCGGACTCTACCATCTCTACACCAGTGACAACAGTCTTCCTCTGAATGACGTTATTATAGCTCTGCCTACTCTATCTGTCTAGCACAAACCTGTGATCTTATATGGCTGTAGAACAGGTACACACACACACGATCTCTCACTCTCACTCACTCACTCTCTCTCTCTCTCTCTCACTCTCTCTCTCTCACACTCTCTCTCTCTCTCTCTCTCTCTCTCTCTCTCTCTCTCACCTCTGTGTCTTTTAGACGTTCATTGACACGGTCCAGTTGTAACTGAGGTCAAAGATAAGAAGCCAGAGATTTGTTTGAAGTCGACACACAGTGCATGATAACCCATCATACTGCGCAAACGAGGCCACAAAAACGCATATATTTATTCACAGACAGTCAGCTTGTCGATTCACAGAAAATCAGGTTGTCGATTCACAGAAAATCAGGTTGTCGATTCACAGAAAATAAGATTGTCGATTCACAGAAAATCAGGTTGTTGATTCACAGAAAATCAGGTTGTCGATTCACAGAAAATCAGGTTGTTGATTCACAGAAAATCAGGTTGTTGATTCACAGAAAATCAGGTTGTTGATTCACAGAAAATCAGGTTGTCGATTCACAGAAAATCAGGTTGTCGATTCACAGAAAATAAGATTGTCGATTCACAGAAAATCAGGTTGTTGATTCACAGAAAATCAGGTTGTCGATTCACAGAAAATCAGGTTGTTGATTCACAGAAAATCAGGTTGTTGATTCACAGAAAATCAGGTTGTCGATAGTATGAAATCTTTTTGCACGCCTTCCCCCCCCCCCCAAAAAAAAAAACAACCAAAAAAACCGCAGTAATAAAAAAGTGTCTAGTGTTACAGTCCACATGTTGTACGTGTTAAATGCTACACCCTTGTTCTCCTTCTCTCCCCCCCCCCCCCCCAAATTCCATACCAACACCCCAAAATGACAGCACAGCCGCAACAACAACAACAACAACACACCATAAACGGTGGAGAACAGAACTGCCCAGAAGTGTAAGTGAAAGAAGACCCGTCAGCTTACCGTGAGGACAGAGAGAAAACAAAACAGGCTCGGAGCGAGTGAATGCTGGACATGTTTTACTAGGTGGGGAAACAGCGACACTGTGGCACAGTCAGGTAATAGAAGGCAGTTATGTATGGCTGGATCTGGAATCTAAGCGACTGGATTTCCGGGTCATAACCTCGTTCCCTTTCCGGGTGTTGCGATTTTCCACCGGAGAATCATTGATGGCTTCGCTATCAAAACACCCTTTTTTTTTAAAGAAAGGGGGGGGGGTGGTGGTGTTGCGAGACAGCAGAGTTTATTAATGCGCTGGTGGCTAGACAGTTGTTTGTCCTACTGGAGGCTGTGAGAACAAAAGGAGCTGCTATGTGTCCAAGACTGGCATCAGGTTTAAAGATAAAGCAGTGATAGATTCAGTGAATCCAGCACTCTCATGTTTGGAGGCAGCATATTGATGCAGATTTTTGTTTTTTTTGCCAGTTAGATTTCATGGTCAGCCGTTGCGTGTCCCGGTGAAGTGGGCTATAACTCTTAGGAAGAACGGGTTGCGGGATGTGGACTGTCTCCGCATACCTCCTTGTAACAGACATGACGATTGGTCCATTAAGTAGTCGGTACTCGCCAGTGGGTGTCACATAAAGACGGAAGTCCTAATGGTTCACCACGCTTGTGGACTTCTTCGGGTTGACAACCAGGGTCCAGTAGCTGACATGCTAGCGCCAGGGTTGGCGATCTATAGCTAATCAAGACCCTGTGTCCCACCTCTCTGTTGGTATTCCCAGTAGCAGGCATAGCCTGGCTAACGGGACAGGACCGCCATAGTCCTCATGGTAGTGGAGTCTGCTAAAGAGCTGTTGCACATTCTGGGGACTGGAGAAAAATAAGCGCCATAACCCGCTCGCAGTGCAGTATTATTGTGTGCCTCAGCATCGGCGGCAGAGAATTTCAGCTCACACTTCGGAGGAAATGAAGATGAAGAAGATTTTGAGTCATGTACACGAAGATCTTCATAGAAATCATCTTACTAAATCAACACACTTAAATTAGTCCACAAACCAGAGAAAAGACACATATCCCACACTTAGCGAGGAGCAGCCTTTCTCCGTCAAGGTAAGCCATCTTGGATTTTCACCCTCTTACTTCCCCTTGAGGGTTAAAGGTCACGACACTGCCACACAGGCACCAAAGCGGAAATGTTGTCAAAGTGCGCAGCCATTACCATATAATCAGCCACCATAACCGCGCAAATTATTCTGCCGCCCGTGGTTACCAGCAAAATGAACTTCCAAATTACCATCATTAAATGGACGTTCCGTTATTTACTGTTCTATAGTCCAGTAGAGCAAGCCAACCTTACCCGGGCCCTTTCTTTTAAACTCTGTCGGTGGCTTTATTGTTCACAGTTGGCTCGTTGTAGTTGTGGCTCTCAGATACGAGATATCTTGCTTGTTTTATGAGTTAGAGACACTGTCATGATATAACAAGAAAAAGAGATACTTGCACGACATAAAGAAAGAGGAGATACTGTCATGATATAAAGAAAAGGAAAGAGGAGATACTGTCATGATATAAAGAGAGAAGAGATACTTTCACAACATAAAGAGAGAAGAGATACTGACACGATATGAAAAGAGAAGAGATACTATCACGATATGTAGAGAGAAGAGATACTGTCACGATATAAAGAAAGAAGCGATACTGTCACGATATAAAGAGAGAGGAGATACTATATTTCTAATACAAGGGTTCATATTCTGTTTTTCTCTTATAGATTCCCCATGGATTGACCAATATGTCCCATACCCGCGTCACAGTTTGGAGAGATAATTATCATGACCTGTCCGGTTAGATCAGAAATTATCAATAGTTTGGTGGTTAGATCAGAAATTATCAATAGTTTGGTGGTTAGATCAGAAATTATCAATAATTCGGCTTTTTCTGTTCATACGGATAGCTACGAAGAGCGAAAAGACATTTCGAACCTAAAATCACTTATTCAGAGATCGAAATTACTGACAGAGTCCCATGCCGCCATCTTGGATTGTCCCGGCGGTAACCCATTACCTGAGACAATTTTAAACTAAAGAAATTATAAATGAGTGTCTCTTCCTCTCCTTCCCCCAAGAATTACAAAAGAAGAAAGTTGCAAGGAAATGGCGAGGAGTCCAACCCGTTATTAGATAGGAAAAGCAAGCAGAGACATTTTAACTTCCCTGCTTTGATGGGTAGTGTGAGTTGGTTTGTAACAGCTGACAAATTCTCTGTGGCTTATTGTTCTTGTTCTCATTGTTATGTGCTCAGAGAGTTGAACGTAGGCTTGTGACACAGAGGCGCTTCGGGCTGTGGTGTCGGAGTGTGCATGCGTTCCTTCACTTGGAGACACGCTGGAGGGCGGTCCTCCTGTCAGAACCGTGTCTGACCTCTTCCCCAGCTCCAGGAGGCCTCTGGATGCCCGTTTCTACAGGTTGTTGAGAGGGGAAGAGACACGCCGTCTTCCGCGTGAGAGGCGAGTACTTAATCCGCTGCCCCGCTCCCGAGGAGCGCAACACTGTAAACTATGATTGTTTTCCCACAACACTGTAAACTATGATTGTTTTCCCGCAACACTGTAAACTATGATTGTTTTCCCGCAACACTGTAAACTATGATTGTTTTCCCGCAACACTGTAAACTATGATTGTTTTCCCGCAACACTGTAAACTATGATTGTTTTCCCGCAGCACTATAAAGTATGGTTGTTTTTCCCCAACAGTATAAAATATGATTGTTTTTTCGGCAGCAGTATAATCTATGGTTGTTTTTCCGCAATGTAATGAAGTGGTTCAGTTGTTTCTAGCCAAGGAAAGAACGCTCAGCCAAGCCAGACTTTCTTTGAACGAGTTTTCCTAGACCTGCTCTTTTACTGCTTGATCCAAGAGTTGCACTTTCCCCTCTGTGATGACAGAGGAGAAATAATGAGAAGAGGAGAAATCGAAAATATCTTGACAATGGGAAAAAAATTGGGAGGCAGGAAAGGAGGAGGTAGACCGAGAGAGATGTTAGCATAGCCATGCAAGTAATGATTATAGTTATTATTATTATTATTAGTGATATGATCGTGAATATAGTTAAGAAGGTATTGGAGGCAAAAGATGGGACACGACATAGTATTAGGAGGGACGCTCCGAAGAGCAGATACTTAGTAATTCAAAACCCTGGTCAAGGTAAACGGAGAAGACCAAAAGACAGACACGGTGACGCCGAGAGATGGTAAATGTGTCCAGTACTAACAATGCGACTTCACACACACCGTCAGTAGCCGAGATGGAACAATAGACGTTGACACTTGATTTATGTAGTTAGGGCAAAGGACTAGTAGTTACGCGACTGAATAGAGAACGGACTAAGTTCCGAAGCAGACATCATGAAAGAGATGGTGGACTTATTTAATTAAAAATAACAATTAGACAGACGGAATGGAAGCGACTAACGCGTATGGGTTGCTGCTAATTCTAGGACGCTATTTGCGACCGGTTTTGGACGACAAAGGAAGACCCAATGACCAATACAACATTTGGAGGCGTGGTCTGTTGGACGGAACTTACGAATATAAGGCAGGGAAGAGGGCTGAAGGGGCAGATTTAGATTCAGAAAGAGAGATGTAGAGATAGAGACAGATAGAGAGTTTAGAGGTAGAGATAGCGAGAGTAGGAAGACAGTAGAACACCAGGAGAACCCGTAAGGAGAACACAAGCAGTCTAGTAGAAGAACAGAAAAGAACGAGAAGTAGGTTAGACTGAAGATGTGTTTCAAGTGATGCGGAAGTTTTGTTACCTTGAAACTTCGGGCACCGAGCTTTTGTATTAATGTATGAAATATCGAATATTGTGAAATTCGGAACATTGCTGTATGTAGAATATGAGAAAGTTTGAATTTGTGAACCAAGCATTATGAACTACAACGATGAATATAACGAAAAGTATATAATCTTACATCTTATTCCAAGAGATATTTGCGACGATACGTCTTGATCATATTTGTCATAATAAATGACTTTAGTGAACTGTTCATGAGGCTTCATCTGTTGTAAAGTTATGTGAAACTTCGATGTGTGATGATTCTTCGTCATTACTATGATAGTACACAACAAAATAATGTGATGAGGAAAGAGAAACTTCTTGTATAATATGATAGTACAAAGAACGTCTTCTTGAACAGTAAAATAGAACATCAAATAAACATTGTTAGAGAGAGAGAGAGTATAGACGGCCTCGACCAAATGGCATTGGAGAAGCATAACAATAGAACTGGTGGAAAAATGAAATATCGGAAACTGTGGAGAGACATGGCCGCCGGCGTCTGCAGTCGTGGCACATGATAGTGATGATTTGATTTTCCATCCGCCCAGTGATTCATGTACTGTAATACAAGTAAATTCTTTGGAGTCCTCGAGACGGTATAGTTTCTACTGCTAAAATATCTCCTTTTACTTCCCACTAACCGTTACCAGATAAGTGTGAATAGTAGTTTGAAAGAGCGTCAGGTTCATGTTTTTGTAGTGTCTGTCAGGAAGAAAGAAGGCTGTACATCACAAGCGTGGTTTCAGCATTGCGTCATGCATACCCAGGTAGAGCTACAGAAAGAAGGGGCCGATTGGAAGTGGGAAGGTGTGTTCTCACCGTGAGTCATTCCGCTAACAAGCTGATGTCGGGGCAGACTTGCTACCTGTTTTCATACCTTGGTATGTTGAGCCCGGAATGCGAACAGTCAGAAATATGGCATTCATTTTTTTCTTGTTGTATATACAGGTAGAGCTGGGAGGAAGGCGAGAGTATGCTAAGAAAAGGTTCTTATGCCAAGTTCTCAGGGTACGTGAAACTTTTCTGCACAATCATATTCCCACTGTACAGAGTTCTACTCTTTCATCGCCTGTAAAGTATATTCTACACAGTACTAGATTACAGGCCCTCTACCCCAGCCACATTCCAGCAAACCTTTTCTCGGTTTGATTGCCATTCTCTCTCTCTCTCTCTCTCTCTCTCTCTGTCCTTTCCGTTTTCCCCATGCCCTCTTTACTAGCAAGGAACCTACCACACATCCCTAGTCTTCATGTAAACATTCGCAATACTTAACCACTCGCACTCTCAGACGCAGCTTCTTGCAAGTTACGACAAAATGCTTACTTTTTTTTTGTGTGTGGCTCTCCCCCCCCCCCCCCCTCCAAACTCCCATTTCTATTTGTTATATGTCATTCATGTGAATTTATATTTTCTGTCCTTATTTCTTTTGTCCCGGTAACTGAAACGCCACAGCTGTGCTCTCGTTAATTAACAAAACTGATCGAAGTTGTATTTTAAAATCGGTGTTTCCCAGGCTTGTTCCAGCTGCCGCCCCTTTTTCTCACAGACCGCGTCAAACACACACACACACACACACACACACACCACCACCACCACATTTACTAATCGTACAGTGGCCTATTAAACTAGGATATGCGATACACAAGTAAAAACTTCAGCGAGCAAACCAATTTAATCATTTGAAGAAGTATAACTCAACTACTGTATTATTTTCTCAACTTTTAATGTGATGGACGAGTTAAAGTAAGAACATGAGTTTCCTAATATCAGATTGAAAAGTGTTAAGAAGGAAGGTATTACTGTTTTTCCCCCCCCCCCCCCCCGTTTGCTGCTTCGTTTTCCCTCAACACCGCCGCCCCCCCCCCCCCGCCTTTTTTCTGTTCCACCGCCCCTTGGTCTTATCCAATGCCCACTTTAGGAAACATAGTTTTAACGTAGTTTTAGCATTTTGTTATCACAGTTTTACTGCAGTGACTTTGTGTATATTTATGTATTTAGTCTTACATATACTTACACCCAGAACTTTTCGTAGTTACTTTTCTAAAGTTCCCAGTGTAATAATGAGGATATGTGGCGAGGTTTATAGAAGAAGAACGGACAGTGCTGTCTCAGCCATTTGTAATGTCGGCCGGACTGTTATTAAAGTCAGTTACCGAGGGCCCGTGCTCACACTGCTTTCATTATCAGGCTGTTGTGACACAGTTTACGAGGAAGCGCTGGGAGAAAGAGGGCAGAGTTCTAGTGACCCCGCTGTTGTCAGGATGTGAGTGTTGTAACTGCGTGTTGGAAAGGACGGACGTCATCATGACTTTTGAAAATATTTTACCTGATTTTTGTTTTGTTAACGTTTTTTTTTTCATAATGTTCTTTTTCTGCGAAATACCGAGTATTAAATAATTTCTTGTAAGGCCTGTTTTTTTCCCTTGGTTTTTTTTTCAGAATATTCTCCAAAATGGCGCGTCTTGTTCTTCCACATTCTTCCAGAATCTCATCTCCCTCCCTTCTCTCTTTCATCCTCCTCTCTGTCTCCCTATCTTCTTCCTCCTCCTCCTCCCTTCACCAGTAAATTTCAGGAGAAAACAAAAACAAAGACGCGGTGAGCGCTGACAGTTGGAAAAGCCCCACAGACAAGAATTTCCTGATATTTTCTTGATGTGATCCTTCGACATGTTGGCCCCACTGAGCTTAAATGTTGTGATAAACTTTCCGTCTCTTCTCACGTTGTATGCCTCCGATAGATGAGTCCGTCTTGTACTGTAGGAGAGGGCCACCACAGCACACCCCACCACCCCCATATCATCGTCACTCTCTGGCATTTGAACAGAATTTGTCTCTATTTTGTAACTGGCTGTTTTCATTGTGGCACAGTTTGATGAAGTCTTTGAGCGCTGGCAATTATTGTGAAGTTGCTATCATTTCCTATTTATTTCATTAGCTTTAATTGTAGTTCACTTTTGCGTGTGTGTGTGTGTATATAGATAGGTTGAAGGGGTACCTGATTGAAATTTCTTTTTTTTTTGAGGGGGGGGAAGGGTTGTTCCATGTCTCTCAAATCATAAACATGGCGCCACCAATAACCTTTATGTGGGTTATCAACCACTTGTCTCCCAAATCATAAGCGTGGGGCCATCAAAAACATTTGTGTGGGTTGTCACCCTTTGTCTCCCAAATCATAAACATGGCGCCACCAATAACTTTTGTGTGGATTGTCACTTCCTTGTCTCCCAAGTCATAAACATGGGGCCACCAAAAACATTTGTGTGGGTTGTCACCCTTTGTCTCCCAGATCATAAATATAGCACCACCAATAACTTTTGTGTGGGTTGTGACTCCTTGTCTCTCAAATCACAAATATAGCGCCACCAATAGCTTTTGTGTGGGTTGTCACCCCTTTGTCTCTCAAATGATAAACATGGCGCCACCAATAACTTTTGTGTGGGTTGTCACCCCCTTGTCTCTCAAATGATAAACATGGCGCCACCAATAACTTTTGTGTGGGTTGTCACCCTTTGTCTCCCAGATCATAAATATAGCACCACCAATAACTTTTGTGTGGGTTGTGACTCCTTGTCTCTCAAATCACAAATATAGCGCCACCAATAACTTTTGTGTGGGTTGTCACCCCTTTTTTCTCTCAAATGATAAACATGGCGCCACCAATAACTTTTGTGTGGGTTGTCACCCCTTGTCTCTCAAATGATAAACATGGCGCCACCAATAACTTTTGTGTGGGTTGTCACCCTTGTCTCTCAAATGATAAACATGGCGCCACCAATAACTTTTGTGTAGGTTGTCACCCCTTTGTCTCTCAAATGATAAACATGGCGCCACTAATAACTTTTGTGTGGGTTGTCACCCCCTTGTCTCTCAAATGATAAACATGGCGCCACCAATAACTTTTGTGTAGGTTGTCACCCCTTGTCTCTCAAATGATAAACATGGCGCCACTAATAACTTTTGTGTGGGTTGTCACCCCTTGTCTCTCAAATGATAAACATGGCGCCACCAATAACTTTTGTGTGGGTTGTCACCCCTTGTCTCTCAAATGATAAACATGGCGCCACACAATTTTCTGTTTGTTCCGATACATTGTGCGATTAAGGAAGCAGCAGAAAGCACGGCTTCATGTGAATCGTTCCGCTATCCAGTCTGAGACTCACTGACCAAGTCTATAGTGATTTTGTCTTCTTAATGTGAAGGTTATTGGGTTCGGGACGTGGACCAGGCCTTCTCCTGGGTTACCCAGCCTTAGAAATTGGTACCCTACTCACTAGTCTTGAGGAAATAGTCTCCGAAAATACAGCAGGATATCCAGGCCTGGAGAATGCAAGACACCATCAGGACAACACTGCATACACGATTGTCAGTGAATGGAGGAGGGGAGGGGGGGCATAAAAATATCAAACGAAAGCCTGTCCCACGATATAAAAGAGCTTCATTTACATATAGAAGGGGCGAAAGATATATATGTAATAGAAGAGACGCCATTTATGAAGTTGCTTAAGTGTGGCCTTCAGTTGTCTTTTTTTTTTAAATTTTACAAATGTAATACTGAATGAGCCAGATACAGCACGTATATTAGGTAAAATATTTATTATATTACGTTCAACAATATTGTAAAACTCAGACGTGTACCGTCCCTTCCTTCCTGTTAGGAAGTCCCGTCTCCTGATATTATTTATGGCTGTACCGTCTGTCAGTGTCTTTTAATTATTCCCCCTTGGGCAGCGAGTTCCTCCGCCCTTATGCGCTGCTAATATTAGTTTAGCATCCGGTTAACAGTTATCTCCCCCCGCCCAACCTACTCCGCTGTTCGTGGTTCTATTTGTTCCAGGTCTGTGAGTTTTGTAGTAATTGAGGTTCCTTCGCTCTCTCCATCTCCTCTTTGCTAAGTCTCGTAGCTCAGTGGTTTCCAGCCTTTTCACGTCCAGAACAACGTTTCCAGCTACTTTGTGGACCACGTCTTATATGCAATATAGTTGTGCCAAAAACCCTTTCTTGTTTTCATAAAGTTGTGCAACCTAGTCACAGATCAACAATACAGCCCAGGATCCGCCTTATAATGCGAGGAGGACCACACGTTGGGAACCACTGTCGTGGCGAATACACTGGGGCATATTATTAACCTTTAGTTACTCATTATCTCATCGAAATTTATATTTTAGCTTTCTCTGTTTGGAGGCTTTTATAGTGCGTCAAGCGCTGTGTTGTTCATCCAGTCTGAAACTTTTTCTCGTGGCTTAGGGTGAAGTTTTCATGTTATTATGTGTGAGTATCTGTGGATGAGAGTAAGAGCAGGATATGTAGAGATAATTGGCATTGAGGTTTTGTGATCTGTGGATGAGAGTAAGAGCAGGATATGTAGAGATAATTGGCATTGAGGTTTTGTGATCTGTGGATGAGAGTAAGAGCAGGATATGTAGAGATAATTGGCATTGAGGTTTTGTGATCTGTGGATGAGAGTAAGAGCAGGATATGTAGAGATAATTGGCATTGAGGTTTTGTGATCTGTGGATGAGAGTAAGAGCAGGATATGTAGAGATAATTGGCATTGAGGTTTTGTGATCTGTGGATGAGAGTAAGAGCAGGATATGTAGAGATAATTGGCATTGAGGTTTTGTGATCTGTGGATGAGAGTAAGAGCAGGATATGTAGAGATAATTGGCATTGAGGTTTTGTGATCTGTGGATGAGAGTAAGAGCAGGATATGTAGAGATAATTGGCATTGAGGTTTTGTGATTTTTAAGTAACACACGGATAGTTAGTGCATAAATATGTACAACTAAGTATATAACTATACACCAAGCCACTGCAGTCAAGCTGCAGCAACAAAATGTTAACAAGAAGATGCAGGATAACTTATATTTGTGAAACTGGTGTCAGATTAGGAGGTGACTGCATTCAGAAACATCTTTATAATATCACCCAGCTTGCTTCGAAATCAGTCCCTAATCCTGTCAGTGGCCCCCAGCCACAGAGGCAAATCTGATTTTCTGATAACAGCCATCAAACAGTGTCACGCTGATGACAGAAGCTGCCTAGCACTTGAGAACCGCTACATTCAGGAATACGGGACACATGGATTTAACTCGCAGTTCAGCTACACCTAACATTCGCCTCTTCTACAATCATTTATCACAATCACAAATCTTCAATTTAAACATCTCTATACTCCACCATGCGCACTTCTGAACACAGACTCTTACAAGCCACAGCTTGTTACAAGTCATAGCTAAGTGCTATGTCCATTTATTTTATTCTGTTTTTGTTCCGTTCCTAATTTTTTTACGCAGCATTCATGTGAATTTATATTTTATCTTCTCTTCCTATTTCTTCGTCCAGTGTGTTTTTGTATGATTAAGGTTCACACCGAAACGTCACAACCGTGTCCTCGTTAAGTAATAAAGCTGTTCCTACTTTTTTCTTAGTTGATACATTTTGTGATATTAAGATAGGATATGAAAGGGGTGAAGTTTTAGTCACGTAGTCGGTGTGTATGTTAGGTTGAAATAGTACAGTAACCTGATACAACAATGCAGGCACGTGAACGTGGTGTATGGTTTGTGAACCATGATATTCTCTTTGCCATGATTTGTGTGTTTTGTTTTGGAGTTTGGTTCTCCCTTTCCGAGCCCCGCTGTTGCGGTAAGTGGTACACGTTGGTGAGCAGGGCTAATGAGCTGTTGCCCCGGGGAAAGAGAGAGAGAGGGGGGGGGGCGGGGCACATATATGTATGGTCTGTACACGTGAGTGCTGGAAACAGTCGCGCGTGGGCCAAGCTGATCAGTCAGCTGTTATTAATTGGGGGTGGGGGGGGGGGGTTTATCGCGTGCCTGGGCACGTGTCATCGGATAATGATAAGTCAGTAAGTAGATTTGTTGGGAGTGAGGGAGAGAGAGAGAGCGTGTGAGTGAGAGTGCACACGTTTGGGTGATAAGAGTATGTGCGTTTGCGGGTGAGAGAGAGAGAGAGAGAGAGTTAGAGAATGAGTGTTTTTGCGTTAGTGGGAGAGAGAAAGGGGGAGATGAAAAGTAATATATTAATCGTCTCCTGGTTTGGTTTTGTTCCTTCAGTGGTGGTAAAGACACCTTCAAGGAAAAAAATGCTGAACTGTTCTTTTAAAGCGAAGACAAAATTGCATAGCATAATCATCGTCAGCATCTACAGAAGTCGCCAACATCTGCAAGCACATAAGCAAACCTGAGCCCACATGATGAATCATGCAAACTAAACGGACAGAACTGCATCATTGTTTTCAGCTGTGAACAGACACCACTTTAAACAAACACGTAAACAGAATCAGAAACAAGCACAGCCCAAAGTGCAGTCAGTGTCATAATGAGAACGTTTCCTACTTGCATGCCCCAGACTAGATGAGCTACGAATGCAACTGCTTCTAGGACACCCTACACTTCACAACTGTCTCTCTTCCGAGGATGAACAACCACAAATTTCGCCCAGGTTTTTTCACTCTGGCATCAGCTGTCCGCAACAGGGAGATCTATCACTACAACCTAGATCAGCTAGATCTACCACCACCGTCATCACCACCACCACCGTCGTCACCACCACCACCGTCACCATCACCACCACCGTCACCATCACCACCACCACCTTTACCACCACCACCGTCGTCACCACCACAACCGTCATCACCATCGCCGCCACCACCACCACCACCACCGTCATCATCACCACCACCGTCACCATCAGAAACGTCATCACCACCACCACCTTTACCATCACCACCGCCATCACCACCACCACTGTCATCAACACCACCATCAAAACCACCACCATCATCATCACCATCATCACCACCACCGTCATCATCACCACCACCACCATCACCACCACCACCACCACCACCACCACGGTTAACTTGTAACTCTGCTTTCGTTAGGCCAGGTATTATGAGATCTGTTGGACACTGAGCACCTTTGCTGACATCGTACACCAAGACTAAGTGAATGTACAGATGTCCTATCTCTTCTAAAAACTCAGTTGTAATCTTTTTCTCAAGTTGTATCACTACAAATCTTGTCTAATGATGTACTTTTCATGTACTTTTATGGTAATTTATTCGAGTCCTGTGTAGTGCTCCTAAATGAATGCTTGCTGGTTAGTGGACCTCCCTCGAAAAAATCCTTCAAGGGACCTTTCGGGGAATGTCCATGTACATTGTTCTTGTTTTGTATATAATCGGTTTAGATTGTCATCTCATGTTTTGGCAGTACTTACAGGAGTCAGAGCGTGTCAGGAGAGGATGGAGGTTTGCTTGTAAAGCCCACTGTTATGTCCGCCCTGTCGGTCTGTATCGTGTTTGCCGGCAGATGTTCTAGCACAACAGCCTTCTACCATGGCGTCGGGTGTGGTATGAATAACGATATTCTGGTGACGATGATATGTTTAGGTGAGGGTTTTTTGGAACGGGGCGGGGCATTGATCTGTCTTCTGAACGCATGTGAAGGTAAAGAAAAGCTTGTCCATCATTAATCATCATCATGTTGAAGAACAAAGCTGTCGGCCACATTAGAGTAATCGCTGGTTAAACATTTTTGTCGGGCCAGCGAGCGCATGTAGCAGATTTTGTAATATTAGTTGCTACTTTCTGAGTCCTGTTGTATGTGTTACAAGGCTGAGTTGTCAAAGAACACGTGGTTCTGAGTAGATTATTCCCTGACCAGAGAAGACATTCAGTGGTCTTAGAGCTGTTGTTAAACTGAAGAATGAGAGGAGACATTCAGTGGTCTTAGAGCTGTTGTTAAACTGAAGAATCAGAGGAGACATTCAGTGGTCTTAGAGCTGTTGTTAAACTGAGGAATCAGAGGAGACATTCAGTGGTCTTAGAGCTGTTGTTAAACTGAGGAATCAGAGGAGACATTCAGTGATCTTAGAGCTGTTGTTAAACTGAAGAAGCCCCGTTGTTAAAGAGTAATATTAAATATTGATAGACTTGGTGATACTGCCAGATTGTTCAAGCAGTTTCTTCCCTCAGATGATCAGTAACCGACATCTGCCGGCGGGCTGCACTTCAGGAAGCACCGCATGCTATAGAGAGTGATGAATTATTCCATCATTTTTTGAGCTCAGCGGGTCGCCATACTCATTTAGCAAAGGCGGAGGCGGCCCAAGACAGGTCGAGAAGAACGGGACGTGATAGGAGAAACTCGAGAGTAATGGGAGATTCAACTGGCATTATGGGGAGGCAACTCGACGCCGTTTGCTGTTCTTGCAGCGTGTTGATACCCCTGCAGTGCCGTGTAGTTTCTGTCTGGCCCAGTGTCTCATCATCCTGGATGCTGTAGATGCGGTCTTTGTTCTGCTTTGCTTGTCACAGTACAAACAGCGTGTAATATACATTCGGTTCTGTGCTCGTCCACGCTCGACTTCCCATCATTTGGAAATGTGGGCTGCGGGCATGATTCTGTTAAAGGAATCATTTATGACCCCGTCAGCCGTTCATAGAGTGATAGCTTTAAATATTCATTCTGTTGTCTTATTGTTAAACATTCTTCATTGCTTTTTGATCGTCCTTCGTGGTTTTTAGTTCGTTCTGTCCTTGTCACAACCGCTGAACAGATGTTGCTTGATTACAAGAAAACAAAACAGAAAATAATAATGGCAGATCAGCTGCATATTAATGGCATTTATGGGAGTATTTCTTTCAAGCTTATTAATATTGATCTGTAAAGTAGAAATAGCTCAGTGATACTTTCTGAAATAAAGCAGTTTTAATAACCGCTTGCCTGTATATATTCAGTTGTTCCACTTAGTTGAATAATTTTGTGTTGACATAAATAATTGAATAAAACAGTGACATAGTAATCAGGCAGCAGATAAAAGAAAGGAAGAAAGCACGTCACAGTGCAGTAATGCTGTCATTGAAAGGATATGAAAGTGACAAAATGATCGATTCTCTGAGGATTAAATTCTTCATTCAAGCAATTCTTTAAGCAGGCAGACTTACTTATATTTACACTGATCGGTTCCATGTTGTTTTTTAAACCCTTATCGTGATACAAAAAAGAAAAATGAAACGTTCACAATGGACAGCAGTGTGGAAGGACGCTATACTCTGTAGCTGGCTCAGCGAGAACTTGATATTTGCCTTCCTGTCATGGGGATTCAAGTCGGGTTCTTTTTGTTTCTCCAGTCTGTATCGCTCATCAACTGTTTTCGTAGTGGAGGGGAGAGGGGAGGTATCAGTGGTCTCATCTTCAGAGCCTGACGACAGTTCATGGGTTCGAATTCTCTTTCTGTGTGGTTTTTCTGATGTGTGTGCGTGCATGTGTGTGTTGATCATTATCAAGTTGGTTAGAATTTTCCAGAAAAACTTTCAACTTTTGGCAAACCTCGATTTTGTCCTCCTTTCGGAAACATTGGAGTGTTTTGAAACGAGAGTCCAGCGCAGTCACTATTCCCGTAACAGTCATTCATACAAACTTAGCTCAGTCAGAGAAAGATGTTTGGAAACAATGCTTAGGCCAACTCTTGATACGTTCTTTCTTTCTTTCTTTCACTAGCTGGCGTTTTTGAAAGTCGCATCTTAGATTAGCCCATACTTAAAATTTCATACGTCTGACCTGAATAACTGCAGCAGACATTAGGGCGTCACAGAACATTTCTCTCCCCCCCCCCCCTCTCCAAGGGTCTGCCACAGCATCGGCCCTGCGTCCGAGTAACGAGAAGGTGTGATGTACCGGCGACTGGCTGTCTGGGATTCCCTGTCTTCAGTAACTTTGCTGTGTATCGCGATGTTAGATAAGAATCAGACAAATGGAGTCTTGCGCCCCAGAAAACTTTGGTTACTGTTTTTTTCCAGCGCTTGTCTCGCCCATGTTTTCATTTTCTAACTCTGACAGAGCTTATTGAAGACATGATCAACATTTGCTTTGTGGAATACTTAAGGGTCCGGCAGGGGAGACGGGCGGTTGTCAGTTGATTATATATTGAAAACCCGTCAGGTTTCTATGCTGGACCCTGTATATAACCTTTCAGTGCACAGGCTGGTGTTGTTTCAACAGCCTGTTTCTGGTTGGATCACACCGAAAGATTGGCGGCGACCTAAGCCAGGTTTGTTGTTGTTTTTTTAAATCTAGATCCGATGGTCATGAGATGTCCCCGTTGAAGGATCGCACATCTTTTAGTATTATATATATATATATATATATATATATATAGTACACACACATCTATGGTTTTGGTTTTTTTTTTTTGGGGGGGGGGGTTGGCTCCTCATCTTCGATAGCGGTATAGATTTTTAGGTGGCAACACAAACTGCAGATGGATTTTTCTTCCCTTTTCCTCTCTTCTGTTTCTTTGGCCACCTGTCCTTTTATTCTCTTCCCTCATGTGAAGTCTTCCCCTTCTATCAAGTAATAACACTGCTTCTTACTGTTATATATGCGCTTGTGTTTACATGTGGGACTTAGGGACATCCTTTTTTTCAAGACAGACCAGAAAAGTAAAATATTTTTCAACTTATTTTTGTAACCGTTGCAAGCATTGATAGTCCTAGTGGCATCTGACACACGGTTGGTTGGACCAGGTCGAGGAAACAATGGCTGTACCGGAAATTGGACGGGGCTGTCTGTCTCATGTTCCACGTTTTATCCCGTCCCTTTGACTCCGGTGAATATGAAGGAAAAGGGGCGGTGCGTACTGTGTGCGCTTGGTAATCTCCGTGTCTAGCTTCTCTCCTCTAAGATGTGGAATCTGTAGGTCATCTAGTGCTGTGTGTGCGTGCGCGCGCGCAGGTGTTGGTATCTTTCTGTCTGTGCTTGTTTTCATGCAGCCTCCCCCCCCCTCCACCTTTCTCTCTGTGATCGTCCTCTCTCTCTCTCTCTCTCTCTCTCTCTCACTCTCGTACACGTATACTGTCCGAAGTTTTTAACAGTTTATTCCCCCACCCCGCACAATCTCTTACAGAGATCTCATTCTCTACGTCAGTGGAAACTTCACCTTTCTCCTTGTTGGCATTCCATAATCACATTAAGAAGGTAACAGGTTTTGTTTTGCGTTGTGTACTTCGAAATAAAAGGTGGGTTCTTTTGACTTGTGTACTTAGAAATAAAAGGTGGGTTCTTTTGACTTGTGTACTGAGAACTAATTGGGGTGGACTTATTTTCCTGAGAAATAATTGGAGTTGACTTATTTTCCTGAGGAATATTTAGGGTGGACTGATTTTCTTGAGGAATAGTTGGGGTTGACTGATTTTCCTGAGAAATAATTGGGGTTGACTGATTTTCCAGATAGATAATTGGGGTTGACTTATTTTCCTGAGAGATAATTGGGGTTGACATATTTTCCTGAGAGATAATTGGGGTTGACTTATTTCCCTGAGAAAATAATTGGGGTTGACTAATTTTCCTGAGAGATAATTGGGGTTTACTTATTTTCCTGAGAAATAAGAGGGTTTCATTTTGCCTGGTTTTCTGAGAAAAATAGGCCTAGTTGTGGGTTGTTTCATGAGAAATAAAGTAGGGTTCATTTAGGCTTCCTTGTTTGACGCTGCCTTTCTCTCTTTAACGCTCGAGCCTGGCGTATTATCACACGTAAGCATTACATTTGTAGGCGAGCTCCCAGATTCTTGAAGCGTGCCGTTTCCTCCTTTATGTAAACCAGAAACGGTTGAGCGCTGCGTAACTATGCAGCTGGTGCCTTTTAGCTTTTCATAAAACAGGATGTGTAAAACGTGCGTTACTTTCAGTATGGCAAGCATGTTCTTGCTTTTTTTCTTTTACGTTTTGGTAGCAGCTGTAGCCGCTTGTAGGCTTGAAGGAACTTGTAGTTATCAGGGCTGTCATGGCAGAGATGGCCAAGATGTTATTTCCACACCGCCCGCTCGGGAAAACGGCTGTTTTCCTATTTGTCTTGTCAGTGTTCGAGTCACTTGTGGCAGTGTAGAAGCTGTCGGGAGCCTACATTTTGGGGGTCATGAGCCTACAGAGAGGACATCATGAGGGTCCGTGAGTCTGCTGGGAGCCTAAATCTGGAGTCATGATGGGAGTCTAAATATGGAGTCATGAGTCTACTGTGAGCCTAAATCTGGAGTCAGTAGTCTAACTAGGAATCTGAATTTTAGTGTTATGATTTTGCTAGGAACCAAAATCTTGGGGATCATAAGTCTACTATGAATCATCATCATCATAGCTTCAGATTTATATTTATTGTTATGATAAAGGAAGCCGTAGAAATCGGGGGTCCGTTCCCCCCACTCCTCGTGGAGTTTGAGATTGAGTTTGTTTTTTTGGGAGGAGCTGGGAAGTTTTTTAAAATATAAAATGTGCAAAGTAAAAAAAAAAAAGCGGAGTTTTTTTTTTTTTTGTCCACGGAGGAAGAGAGTTTCAGTTTGAATGGAAGATCAGGTCGATTTAAACCGTTTTGTAGTTTGAAGGCCAGAACGAATAGCGCAAGGTTTGTAGGTGTGTTTGAAAGGATGAATACATTTGTCTCAGACAACGGGGAGGCGGGGTATATGGAGCACTTTGTGTGCATATTATAGCTTCGTCAACGTATAAAACGGTTATCAAGCTGTTGTTTATTTATAACTGAATTGTGTGTC
This sequence comes from Achatina immaculata, assembly GCA_009760885.1. NCBI lineage: Eukaryota > Metazoa > Mollusca > Gastropoda > Stylommatophora > Achatinidae > Lissachatina > Lissachatina immaculata. The sequence continues at coordinate 9,931,524 of CM019703.1, forward strand.
TCTTTTCCCTCTGTTCTTCTCTTCCAGTGTCTCTCCCCGACCACTCGCCCCTTCTTCCCTGATGCTCCTGCAGGTGGTCCTGTAGGGTTGCCTAGTGCTGTTACGCTGTGATCTTTGCTGATAGTTGCTGCAGTTGTTGCCCTTAACAAGGACCATGACGCGGCAGTCACTGTGGTCGTTGTAACTGTTACTATCAGTCATTTTCCTAGCTACGTTTTTTCTCCATTCTTCCACTAGCTCTACTGCTATCAATGTTCCTGCTACGGCCGTTGATGTTACTGGCATCGGGACGGCTGCAGCTGTTGTTATTGTTGATAATATGCTGGTAGCCAGCGCACGGTCGAAGCAACTACTAATTGCCGCAGCTGCCGCCCAAACCAGTACCACTGGTGTGATCACTACTACGGCAACTGCTGTTGTTGTTACTACAACAATAACAACAACTACTACTGCAACTACTACTACCGCTGTCATTACTGCTACTGCTACTGCCACTAGTACTACAACTCTGCAACAACAACTACTACTACTACTACCTCAACTACTGTTTCTACCACCATCACCACCACCACTACTACTACTACTGCTACTACTACTATTACTACCTCAACTACTGTTTCTGTCACCATCACCACCACCACTACTACTACTGCTACTACTACTTCTACTACTACTACTAGTACTACTGCTGCTGCTGCTACTACTACTACTACTACTACTACTACTACTACTACTACTACTACTACTGCAGCTGCTGCTGCGAGCCCAGCTTTCAGTACTTATCTTTCGGGTACTGCAATTATTACTCTGCCACCACTATTACTTCTAAAACATTCTGCCGCCACTATTACTTTTAAAACATTCTGCCGCCACTATTACTTTTAAAATATGGCCTGTGCTCTCAAGGGAGTGAAAGGCGATGATGATGATGAAGATGATGATGATGATTACTTTTAAAACATAGTGCCGCCGCTATTACTTTAAAAACATTCTGCTGCCACTATTACTTTTAAAACATTCTGCTGCCACTATTACTTTTAAAACATTCTGCTGCCACTATTACTTTTAAAACATTCTTCCCCCACTATATTACTTTTAAAACATTCTGCCGCCACTATTACTTTTAAAACATTCTGCTGCCACTATTACTTTTAAAACATTCTTCCCCCACTATATTACTTTTAAAACATTCTGCTGCCACTATTACTTTTAAAACATTCTTCCCCCACTATATTACTTTTAAAACATTCTGCCGCCACTGTTACTTACAACATATTCAACTGTCAGTAGAGATGTGACAGAATAATCTTGTTCTCTACGTGCAGTTCTCTATCAGTAGTTGAAGAGCATAACCATAAAGCAGCTATTGCCAGTGAGTGTTCCGCAAAGGGTCTGGTGATGTATCGTTGGGGGAGTTGGGAGAAGGTCAGTGGGAAGCTATTTTTCTGGACTTTAATTTACATAATGAAACTTTTCAGGAAAAATCATGTCCTTGGACCAATTTTTCGCTGTGTTTGAGTTGAAAAGGATTGATAGTCGCTGCTGTGAACTAGCACTGAGTAGTAACTACCCAGAAGGACATGTGCGTGTGAATCTCTTTCTCTCTCTCCCCCCCCCCCCCCACACACACACCGTTAATACTGTGTAGACAGATGACATGTCCTAGTATAATTCAGTACTTTAGTAAGTAAAGGTAACCTTGTCATGCCTTAGGGGCATTAGTAGCATTATAATTGCTTCTGAATAGACAGATTATGTAGCATTACCTTCCCTGCTGGGTTTCGTCATGCATTCATTTGTTTTCAGTTTTGTGTGTGTGTGTGTGTGAGAGAGAGAGAGAACATTATTGAAATAGCATTGATGCGTGCGTGTTTCGTTTTGGGGGGAACCTGTGATTCGCTGGAAACAGGAAGCTCTCCGGCCAGAGCAGCTGATGAACATGTGTTTAGTTTAGCTTCTGCAGAAGCTGGGAAAGGAGAAGCGGCCGATCCTCATCAGCTGCCTGCTGTGATGATGGCAAGGAAAATATGGATACTGATGCCAAGTTCATTCACTAGGCTTTGGTGGTAGAAGACTGCGGAGTTCATTCTCAAGAGAAGTTTCCTTTATTACAGCTTGTGGGGTGGGATGGGTACATCATCATCATGTGTCGTGTCAACTGGCGTTGGCTGTTATGCTTCACCAGAGTACCTGATCATTCATGCAGGCCATCAGCTCAGTTGGTGATCTCCTCTGACACCATCTCGTCAGAGTGTACAGTGTCACTTCCACTGACTCTTCTTCTCTCTTTTTTTTCCTTTTACAATATTTTTCAATGTCTCCTCTTCTCATTGCATGTCCTATGAAAGTACATTGTCTCTTTCATATTTGTTAAACGTTTTTTTAAAAATCTCTCCAGCTCTTTTCCTATATTCTTCATTCCACATCTTCGCCGTCCAGGGAATTCACAACATTCTTCTTATAAACCACATTTCTACTGCTTCCAGTGATTTCTGTGCAGACCTGCCTATTGTCAGCGATTCACTTCCGTATATAGTAAGATAGGTTCAATATAGCATTTTAGGACGCGTATTCTAACATTCATTGATAAGGGTGTGTTGCATATGTTCTCATTCTCTGAAATGTAACCTGGTTTCCGCCTGTAGATGTAAGGTATTGGCAGTCATGCTGCCGCCATATTTGTCGTTTATATAAAGTGCATTGCTGTTTTTAAAAGCCCAGTTTTCGTTATCTTTCAATCACTCCTGCCTACAATGTTGCAGTCAACGTCCTTGCATGGAAAGTGCAAAACTGCAGCCAATAGAATGCGGATTAATGTAGCAGTTTGCTGCGTGTGGCAGCGTTTGTACATTGAATTTGAAAGACAGTCGGCTGGACGTTGCTGGCAGTGTCAGCTCCCCCAAGATTCGTGGGCGTGCGACACATTTCCTTCCGGCCTAAAGGACGAGCTCCGAGCCAAATATCAGGGGAATCCCTGACGTGTGCGACAGGAATAGCCAACGTTGATTAGATTGCCCCCGTTAAGTTGAGCTTTCCAAGCGGAATATCTGCCTGTACATGATTACGAGTCTTCTCCAAAGCGTGCATGCATGATACGTGGCAGTTTTTTTTTTTTTTACCTCTGTTCTTTCTGTATCGTGTATGATATTTCGTGTAATATCGTCTTGTATCTGTCAGTCAGGCGTAGTGTTCTTGTGGTGTTGTTGTTGTTTTTTTAATGGAGGAGGAAGAAGGAAGAGAGGAAGGAGAGCGAGAAGAAGAAGAAGAGAGCGCGTGGAGCGTATTGAGCATCACATTTCTTTCAAACAGTAAACAGCACCTCCAAGTTTTGAAGATATTTGAGGTTTACGTGCTGTTCTGTCTTTCAAAAATAAATAAATAAATGCTGGTAGCTCACAGCTCCGCCTATATCAGCGTTGAGTTGTAAGTTAAAGGTTAGTTGTGGAAGAATGAGAAACTGTTATTTGTGGAAAATCTTTGGGTAAAAAAAAATCTAAGCTAGGGAGTTGTAAAGACAACTTGGGTTGGGCTTTACAGTCACATGTATGTCATTACAAACGTGCCTGCTGAGATTATCTCTTCTCGCTGTCTTCTCTCCCCCATTCCTCCCACACACACATACACGCACATACACGATTTGGTGGAGCTATGTGTGTATGAGTCCAGTTTGTTTCCTCGTATTTACTGGCTCTCTCTCTCTCCTCCCCCCCCCTCCTGTCTCTATCCTTTCTCTCTGTTTCTCCTTTCTCTCTGTTTCTCCTTCCTCTGTATGTATATGTGTTTTCGATGGAGTGAAAGTTTACAAAATATGGTAACAGGACAGAATATCAGAGCGAGGCCTGCAATGCATTTGTTTTCGGTAAATCTTTCTGTTCTCTCCCCCACTCTCTGTCTCTCCCCCTTCTCTCTCTTTGTTTGCAATGGAGTGAAAGTTAAAGAGATAACAGGGCAAATATCAGACTGAGGCCAGCATGCCATTTACTTTCAGTATAATTTCTTTCTATCTTCCGCCCTCCTTTCCTCCAACAAACCCGGGGGGGGGGGGGCAGCTATCATCATTTCCTAGTATCATTTCCTTCATCCCCTTTTTTTAAAAAATCATCCCTTCCCAAAGTTATTGATTGCTGTTGTCTGTGAATGATGTTTGTCTTGCCGACAAACGCGAGTACATGAGATAATGAAAACTGTGTGTGGTTTCCGAGTATAGTTAGTCCGCCTAAACGTGTTTGTGCTCGACTGCGAACACCTTACGCCTGACTTCGTCTGGTTCATTAAGCCAGGGTTTCTCAATCTTTTGTTCTTGCTCGCGGTCTGCGTTTTTTTAGCAGCATTTTTCTGTGTGATCATGCCATCGTTACGGAAAAGCAAAATTATTTGCGTCTTTTTATCGTCAGAAATGCTGTCTCATCGCCGGAAGGATTGGTATAAAATGATCCGTCTGTTGTTGTTCTTGTTTTATTCATATTTCATTATTGTTATTTGATGTCCACTGTCTCTTATTTCGCCATATGCCACAGCGGTAACAGATGGTAAGACGTCGAGATCAGCTTGGCAGAAAAAAGTCTTGTTTATATATCCCTTGGCTTGACAGACGCCCGAGAATTTATTCAGCAAGCAGTGTGAAAGGTGACGCATTGCTTTCATATAACGATTCGAATCAGAACATGTAACATGCTGAATTCAATTCGATGGGAAAAAAATGGCGTCCTGATGATCCGGCTAAGAGAGATTTTTTTTCTTCTGACTTGTTAAAATTCATTTATTTACGTTACAGCCTTTCCTTGCCGGCTCCCATTCGTAAACTGACCACGAGTTCTGGCAACAGCACTCCCCCAATCGCATCCCAGCATGGTTGATCAGAGTGATCGACTGACCAATCAGATGCGTTGTTTAGATTACACTATCTGACCCTTCTTCATATTATTATTTTCCTCTCTGACATTTTATACCCCTAACTAACACAGCGGGCTAGCAATGTGGGAGGTTGCATGTAACTTACTCAACAGAGGTTAGCTCACCTTCTTTTTAACTTCCCTTTGCTCTTCTTCTTTTTTTTCCACAATCAGCTCCTTCCTTCCGCTCTCAAACCCAGCACTCTCTCGCAGCAGGTATCCCATTCTGCATTCATTGCTCTAGTTGTCATTACGACGCCGGCACAGCTGCTGTAACATAATTGAGTAACTCTCAGAATAAAAATCCGAGGAAAGAGCTGGTTAAAAATAGCAGCCAATCGAATCTGTGCAATTACTTTATTTGGGGGGGGGGGGAAGAGAAGAACCTCATCTTCTCGGGGCCCGGGGGGGGGGGGGAGAAGAATAGGTCTATAAAGGAGAATAATTAGAACTAGAGAGAGGGGGGAGGGAGGAAAAGGGGGCGGGGAGAGGGGTGAGTAGTTAAGAGTAATGAAGCAAACATGAAGTCGGTTCTCAGCAACAGACTTGACGCGCACGCTCACACATCTGTATGCTTTATGCAGTATCGCTTTTTTTTCCTTCAAAATCATGTTGAGCCCAAATGAAATAATGACACTATTCAGATGCCCTGTAGGAAATATTAGTTCTCTTAGATTGTGGTACCACATCTTTCAGTTTCACAGATCAGTGAGATGAGACTTGTGTCTGTCAGTTGGTGCCTTTTTTTTTATGTTGCCCTCAGTTTTGGAGTCTGTAGGTTTGGAACGTACCAGCACATTTTTGCCTCGACCCCCCCCCCCCCCCTTTTCCATTTTTTGTTTCCTTATAGCATTCTCCCCACAGGACTCTTTTCTGTTCACTACAGTTACATCTTTATTTTCATACGTCATCACTACTTTCATACTGCCCAGCATTGCGAAAGTTGCTGTGTTTTAGTTCAAACTTTGTCAAAGATTGCTGTAACATTGCGAAAGATTGCTGTAACATTGCCACAGATTGCTGTGTTTTAGTTGGAACTGACATGCCAAAGATTGCTGTGTTTTAGTTAGAACTAACATTGCCAAAGATTGCTGTGTTTTAGTTAGAACTGACATGCCAAAGATTGTTGTGTTTTAGTTAGAACTGATATGCCAAAGATTGCTGTGTTTTAGTTAGAACTAACATTGCCACAGATTGCTGTGTTTTAGTTAGAACTAACATTGCCATGGAAGGCCAGTCTAGATACATTAGATCTTTCATACTTGTACTTGCGTGATAACAGCCATTATGGTTATACTGAAGCCCAAGCAAGGAGGTGGTAGCTTATGTGATGGTTCGAAAGTCAGTTCAACGAGGTGGTAGCTGTTGTGATGATAAGTCAAGTTAACGAGGTAGTAGCTGTTGTGATGATAAGTCAAGTCAGCGAGGTGGTAGCTGTTACGATAAGTCAAGTCAGTGAGGTGGTATCTGTTGTGATGATAAGTTAAGTCAACGAGGTGGTAGCTTTTGCGATGATGCTGCAGTCAGCTCAACGAGGTATAAACAGGCGTGGCCCATATGGATATATAACAAATCAGGAGCGTGTATTATAGGAGCATTCTGAGAAAGAAAGAAAAAGCACAGTATTTCATCATGACCAGTCCGATATGATATGTTCATCGCATGTGTTTCAGGTGCCAAGATACAGAAACAACACACTGGCGTGGAGGTTCATGTAATCGTTAGGCTGGATTGATTTCACCACATTTTAGCTCACGACATGCTTCTTCTGGAAACAGGGTTCCAGCCCTTCCCCCCCACCACCACCCCCAAAACCACACCTGGTGCGCCAGAGTCTAATTTTTAATGATAATTAAGGGCACACGTGTTCCAATGGCAAGACAGGGTAATGGAACACATTGCTATCAAGCAGCTGCCAATGCAAGGAGAAGTGCAGGTGTTCCCATAGCAAGACACGGTACACGAAGCATTGCTGTCAGGTAGCTGCCAATGCAAAGGAGAAATAATAATTATTTTACAAAAAAAAAAACTTCTCACAGTAAAGAGATTTAGCGCAGGCTAGTGTATGGTTAGCATTGGAAAAAATGTAGGTACAGTACTTTACACGTCAGAGAAAGAAAAACAAAATAAATTACTGGAGACTCGAATCATAGACCCCTTCATTACATGTGACAAACATGAATGGATGAAACTAGTAACTCTTTTGTTAGCTGTAAATAACGGCAGGTAAATAACAGCAGCTGATGATGTGTTGGGCCTTGGAGAAGCTGCTCGAGTTTCCATACAAGCCAAGACAAAGGCAGGATGGGAAAGATTGAACTGTTCTGTGGCTTATTGTTTATATGGCCTGGATGCTGTTATCTGGGGGCCATCGGCGGAGCGTTCGTTGTGTATCTCATAATGGCCTGACAACATTGGGAATTGTGTCCTGGTGCAGGTGACTAACCTTGTTAGTTGCCATTACAAGATGTTGAAGTAGATACTAACAGTGTAAAATTGAATTTATAATTTGGCTGCTCTGAATATAATTTATTGGAAACTGAAAGTAAACGTGACCCAGGTTTATTCTGGGAAAAAAGTTTTTTTTTTTTTTTTGTTCTTCTGTTTCATATTTTTCTAAGCTTCTTCTTCTTCTTCTGAAAGTGATAGACGACGGAGTCTGCTCCACACACAAGGCTGCCAGTAAACCCCACACTTTCTCTTATTCTGTTATCCCAGGCGTTATCTTCTTCCATATCCTGCCCTGTCTCTTATTCTCTCTTTATTATTCAATCGCCAGTCCGTGTATTCTACTCCAGTTACCTGGCTGATTTCCCATTATTTGACGTGTCATTATGCGCCTTCAGCAACACAACTATTAATCAGGCAGGAATCGATAGCGCCCTGCCTGGAAGCGACTTGCCCGAGGATAAACAAGTCACGATCTTGGTTAGTCCTTGCGTATTATTCTTCATATCGCATCAGATAGTTTGATGCGCTTAAGACCCCCTGCCCCAAAGGGCTTGTGACTGGGGGGGGGGGGGGTGATTTCCAGTGTCTGTTTACTAGCAGATGGGAGAGCACAGTGTTGCCTGTCCTGACAGACAACCCGCGCTGTATGCGCTCGGGTTGGGGTGGTGTCATGGGTGTTGTCTGGGCCCCCGCCCCATGATGGGGCGCCAAGCTCGGGCAGGTGCGAAACTGCTGGTTAAACCGTGGAAAACTCGGGACCAAGGCAGGTAACAGTTCTGTAAGATGATCATGATGTGAGAGTGCACTGAAAGGAGAGAGGATTGGGGGGGGGGGCACACCCATTATTTGTTTGAGGATTTAAGATAAATAATAGTTTCCAACTTTTTTCTCTCTCAGATAAATAAATAATCTGGAATTGCCCCAAAAACTAGAAATTGTCTAGATTTTCAAAACATTTATGTAAAAAAAAATTATCCAGGAAATTTTTTTAAAAATATACAATCGAAGATTAATTGGTAATTTTAATTAAAAGAAATAATAATATAACATTAATGATAATAGTTACTTGATAAAGCCACACATCATCATCATCATGATGGGGACCTGGCTGACAAGATATCCTGCAGAGTTGCTGTTGTTGTGCAGCCATTATTCCCCTATCTTTTATAACTTGGAAGGGAGAACGTATAAAAGCAGCACCAGCATGTTCCATATTTTCATAAACTGAATCTGACCTTTCAAGTAGCTGGAAGAATTTCTGGTTTCATTTTATTTCAAAGTTTAGATGACCAGATTCTTGGTGCTACAAGACAGTCTGTGTCAGCATATGAGTGTGGTGCTATTAGAGCTGAGACAGATACATGGACAAAGTTCTTAACATGGTGCTGTTAGAGCTGAGACAGACACATCGACAACGTTCTTAACATGGTGCTATTAGAGCTGAGACAGATAGATGGACAGCGTTCTTAACATGGTGCTATTAGAGCTGAGACAGATAGATGGACAGCGTTCTTAACATGGTGCTATTAGAGCTGAGACAGATACATGGACAACGTTCTTAACATGGTGCTATTAGAGCTGAGACAGATACATGGACAGCGTTCTTAACATGGTGCTATTAGAGCTGAGACAGATAGATGGACAGCGTTCTTAACATGGTGCTATTAGAGCTGAGACAGACACATCGACAACGTTCTTAACATGGTGCTATTAGAGCTGAGACAGATACATGGACAACGTTCTTAACATGGTGCTATTAGAGCTGAGACAGACACATCGACAACGTTCTTAACATGGTGCTATTAGAGCTGAGACAGACACATCGACAACGTTCTTAACATGGTGCTATTAGAGCTGAGACAGATACATCGACAACGTTCTTAACATGGTGCTATTAGAGCTGAGACAGATACATGGACAACGTTCTTAACATGGTGCTATTAGAGCTGAGACAGATACATGGACAAAGTTCTTAACATGGTGCTATTAGAGCTGAGACAGATACATGGACAAAGTTCTTAACATGGTGGTATTAGAGCTGAGACAGATACATGGACAACGTTCTTAACAAGGTGCTATTAGAGCTGAGACAGATACATCGACAACGTTCTTAACATGGTGCTATTAGAGCTGAGACAGATACATCGACAACGTTCTTAACATGGTGCTATTAGAGCTGAGACAGATACATCGACAACGTTCTTAACATGGTGCTGTTAGAGCTGAGACAGATACATGGACAAAGTTCTTAACATGGTGGTATTAAATCTGAGACAGATAGATGGACAAAGTTCTTAACATGGTGCTATTAGAGCTGAGACAGATAGATGGACAACGTTCTTAACATGGTGCTATTAGAGCTGAGACAGATACATGAACAAAGTTCTTAACATGGTGCTATTAGAGCTGAGACAGATACATGGACAAAGTTCTTAACATGGTAGTATTAGAGCTGAGACAGATACATGGACAAAGTTCTTAACATGGTGGTATTAAATCTGAGACAGATACATGGACAAAGTTCTTAACAAGGTGCTATTAGAGCTGAGACAGATACATGGACAAAGTTCTTAACATGGTGCTATTAGAGCTGAGACAGATACATGAACAAAGTTCTTAACATGGTGCTATTAGAGCTGAGACAGATACATGGACAAAGTTCTTAACCTGGATTATATCCCCAGGCATCTCTGTACTGTTCTGCTTCACTTCATGTGTCCTGTGAACTGTTTTGATTCTTGTTAACTGGTGTTCTGATTTAGTTATTGGGTTTCTTTTCAGGTGTATTGAAATATGAAATACTAAAGCACTGAAGTTGTCCTTCGTTTGTTGCAGAACACTATTTACTATGTAGTCCAGTGTTTCCCAGCGCTCTCATGTAGGCCCCATCTTAACTGTTTAAATAACACAGGAAAATCTCGACACTAACCTCTCCAGTATATCATTAAGTTATATATTAATTACTTAAATTTGTAGCTTTTCCGTTTTTAGCCCAGATTAAAAACCTAAATATGCGTTTTTTAAAATGTAAATTGTGTGTTTCTAGAAACTCCAGACTTCTTGGGAGACTCTCAGAATACGATGTATAATCGCAAAATGCAAAGAGTGGCACATACATTTAATTAAAATAAAGGGTGAAAAATCTTGACCAAGCCTCACATAAACCCAGTTAATGAAGCCAAACCCTTTCTGTGTGCATTATCTGTAAGTGCCCTTAGTCCATTTTCGGTCTCAGTCGGTAGGTTCGTAAGTTCCTGCACAGTACTTTCAGCATCACATTTAGTCTAATTCTAGAAGAAGAAGATACAAGGTGTGACGTATGCGGAAATGGTCATTAGCTTGAAGTGAACGGGTCTCAAAATCGGCGACGATAGGTCTATGCTTGTTGTGTGTTGTGTTGTCGGTTTGCAATAAGTGAAATAACGTATATATATATATATATATATATATATATATATATATATATATATATATATATATATATATTGCTGAAGAAGGATTAACTATGGTTTTTTTTAATTTTTATTTTGGCAGGACTGTAATAAAATTACCCAGAATTACCTGGATTCAGTCAAAACTTATCTAGATGGCTGTTTTGATTATCTAGATGCGACCAAAATGATCTAGATATTTTATTATCTAGATCAGCAACACTGGATGGAAATATCCGTCCGTTAGGAAACAGGGGGACCTATAGACAGAAAGGAAGCGTGTCTTAATACTGGGCCTCTCATACAGATTCGTCGATTAAGGGCACACAGACCTGGATTAGTGAGGAAGGGGGAGGGGAAGGAAGCGACGAAAAATGAAAGGAGAAACGAAAGAGCGAAAATTAACATTAAAATAGAAGAGAAACGAAAGAGCGAAAATTAACATTAAAATAGAAGAGCTTCTGTCATTCCCTTAAAAATGATCTGACAGAACTGTATCCCGAATGTTTAAAACAAGCCTTTAAAATGATCTGACAGAAATTTATCCCGAATGTTGAAAAAAACAAACCGGAGCAGAGGGGGGAAAAATGAGAAGATCGAGAGTACTTTATATTGTATGCCACCTTTTCTAGTTTCTCTTCATCGTCAGTTGTTTTCACTTAAGACAGTGGGCCACCGAGTAAGTGACGGATTAAACATCGCATACCCCCCCCCCCCACCCACCCAGTAGAAACTTAGAGTAAAGGCCCGCCCCGCTCCAACCAGTACTGTTCATGTGCTATTTCGTAAAGCATGTGTGTTTGTAGTCATTTTTCCTTTCACGCTGGGCCTTTAGCGGAAGCCTATTCAGCGTAATGGAGGGCCCGAAGCTTAACAAGGTGCTATTAGAGCTGAGACAGATACATGGACAAAGTTCTTAACATGGTGCTATTAGAGCTGAGACAGATACATGGACAAAGTTCTTAACATGGTGCTATTAGAGCTGAGACAGATACATGGACAAAGTTCTTAACATGGTGCTATTAGAGCTGAGTCAGATACATGGACAAAGTTCTTAACATGGTGCTATTAGAGCTGAGACAGATAGATGGACAAAGTTCTTAACATGGTGCTATTAGAGCTGAGACAGATACATGGACAAAGTTCTTAACCTGGATTATATCCCCAGGCATCTCTGTACTATTCTGCTTCACTTCATGTGTCCTGTGAACTGTTTTGATTCTTGTTAACTGGTGTTCTGATTTAGTTATTGGGTTTCTTTTCAGTTGTATTGAAATATGAAATACTAAAGCACTGAAGTTGTCCTTCGTTTGTTGCAGAACACTATTTACTATGTACTCCAGTGTTTCCCAGCATTCTCATGTAGCCCCCATCTTAACTGTTTAAATAACACAGGAAAATCTCGACACTAACCTCTCCAGTATATCATTAAGTTATATATTAATTACTTAAATTTGTAGCTTTTCCGTTTTTAGCCCAGATTAATAACCTAAATATGCGTTTTTTAAAATGTAAATTGTGTGTTTCTAGAAACTCCAGACTTCTTGGGAGACTCTCAGAATACGATGTAGAATCGCAAAATGCAAAGAGTGGCACATACATTTAATTAAAATAAAGGGTGAACACTCTTGACCAAGCCTCACATAAACCCAGTTAATGAAGCCAAACCCTTTCTGTGTGCATTATCTGTAAGTGCCCTTAGTCCATTTTCGGTCTCAGTCGGTAGGTTCGTAAGTTCCTGCACAGTACTTTCAGCATCACATTTTGTCTATTTCTAGAAGAAGAAGATACAAGGTGTGACGTATGCGGAAATGGTCATTAGCTTGAAGTGAACGGGTCTCAAAATCGGCGACGATAGGTCTATGCTAGTTGTGTGTTGTGTTGTCAGTTTGCAATAAGTGAAATAACGTATATATATATATATATATAATATATATATATAATATATATATATATATATATATATATTGCTGAAGAAGGATTAACTATGGTTTTTTTAATTTTTATTTTGGCAGGACTGTAATAAAATTACCCAGAATTACCTGTATTCAGTCAAAACTTATCTAGATGGCTGTTTTGATTATCTAGATGCGACCAAAATGATCTAGATATTTTATTATCTAGATCGGCAACACTGGATGGAAATATCCGTCCGTTAGGAAACAGGGGGACCTATAGACAGAAAGGAAGCGTGTCTTAATACTGGGCCTCTCATACAGATTCGTCGATTAAGGGCACACAGACCTGGATTAGTGAGGAAGGGGGAGGGGAAGGAAGCGACGAAAAATGAAAGGAGAAACGAAAGAGCGAAAATTAACATTAAAATAGAAGAGCTTCTGTCATTCCCTTAAAAATGATCTGACAGAACTGTATCCCGAATGTTTAAAACAAGCCTTTAAAATGATCTGACAGAAATTTATCCCGAATGTTGAAAAAAACAAACCGGAGCAGAGGGGGGAAAAATGAGAAGATCGAGAGTACTTTATATTGTATGCCACCTTTTCTAGTTTCTCTTCATCGTCAGTTGTTTTCACTTAAGACAGTGGGCCACCGAGTAAGTGACGGATTAAACATCGCATACCCCCCCCCCCCACCCACCCAGTAGAAACTTAGAGTAAAGGCCCGCCCCGCTCCAACCAGTACTGTTCATGTGCTATTTCGTAAAGCATGTGTGTTTGTAGTCATTTTTCCTTTCACGCTGGGCCTTTAGCGGAAGCCTATTCAGCGTAATGGAGGGCCCGAAGCGTAACTCTGGCGAGCCGAATGGAGGACCTTGGGCTTATTAAGCCTGTTCAGCATTAATGGAGGACCTCTATGTATCTTACTGGAGAGCATCTACGCTTAAGCTTGTTCAGCCTAACGGAGAGCACATAGGAGTTCAGCCTAATGGAGAGCAGCTAGGCTTAAGCTTGTTCAGCCTAATGGAGAGCCCCAAGACTCAAGCTTGTTCAGCCTAATGGAGACCCACCAGACTTAAGTCTGTTCAGCCTAACGAATAATCCGCCAGTGCACCGAGTACTCCTCGTTTTTGGGTCTACTTCCACCAAAGTCGCATTTGCACACATCTGGCAGCCACACACATACCACGGGTGTGATAATTGAATTTAACAAGCCCCTGATATGTGCGTGTGTGTGTGTGTATGGTTGTTTTCAGTTATAAATAATATCTCCTCCCCCCCCCCACCCGGGGGGGGGGGGGCGATTTATAGCCTGTGTTTGGGAACGTAGCATTCACCGTTTCTCCAGGAAATGAGGGCTGGATTGTGCAGCCCAGATTACGAACGGTTTCGAGGTTGCCAAGGTGTGGATTCTGGGAAGATCGGAGGGTAAGTTCCTGCACAGTACTTTCAGCATCACATTTTGTCTATTTCTAGAAGAAGAAGATACAAGGTGTGACGTATGCGGAAATGGTCATTAGCTTGAAGTGAACGGGTCTCAAAATCGGCGACGATAGGTCTATGCTAGTTGTGTGTTGTGTTGTCAGTTTGCAATAAGTGAAATAACGTATATATATATATATATATATATATATATATATATATATATATATATATATATATATATATTGCTGAAGAAGGATTAACTATGGTTTTTTTAATTTTAATTTTTATTTTGGCAGGACTGTAATAAAATTACCCAGAATTACCTGTATTCAGTCAAAACTTATCTAGATGGCTGTTTTGATTATCTAGATGCGACCAAAATGATCTAGATATTTTATTATCTAGATCGGCAACACTGGATGGAAATATCCGTCCGTTAGGAAACAGGGGGACCTATAGACAGAAAGGAAGCGTGTCTTAATACTGGGCCTCTCATACAGATTCGTCGATTAAGGGCACACAGACCTGGATTAGTGAGGAAGGGGGAGGGGAAGGAAGCGACGAAAAATGAAAGGAGAAACGAAAGAGCGAAAATTAACATTAAAATAGAAGAGAAACGAAAGAGCGAAAATTAACATTAAAATAGAAGAGCTTCTGTCATTCCCTTAAAAATGATCTGACAGAACTGTATCCCGAATGTTTAAAACAAGCCTTTAAAATGATCTGACAGAAATTTATCCCGAATGTTGAAAAAAACAAACCGGAGCAGAGGGGGGAAAAATGAGAAGATCGAGAGTACTTTATATTGTATGCCACCTTTTCTAGTTTCTCTTCATCGTCAGTTGTTTTCACTTAAGACAGTGGGCCACCGAGTAAGTGACGGATTAAACATCGCATACCCCCCCCCCCCACCCACCCAGTAGAAACTTAGAGTAAAGGCCCGCCCCGCTCCAACCAGTACTGTTCATGTGCTATTTCGTAAAGCATGTGTGTTTGTAGTCATTTTTCCTTTCACGCTGGGCCTTTAGCGGAAGCCTATTCAGCGTAATGGAGGGCCCGAAGCGTAACTCTGGCGAGCCGAATGGAGGACCTTGGGCTTATTAAGCCTGTTCAGCATTAATGGAGGACCTCTATGTATCTTACTGGAGAGCATCTACGCTTAAGCTTGTTCAGCCTAACGGAGAGCACATAGGAGTTCAGCCTAATGGAGAGCAGCTAGGCTTAAGCTTGTTCAGCCTAATGGAGAGCCCCAAGACTCGAAGCTTGTTCAGCCTAATGGAGACCCACCAGACTTAAGTCTGTTCAGCCTAACGAATAATCCGCCAGTGCACCGAGTACTCCTCGTTTTTTTGGGTCTACTTCCACCAAAGTCGCATTTGCACACATCTGGCAGCCACACACATACCACGGGTGTGATAATTGAATTTAACAAGCCCCTGATATGTGCGTGTGTGTGTGTGTGTATGGTTGTTTTCAGTTATAAATAATATCTCCCCCCCCCCCACCGGGGGGGGGGGGGCGATTTATAGCCTGTGTTTGGGAACGTAGCATTCACCGTTTCTCCAGGAAATGAGGGCTGGATTGTGCAGCCCAGATTACGAACGGTTTCGAGGTTGCCAAGGTGTGGATTCTGGGAAGATCGGAGGGGAAGGGGAAGGAGACGGTGATAGGGAAAGGGGGGAAAAAAGAAGGGATGACAGGGTGTATCTCAGACAGGTGAGCGGCTACAGACACAGTCTGGGAGGCACTGGGGGGGGGCAGGAGTTCCCCCAACCAGATGTTTGAGAACCCCTGGGTTAGTTGTTTGAAGATGTCCTTGAGGTTGCCTCTGTACAGAAGTACAGCATGTCAGCTGTAGCTGCGGTTTTGGATGAGTGAAGACGGTGAAGGTGGTGGTGGTAGATGGTGCAGTGTTGTGTCTGGATGCTTACCTCGCCGCCACCAACAATAAAGTGGTTTGTCGAGGGAATATAGCCGTACAGTTCCGTATAAATAGAAAGTGATAGGGCCCAGTATGTTTGGTTAGAATTGGGCAACTAGTCTACATTTATTTCTCAAAGCCTAACAGCGGCACAGTATTACTTTAATGTGCCAAGTCTCTTTCTTTCTTATTTGAAAAGTTGTAGAAGGGAAAGAGAAGTTGAGGAGAGTGTTCAGTGTTGGGTCGTTATCAGGTCATGCTAAATCACATAAAAGGGGCCCGGTTTTAACATTATGTTTTTTTTTTCCCTGAATAAACTGACTTCTGTGCGACTGTACCCTCAAATATGGCTCCCTTGTAAACGGGTACTCTGTTTAAAACGGGTGTCTGATTTGACAAGTTTGAGGGTGACGAGGGCAGGACACTGAGTGGTTGCAGGGACAGCCCAACATGGTTGGTTTGGAACTGTCGGTCTGCTGGTCACTAGGTGGGCGCTTGAACATGGAGCCACGAGACAAAGTAAAAAGTGTTTCTCTACAAACAGAAACAAAGAGGATTAGACACTGTTTTGTTGTAGTTGAAAACACTGCCAGCTCGTGTAAGACCTAGGACTAAGAGAGAGAGAGAGAGAGAGAGAGAGATTTCTTACAGACTGTTTGTTGAAAGACGAAGTGCGCTGGATTTATGAGGTGAAAACAGTAATCTCTTGTCCCATCTCCCTCCCTCCTTCAATTTCTTGCTCTCTCGCACAAACAGAGAGAGAGGGAGAGAGAGAGAGAGAGAGAGTTTAGTAGTGAAGGAAACAAGCCAGACAACCGAATGTCCGGGACCGGTCGAGATAGGAAAATTGATTCTGAGACGGCTTAGATGTGGCGTCATGATAGACAAGGGTAGAGTAATCGGAGCTGTTGTTTCCCTCCTCTCTTTACTGTCTTGCTGAGTGAAGAATTCAGACAAAAAATCTCTTCCTGCTCTCTCTCCCTCTCTCTCTCTCTCCTCTCCACGCTCTCTTTTCCATCCCCCCCCCCCCCCCAATCCTTTTTTTTTCAAAAAATTCAAAATGTAGCTTAGTTATGCAGTCACTAGCACCTATAAGTGATGTCCGGGCATTTTGTTTCTTGCCTTTTGTTCTTTGTCCTTCACATTCGGGTTTTTTTAAAAAACTTTATCTGTTCTCTTAATTCAGTCATCTCTTATTCTCTTAAATCAGAATCTATTAATCGTCTTTTAATCTACCCTTGGTTTATCTCTTTTTTCCTAATCTACCCCAACGATATCTATTCTCATAGTTAATTCTATCTTTATTCTCTTAATTCATCTTAATTTTTGTGTTCATTCATCTTATTTTGTCTGTTAATTGATCGTATTTTATTTCTTAATTCATCTTAATTTATCTCCTGATTTAATTCATGTTTGCACTATTTTTCCCTATCAGTTTGTTCTCTCTGTCTCTCTCTCCCTCCCTCTCTCTCTCTCTCCCGACAATCTCTCTCTTTCCCGACAATCTCTCTCTCCCTCCCTCGACAGTCGTAGGATATCATGTCCTTCCATAACTTTCGATCCCTTATGCATCTCAACAGACTTGTCACTGAGCATTTGTCGTGCCAGGATGCCAAACCAGTGAGCATCATCCACATGTCACGGAGCCATCAGTTCATCAGTATTTCAAAATATTGTGAAGAAAATTACATTTCTTCACTTTCTCCATCGAACACTTTGAGACGCCATCTTGGATGTCTGTGAAGGATGTTGCCTCGTGTCTTACGCTGTTAAGATCGCCATAGTTACATTTTATTGTTCTTACTTAATGCTGGGACATTTTCTGTTCTGTTCTGTTCTTGTGTTATATATCCGTTGATTGCTTTTCTTTCATTCAGGCGCTAAGTGTTTTTAATTTCAAGAAGTAAAACATAAGGTTCAGCTTGTGCATCATAGAAGTTCACTCGGCCGAACAAGTCCACGAGTATTATTATTATTATTATTATTTAGCAAAGCAGGTTAAAACGTTTGCAAATGAAAATAATAAAACACGCAGTGGAACTCCGAGTGACAACAATAAGCTGAAGGTCTGGTACTGAGAGAGAGAGTTTATTACTAAATACTTGTTCAAATGAATAATATATTTATTCTCATAGTTTATCCCAATGGGATCTCCAAGTCTAGACTAACCACGGATCCCCAAGTCTAGACTAACCACGAGTTCTAAGAAACAAACACTTCTGATCTCGTCGGAGCGCCTGTGGTAGCACAAAAAGTTTAGTTCAAGATCCGTTACACTGTGCTTCAGACGTGTATGTTAACTTTTGCTACTTGATCAAAAGACGACAAAGAAAACATTTTTTGATTATAACGACATCAACATCTGAGAGAAAGACGTCTTCCCAGCACCGCCTCTTCCTGTATTCTTTCTGTCAGCGTTACATCTTCATATTATCTTCTCTTTTTTTATCTTCATCAACCGCTGTGCTGGCTGTTAATTCTTGAATCAGTTCAGATCTTTTTTTTCCAGTTAAAAAACGCATATTTAGAAGATTAGTTTTCTCCCAACCCCCCCCCCCCCCCCCCAGTTCGTCTTGCAGTACTTTTCCCAACACTCCATCTGCCCCATTAGGTGCCAGCTTTGCCAGACAGACATAAATCTTTACCATTGCATTAAGTATAAAGAGCTGAAGATCACAGTTATGAAAGAACAAGAAAAGCAACAATAACGTTAGAAAAACGCCAAGTTATATCAGCAGAAAAAACATGAGAACATCACGTTAAGGGGAAAAAAAAGCATCAAACGTTAAAACAGACATCAGGAGCTCCATTTCATTTCGTAAGTGCCCCCAAGCATAGTTTGCTTTGACTGTGTCGGTCTATTTGGTTGTTTGGAGGGGATCGATTCAGCCGTGTCATAGTCCAACACGTAGCTGTTTTATGGACGTCTAGTCTCGTTTCCGTCTGTGGACATCTATGTCTGCCTGCCTGTGCTTGCATACCTGTCTTTGTCTGCCTGTTTCCCTGTCTGTGTATGCCAGCCTGTTTGTCTGCCTGCTACCGTTTGTTTGTCTGTGTCTGTATGCTTATATGTTGCCTCTTGCATGCATGCGTCTCTGCCTGCCTGCCTGTCTACTCGCTTTGCCTGCCTATTTTTGTCTGATTGCTTGCATCCTTGCTTACCTGAATCGCATTCTGTCCATCTGTATCTTTGTTTGCCTGTCTGCTAGTCTGCCTGCTTACCTGTTATGTATATTTTGTCAGCTTATAATGGCAAGCAAGATTATCGTGAAAGTTGATCTCTTGTATGAAGGAAAAAGGAGGATTAACCGTGACATTTCATGCTAATAAAACAAGCTTGATCCAGGAAACAAAAAGTGTACACAAAAATTTAGCAGGATCCTGACTGACAACAAACGGGCCAAGTGTGGGTAAAATCATCAGGAGACATTTGAAACCAAAACACGGTGGTTCATGTAGCTACTGGATATCTGATAAAGAGAGTTTGAGAACCGCTGCAGTAGTCCAGATTTTGAGAGCGAGAAGGGTTAAGCATGGGCTTATTTGAGGGGAAGTTTTTGTTGTGGGGGGGGGGGCTGGTGAAGGTGATGGAGGTAGATCAAACATTGTGATTGTTTGCAGAGAAACGCCGTGCTTTGTGCCTTCAGCAGGAAGTTCAAGGTAAATGATATATTGGCGTGTGACAACGTTAGAGGTCGCCCAGAACTACTACTACTTCTTCTTCTTCTTCTTCTTCTTCTTCTTCTATGAAACTTCAGCATCACTAAAAAAAAAAAACAAATATATGTAACAATTCCACCTGAAAATGCTCATAATAAACACATCCAATTTTACATACATCGTAGTTAGGCGCATAAGTTTCTGTTGAAGTACGAATACTTGTTCACTTGTTACTGGTAAATGAATAGTTCTTTACTTGTATGTTACACGCGTACTAAAACTGACGTATAATGGTTTGTGATAAATGCTTGGATCTCATCTTTCTGTACGCGGCCACAAACTCCAGGATTGCGCGGAAATCGATTACTGTTACGAGTATCATTGAATGGAAGAGAAACAATATATTTTTTTTTTTAAATCAGCCCCCATATTCTGAACAAGAACAAGAATAATGAATTTCCTGACAGTCGTGTATGGGTTTTAGAAATCAGGTTTATAGCTTGAAATAAACTAGAAACATCCTTTGTAAATTATCTTGTTATGTGTAAATTCACGAAATAGCGAATACAGTTGTACCCAGTACAAATAAATTTGTGTGGAATTTAATATGGAATGCTTGTTTTGTTAACGTTTTTCATTCACAACACCGGAAGGGTTGGTAGATCTTGCTCGCCTGTGCGAATCAATGCTTAGAGCTGTGTTTATGCATAGTCTAAATACAATGAAGACTAGCACATTTCTAATTTCTATTTTTTTAAATATAAAGTAGCTTTCTTCCAGTTTCTTTCTACCAACATTTCTCACCAACATTTTTTCCAGCAGAGTATAGAAATAGATTATGGGGTGAAAAGAGTTAAAAGGACGAGGAGAGATTTAGTTGTGAGGCAGTATTCATAGATGATGATGATGGTGGTAGTGGTGGTGATGATGGTATGATTGATGATGGTGGTGGTGGTGGTAATGATGATGGCCACTTGAAAGAGTTTGGTGAAAATATTTTGCATTCGTTTCAGTGAATAAAAAGGCTATTCTCACTTAGCCGGATTATAAAAAGTCCCTTTTATTCCAATTTCCGGTGTCAAACTGTGTTGGTGTAAAAGTATTCAATTAAGTTGTGCCTTTTGTGTGTGAAGTATTTCTTGAAACTCTGCTAGCTTGTGAAGTGTTGGGTAAAGCTGTGTCTCCTTTGAGGCTGTGCCGTTCTAGGAAAGTGTTGGCTTCAAGCGCCACCAGTGTGAGGTATTCAGCGAAGCTGTCATCACGTGAAGTGTTGTGTGAAGCTGTGAGTGTGAAAATTTGACGAGGCTGTGTCATGTGAAGAATTTGGTAAAGCTGTATCATCATGTGAAGTATTTGGTAAATCTGTGTCACTCTAGGAAGTATTAAGTGAAATTATAGCACTCTAGTAAATTATTTCGTGAAGCTGTGCTACACTGTGAAGTATTCAGTGAAGTTCTGCCGCTGTGCAGTGTCGTAAGTCATACTGTGGTAACTGTATATTCTAGTAAATTATTTCGTGAAGCTGTGCTACACTGTGAAGTATTCAGTGAAGTTCTGCCGCTGTGCAGTGTCGTAAGTCATACTGTGGTAACTGTATATTCTAGTAAATTATTTCGTGAAGCTGTGCTACACTGTGAAGTATTCAGTGAAGTTCTGCCGCTGTGCAGTGTCGTAAGTCATACTGTGGTAACTGTGTGTAGTACGTAAGTTACATATTTCTCTTTTTGTCTCCCCTAGGGCTGTGTCACCAATGTCTACCAGCAGCAGCAACAGCAGTAGCTCGGAGTCCAGTTCAGAATCTGGGGCTGAAGATGATGATGACGACGACGAGGATGACGATAACGCCAAGACAAATGGCGTGGCAGCGAAAAAATCCTCAGAAGGACGGTAAGTGCAAGCTGCTATTTAATATTTTATTTTGGATGTGAAGAATCTCCAGGGATGTCCTATTTTTAATCAGCAAAAACTCCCATCTGTAGTATGATTCTGTCTGTAGTATGATTCTGTCTGTAGTATGATTCTGTCTGTAGTATAATTCTCTCTGTAGTATGATTCTGTCTGTAGTATTATTCTGTCTATCTTTGCTGCTGTTGACGGTCTTCATATGTGTATAGATTTTTGGGATGTATTTTTAATAGTAACAGTAGTGACCCTCTTGCTGTTCAGCTGGAGGCGCCAGGGTTGGGGGGATCAGCGAATACGCTGTCAAGATTTAGCAGTCAGGAACCCATAGCTGGCCAAGACCCTGTCCCGCCTCTCCGTTGGTTTCTCTCTCCCCAAACCCCCCCCCCATCAGTAACAGGCCAGGCCTAGATACGAGGCAGAGATCACCATAGTCCCCATGGTGGTGGAGTCTGCCAAAGAAGTATTGCACACCCCATTGCTTTTTAGCACTGCTCAGGGACTAGTAGGCAGTTTGATCTACGACTTTGACGCGTTTCTCTGCCTCATCATTTTCACCGCATCGACTCTGCTAGACAACGCCAGGGAGATAATAAGAATAATAGGAAGGAAAGGCTACTCTACGTACACTAGTTGCTTTTCTTCATAATTTCTTATTCACTTTTTAAAAAAAATAACACTAACCCTGTCGTATTTAAATTTTGGAATCAGATATGGAGTCCAGTTTAAATTACTCGTTTTTCGTAAATTTAGATATTATTTTTGTTGGTTAAACCGCATATGTGTTTTAACTGCCACTTCGGTTTATAAAAGATATGTAAAATAGGGGATTTAATGACTGTCTTGAATGATTTTTTAAAAAATCTGTCATATAATTCAGGCATGAGCAAATGTCATGGTCGCAAAAAGCACATAATTTTAATGGCATATATATATATATCATGAGAGAAAGATCTTATTTTATTAAGCTATCAAGCCAGGCTGTTGCCGTTCTGCAGCATGATATCTGTATTGTTAACATTTCCAGGAAATTAAACAGTTTGTAAAAAGAAGTTACCCAGATTGGCTGCGGGCCACAAAATATGTTGTTACGAGCCAGATGTGGCCATCAGGGTAAAGTTTGACCATATACGATACAGTTGATGATTAAAAATAAGCTTATTTCTAAAGTGAATCTATCGTCGCTCATATATGATAGAATTGATGATGAAAATGTTTTTCCAAACTGAATCTATCGGCGCCCATATGTGATGTAATTGAGGGGGGGGGGGGAAACGTATTTCTAAACGGATTCTATGTCCCTGACCTCATTATTCTTCTGGATCTAGGAGGAAGGAAAAACGGCCAGGCAAAATGCTGACCGTTTCACTTTCTCTAGAAACTGTTAAAAAATTGTGGGCTCTGACAGCGTATACATCGGGTGCATCCGTGACAGAACAGGACTAGCTTTACGTAGGTAGTTAAGTTACTGTTGCAGTCGCGGAAATATTGAAGCAGGTGGACCTAGGTATATTTTACACAACAGCATGTCATTGATGTGTTTACCTAGGTATATTTTACACAACAGCATGTCATTGATGTGTTTACCTAGGTATATTTTACACAACAGCATGTCATTGATGTGTTTACCTAGGTATATTTTACACAACAGCATGTCACTGATGTATTTACTTAGGTATATTTCACACAACAGCATGTCATTGATGTGTTTACCTAGGTATATTTCACACAACTGCATGTCACTGATGTGTTTACCTAGGTATATTTCACACAACAGCATGTGACTGATGAGTAAACCTAGATATATTTCACACAACAACATGTGACTGATGTGTAAACCTGGGTATATTTCACACAACAGCATGTCACTGATGCGGAAACCTAGATATATTTCACACAACAGCATATGACTGGTGCATAAACCTATATGTATTTCAAACAACAGCATATGACTGATGCATAAACCTAGATATATTTCACACAACAGCATGTGACTGATGTGTAAACCTAGGTATATTTCACACAACAGCATGCCACTGATGCGGAAAAGGAAATGATGTCAAGAATAGAGAGCCAGATTTAATTATCATCATAATTAGTCCTTTGTACTAGCAGTGGAGCATAAGGCATCAACAAAGGTTCTCCAGCCAGTTCTGTCATGAGAAAGTCAGAATACCTTAAACCATGTCTTTCCTGCTTCCTTTAATTCTCCCTGTACTGTGCGTCTCCATGTCCCTCTTTTTTTTTTTTTAGACAACGAAAACAACAGGCCGTGACCCGGTGGTACTGCAAACCGGGTCCACCCGTAACGAGATGTGGACCATGCCCCCGGCATTCAATGTGCAGGGCAGGCCTCGGGCATCTCGTTTAGTTAAAAAATAACGACGCTTTTGTTAACCAAAGGGCATGTTGATCAGGGTACCTGCTAAGAGGACACTTTGACCTCAGCCACTTTGATCTTAGCCAAAAGGCGCGACGTCTCGGCAAGACATACTTTGTTTTCCCTTGAGGTGTCCAAGGTTGTGCACGACATAAAAGATGAATTAAGATAACAGCCCAGGTTGTTCATTCTGTCACAGATGACACCGACGGTGTGTGCCGCAGACATATTCGCATATCTAATTTAAAGATAAAAGTAAAGTATTTTTTCTTGAAATCATTAGTAATTTTTAGCTTCTTGCAAGATTTCTAGATATCATAAAAAAAGAAAGCTCCATTTAAATAATAGAGATTACGCTATTTAAAAACATTATGTGTGCTACTGACCCGTTGTTTAAAGTTGAGAACTATCTGTGGAATTATTTCCCTTGATATTGCGAATTTATTTCCCCTTAAGCCGTGTAGTGGTGGAATATTTTAACTTTTTCCTGGACAAAGTATGGGGCGAATTCATTTTAGCTGAAGAAAGCTTGCAGAGTTTTGAATGTTGCCTGGTGTAATGACAAAATCGTATCTGAAGCAGTATGTCACGTGACTAGTTGGTTTCAGAGCCTGGCCATGCTCAGAGACCAGATATTTATGTGACATAAGGTGACATTTCACTGCCTGGTGTCAGAGCCTGGCCATGCTCATGACCAGTTATTTGTGTGACATAACGTGACATTTCACTGCCTGGTTTCAGAGCTTGGCCATGCTCAATGACCAGATATTTATGTGACATAAACTGATATTTCATTCCCTGGTTTCAGAGCCTGGCCATGCTCAATGACCAGGTATTTATGTGACATAAGGTGACATTTCACTGCCTGGTTTCAGAGCCTGGTCATGCTCAATGACCAGATATTTGTGTTACATAAGGTGACATTTCACTGCCTGATTTCAGAGCCTGGTCATGCTCAATGACCAGATATTTATGTGACATAAGGTGACATTTCACTGCCTGGTTTCAGAGCCTGGCCATGCTTAATGACCAGATATTTATGTGACATAAGGTGACATTTCACTGCCTGGTTTCAGAGCCTGGTCATGCTTAATGACCAGGTATTTATGTGACATAAGGTGACATTTCACTGCCTGGTTTCAGAGCCTGGTCATGCTGAGTGACCAGATATTTATGTGACATAAGGTGACATTTCACTGCCTGATTTCAGAGCCTGGTCATGCTCAATGACCAGATATTTATGTGACATACATTTCACTGCCTGGTTTCAGAGTCTGGCCATGCTCAGTGACCAGATATTTATGTGACATACATTTCACTGCCTGGTTTCAGAGTCTGGCCATGCTCAGTGACCAGATATTTATGTGACATACATTTCACTGCCTGGTTTCAGAGTCTGGCCATGCTCAATGACCAGATATTTATGTGACATACATTTCACTGCCTGGTTTCAGAGTCTGGCCATGCTCAGTGACCAGATATTTATGTGACATACATTTCACTGCCTGGTTTCAGAGTCTGGTCATGCTCAATGACCAGATATTTATGTGACATAAGGTGACATTTCACTGCCTGGTTTCAGAGTCTGGCCATGCTCAATGACCAGATATTTATGTGACCGTGACATTTCACTGCCTGATTTCAGATTGTCATCAAGCAGCTCCAGCTCGTCGTCGGGCTCAGAATCAGGCAGCGAGGAGGAGGAGGACGGCGACGACAAGAAAGTGGCCAGCGTGAAGAAACCTGCCGCCGTGACAGAGCTGAAGACATTCATAGAGCGGGGGGAAAAGACGCCGTCCCCACCACACAGGCAGGCTGCTGTACCTGGATCTGTGGGCACGCCCAGTAATGTTGTCCATGAAGTAAGTGCACGCCTGTATTTATTGTTTCTCTCCACCTTCCGCTTCACCACGCTGCCACTTCTGTTTATAGCAGTGATACTTAAACTTAGCCCTTAGTGCCGCCTCCTCAACTCGCAAGCCACACCCTCACCCCCCACCCCCAGCACCTTCCGCCAATTATCTTTTTCCATTCAGTTCCATATCCCTCTTCCATGATCTTCCCACCACCGGTTTCGGGGCCACGGATTTCCAACATGCAACAGCGGTTCTCAGAGATTGATCCCTTGTGCCTGCTGTGTTCTACGGACAGTGGCTGTTATAAATTGAATCAAACTCTGAGAAACTCCGGTCATTCAGTTATAACTTCATTATTTCTGAAACAGTGTTCAAGATTCCTTTTTGTATGAAAAATATTTGACTAATTTTTATTTAGGGTCCCTTAATAAAGCATGGCAAAAGAGCAGCAGTTGACCTTCGAGCGGTAATTTTTCAGTGTGGCCCCAAGCGGTAATTTTTCAGTGTGGCCCCAAGCGGTAATTTTTCAGTGTGGCCCCAAGCGGTAATTTTTCAGTGTGGCCCAACATGTTAGCTTGTGTGTTTCTACTCTGTTGTCGCGTGGCCCGCATGTTAGCTTGTGTTTTTCTACTCTGTTGTCGCGTGGCCCCACATGTTAACTTGTGTTTTTCTACTCTGTTGTCGCGTGGCCCAACATGTTAACTTGTGTTTCTACTCTGTTGTCGCGTGGTCCCGCATGTTAGCTTGTGTTTTTATACTCTGTTGTCACTGTTGTGTCTTGGTTCTCCAGTCTGACAGAAAGGAAGTGTATGTACGCTCCATTCTTGACAGAGCGATCAAACAGTTTTGACCAAGGGTTCTTAGACTTTATTATTACAGGCCTCTTTCTTCTACCCCCCCCCCCCCCAGTGGATTATCTAGTATTTTCCTATACCACTTTACTATTACAGACTCCCTAGTGGATTATACAGTATATTCCCATACCACTTTACTATTGCAGACCCCCGTGGATTAAGTGTTTTCCTATACCATTTTACTATTACAGAAACCACCCAACCCACCCCCGTGGATTATCCAGTATTTTCCTACGACACTTTACTATTACAGATCACCACCCCACCCCCACCCCCTAGTATAATTTTCAGTATTTTTCTGCACCACTTTACTGTTACAGATCCCCCGCCCCCCCCCCCCCAAATTGGATTATCCAGTATTTTCCTTTACCCGCATAGACAACATAGCAAACCTGCCCAAATCATCGTCATCGCCACCAGTTAATTATATTTAGATATCGCTGTGACTTCAAAAGATATCAACACCTGGGTTTCATTTTGCATTAAAGTTAACCAGGAAAAGAGCATCAGAAAGAAAATTATAATCTAACACCAAATTTTTCAAACATTGAAACTGTTCATAGTTAGAAGCACACCTACTCATCATTCGGTTCGTCCCATACCCCACAAGTGGTCTGTATACCCCCAGGTTAAGAACTGTTAGATTTAAGATTTCATCCCATACCCCACAAGTGGTCTGTATACCCCCAGGTTAAGAACTGTTAGATTTAAGAGTTCATCCCATACCCTACAAGTGGTCTGTATACCCCCAGGTTAAGAATTGCCAGATTTAAGATTTCATCCCATACCCTACAAGTGGTCTGTATACCCCCAGGTTAAGAACTGTTAGATTTAAGAGTTCATCCCATACCCTACAAGTGGTCTGTATACCCCCAGGTTAAGAATTGCCAGATTTAAGAGTTCCGAGGCTGCCCCGCTCTGAGCTCCTTGTGATCCACTTAGTAATTATACGATTTAGGAAGGGGACACAACCAAATAATTTCTCTAAATTTGAATACTCACAAAGTATCTTGTTAAAGACCGCGATTTGGGGGGGGGGGGGGGCGGGAAAGGTAGAGGAGTGAGGTATTAATTATCATTGGCTGCTACAGAATGTCCATGACTTGGAAGGTTTGGAAACCACTGGTGTAGAGACCGTCTAGGACTCGGAAGGTTTGGAAACCACTGGTGTAGAGTACCAGTATCCGACATTTGAGGGTTCACAACATTAACTTCTGTGTTGTTTACTTTAGATGCGAGAACCATCTTTGTGCTTTTGAAAGTGTTTGTTAACTGTTCCATTTCTTATGTTAATTTCCGTTTCACACTTCCATGTCCTGCGTCAGAGATTCGTGAAGAATTTCGGCTCCAGCCAATTGTCCTTTATACTTTAACCTGCTGGGGGGGGGGGGGTTCTTTCCTGTTGATTATCAAGACTTTTTTTTTGGGGGGGGGTCTTTTTTAAATATTTAAGTCCATATTGTTTGATGTGTATGGCTTCAAGATCCCTCAGATCCTGTTTATTTTCTGCCATCAGCATCGTGACACCCACATATAAAAAGTTGGTAACTGCTTTCAGCGATGGCGTTAGCCGCCAATTACCGGTAAATTACCCGATTAAAAACGAGGAAAAAAATTGAAGCTTTTGGAAGTAGTCGATTACTGTAACCGGTTTATATAAGTATTATGAAAAAAAAAAACCTAATAGGGAGCAACCAGCGAAATCGGTTGTAGGATAGAGTGTAGTCAAGTAGACTGACAAGTTCCGAGCATTTAGTAAAGAATAAATCTTGCCACAAATAAGGTAAGTTAAAAAAAATTCACACGAATATTTACTTTTTTTTTTCGCTGATGTTTGTAGAGTGTGCTTAATTTGACATAATATGTCTATAGAGTACCTAATATTGTATTGAGAAAACCAATATTTTGAAAAGTGCTTCATGGAAGATGAAAGAGAAGGTATAGTTGTACCGGTTTGAAAAAAAAAATCCTGGCACGATCATTGTATTTTTTTTTTGCCACGGATGATTGGTCTAGACATTTAATTGTCATAACTTGAGAAGCTTTTTCTGCATAAAGGAGACAGGATAATCGTTGTCTGCCACTCTTTTTTTTTTGTTGTTGTTCTTGAATCGTAAAACTGGACGTTGTAACGCTTCGTTGCAGTTCAGGTTTGGCCCCAGTGTTTTTTTCAAGAGTGTGACAGGGGAATATTATCCTTGGAGTAGAAAGTGATTAAGTGCAAAGGTATTAATCATTACATATTAAGGTCCTGAACACAAGTTCATGTCACAGTGAGGTGTTTTTCCTGGCGTTCTCCAAGCATATTCGGACATCCGTCGGCTAGGTGCGTTCTCCAAGCATAATCTGACATCCGTCGGATAGGTGCGTTCTCCAAGCATAATCTGACATCCGTCGGATAGGTGCGTTCTCCAAGCATAATCTGACATCCGTCGGATAGGTGCGTTCTCCAAGCATAATCTGACATCCGTCGGATAGGTGCGTTCTCCAAGCATAATCTGACATCCGTCGGATAGGTGCGTTCTCCAAGCGTAATCTGACATCCGTCGGCTGTGTGCGTTCTCCAAGCATAATCTGACATCCGTCGGCTAGGTGCGTTCTCCAAGCATAATCTGACATCCGTCGGATAGGTGTGTTCTCCAAGCATAATCTGACATCCGTCGGCTAGGTGCGTTCTCCAAGCATAATCTGACATCCGCAGCGCAGAGGAGTTTCAGACTTTTGTTTGTTTGTTTGTTTGTTTGTTTGTTTGTTTGTGAGTGAGAGAGAGAGAGAGAGAGAGAGAGAGAGATCTGACAGTTACAAGTAGCATGACATGTCGCCGTGTTTCCTGCTGCAGGGCTCTTGAGTTATATTTACCGATTTGACAATCATCCTTTTTATCATCTGCTTTACCTGACCAACCTATTCAAGCCTCCGAGAGATCTGGCCCGAGGGAGAGGAACTGAAAGAAAAACGGTGGGGCTCACACTCAAGCCTGAAGGAGATGGCGGACTTCATCAGGGCGACGGGGCTGCGGATATAGCCATGACCAGTCAATACTCCAACGCCGAAGAAGAAGAAGAATCATCTGCTGTGTCGTTGGCGGCCCTCTCTCTCTCTCTCTCTCTCTCTCTCTCTCTGTGTATATTTCCCGATCTGTGACATAATTTGTTGACTTCTTTTCCCCCATGTCATCATGTCAGACAGCCCTTTATCTTATCTGTGAGCCTCCATCATTCTCTCGTCTGGCATTGCAGTTGAGCTTGGTCAACTTTGTACTGATGCTTTCTCTAACGCGACATTATCCACGGGACGGAATGGAGTAATGCAGGATACTTTGTCACTGATAACCTACGCGTTCCACGTACGGTTGCGTCTCGTTTTCTGGAGGGAAAAAAAAAGCTGTCCCTAAAACTACTTGACACATGTGTACACAGACGGATCAACTACACAGAAAGCGGTGGTGGAGCCATGTTTATAAAACTAAAACAAGAACAAACAGTACATGTGGCTATACCAACAGGTGCCTGCTCCAGTAATTACATGGCAGAGACAGAAGCAATAAAAGCTGCAGCAGTGAAAATAATAGAACACATAAACCACGCTGAGAAGCACATAGTCTTTTTTTTCACAGTTTTCAATACAAACATTGACACACCAAAACATTAAAGACCTGGACAACCTGACAGAAGCTTTATCACAAGCATGCACAGTATTCAGTAAAGCAGTCATACAATAGATAACCGCCCACAGCAACATCCAAGGAAATGAAAAGCCGGACAGGGTGGCAAAATAGGGAGGAATAATGCAAGAGATTAATAGAAACACAGGAAAAAACAAACAAACAAAAAGCAGACTAAAAGCCACGTGTAAAGATAAGTGGACAAAACAACACCCCAAAAGCAAAAGTGGATGATGAATAGTATAAACTCTCAAGAAATGACCAAATGATAATCCTCCGGCTGAGAACAAGGACATTGCAGGCTGAGACACCATCAGTACGAGAGGCTGAAAATCGCCACAACAGACTTAGGGTGCCAGCAGCAAAGAGCAACGGGAAGCACATCACATCCTTCAGAGCTGGCAGCTACACAACCCAGTCGGGCAAGGGGCCGGGCAGATATCAGCCCATTACAAGAGAAGATCTGTGGTGATGCTGAAAACCCGAGACGAGCCGCTGCAGCTTTTGTGAGAGAGAGAGAGAGGTTGCTGTCCATGTCTGAGCGAGCGACAAGAAGATTAAGAAGAAGACTACTTTCTGGAGTGTAGATCTTAGTTTACGCTTTGTGTTCTTGATTGCTGATGTGTGTTTCTCCTCTGGTGAGAGAGAGAGAGAGAGAGTGTGAGTTTGTTTGTTTGTTTGTTTAAGCAAGCTAGTAACAGCGAGGCATGCGAACATCAAATTTCAGAAGAAAATGCGCATGATTATCTTGGTTAAACAAAGTATAGGGAAACCTGAGAGAAATCAAAGGAACGGGAGCAAGTTGTGAGTCGAGCCCTGGACCCTGGTAGAACGAGAGGAAGAAAAAAAAAAAAAAAGAGCACAGTTAACTCAGTGACAAAACACCATCTGAAGTTCTTGCGTTCCCTTATGTGTTAACTTGAGAGGGCGGTACTTGAGTTCTTTGTTGCTTCATTGACATTACGCTGCAGTCTGGAGGAAACCTTGCGAGAACAGCTTGGGTTCTTCAGTTGTTTCCTGCGCTTCATTGGTGTCCAAGATCTGGACATGAAGCTACAGGTCTGGGGAAACACTGGAAGATAAATGCCGCCATGCTTAGCCATGAGGGCTGGCTATATGTGAGGCAGAAGTTTTCTTTGAAGACGGGTTGAAAATAATGTAAACTTGAGAGTAGTGGTACAGCTGTAAAGTTTGTTTCATAACATACTAACTTGAAAATAAAAAGAACCTACATACTAAGAGTTTATTGTAATGAATTTTTTTTAAAGTTATTTGTACGCATTTGTTATTTACTTATTTGTACATATTTGTTATTTACTTATTTGTACATATTTGTTATTTACTATCTTGTCGCCATCGGTTTTGGGAGAGCGGAAACCTTTCAGAATGTGGTTGTTCACGAGGCCAGAATAATGAATACAGAAGCTTATTTGTTAATATTATTACTTGCTGTGCCGGATAGCGTTTACGATCATGCTTCTCCATCTTGCACGGTCCTTAGTGAATTCAGATGCTTTTGTTTTCCATATCACTTGCTCAGTCCACTTAGATTTTCCCCCCACGCTTGGCCGTTTTCTCATCTCTTGTCCATTGAATTTTTCACTCACTAGTTGCTTCTTCCAGTTTCCGTCTTCTCATGACATGTCCACGAAATTGCGTTCAACTTTCGTTGTTCTGAAACTTCTTTGTGTTTGCTGCTGCTGCTGCCAGGGTATTTGTTGTATATTTCGCCACAACCACATCTCTGCTGCTTCGAGTTTCCTTGTCCTCTTTTTGTTTGACTGTCCAAGTTTCACAATCATATAGCAGTATTGGCTCTATATACGAGGGGTGATTGATAAGTTCTCGGCGTAAGGTACAAATACTTGAAAGACACACACACTTGATATTAGGTGCATTTATAGATCAGGCTAATGTAAGATTAAACACAAAGTTTCAAGAAATTAACTGCAACCAATTTTTTTTAACAGGCTACTGAAGTGGTAAGGGGTAGCAGAAATTGAGAAAATGGATAAAAATTCTCACTGAGCAGTCATTCGCTACCTCTGCATCAAGGGCTCATCATCGAAGGAGATCCTTGAGGATATGACGGAGACTAGGGGAGAGTGCCCCTTCTTACAGCACAGTGAAGAAATGGGCAGCTCAATTCAAACATAGAGGGGAGAGTCTGGAAGATGATCCCTGTCCAGGAAGACCAAGAACGGTAACCACTGAAGAAAGCACCGGCAGAATCCATGACATGATAAAGGTGGATCGACGACTAACTGAGCGGTAAATTGCTACTGAGTTGGGCATCTCCCAGGAACTTGTTCATGCCATTATTCACAATGATCTTCAAATGACAAAGGTCTTTACTAGATGGGTCCCGAAACTTCTTGGAGCTGATCACAAATGGCATGTCAAGAGACAGACTTGGCCATTTTTCTGCAGATCCTGAAAAGTTTCTTCAGCAGTTCGTGACTATGAATGAGACTTGGATTCATCATTTTCAACGAAAAACCAAAGAACAGTCAAAACAGCGGAAACATCATGGATCCCCACCTCCAAAGAAAGCAAAGGTGGTTCTGTCTGCAGGCAAAGTGATGACTTCCATCTGTTGGGATTCAGGTGTGCTATTGGTAGACTATCTTCAGAAGGGCAGAACGGTCACGGGGGCCGGTCACGCTAACTTTGTGAAGCAACTGCGGGTCAGCTTGAAGGAAAAGCGTGGAGGGAAATTGACGAGAAGAGTCATCTTTCATCACGACAGTGCTCCAGTTCACAAGTCGGCGGTGGCAATGGCTGCCATTCATGAATGGGGCTTCCAGTTTCTCGAACATCCTCCTTATTCCTCAGATTTGGCCCCCTTCGGACTATTACCCGTTTACCAAACTCAAGGAGCTCAGTAGTAGCAAATTTGTACGCATTTGTTATTTACTTATTTGTACATATTTGTTATTTACTTATTTGTACATATTTGTTATTTACTTATTTGTACGCATTTGTTATTTACTTATTTGTACATATTTGTTATTTACTTATTTGTACGCATTTGTTATTTACTTATTTGTACATATTTGTTATTTACTATCTTGTCGCCGTCGGTTTTGGGAGAGCGGAAACCTTTCAGAATGTGGTTGTTCACGAGGCCAGAATAATGAATACAGAAGCTTATTTGTTAATATTATTACTTGCTGTGCCGGATAGCGTTTACGATCATGCTTCTCCATCTTGCACGGTCCTTAGTGAATTCAGATGCTTTTGTTTTCCATATCACTTACTCAGTCCACTTAGATTTTCCCCCACGCTTGGCCGTTTTCTCATCTCTTGTCCATTGAATTTTTCACTCACTAGTTGCTTCTTCCAGTTTCCGTCTTCTCATGACATGTCCACGAAATTGCGTTCAACTTTCGTTGTTCTGAAACTTCTTTGTGTTTGCTGCTGCTGCTGCCAGGGTATTTGTTGTATATTTCGCCACAACCACATCTCTGCTGCTTCGAGTTTCCTTGTCCTCTTTTTGTTTGACTTTCCAAGTTTCACAATCATATAGCAGTATTGGCTCTATATACGAGGGGTGATTGATAAGTTCTCGGCGTAAGGTACAAATACTTGAAAGACACACACACACTTGATATTAGGTGCATTTATAGATCAGGCTAATGTAAGATTAAACACAAAGTTTCAAGAAATTAACTGCAACCAATTTTTTTAACAGGCTACTGAAGTGGTAAGGGGTGGCAGAAATTGAGAAAATGGATAAAAATTCTCACTGAGCAGTCATTCGCTACCTCTGCATCAAGGGCTCATCATCGAAGGAGATCCTTGAGGATATGACGGAGACTAGGGGACAGTGCCCCTTCTTACAGCACAGTGAAGAAATGGGCAGCTCAATTCAAACATAGAGGGGAGAGTCTGGAAGATGATCCCTGTCCAGGAAGACCAAGAACGGTAACCACTGAAGAAAGCACCGGCAGAATCCATGATATGATAATGGTGGATCGACGACTAACTGAGCGGTAAATTGCTACTGAGTTGGGCATCTCCCAGGAACGTGTTCATGCCATTATTCACAATGATCTTCAAATGACAAAGGTCTTTACTAGATGGGTCCGGAAACTTCTTGGAGCTGATCACAAATGGCATGTCAAGAGACAGACTTGGCCATTTTTCTGCAGATCCTGAAAAGTTTCTTCAGCAGTTCGTGACTATGAATGAGACTTGGATTCATCATTTTCAACGAAAAACCAAAGAACAGTCAAAACAGCGGAAACATCATGGATCCCCACCTCCAAAGAAAGCAAAGGTGGTTCTGTCTGCAGGCAAAGTGATGACTTCCATCTGTTGGGATTCAGGTGTGCTATTGGTAGACTATCTTCAGAAGGGCAGAACGGTCACGGGGGCCGGTCACGCTAACTTTGTGAAGCAACTGCGGGTCAGCTTGAAGGAAAAGCGTGGAGGGAAATTGACGAGAAGAGTCATCTTTCATCACGACAGTGCTCCAGTTCACAAGTCGGCGGTGGCAATGGCTGCCATTCATGAATGGGGCTTCCAGTTTCTCGAACATCCTCCTTATTCCTCAGATTTGGCCCCCTTCGGACTATTACCCGTTTACCAAACTCAAGGAGCTCAGTAGTAGCAAATTTGATGACGTCATTCACACTGTATACCACCTTGTACTGGCACAAGATGCTGACTTTAACCCGTATGCTCCAGGATGGCTGGACTAAGTGCATAAACTTGCAAGGGGGGCTATGTTGAGAAATAACCCCAAAAAAGTTGTCCACAAATAATCTGCTGTACCTTATGCCGAGAACTTATAAAATCACCCCTCGTAGCGTTGTAATACTGTTTTACTCACTTTTAGGGACATCAGGATGTGTTTTATCTCCTGACCTCTTCTCCTTGTACAGCAAAAACATAATGAGAAATATAGAGAACATGCCAGGAATATCCGTTGGCGGGTACAACCATTACAACTTAAGATATGCAGACGACACAGTTCTAATTGCTAAAACTGAAGGGGAGCTACGGGCTCTTCTGGTCGTCATGGTTCGTGACCATGAAAATAAAGGTCTCAGCCTGAACAAAAAGAAGACTGAAGTGATGGTCATCTCAAAGAAAAGAATACCACCAATATGTTGCATTACCATCGATGGCACAGAACTGAAACAAGTTGATAGATTCAAGTACTTAGGAACAATTATAACAAGTGATGGGAAATGTCACAACGAAATAAAAAGCAGACGTGCTCAGGCCAGGTCAGCGTTCCAGAAAATGAGACACATCTTGTGCAACAGATCCATATCACTGGAAACAAGATTCCGAGTACTTCAGTGTTACATCGAGCCAATGTTGTTTTATGGGTGTGAAGCATGGTCTATGAATAAGAGAGTGCAGCGAGAAATGGATGCCATGGAGATGTGGTTTATAAGAAGAATGCTGAAGACATAGACAGCCAAGAAAACAAATGAAGAAGTCTTAAGAGAGGCTGGAGGTAAAAAGCAAATTATAGCAAAGGTCAGAGGCAGACAAGCGAGATTTATAGGACATTTCCCGAGAAGAGGAAAATTGGAACACACTGTGGCAACTGGAAAAATTGAAGGAAGAAAAGATAAGAGGAAAACAGAGAGAGAAGTTACTGGATGGGCTGTCAGTGTGGTTAAGTAGAAAGTCACTGTCGGATCTTCTAATCAAGTCTAAAGACGGAATTGTGGAGAGAAATGATCGCCTACGCCACGCGGCACGGCACTTGAATTAGGGACATCGTATTTGTTAGAATCTTCCCCATGCCATAAAAGGCTGCCTTTGCCTTATCTGTTCGTATTTTATTTCCTTTGTGCGTCTTCGACCAGCTGTTAAGTGTTTTTACAAGGTAATGGTAATATCGACAAGAGTGCAACATAACTTTCAGACAGGAAAACACAAACACAAAGTTCAGTTACTTCGGAACAGTAGCATACAAGAAGTTTAAAAAACACCCCCCGCCCACTATATCAGAGAGAGAGAGAGAGAAAGAAAGAGAGGTAGAGGTATGTTGGATGGAAGCAGTGATGTAGCGACAGAACTTAAGAGCACTGTAAATTCTACCAGGAGCGTCCCAGTGCACATGAAAGCAGTAGCGCTACCAGACAAAGCTTTCATATGAAGAAGATAGCCAGCCCGTGACCAAGTTTTTTGTTTTTTTTTCTCCACCTGCGTACTGGAGCGGGCCGTGTACAGTGCAGATGTCATGCTAAAAGTAATCTGATAAACTCTGTTTTGTGTACATATGAGAAAAATGCAGATTATGCCTTCACAGAAGTTCTGGATTATCACAGATTTCAAAAGTGTGAAAAGAAAAAAGAGAGAGAATGGCTTTACCTGGAGCATGTCACGAGCTGGGAACAGTACGAAAAACCTAATATTTCATTCAGAAATCTGAAACAGTTAATTCGGGATTCATAAGGCAGGAAAAGAATTAGTTAATTCATAACAACAGGAAAGGTAAAGGGGAAGAGAGGCAGGAGAAGACAAAGAGAAAGAGATAATGGACAATTTTACGACATGGCACAATAAAAAGTCATCAGCTGAGGTGATAGAAGATATCAGGAACCGGGATCTACGGACAAGCATAACTGTCATTGTCTACGGCACATGATGATGATTCAGAAAGCTAAAGGAGAATTAGTTAAGTCGGGAGACTAAAGGAGAATTAGTTAAGTCGGGAGACTAAAGGAGAATTAGTTAAGTCGGGAGACTAAAGGAGAATTAGTTAAGTCGGGAGACTAAAGGAGAATTAGTTAAGTCGGGAGACTAAAGAAGAATTAGTTAAGTCGGGAGACTAAAGGAGAATTAGTTAAGTCGGGAGACTAAAGGAGAATTAGTTAAGTGTGGAGGCTAAATGAGAATTAATTAAATCAGGAGGCTAGGAGAAAATTATTTAAGTCAGGAGGCTAAAAGAGAATTAGTTAAGTCAGGAGGCTAAAAGAAAATCATT
Source organism: Achatina immaculata (assembly GCA_009760885.1). Lineage (NCBI taxonomy): Eukaryota > Metazoa > Mollusca > Gastropoda > Stylommatophora > Achatinidae > Lissachatina > Lissachatina immaculata. Next base: position 9,968,813 of record CM019703.1, read on the forward strand.
TAAGCCAGGAGGCTAAAAGAGAATTAGTTAAGTCAGGAGGCTAAAAGAGAATTAGTTAAGTCAGGAGGCTAAATGAAAACTGATTTCATTTAGAATTCAACAAGCTAAACCAGAAATAGAGAAATATAGAGAATTGCTGGTACAGAGACAAGCAGGGAAATGGAGCGGAACTGTTTACCATTACACGAAGCTATACGAGTTTGTGAAGCAAGACCTCATTCACTTGATCATGATGATGATGATGATGATGATGATGATGACAGCAAAGTAATTTGCCATTTGCTAGACGAGCTATAAGGAAAGGCGGGCATTCCCGCATGTTTATCTACGATATGTTTTTTTTTTTCCAGGCCGTGTATCCTGTGGCGAAACTTGGGCAGATTTATACAAGGCCAAACAAGAACTAAACCGAAAGTAGTCACTTAGGCGTACGTAGGCTGTGTGCCGCCTGTGTTAACGCCATGTTGTGTGGACATAGTTGTTAATGTTCCGCCAGTTGAAGTGTGTCCGCTTTGCAGCAGCACAAAACGGTCTAAGTTTCCAGTCCGTGGCTCTCACATGCGTGTAGTGTGAATGCTCTTATGCAACACGTTCCCTTCTCGTTGACACTTGAGTATCCCAGCTGTAACAAACCAAAAGAGCAAACCTTCATTCGCTTGGGGGGGGGGGGGGAACTGCTTGCTATTTCTACATCGGACTATATGAACTAGGCACGAAGTAGCGCCTTCTTTGTTCGTCAGTTCTTTATCATATCTATACACTGCTCTGTGTAAAATGTATTGGATATGTGATACACTGGGATCTATTGGGATGTGATGTAAGGATATTCTAAGTTTTGACTGATATGGAGGGTACTACGTTTTTTGTTTTGTTTTGTTATATGTTTTTTAATGTATTGGACAGCTTAGGAAGAGGGCAGATTATGGGAGGGGGTGTCGAAGTTTTTGTTGATAACATGTCAGCGAAGTTTTTGTTGCTGGATGTGTTTGGTTGACTGACGTGACTTTCAGTGCACGAAGTATAACAGACTGGATTTAGCCGTATCCTTGGTGGCTAATCAGAGCGTGTGGGGGCCAGCCAATGAAAATCCGTGTGCTTCACATAGTTGGCGTTGCAGCTTCCTGGAATACATCTGTTGTTTAGTGTTTGGAAAGTAATTTTTTAAATGTACTTTAGATCTTGAGTGTTTCTCTGATTACTGAGAATCAGAGGACAACATTTTATTAAATGTATGTACTCGTATTTGAAACAGGCAGGTTTGTTTTTCCCTTCTTAAGGCAGGACACGAAAGACTGCAAGTGAGAACAAATTTAGTACTTTTTGTTTGTAGATGTAGCATTCAGGCATTTGAATGTCACATTATTTCTTATATCTTATATCCTTCCCGTTCCGTTAAACGTCACACAGGGCTCGCAAAGTAGTTTGCCAATTTTTCCTGTCTTCGGCGAGTCTTTCAGTTTCATCAATGGATTGTATGCCTATTAATTTGGCCTCTTTTAACATTGTCCTCTTCAGAGTTTCACGCCGTCTGCCTCTTTTTCTTTGGCCTGTTGTGTTCCACTTGGTAGCTTGTTTTGGGATTCTCTGACTGTTTCTTCTCATCACATGACCAACATATGTCCATCTCCTTTTCCTGATCACCCATGCGACCGGTTGTTGTTCAGTCACGTGTCTTATCTCTGCATTGTTCTTGAATTCATTCCACTTGATGCCGAGTATTTTAATTAGGCATTTGTTTTCAAAAGCGTAATTTCTTGTCTATTTCTTTAGTTGATTTTCAGCTTTCACATGCATAAATGAGGGTGGATATTACATTTGAATTGAATAGTCTTAACTTGGTTTTTGTGCTTACAACTTTTTGATGCCATATGTTCTCAAGATTCTTGAAGATCGATAATACTTTTGCAATTCTAATTCTAACTTCCTTTCTGGTGTCTCCATTCTGGTCTATGTAGCTACCAAGGTATGAAAATTGATTGACTTCTTCAATATTTGTCCCTTCTATGTGAATTTTTCCATTTTGATTAATGAGAAGTTTCATTAATTTTGTTTTGTCATTGTTAATTTCAAGTCCTATTTTGCAGACCAGTGAAGACAGGCTATCTGTTTTTTTCTTGCATGGAATTCACATTGTTACTGATAAGAGTTATGTCATCACCAAAATCAAGATCTTCTAGTTGGGTCTCATGTACCCAATCAATACCTTAACTGTGCAGCATTTTTTCATTATGAAGTCTGTTGTAATTTCAAAAAGTAAAGGAGACAGTATACATCCTTGTTTCACACCTGTTCCAATCTGGAACCATTCACTCATCCCTTCTTCTGTTTTTACTGCACAAACGTATCCATTGTAGAAGTCCTTAATGATGTTGACAGTTTTAGATGGTATTCTATATGGACTTAAACTTCTCCACATTGAATCTCTGTTTATGCTATCAAATGCCTTTGTAAAGTCTATGAAGTCCAGTATTAATGGTTTCTGCTTTTCAATATGTTCTTCAAGTATTATTCTTAGAGTAAAGATCTGGTCGAGACAGCTGCTCCCTTTTCGAAATCCTGCTTGTTTTTCTCTCATTGCTGTATCCACTATATCTTTAAGTCTGTTCAAAATGACCTTGCAAAATACTTTTAACACAACTATTAAGGTTACTCCTCTCCAGTTGTTACAGTCACTGAAGTTGCCTTTTTTTTTATTTTAGCAATGATTCCTTTTTTCCATTTAGAAGGGACCTTTTCTTCTTTCCAAATCTTATTAAACGTTCTCTGTAGTTGTCTTATGCTGTCGCTATTGATAGCTTTTAACATTTCGGGTGTTATTTCATCTTAACCTGCAGCTTTGTTGTTAGCCATTAAATTCACTGCTGTTTCAATTTCATGCAATGTAATTTCAAGATACATTTAGTTGTGGGGCTGGTAAGTCGGTTTCAGGGTTTAACAGTTCTTTTGGGTGTGGTCAGTTAAGTATTTCTTGGAAGTGTTCAGCCCATCTTTGCTTTTGGTCTTTACTTGATGTTAATTGGGTTTCAGTTTTGCTAAGGATTGGTTTTTCTTTATAGTACATGTTAGCCTCTTTTGTATGTTATATAAAGTTTTACTGTCTCCTGTTTTTGCTGCTTTTTCTGCCTCTTTCGCCATATTGGCTATGTATTCTCTTTTATTCCTTCTAGCTGAACTTTTTACTTTCTTGTCTATTTCTTTATATGTTGTTTTCGCAAGATCTTTTCTAAGGTCTATTTTTACATTCAACATGTCTATTTTGGCTGCTCGTCTTTCATGTATGTACTTCAAAATGTTTTCTGATATCCATGCTTTTCTGTTTGGTTTTTTCAGTCCAGCGCTTTCTTTTGCTGCTGTAATTATGGTTGTGCTGTAAGAATTTCATAATTCATCTATACCTATCTCCACTACTTCACTGGGTGTTGTGGAATGATAGGCAAGTTCCTGATTGAAATTACTGTTAGTATTCTCTTCCTGTAGGCTGTGGCTGTTTATCTTTCTGTGTATTGATTTCTTATGTTGCCTTGTCAGTTTTAGTTTTATTTTCCCTATACACAGATTGTGATCACTGTTAACTTCTGCACCCCTGTATGCCCTTACATCTATGAGAAATGTTCTGTATTGCTTTCTGATACAAAAATGATCTATCTAGTTTCTAGTTCTATCATCGTGAGATATCCACGTTGTTTTATGTATCTCTTTGTGTGGAAATATTGTGCCTCCAATGACCATGGCCTCTGTTAGACATATTTCAATTAATCTTTCTCCATTCTGATTAACCGTGTCAATTCTTTCTTTCCCTATCACTTTTTTCAACTTCGGTGTTATCTTTCCCTACCTTAGCGTTGAAGTTCCCCCATAGAAATTACGATCTCGTGTTTAGGGACTTTGTTGATGATTTGTTGCAATTGGTGATAGAAATTGTCTTTCATCTCATCATCTGCATCGTTCGTGAGTGCATAACTCTGTATTATTGTCATTTTTCCATGTCTTAGGTTGTATCGTGCTATTATTATACGACTGTGGTTCCTGTTCTACAAGGCTCTTTGCTGCCACGTTTGACATAATAATACCTACCCCTTTTATCTACTTCTGGCCATCGCATTTCACTGATGCCCAGTACGTCTAGATGGTATCTCTCCATTTTTTTTTTTAATGACATGAGTACTTTTTGTTGGTGCTGCCATCGTTCTTACATTCCAGAATCCAATCTTTGTCACATGTTTGAGGCCGATGAATGAGCTCTTCGGAGTTGGCATCCCTGATGCTCGGTTGGTTTCTCTGCGAGTTTCCGTAATGATATCTTTTTTCCCATCTGAAGTTGCCTCTAGATAGGTACCAGGATAAGGTTGTTAGCCTTATGCCCAACTCCCGGTTCAGAATATGTGACAGATCAAGCGGAATTCCGCTGATTTCTGCATGCCGGCGAGAGCATTTAAAAAACGTCCGCCATCTTGCACGTCACACCGGAAGTCCCCATTATTTTGAGCCATTAATATATTGAGCTCCATATAATATAGTTGTATATTTATAAGACAGGTAGAACTTTGTATGTTTCAGTGTGTCAGCTTCTATTCCATATGTTCTTTTTCCTTTCTTTTGCCCAGAATTCTGAGACCAACATGAGTTGGCGCTTAGAGCACTTCATGCACCCAAAGAAGAACCCCAACTCTCCCATCAGCCTCAGCCCGCTAAAATCCGGATCTCCGCCTCTGTCGCATTCAGCCCCGCCTTCAGTACAGCCCAAAGATGACACGGTAGCGAAAACTCCGGACCAGAGTCGACCCACGACCCTTCGAGAGGTGGGCCACTGTGGGACCATGTCGTTTGACGTTCAGCTAGACAAGGTTTTAGACGAGGGCAACGATGATGATGATAATGCTGACCTGGATGATGACAACGGGCGCGAGGTTTTGAAGAGGAAGACAAAGACAGTTTTGTCTTCAACCAAAGATTCCAATTCTTCATCAGCAGCGAAGTCTTGGAATTCTGCGCTGTCCAAGCAGCCGGAAAGCAGAAAATGTGCACCAGACTTGGCACAGGACAGCAGCAGAAAATGTGCACCAGACTTGGCACAGGACAGCAGCAGAAAAGTGCATTCGACAGAATCCCAGCCTAAAGCAAGTGTTCCTTCGGCAGCTCAGAAAATTGTTGTCGCATCGGGTGGTGAACTGGGCAGAGCCCGTAATTCCTCCGTGAGCGGTTCGAACAAGGACAGAAAGGAAAACAAGTCCTCTGTTACGAACGTCAACCATAAAAAGCTAAAGACTCCAACTCCCTTAATCCGGACCAAACCAATTCGGCCCGGCTCCAGTTCCAGTTCAAATGATGAAATTGATGTAGAGAGCTTTACTCCGGATGAGAAGGGTCAGCAGCGTCTTATGTCCAATCCAGACAACAAAATAGTTGACAGGAAGCTGGCGAAGAAACTCTTTCTATCAGAGGGCAGTGATGAAGAGTGGAATTCCTCGCCACCAGGTGGCAGCCATGTAGAAGTTCAGAATATGAAATACCGTAGGAAGGCACGTGACGTGGAGAGCCAGCCTTCCAACACGAACGTACCGGTAGAGACATCTAGTGGTATGCCTTCGGGTACTGAGAATAAAACTTCCAAAAAGGACAGCTCAGTCGCCCTCGATCATCTTGAGGCCATCTCAAAGCCTCCTAACCTCCTATCTCCATTACATTCGTCATATTCGTCGCCTTCTGTTACTTCCACGAAACCTCTGCCTTCATTCCATACATCTTTCTCCCCGTTGCATTCTTCCACCTCTGCCATGCCACCATATGTGACGCTTTCCCGCAATCCAAATGGAACTAGCAGACCCAGAATCGTGGTCCAGATTCGCCACAATTTCTTGGACAAGAAACTCTTTGCCTGGCTCAGAGATAAAAGAAAGCGACGGAAGAACGCTAAGAAGGAGGGGAAAGGCGGAGAATCTTCGAAATGTGATACGCTTTCAGGTAGCTCCGGGCTTGTGCCGAGGTTAGAGGAGAGGTCCTCGCAGGGAGACAGTGGCAGCATTAAAGAAGATGATGCTCCGGGCGCAGCACGCCTCGGGGAGGCAGCCTCTTCATCCACGGCTCATTCCAAGTCCAGTCATCCTCCAAAGCTGGGCAAACATAAGTCTCGTGACTTCAGCTCCCCCAGCGTGGATGACAACACCGAGGCTAGTCTACACAATAAAATACCCAAGCATACCAAATCTTCCTTAAGGGAAATCAAATCTTCCACATCCACCGCGCCTTCTGGATCAGAGCCCGCGCCATCTACACTTCCATCCAAGAGTCCTTCCCGTTTTGAATCCTCATCGGCTGCCGCTCAGAACTCTTCATCCACGTTATCGCAAAACAGAACGGATAAGTTGACGCCAGCAACATCGAATCCAAACAAATCTAGTCTGGCAGAAAGCTCGGTCAGTGATGGCAGTTCAGCCAACGCAGACTCCAAGTCAGATAAGACAAAATTGTTTAAACGAAAACTGGATATCACTGATGAAGCGTCACCCAGGAAGAGCAGGCCGGATTTATCAATGTAAGTAGCTGAAAGCGATTCGTATGTTGTCGTTGTATGAGGGCTTAAAGTATTGTATATTGTCGTTGTATGAGGGCTTGAAGTATTGTATGTTGTCGTTGTATGAGGGCTTGAAGTAGTGTATGTTGTCGTTGTATGAGGGATTGAAGTAGTGTATGTTGTCGTTGTATGAGGGCTTGAAGTATTGTATGTTGTCGTTGTATGAGGGCTTGAAGTAGTGTATGTTGTCGTTGTATGAGGGCTTGAAGTAGTGTATGTTGTTGTATGAGGTCTTGAAGTATTGTATGTTGTCGTTGTATGAGGGATTGAAGTATTGTATGTTGTCGTTGTATGAGGCTTGAAGTAATGTATGTTGTCGTTGTATGAGGGCTTGAAGTATTGTATGTTGTCGTTGTATGAGGGCTTGAAGTAATGTATGTTGTCGTTGTATGAGGGCTTGAAGTAGCGTATGTTGTCGTTGTATGAGGGCTTGAAGTAGTGTATGTTGTCGTTGTATGAGGTCTTGAAGTATTGTATGTTGTCGTTGTATGAGGGATTGAAGTATTGTATGTTGTCGTTGTATGAGGCTTGAAGTAATGTATGTTGTCATTGTATGAGGGCTTAAAGTATTGTATGTTGTCGTTGTATGAGGGCTTAAAGTATTGTATGTTTCGTATGAGGGATTGAAGTATTGTATGTTGTCGTTGTATGAGGGCTTAAAGTATTGTGTGTTGTCATTGTATGAGGGATTGAAGTATTGTATGTTGTCGTTGTATGAGGGCTTGAAGTATTGTATGTTGTCATTGTATGAGGGATTGAAGTATTGTATGTTGTCGTTGTATGAGGGATTGAAGTATCGTGTATTGTTGTATGAGGGCGTGAAATATCGTGTATTGTCGTTGTAGGAGGGCTTGAAGTATCGTATGTTGTTGTATGAGGGCTTGAAATGTGGCAGAAGATATGGAGGTTTCTTCTCTCCCCCCCCCCCTCTCTCTCTCTCTCTCTTTCTCGTACTGTCGCTGAGTGATCACTACCCGATCTGCTGTACGTGGTCACATAAGGGGTATAAAATGCCTAAACACAAACATACCAGCATCAAATATAGGAACTTTAAAAACTTTAACTTGGAATTATTTTTAACTGATCTAAAAGCTTCGTCTCTTACGTATGTTTTCCAGTTAACCAATCCAGATGAGGCTATCGAATACCGGATCGAGATATTTCAAAATATTTTTGGCAAGCATGTCCCCATCAAAGAAATGAGAGTAAAACACGTAACAAAATCCCCGTGGATAACTGCTAATATCTTGCAACTCATGATAGAACAGGATGAAGCTCATGAAAGCAGAAATTTCAGTACCTATTGTTCACTTAGGAATAAAGTGCAGTACTAAATTAGACAGGAAAAGAAAAATTTATTTCAGAAACTTAGTGAAAGACATCGTAATATTCTTTGTCTTTGTGAACATTTTAGGGAAGAAATTCATATTCTAAAATCTTCATTACCGACCCCTACTTGCGACCTGAGCGTGTTGAAAACTTTCAGCGACAGTAAATGTATAAAGCTAGAACAACTAAATATTCCTTTCCTAACAGTCATTGAGGTTTATAACTACATCCGGTCTTTAAAGAACACTAACTCAGCAGGATGTGATGATATTAGTAACAAGATACTACACTATGCTGCACCAGTTATTACAGACACACTAACATACATATACAATTTGTGCATTGACAAACACTGTTTCCCTGACGCTTTTAAACTCGCCAAAGTTTTTCCTCTTTTTAAATCTGGACATACTAGTGACCTCTCAAACTATAGACCCATATCCATTCTGTCATCATTATGTAAACCTCATGAAAAACATATTCAAAAGTTAACACTGATCCACATGCAAGAAAACAATCTACTAATAGACAGTCAGTCAGGTTTTAGACCAAATCACTCCAGCCACACAGCATTAACTAAAATGACAGAAAGCTGGCCGTCTAATATAAATGAAGACAAATTGCGTGGTGCTGTATTTGTTGATTTAAAGAAAGCCTTCAATATGATTGATCATGAAATTCTTGCAAAAAAGCTGGAAGGTTATAGATTACACCCTCATCTAACAAAATTTATTACATCTTTTCTCTCAGGTAGAAAACAAATAGTTTGCTTTAGAAACAAAATATCTGTCTGGTATACCTGAAGGCTCCATTCTAGTTCCTCTTCTCTTTGCTATCTGTATTAACGATTTACCACTACATTTAAAGCACTCTTCATGTGACCTTTTTGCTTATGAATGTACTGTTTACAGTAGTCACTATGACATCAGTAACCTACAGACAGCGCTCCAAAATGATATAAACAGTTTGATGAAATGGATTAATAAAAATGGTATGTTGATAAACACCAACAAAACAAAATCCATGCTCATCACTACAAGACAGAAACTGCAGAATGCAACAAAAACTTCACTACAGCTCTGTGCTGGGACTAAGGCAATAGAAAATGTTCATGAACATAAAACTCTAAGACATCATTGATCAGCGTTTAACTTGGAATTCTCACGTACATAAGCTAACAAACTTGATTGCACAGAAAGTTTACCAACTAGGTAACTTTATCGACAAAGACATAAGAAAAATATACTACATATCACACATACAAACACACTTAGATTACTGTTCCACAATCTGGGATGGATGCTCAGTCTCAAACACAGAAAGGCTCCACTCACTTCACAAGCGAGCATTAAATCTTATTTGTGACAAACACCCAGTACAGACTGTAGATCAACACAAACAACTCAAAATTCTACCCCTCAAATATAGAGTCATTTTTAACAAAGTTAAGTTTGTTCACAGTTCTGTCGCACAATGCTCCACCTTACTCGTGGTCACTGTTTACATATAACACTAGACATTGCCAACGTTTAAAAGAACTGTCTTCTTCCTAAACCCAAGATTGTTCTGTACAAGAAAAGCCTTGCATGCTCTGCAGTGCAGCTTTGGAACACCCTCCTCTACCATTTAAAATCCATTGGTAATGCTTCATCCTTTAACTCAAACCTGTTTCATTATTTACTTGCTTGTAATTATATACATCCATAGAATAACCAGCACTCTCTCAACCCATGACTCGCCAACCATCAAGTACTAAAATGACATAGTTCGAAAAGTAACTTGTTAGATATTGTTAGACATTATTTTAATGTTTGTTAAAAAAACATGTTAGAAGATCTGTATTTACAGTGTATTTTTGTTTATGTCCGTGTGTGCATGTATGCGTGTGTGAGAGCTATTTTATTAGGTTAATTACTTCTTCTCTTTTACTTTGAATGTAATAGCTTCATCTTACACTCTTTTGATATGTTTTTTCCCTAATTTAATTTGTATACTTTTATTAAATTGAGCTTGTGGGAGAAATGAAAGATGGCGTGATGATAGGGCAGAATGTAAGACGGGCCTGCGTGCCCAATTCTTTACCCTTTAAAAATAAAGATTATTCATTCTCTCTCTCTCTCTCTCTCTCTCTCTCTCTCTCACAGAAGACATTCATGATTAATCTAATTACTGAGTTTCAGATAAAATTGTCAAGAGATTTACCCCCCCCCCCCAGCCTCCGTTGAACCGCTTGTATATACTTCAAGCTACCACGTGTCGGATTACAGAACATGTCATTAATAGAAATCGGTTTTGAAGATCTCTCCGTCAGACAGTTTGTATTATTTATTATTGTTACTGTTTGTAATAATAACAAATGTTATTATTCGTGTTGGTCACATGCTGTTCTATCTGGTCTTGTGTGCGCTGTACCTTCTTGTCTTTTTAATGAAAAAAATTCTTTCTTTTCTTTCACCGTCGTTGTTTTTTTTTCGGTATATTGATAGCATAACAGGGCATAGTTTTGTTGGCACTATATTAATCGTGTTATCAGTTTATTATTTGTATTCATTTCTTGGTTGTCAGCACTTTGTCCAGGTTAATGGCCGTCGAGGATGAAGTAAGTTGTCATAATAGAGGACGTTAAGACGACCTCATTCGTCCTGTCATGTTTGTTTTTTTTTCTTTGTCTTCTTTCCCCACAGCTACATCACAATTATCACATCCTTCTTTGTTTTCTCTTATTCTGACTTCATTCGAGTTATTTTGCTTATCTTGTAGCACTTCACACGTCACTGTGCTTTAGATCAGTATACTTTTTTTATACGCACAGTTGGTATCGCTAAAATATACAGCATATTCGTTTTGCGTTAAAAAACAAAACTGATCAAGAACTGTTCTGGAACAAAAGAAATCTTCATTGTGGCTGTTTTGCCCTCAGCGTCGGTATCTCACACAAGATTATAATTTTGTTTTCTTCCCGTGTTATGAAAGGAATTGTGTTTTTGTTTGTTTGTTTGTTTGTTTATTTGTTTCCCCATCAACTGTAATACGCAGTAGTTTTTTTTCTTTTCTTTCTTATCTCCGTCATCACGGAAGTAGCAGCATTTTGTTTGTTCGCTGCCACACAAGATCGATACACTGTGACCTGAAATTGAAAGAATGGTTGGTTGTGACCCTTGCGGTTGGAGGTTTCTCGCATCTATTGTGGACAGAGTATATGGGTGAGCTGTATGGAGTAGAAAGAACAGAATTGACACCAGATACTGAAAACTGTGAGGGACCACCAATACTTGAAGATGAAATCATAGATGCCATCAAACACACGAAGAAAGGAAAAGCGACTGGGCCTGATAATATAACAATAGAAGAAATAGAACCACTAGAGGAGACAGGAATAAAAATAATAACCAAGTTACTGAATGACATTTACAACAGTGGTTATATTCCCAGCGACCTGATTAAATCCACGTTTATAGCACTACCAAAGAAACCAGGTGCAAAGGAATGTGACGACCACCGGACTATCAGCCTCTCATGTCACATAACGAAGCTACTTCTGAGAATAATTATGAAAAGAACAAGGAAAAAGATAAAAATGGAAATAGCAGATGAACAGTTTGGATTTGTTGAAGGAAAGGCCACAATGCCATTTATGCTTTACGAACACTAACAGAAAGAGCTTTAGAAGTACAGAAAGATCTCTACTTATGCTTCATTGATTACACCAAGGCATTTGACAAGGTGAAACATAATGAAATTATTAAAATGCTTGAAGACATCAATATAGACGGCAAAGACCTGAGGATTGTAAAACATCTATACTGGCAGCAAGACACAGCAGTTCGAGTTGAAAATAGAATTGGAAAATATCAACCTAAAAAACAAGGGGTGCGGCAAGGATGTGTACTATCTCCAGACCTTTTTTTCTCTGTATAGCGAGAATATTCTAAGAACAATCATCACATAACCAGGCATAACAATTGGAGGATACAATATTAACAACCTTCGGTATGCTGACGACACAGTACTGATAGCCGAGAACCAACAAGACCTGCAAAATCTCTTGGATAAAGTCGCCAAAGAAAGTGAACAGAAAGGCCATACTTTGAACATCAAAAAGACAGAGACTATGGTTATATCTAAGAAACAGGATCCACCAGCATGCAGTATTAAATTAAACGGAACTATTCTAAAGCAGGTGCAGAAATTCAAATACCATGGAGCAGTAATAACTTCAGATGGGAAATGCAGAACAGAAATTAGGAACAGAATAGGCCAAGCAAAGACTGCATTTCAGAGAATGAGAAACATATTAACCAACACATCCTTATCAATGAATGTTAGAAAACGAGTCCAAAAATGCTATATTGAACCCATCTTGTTATATGGAAGTGAATCATGGACAATAGGCAAGTCTGCACAAAAATCATTGGAAGCAGCAGAAACGTGATTTATTAGAAGAATGTTGCGAATCCCCTGGACAGCAAAAATAACTAATGAAGAATGTATGAGAAGAGCTGGAGAGAGAAAAAAACCTTGTCAAAAAGATAAGAGAGAGATACAATGTACTTTCATAGGACATGCAATGAGAAGAGGGGGCATTGAAAATATTATAACAACAGGAAAAATAGAAGGAAGAAGATCAAGAGGAAGACCAAGAGAAATGATACTGGACAGTCTGATGGGATGGTGTGAGAGGAGATCACCAACTGAGCTGATGGCCTGCATGAAGGATCGGATACTCTGGAGAAGCATAATAGCCAACGCCAGTCGGCACGGCACGTGATGATGATTGTGGGAGGGGGGGTGTTAGTCCGAACCTCCGCCAGTCTCTTTCGACATGTGGTCTTCTCCCCTCACTTGACGAGCTCTTCTGGGATTTCCCCCCAATTCTCGCCACCGATCTTGTCTGTGTTCGCTTTACGTCTCCAGTGGTAAAATATACTGCGTATGTAGTGCAGCGCCCCCGCCCCCTCTTTTTCTTCACCTTCGAAGTATGTATCCATGACCCCCCTTTTTTGGGGGGGGGGGGTCGCGAAACGGAGCTGACAGCTTACGTGATTAGTAACATGTTCTTCAGCGTTCATAGCCATTAAGGCTCATTGCTGCAGATAAAGCTCGCCTCTATTCGTAATCTTCACTCTCCAGTTGATGACAACAATTTCTTTTATATCCTCTTCTATGTTGTCTTTCCATCTCTGTCTTGGTCTACCCCTTGGTCTTGTTTCCCTCATCTCTTGCGCATACATCATTTTCGTTTGTCTGTTCTCTTCCATTCTTTCTACATGCCCAAACCAGCGTAGTCAGTTTCAAGGCATTTATAATTCGCTGGGATTTAAATAAGCTGTTCAGTTCAGTGTTCTTTCTAGCTCTCCATTCTCCACTGTTGGTATCTTTTATCAGCCCAAAGATTCTTCCTAGGATATTGTTCTCAAATAACTGCAATTATTCATCTTTTTTTGTTGTACTCCACGTTTCTGATCCATACACGACAGCTGGTCTTATTGATTAGTAACATTGAAATAATCAGAAATAATAGGCGTATCAGTCTGCATCAACAGAAAACTCTGTAACAGGGGGGAAAGTTTGGCGGATTAACGAAGTATCATTGTATTCCGTAAGGTGCGTCTTCTAGTAGAAGATTACTGTCTCCTTGTTGTCACAGTTGAAAACACTGTATACTTGCTAGATTTGGGGGTGTTGGTGGGTGAAAAGTGAGTGAGCGAGCGAGAGAAATAGAGAGAGCACGCTGTCCGATTTGACAACCAGCGAACCCATAATTGATCGGCTAATCACAGTTGACCAAGGCCCCGTCCCACTTCGATGTTGGTACCCACAGTAACAGGCCTAACTGCTGTACTAAAGATAGTGTGTGTGGGGGGGGGGAGTGACTTTTGCTAAAGAAATATTGCACACGCCCCTGGTTTTTAGCTGCACGCAGAATACAGCCGCCATAATCCTCTCTCCACTCTCAATCCCATACAGTGAATTGTTTCAGCAGCTTCATCGCCAGCGCGCACTTTCAAAGAAGAAGAGGAAGAAACAGAGTTGTGAGAGTGGAGGGGAGAGAAAGTCAGATAATAAGCCACGTCTATTTTTAACAGCTGATAAAGCTATGTGTGTCTTGTTCTCTATGAACTTCCTTGTTCTAGCGCTTCGAATGCCACACTTGATACAGACGGGAAAGCATGTGTAGCACGTAGGTCGCGGGTATCTGCTGTAGTCGCCATTGATAGGCAGGGCTCGCTGTTTGTGATATGTAGACCATGTGTTGGCAAGCACGCCTCGCGGTTATATGCGATTGGCGGAAAATAGTGTAAACAAGGATTGCCAACGTTGGCGGAAGGTGTAGTAACCTGAATACGTTGTTCCCGACCTTTTTGCATACCAGGACCACTTTTCCCACCTACATATAAGTTACAAGTCACCATCGCTTCTCGGTGTTTTGGCAGAGATCAAGCAGACCACCTTGTTTTGTGCGCGTGTGTGTGTTTCGTTTTGGTTACATCAACATGAACAACGAGCAGTTTATATATAATGAACAGGAGGACATGGAAGAAGCTGAATACCACCCGTCAGCACTAGCGGACCAAACTCCAAGAAAGTGTCTTATACTTACATGTACACCATACTTGCCGGACCTACAGATCTGGCCGCAGATGGGATAGCGACTCTGAGCAGACTTGAAAGTAAAACCAAATGGTATGTTACTTTGACACAGGCCACCCTTGTAGCCCACTACAATACCCTACATGGGAAAACATTCCTTCTGGAAGACAAGCAACTGCAAATTACCATCGAACAAATGAACAAAGATCGAGTTACAGGAACATGACATTGGTTACCCCCCACACTGCAAAGCCACACATGGTCAACGTTTAGTGACCTACCTGGTAGGGGATGAGAACGCTGGCCCATGACAAGTGCTACCTTTTCTGTCGCCCAAAATTAGAAATACCTCGCTTCACCGTTATTGCAAATTCTAGCGGCACAAAAGAACTTATGATTCCCATCACAGAACGAGGTCGGAGGCCGCCTTGTTCAGTATACAGTAGTGACATTCCCCTGGCCAGGAAATGCCCTCGAAAGCAAGCCTCGGTTTCTAAGAATCCGAGCAGGCAGCAAGAAGAATTTCGCACAGCAGAACAATCCTATGATATAGGAAAGCTGGAGCAAGTTTCCACGATTGACGATGACATAAGCGGACAAACCTCGGTGGGGCAAGACGCGTCCTCGGTGACTGTTAATGACGACTTTCAGTTGATGGGCTGTGTTAGGAAAAGACGGCGACCAGTGCGATCTACTGGGAAACAGGCTGGTAAAACTCCGTCATCGTGTACGCCGCGGAAACAAGCAGCGATAAGCGAACAAGAAGTAAGCAGGTCCAAACTAGCAGAAGCTGACACTGACAGTAACAGTGAAGAGGAGACACAAAATGCACTCGCAATGGAGGACAACATGGGCACCCCTAGAGACACATCTGTCGACGCTCCGGGCCCTTGGCTACTGCGAACAGCAGAAGATGATTCGGATAGGGAGGACACCCATCTAATTATTGACATTCCAGAGGGAACCCACGAAGACGAAATGTAAGAATCAGGACCTATTTTAAATGGGGTTCCTACTTTTTGGTGTGTTTGTTACGTTAAATCACTATTCTTTTAAATTTCGGATACGTCATAACAGGGTGAAATTTGTTATCTAGTCTCTATTGGCAACCTAAGGTAAATTTGTTATCTAGAGTATCTTTTGGTAACCCTTTTCTAAAGCAGTCTTGTAATTTCAATATACACTTTTTTGCCTTTAGAATGATGAATGGGGTTCCCTTTTTCTTAATTTAACTTCAGAAGACTGAGAAGCCAGCCTAGTTAGATAGTTTACAAGATATGTAAGTGTCATCTAGACTTTATTTTCAAGATATATGTGTCATCTAGACTTTATTTTCAAGATATATGTGTCATCTAGACTTTATTTTCAAGATATATGTGTCATCTAGACTTTATTTTCAAGATATATGTGTCATCTAGACTTTATTTTCAAGATATATGTGTCATCTAGACTTTATTTCCCCCCTAACATTTTCGTTTTGAAAAAAAAAAGTTTCTTTCGTAGTGGATGCTGAGATCAAGATTTTGAGTGTTTACATTAGAGGACTTCGTGCAGAACTATATCACATAGTCCAGCTGATGCAGACACACAAAGCAGATTTCATTTTCATACAGGAAACAGACATAGCCACAGACAGACACGCAGCACAAATCATTACTTAGTTAAGACATAAGCTCGCATGTTTTAGTCTGGCCATAGAACTTTCTGGGTTGAGGGGTGGCACCAATGCAGACATCCGACAGATGGGAGATTGTTAGAACAAATGGCGATAGCAGAGAGAGAATAGACATAGTAGAAGTGGTGAACAGTATGCGCATATACACCATAGTTAACATATACACATCACATAATTACAATCACCAGCCAGTGTTCTGTGAAGACTTAGATTCACTCCCCACTCGTAGATTCACTCTCCACTCATACATACAGGGGACACAGCATTATACTAGGGAGAGATTTTAACTGTTTTCAGTCGCATACATTAGAGGAGGCTCACATAGTTAGAACATGTATAGCCGACAAAAGCCAACTAGATATGATAGGTACACACAGTTTAGTGGACACATAGAGACACACCCAAAGACAAGATAATATGGGAAAATAGCAGCCACAGTAGATCTACCAGACAGAATCTACACGCTTTTAACACGTCATGTAACACAAAGCAGGCATCACACAAAAACCCCGTAGTTTTACGGATCACAAGGCTCTAGTCACTACAGTAAACATGACACACACCAGTATACCTTTCAGACGATCACCACATTGGACATTTAATAATACGCTTCTTCAGAATCAGTCATCTGTAGAAAGAATGACACAGCTCATTCGCGCACTCACGGATAATATATATCTAAACACAGTAATCAGCAACATTGGGAAAATACCGAAGAGAATAGAAATAAATAAGAGAACAGATGCTCTCAGCCCGGATACATAAAGTCTGAGACAAGAGAAAATACTAGAAGAGGCAGTTTAACAAGATAGACAGTAATTCGCCACATCTACTCACACTACAAGAACCAGTAGATCGTCAGACCGTACAGATTTTCTGGGCTGACTTTTGAAGACTCGCCCCCAAAGCTGTATCTCAAGAAACACCCAGCGGGCTGTACTTGAGAACAAAACATCCAAGGCAGCAGACAAGTTGGGGAGATAATGGACGTGGAAGATAGCGAACAAACTGAACAACAAAACATAGTGCAGGCTTTCAGTGGCTATTATCGACGTGCAGACAGACAGACACGTACGGGACGAATACTGGCAGTACACTAAATAACTCAGTGACACGGATAGACCTGGGAACTCGACACTCCACTAACTCTGGCAAACTTAACCCAAACCGCCCAACAAATGCAAAAAAAAAAAAGACGAGCCACTGAGACCGGATGGTGTCACAGTAGATTTGTAGCAACACTTCTTTCATATCGTGGGCTCTCTTCTTCTACATGTTTTCACAGATACATTCGACCGCAGAGAACTTCTCGTACATAACACGCATCTTTGAGAACAGTTCAGACAGGATACAGCTAAAAAAAAAAGTACAGACCTGTATCTCTGCTAAATGTAGGCCACAAAATCCTCACAAAAGCGTTAACCAGCGAGCTTAAATCTTGTATGCCCAAACTCCTACACGAAGACCATCAGCGTAGACTAGGAAAGGGAAACATCCATCAACATATGCGTTTTATACGAGACGTCATACACTGCACGCATCAGAAGGATAAAGAGAGGGGGGGGGGGAAAGATGGTCGTAATAGAAAGTCAGCACCAGAAGCTAATGGAGAATATCGAAGATGGAGATCTGTGAAGATTATTGGTCCACCAACGACCACCGGTCCTGTTACACCTGGGAATAATGTGGAAGGCTCTGGTGTGTGTTTGAATGGCATATTTAGGTCAGGGCGTCGTGACTGGAGGGGGATACACCTCTGATGATATGAGGAGTTGTGTTGCTGCTCCGCTCAGTACAACAGTTTCCTGCCTAGGGACAGTTGTATATAGTCTTTGGTTTGTGATTGTGGTTATTTGTCTGATTAATTGCACTTCACTGCTTGTGATTATGGTTACATGTCCGATTAATTGCACTTCACTGCTTGTGATTGTGGTTACTTGTTTGATTAATTGCACTAAACTGCTTGTGAATGTGGTTACTTGTTTGATTAATTGCACTTCACTGCTTGTGATTATGGTTACATGTCCGATTAATTGCACTAAACTGCTTGTGAATGTGGTTACTTGTCTGATTAATTGCACTTCACTGCTTGTGATTATGGTTACATGTCCGATTAATTGCACTTCACTGCTTGTGATTGTGGTTACTTGTTTGATTAATTGCACTAAACTGCTTGTGAATGTGGTTACTTGTTTGATTAATTGCACTTCACTGCTTGTGATTGTGGTTACTTGTTTGATTAATTGCACTAAACTGCTTGTGAATGTGGTTACTTGTTTGATTAATTGCACTTCACTGCTTGTGAATGTTGTTACTTGTTTGATTAAGTGCACTTCACTGTTTGTGATTGTGGTTACTTGTTTGATTAATTGCACTTCACTGCTTGTGAATGTTGTTACTTGTTTGATTAATTACACTTCACTGTTTGTGATTGTGGTTACTTGTTTGATTAATTGCACTTCACTGCCGGTTACTTTCATTGTCCATCGTTTTCTCTCCAGTGTTTTGTTGATGTTGGCCTAAAGAAAACCGAATCAAAACGCCGTCTGTGTTTGTCTCTTCTGTTCCCTACCAGTGCCACGCCCCTGCTGAAACCTCATACTTTTCCCCCAGTTTCGACCATTTTGTTTTAGAGAAGTTTTTTTTTTTAAATGCTACACTGAGTACCAACTGTACAGGCATGCTTAAGTTGGCATATGAATCAGCTTTTAATATAACTTATCCCTGTGTCAAACGTTTGTTTGCCTCAGCGCATACTTAGGGTGATATTTCAATTCTTATTTCCCCCTTATTTTGTCTCCCCTGGGCGATTGATAACACATTCAGAAACAGTTCATATCTTTAACCGGTCGTCGCTATATTAAAGAAAAAAAAAGTATCTGACTGGAATATCGATATACTCTCTCTCTCTCTCTCTCTCTCTCTCTCTTAACTGTCAAAATGATTTCATCTTTTGTTTAGCTGGCTACAGATAACTGCCTTCTGTGTTTGTGCGTTTCATGTACAAGGTTACCGATCTTCCGCACTTGAACTTGAAGAACGGACATGCTCTGCTGCTGACTTGGAGATGGGGGGGGGGAGCTCCTTGTACCCCAGGACACTCGCATATGTGCTCGGCCTTTAACTTCAGTGCTGTTCGTGGTGTGTGTTGGGTGATAGTGCTAGTGGCGTATTGACTGAAAATTATCTCGTTATTTCCCGCAAAGTTCTGACTGTCTGCCACCGCTCTTAGTTATTCTCCTTTCGCATAGTCTTTGGTGGTAGGTGCTTCGGCATTGAATCTATGTTAAGTTCCTAACCCTGAGCTTAGTATGATAACAGTGTTAATTCCTGACCCTGAGCTAAGTACGATAACATTAAGGTTAATTCCTGACCCCGAGTTCAGTACGATAACAATAAGGTTTATTCCTGACCCTGAGGTCAGTCAATCAATCAATCAAGTGCCATGCCGAATGGCGTAGGCAATCATTTCTCTCCACAGTGACTTTCTTCCTAGCCACACTGATAGCCCATCCAGTAACTTCTCTCTTTGTCTTCTTCTGTCTCTCTGAGCTCAGTACGATAACAATAAGTTTAATTCGTGACCCTGAGCTCACTAAGGTAACAGTAAGGTTAATTCCTGACCCTGACCTCAGAACGGCAACAATAAAGTTAATTCCTTACCCTGACATCAGAATGATAATAGTAAGGTTAATTCCTGACCCTGACTTCAGAACGGTAACAATAAGGTTAATTCCTTACCCTGACATCAGAATGATAATAGTAAGGTTAATTCCTGACCCTGACTTCAGAACGGTAACAATAAGGTTAATTTTTAATTGTGTGTGATATAAAAAAAATCTCGTAAAAAAGATAAGAAAGAGACAATGTACTTTCATAGGACATGCAATGAGAAGAGGTGGCATTGAAATATTATAACAACAATAAAATTAGAGGGAAGAAGATTAAGAGGAAGACTAAGAAAAATAATACTGAACAGTCTGACGGGATGGTGTGAGAGGAGATCACCAACTGAGCAGATGGCCTGCATGAAGGGTCGTGTATTCTGGAGAAGCATAATAGCCAACGCCAGTCGGCACGGCACCTGATGACGGTGATGAATATTACCCAAAAAAATCCTGTCATACTATAGAAGCGGTTAATGATATGGACTTAATGCCCCTGTTTTCTTTGACTTGGCGGCACACTAGATGGTTATGTGGCTGCCTTTCCTTCCACAGTTCTAGAAGGAAACGAGTACGTGAACCACGGACCTGCGTGTGACAGATGAACGCACTAACCAATACTCCATGCAGGCGTTCATAGAATATATAGAGAGGGTAATATAGAATGTGAACATTGCTGCTTTTGGAATGTATAATTAGAGATGTTTTCTAGTAATTGGTGACCTCGTATGATGAACAGTGTTTAGAAGTAAGGAAACAGAAGATTGCAGTAATATGTACAAAATAGAAGGGTGACGCTGAGAACACACGCACTCGTAAAATACGAGACCAGGAAACAAAATCACAGTCCTTTTCTCGCCTGGCCTTATATGCATGATTGCAATTGTTTCCTGTAAATATTGTAATAGTTTTTGTTTTCGTTGAATATTTTCTTTCTTCCGACGTTACTCCTCTGGTAAGATGGATGCTGTGTTTACCTTTTGGGTTTATGTTTGGCTGTAATCCGTGTGTTGGCTTAGTCGTATGATAAGCCTGTGTCTGGCTGTAGGGAGTTCTGCGCCCTTTCTTGCCTGTGGATATACCTCTTCGTTCTTTGTGTAAAACAGGAAAAAGTAGGAGCAGCTTTATTATGTATATAAATATAAGAAAGCTGTTCTATAATAAAGCTGCTCCTATTTTTTCCTGTTTTATACATTCTAGTATCACAGCTTTACTGCAGTGCTTCGTGTATAGTTATATACTTCTTATACACTAATTATTTCGTTCTTTGTAGTGTAACAGTGGGATGGTGTCCACGATATGACGGCCATGTTCTATAGAGCTGGGTCGTGATGTAGAGTCGCTCTCGCAGTTCTCAGTTTCTTCCAGTTACCAACACAGTCAGGAGAACTGCATAACTTTGAGATATAACAACAAGTTGAAGATGACTGCTTCAGGTTGCAAATTATAAGTTCTGGGAATGTGTTTTAGGGCGTCTCTCGCATTTACAGCACCAGACTCCTGACAGCGTAGTTCACGCTTGAGATGAGCTGCCAGGATCGCGTAGAATAAGTAACCGAAGAAATGATCCAGGCTAAAAGTACGAGGCATATTTGTCAGAAAATCAATCCGGCTAGGACATTCTTCAACCAAGCACCACTATAAGCATTGTACAGACATGTTTTATATATATCTATGTGTGGGTGGGGGGGGGGGGGAATGAATTCCCAGTTGGTTGTCTCCGATCTTTAAGAGAAATATCAACAGAAAATGGGAAAAAAGGGGGGGGGGGGAGGGAGGAGAGAATAATGAATTTTGATAGGTCGAGATCCGAACCCTTATTGCCCGCAGTTGTTTTACAAGAGACATTGAAAGTTCCGCTGTTTAAAAGTTGACGATTTCCAAGCAGGAAAACGCTCATTCACACAAGTGCGATGTAGATTATAGCAGTGAGATAACATGTTGCCACGGTACGCGATCCTGAGTTATTGAAATCACATCATCAGAAAAAATAATCCTTTGGAAACTGAAATGTGTCAGTTCCTTTTGCAGTTAGTTCCAATATACGAGGGCGAATTAAAAAAAAAAAGTAACCGCAAATCAGGGGATATAAATATTGAAAAATACAGGTGCTTCTAGACTTAAGATGGATATTACGTTCTGGTGAACCTGTGGTAAGGCGAAAAGGCGTTAAAGCATTTAACTTGCGGAACATCATAACGTAGCATACCATAAAAGTGCTGATAGCGCATACGGTAGCCTGTATATGTGGAGAATCATCTAACACAAAGTCTGTTTTATACTAGAAGTGTTCAGTATTTCATGTAACTTATTGATTGCTGTACTGAAGACAGACTGGCTGAATGGGGGTACTCACTGTTAATGTGGAGAGCTGAAAGTACACTGGGTCTGAAGAGTGTTTGAAGCATTGGACTAAAATGAGTGGCTGGGTGATGATGATGCTGCAGCGATATGGTCTTCAGGTTTGTCTCGGTCTCTTCTGATAAGACTTGAGAATAGGCTGGTAGAAGGCAGTGGGGCGTTGAATGGTTTAAACAGGCATCAGTGTTCTCTTTCAGGAAGATGTCAAGCTTTCACCGTAAAGTTTGCTTCTTCACTTTATGGTATAGTTTTCTTCATCAAGTAAGTGCATCGTGTTGAGAGAGAAGAGAAAAGGAAGAGAAAAGAGAGAGGATCAAAATTGTAAATACCGTTTCTACTACATGTGTGTATAGCTTTGGCAGCATCATAAACTCGAAATACCATAGATCGAACCGTCGTAAGTTGCGGAGCTTCCGTATATTGAAAAGACTCAAAGGCGAGTCAGAAAAGCTTTTTAAATGTTTTTTTTCAGAGGTTGCATCCCTTGTTTTGCGGTTACATTTTGACTCGCTCCCGTTTTTTGTTTAAACTGTGTTGCATATTTGTTGTCAGATGTTTCAGAAACTCAGACATTTCAACAGTGCCTTTATTCCGAAAGTTATCACCCAGTTATCCATCTTATATTATCCTAATTTGGATATCAGAAAACAAAAACAAACAACACAAAAAAAGTAAAACAAAGGTAGCTCATGTTGTAGTTACAGCAGGAATCTTAGAGCGTTACATTTTGAAAACCACCTTGTTCATGAAGTTTGGTTCTTCCCGTTTCTTAGACACGCCAGGGAGCAGTGGTCGTAGATGTATGCAGTATATCAGTATTACACGTTGCAGCTTTTCATAACCGTCACAACTGCGCGTAATAAACAGCGGGTAATCTTTCCTAAAGTTTGCGCGATCTTCATAAATAATATAAAAATTGGCTGTGTCCGTGCGAGATACAAGAGATAGAATTTGTTATTGGATGTTTGTGTCGAGTACATCAATTACTGGCACACACAAAAAAAAACAGAAACAAAAAAGTCTCTGTAATCAGTAATGTTTTGGAGTTCATTTGCAAGTCCGAAAGTGCTCAGTTATATGTGAGCTTTGTTTAGGATTTAGATTCATGCTCATGTCCCGAGAGATATATATCTTTTGTGTTCCACAGCCAGCAGTGTCACAGATGTTTAAAAGTGTCGTACGGGTCGTCGTCCCATCCCGTCCCCATCCCCCCCCCCCCCAAACCCCAGTATCACTGTGCAATGTGTAGGTTTTTTCCCCTAAAAATATTTTCTTTTTCGGTGGTGGTGTATTAATTCTTGGCCTTAATTGGTCTCTCTTTAATTGCCACGGAAGCCTCTGTGACGAAATGGTTAATGCACTAGCGTGTCTCTTGGCGAAGGTCGGTGGTTCGAATCCCACAGGAGAGTCCCAGTCGCCCTGCCGTAGAAATGGGTACATGGTTTATCCTGGAGCAGGGAAGAGAAGGCGGCCAGGCGTGATGTTGACCACGTTATCATCTAGCGTGCAGTTATGTCATGTAAAAAATGTGAGCACTGACATCACACCTCTTTTAAGCATCTTTATGGCATTAGAGGACTATTTTTTTTCTGACAGCTCTGTATAAGTCTAATAAAAGCTCCAAAACTCTTATATGTCTAATAACTCTCTATGTATAATAAGTCTGTCTGAATCGAATAACTTTCTACAGATAGCATAGCAACTTTAAAATGAAAACGACCTAATATTTTTTTTTAAAATCGAGTTAATTTCTTCGTGATTGGTACATTTCAGTGGAGTACTTTTGTGATTGGCGTCGTGAGAAAGATTAACAGCGTGGGAGAAAGTTCACAGGGAAAAAAAATCATAGCTCTTTGTAATGAAAGTATTATTTCAGGTTTATCACAAGTGCGCATGGAACAGAGCCGCAGACGGAACATTCACCAGAAGGAGATCACCAGTGTCATGACTCACACAAGATATAGAAGTAATCTGAGCAACATTGGCTTGGTATAGGCAGATTACACGCTCACATATGTTGTGGGCTTGTCACAGACTGTCTAAAACTAAGCGAGAGGGGTAAACAAGAAACATTCTTTGAACGTGTCGTGAGCAGGGAGCACTTACTGCAGCCCTGACAACCGTTTTATGAACGAAACGAAAGGACGGACGGATCAGCGGATGTTCACGGAAGCTCTCTCAGGCGGAGACAACATCCATACCACAAACTGAAAATTCATTTAACAGACCTGTGCGCCTGCAGCAAAGAGGCCCAGACAGCACATCGGGATCTCTCAGAGAGGCCAGTTACACAACCCACTCAGGCAAAATACTTGTCCAGATCCTAGCCCCGTGCAGGAGAAACTACGGCGATGCCGAGAACCTGAACGAACTGCCCGCTTCTGTGAGAGAGATTATGTGAGACAGATTATGTGACAGAACCAGTGCCTGTTACAAGGTTTATGGAAGAGGAAACTGAAGATGATATTAGGAGAGAGAGGAGCGCAGTGTAGAAGATCTGGTGGCCATAGAGACGGGGGAGGGAAAAGAGGAGGCGACAGCAAGAAAGAGTGAGTCTGACAGGGGCTTAATGTGATCATTTTCCTGTGAATCATTATGGTGATCAAGTCGGGAAGTTTGAAGGTTCGATACGATTTGAGTAAGTTGGAGTGTTTATTAAATGAAGTTTTAAATCTTGAAGACAGGCAAGGAATAAGGTTTGGACTGCAGAGGTGGGAGAAGTCTCCATCTTTGATCAGCTTTCTACCCGAATAGGAACGTGTTAGCTTTGTCAGATGACCAGCAATAAGTCACTGGCCATAGACGCGTGTACCCACGCCAAAGGGATATCGTATTTTCGGCCACGCAGTGATAGGGGAGATAACAGAGTTTTCTGTGGTAGTTTTATACCGGTAACACGTTTTGAGCTAATCCTCATTGTATAAGCAGTGAGTACTAGAAATCGAAAAGGAGGAACAGTCCTTCACCAGAGATAGAAAAGCCGGATTTCATTTAGTGTCCGGTATTTAGCACTACCAAAGCATGTTACGGAGAATCACGAGAGATTTCTTACGCAGGGAGTGGATCCAGCTCTAGGGGGGCGGGGCTCTCGGATATCCAGTTTGGCGTGGATGTACAGCCCGGGTCATGCGGGAGTCAAAGGCAGTGAGAAAGCGGGAGTCAATTCCGGACACCCTAAGAATGGACAAGGAGGAGATTGCCACCTTGGATAGGCTACGTATGGAAGAGGACACAAGGTTGAATGACAACAATCACGCCAGGAGGATGATCGAAGTGGGGGAGGAGAGGGGGAGTGGATTTTTTTTTTCTGAAAGAAGTGGCTTAACGCGTGTTACCCACAATGAGTATATGACTGGCTTCCTCACTGGGTGTTGGAACGGAAAGGGGAGGACATATGGGAATGCTGGGATGCAGGTCGCTGTTTCTTTATTCGCGGTGACACTTTAAGCTGACAACCACCACACCTTTAAACAAAAAAACCCCCACATTATTCGAAGAAAAACAAACACAAAACAAACATAATGAACTCAGCAGGTTAGACATGAAACCGCCAGTTGCGAGTCAGAAATTCAGGTCGGGTATGAGCGACATTTTACCTGTGACATTCTGTTGGTGTGTTTGTTCTTTCTCTTGGTTTACAGGGAACTCTCTGTGCTGCCATGACATGAAACAGTTATCCTGACATTGTTCTTAAGACAAGGGGGGGGGGTTCAGATTACCAGGCACTGAGGTCAGGCTGGCAGTGAGAGTTTGGCTGCTCCCTGTTTTATTTGTCTTTATTTTCCCCCGTTATCTTGCTGGGGGTTAGATACAGTTTCTTGACATGATTTTTATTATTATCATCAACTTATTATTTTTGTTAACGTGATAATCTGCATGTTATACTCTATCTCTCTCTTTCTCTCTCTGAAAGATGGAGTGATGAAGGGCAGAATGTAAGACGGGCCTGCGTGCCCAATTCTTTACCCTTGAAAAATAAAGATTATTCATTCATTCATTCTCTTTATCTATACTTCTCTCCCACGCTTTCTCTTTATCTATGCTTCTTTCCCATGCTTTCTCTGTGTCTCTTCCCATCCCTCCCCCAAATCTCTCCTGTCCCTCTCTCCCCCTCCCCCTCCCTACCTCTGTAATTTTATTATATCATATTTTACTGATGTTTATATTCTATCATAAGTATATTAAAATAATGATTACGTTAAAATGAGATCTGAGAAAATGAAGGGCAGAATATCATATGGGTCTGTATGTCAAGTTATTCAACCATGAAAGTTCCTCCTTTCCCTCCCTTCCCTCCTCCCCTCCCTTCCTTCCCTCCCTCCCTCCATCCTTCCTTCCTTCCTTTTCAGCTCCTCTTTATGTATGTGCTTTGTTATTTCAGCTTGGAAGCAAATGCACTTACTGTTTTTTTTTTAACGTGAGTGAGTACGCGTATATGGCACACCGTCTTTCTTTTATATCTTTTATATGATATGAATTAATCTGAAATTTGATGAGTCCTCAGTAATGTAAAGTCATGCTGAATCCTAACACTACAACAAGCCATGGAGTAATTTTTTTGCTGAAAATTTGTTCAGAATCCTGAAGAAAATTAATTTCACGAGCCATTATTTTATGAATTATATTGGACCATTAAGAAGTTTAATATAATGAGCCATTGTTCTGAACGAATGAAGTCATTGTGCTGGATGAGTGAAGGCCGAATACAGTACAGTATGATTCGTTCTTGTGAACGTATGAAAGGCCGAATATAGTACTGTATGAGCCATTGTTGTGAACATATGAAAGGCCGATTATAGTACAGTATGAGCCACCGAATATAGTACTGTATGAGCCATTGTTCTGAACGTATGAAAGGCCGAATATAGTATAATTGTGTCATTGTGCTGGACGAGTGAAGGCTGAATACAATACTTGTTATTGTTGATGTGTATAGTAAGTAAACTGCAAAGAATACATGTATATATTTCAGCGAGAAGGGCGGCAGTGCAGCTACCAACCCTGTGGGAAAACGACGCGACAGCACAGCCAGTACTTCCAGTAAAGAGAGTCACCAGTCCACTTCTTCTAAAAAGAATCGTCGAACCTCTGTCAGCAAAGATAGCAGCAGTAACAACATCGTTGATGAGGTATGGTGTGGGCTGTTGTACTTGGATTTGATGAAAAAAATATTGGTATCCATGGTGATTTTTTTTTTCTAAAAGAGTTGCCAGGATGTATTGAAAGTTCAGCTGATGTTGGATCAGGTGAGTAGTTTTAAGGCTGTATTTAAAAATAAGAATTCTCCTTTGTTGTTAGATAATATTGGTGCTGGTCAGCGTAGTCCTCAGTGGTTTGTTTCGATGATTGGTTTCTGAAGTGTTTGATTTGAATCAGTGCTTGGTTTCTGAAGTGTTTGATTTGAATCAGTGCTTGGTTTCTGAAGTGTTTGATTTGAGCCAGTGCTTGGTTTCTGAAGTGTTTGATTTGACTCAGTGCTTGGTTTCTGAAGTGTTTGATTTGACCCAGTTTTGGTTTCTCCAGAGTTTGAGCCAGTACTTGGTTTCTCTAGAGAATGATTTGTGCCACTGCCTGGTTTCTCCAGAGTTTGCTTTCCGCCAGTGTGTGATTTTGCCAGTGTGATATGGGTCAGTGCTTGTTTTCTCCAGAGTTTGATATGAGTCAGTTCTTGGTTTCTCCAAAGTTTGATATGAGTCAGTTCTTGGTTTCTCCAGAGTATAGCTTGCCTGGCTACTCAGTTTCTACAGAGCATATAGGTCCATAACACCACCACCACCCCCCCCCCCCCAACCCCTCTATGTGCTCTATATTAAGCTGGTTACCATCAGTCTGTGAGAGCTATATTCTGTGCCTACCCAGCAATCTCTTGTATAAGCGTAGTTTATCTTCTTCTTCTTCGTTCACTTCTACCACCAAAAACCGCACTGTGAACCTACTGAATTCACGCCTGTGGTCCTCGTTAGGTCCCGTGGTCCCCTGTGTGGTCCAAAATAGACCACTCGAGATCCACGAGAGGACCACAAGGGAGCGTAGTTTATAACTTTAGATGTTTATCACCAGAGACTAGTTAACCTTCTGTCTTTCAACACATGAAATTATTATAAAGAAAAAACTGGAACTGCTCGATCTGTTGGGAAAACAGTGTAAGTGCCACTTTCAGAAGGAAACATTTCCTATTATAATTTTATAAGGCTTCCTACAACAAGTCTGAGGAGGCTGATGGTAGTGGAGTTGACTCGCCAAGGAGATAGAAGTAAGACACAAGGATGTAAATCTGTCTGCCAAAATATAACATAGCAAGAAAGAGTATACAGTCAAGCGTACTGGGGATATGGGTCGTATTGCATACATGTATGGGATATAGAAAGACAAGACTATACATGGTATATAGAAAGGCAAAGCTTTACGTGCTGTAGAAAGGCAGGACTGTATGTGATGTAGAAATGCAAAACTTTACGGGCTATAGAGAGGCAAGACTAAACGTGATATATAAAGGAAAGAGTAAACGTGATATAAAAAGTCAAGACTTCAGGGGCTACAGATAGGCAAGACTGTACGTGGCGCTGAAAGACATGCGATGTTTCTGACAAGTCCTATGTCAGATATGGAGATACTTAGAATTGAGTTGTTGTTTTTTTAAAAATATAATTATTATTATTTTCATCTTGTAGCAGCCTGTTTTGTGGCACATGCTGATATTGATGAATGTGGGGATGTTAAAAACACAGAAAAGTCTTCATGTTTACGTAAAATGTATCAGTAGTGAAAATATCTTTTTATACGGGCCAGTGATTCATTAACAGTGAAATATTTGAATCTGAAAAACTAGAATTGATTATAATCAGAGTGTTCCACTAGAGGACGGACATGTGTGTCATGGAGTAGATGATCATGATCTTGTTTCTATTACCAGGCTGGTGGGCGCGTGACCAACGGTCCTGACAGCGGCAGCCTACCTTTTAATCTTTATGTTAATGGAACTGGCGGCGGCAGCAGCAACGGCACGGTCGGCTCCCGGGCTCAGTTATCTTCTTCTTCATTGTCGTCGTCTGTGCCGTTGTTACCAGCAAACTTACCTCCTCCGTCGCCTGTAGAGACACAGTAAGGTTTTGTATGTGTGTGTCTGTATATTTTGTTGTTGTTGTTATTGTTGTGGTGTATGTGCTCGTATCTTTTTGTTGTTGTTGTTGTTGTTGTGTCTGTGTTGATGTTATGAATGTTTGTGTCAATTTGGTTGCTGTGGATGTTTGGTTTTTTTTTGTTGTTGTTGTGTGTGTCTTGCTTGTTTTAAAATTACTTCTGCATGAGCTTGTTACATTCATATCTCTCACTTAATCTCTCTTACTCTTACTCTCTCTCTCTATCTCTCTCTCTCTCTCACACTCTCTCTATCTCTCACTCTCACTCTCTATCTCTCTCTCTCTCACTATCTCTCTCTCATTCACACTCTCATTCTCTCTCTCTCTCACTATCTCTCTCTCACTCACTCTCCTCTCTCTCTCTCTCACTATCTCTCTCTCGCTCACTCTCTCACACAGCCTCACTCTTTCTCTCTCTCTCACTCTCATGCTCTCTCTCACTCTCTGTCTGTCTCCCTCTCTCACTCTATCTCTCTCTCATTCTCTCTCTCCTACATATTCTCTCTCATTCTCACTCTCTCTCACACACACACTCTCTCTCTCACTCACTCTCTCTACATTTGTACACTGTTGATTGCTATCTGTATGATTAGAAAATTGTTTACTTGAAATGCTCATTGCCTATCAGAAAGTTTCCTTTCATGTCAGATTACAGTGGTAATTATAATCTGTGTGGGCTAGATTTTTTTTAGTGCTGCAAAATTGTTTTGTCTTTTATTGTTGAGGGTGGGTCATGTCTGGTTTGTGTGACTGTGCTTAGAAAGTTGAGAGAGGAAGGGCAGAATATCATGCTGACTTTTCTGGCAAGTTGCTTTAGTATGCCAGTCCTGGTTTATGGTATGTCTTGTGTAGGTCAAGGGTGAAGTAGCTGTGTAAGCTACCCATTCTGGAATCAGGGTTGACAAAACATAGTTGAACCAGATCATGTCCCATCTCCCTTTGGAAAAAAAAAATGTCTCTTGTAAGAGGCTGAGCAAAATGCCAAATAGGCATTGCACCATTCCTTGCATTTTCAGCTCCACAAACGGCATGCGGAAATAGCTGCTGTGACTCACTCCTCATTCAACATGAGTTGTATGTCTCAACATCTTCACTGCATTGGCTACTAAGCAGATCCTGCACACAGTTCATATATATATATATATCTTCCTGTCAATTTCTAAGTAAGAAAATGACTACAAGAATGTAGCAGAGTATATCCCCTTGAATGTAAGAAGAAATATGGAAGACTTTGACTGTAGAGTAATACAAAACAACTTCCAGTGGTTAAACTCATCTTGATTTGCCTTTTAAATTTCAGACTGCACAGTACAAAGCATTATTTGGCAAGAGCCAGGGAACACAAACATCACGCAGACAACCTGGTATGTCACGTGTTCTTATTTTCATCTCCAGCCTCCTTTCTCCAAGGGTTTATTTGTGTGACTTTGTTGTTCTTTCATTGTGTTCATGATTGTGTTTGTGTCATGTTATTGTGCAGGGTTTTATATGTTGTTTGTGCGGATGGTTTCATGATAATATGATGATGATGATATTGGCATTTTTCATATAGGAAGACAGTTTTGAAGCAGGCATGTATCTTTTTTTAAAAGAGAAACAGACAGCAGTGACTGAAGGGAGAAGGTGGAAATGGATTGGCCACATTATGAGAATGACAGATGAACAGCAGGGTATAAGTTGCATGGGGTAACTCCAAAGAGATATAGAGACGTACAGCAAAGAAAGTGTCAGTAAACAAAGGACTGGCATAGGAGATAGCCAAGAAGATAGTGAAGGACTGACAGAAGTGGAAATCTCTTGCTACCAGCAGCCTCCATGTGTCTTTGCCACTGATGGGACAAAAAAAAAAGAGAGAGAGAGTGTGTATGTGTGTGTGTGAGAGAGAGAGAACAACATCTCCCTCGTGCAGCATTGACCTTCAAGAATCTTGAGAACATATGGCACTCAAAAGTTACAAGCACAAAAACCAAGCTAAGACTGTTCAGTTCAGATGTAATATCCACCCTCATTTATGCATACGAAAGCTGGCTGCACTTCAGAATTTTAGCATGGAGGGTTTTGATATTATCAAAGTCAAATGTTGCAGGTAAGAGTTTGTGGCATTCATGTAAGATAAACACACACACGCAAGTGCCAATCAGCTTGGTAAATGATCAAAGGTGCTTGGTAAGAATGTTTAGAGAAGGTGTTTAGCAAGAATTCTTTAAGATAAGGAGATAAATTGAAGCTGTTATAGCCAGAAAAAAAAAAAGACACTGACAGCATTGGTAGGCAATTTTGTCTCTAAAGGTTTTGCAGTCTGTGTACAGAATTCAGCTAATGTGCAAAAAATATTGTGTGTGAAATGTGTGTAGTAACGTGTGCATGTATATATGTACACACACACATACATACATACACACTCACACACTGTAAATCTACTGATCTACTGGTATTTAAAAAAAAAAAACAGGATGACTCTTAATATTGGTGGTCACAACTCTGGCATTAGTTACTGTGATCAATTTGCATACCTGAGTGGCTCAGTGGACATTTCTCCTTTTCCACGACACAGTGGAAATTCATCTTCCCTTTTATTTTAATTTACCTTCTATTTTCTGTGTGCCCACTTGCCCCGTCACGATTCTGCTACAGTACTACCTAAACTACGCGATAAAAGACCAGTTGAAACATCTGATCTGAAAGTCATATCTCAACAAGAAAAAAACAGTAAAAGGAAAAACACGTACCATCATTGTATTTTTCTTGATCGCAATTATAGCACAGAGCAACATCTGGAAACTGAAAAATAAAAGTAGCAGTTTCATTTTTCTTTTTGCACAGCTCCAGAAATTTTGTTCGCAGCATGATTTTTTTTTGTTCTTAGAGGGGACAGTGTTAGTAGGTCCTGCATACCTGTGCCAATCAGTGCTCGGAGCGGTATTAGGCAAAATGTAAATAAAATGAAAAGTAGCACATTTGTAACCCAAAGCCAGATTTTTGTTTGTTTTAATTGAGTGGCTTCCTTCCAGTTTCTTTGTAGAGAACTATTCATCAAAATTTATTCTGGCAGAGCTTGGAAATTAGTTCAGGAGTACAAGAGTTATGTGTGCCGCCCATGTGTATTTGTATTCAGGCACTGATGAGCATTACACTTTCAGCAGGTGAAATGCAGAATACTTTAGGAGTAAAGTGCATCTGTTAGTCCTAGGTTAATGCTCTTGTTACATAGCAGTTTGGTATCATGTTGTAAGGCTGCGTATTGTAACCAGCATTATCCCAGAACATGTAGGCAATTATTGCTGTTATCCATTAGTTGTTACATTACAGTTAGCTTACATGCATTAACGGTCACAGAATACATATCAGTTGTTTTCATCAAAAGTAAATGTTTAGGGATATGGAATTTTTTTTATTTTATTGTATTTTTAAAAATTTGTTGATGACCTTGTTGTTTGCTTTGTGGTTGTTGTTGAAATGTCATAGAGAAATCTCAGTCCTTCTGTTGTAGTTGAGCATGGTCAGTGTGATTGTAGTACAGGACTGGCACTGGTTAGTACATCAAGGCAACCAGACTATATCTACCTATCATGTAGTGGTGGAATCTATTTGGTGGAGTAGAGATCAATGAGTTGCCCATGGCACAGGACTCATCCAAGAGGCCTGCTTCTTTTTTTTGTTTGTTTTTGATCCAGCTTGGGAAAAGCACAGAGTCATCTTCCTCAGGCAGTGTGTTATGTGGTTGAAGACCTTCACCACATTGTCTGCAGCAAAGGACTCACCACATTGTCTGCAGCAAAGGACTCATCACATTGTCTACAGCAAAGGACTCTCACCACATTGTCTGCAGCAAAGGACTCTCACCACATTGTCTGCAGCAAAGGACTCATCACATTGTCTACAGCAAAGGACTCTCACCACATTGTCTGCAGCAAAGGACTCACCACATTGTCTGCAGCAAAGGACTCTCACCACATTGTCTACAGCAAAGGACTCTCACCACATTGTCTACAGCAAAGGACTCTCACCACATTGTCTGCAGCAAAGGACTCACCACATTGTCTACAGCAAAGGACTCATGTTTGCAGTTGTTGGGAGATGCATTAATACCATTGCTGTCATCTTCATCAGCACTGCCTTTGTCTCCACCTTTTTTTTTTCAGAACCCCAGCAAAGTTCATCTAGTTTCTGGTGTCTTATTTGCTAGCCATTACTGCAGGAGATTACATGTGTATATGTGCTTATGGTAATGCTACATAACATATGCTGTTTCAGCTGTTTCCATTTCTGATATCATCCTTTGGAAAGCTAGTATTTATAGATGGATGTCTTATTATGAGAGCTTTTGTTTGTGGAGGGATATGGTCTGATATCCTTCATCCATAAAAAGGATTATAGTACGTGTGGATCTGTGATAGTACTTTAAGAGAAGATGAAAAGGGGGAATTACAGGAAATAATATATTAACTATTGTTTGAATCATATATTACTGCGGTGAATATAAAGTGATGTTTGTAATATCTTTGTTCATTTATTATGGATATTGTGCTTTAAGACAAGAGTTATAAGTGTGGTTTGAGAATTACTTTAATTGTTATATGTGATCTGAGACACTGAAACTGAGAATTACCCACAGATTGTACTGTGTCTGATTGTATGTGATCTGAGATGTCATGACTTAGAATTACTCTATAATTGTAATATTTCTTATGACTAAAGATATGGGTTACACTGGTTTTGTTTGGACTGATGAACAGCTCGTAAATTATACTTAACTGTAGGGTTTCTTTCAAGCAGTTTTTTTAGCAGCTTTAGTCATTTACCATTTGTTTACTTTAAAAAAATTTACTCTGCCATGACTGGTCTGCGTGGATGTATGAAAAACTTTGGTCATTTTTTTAATTTGAAAAGTGAAATATGAAAGGTTAAAAAGAAAAAAAAAAAAAAGATACAAACCTTGTTTCCATGTCATTAAAGCATATTGGGGATATGGTATTAGGACTGTATTTCCAAGACTATTGGCACATGAAAATATGTTATGGTCAGTGTCATGTTTGTCCCTATTTATCTTCCCAGATTTCTCTGGTATCCATTTTTTTAAGGCTGGGCAGACTGCGGGGCCTTTTTGGTGTGGTGGTGCCAGAAAAAAAAAAATATCCCACTGCAGGAACTAGAACCCTGTACTACCAGATTAGTAGGCAAAGTGCCTAACCATTCAGTCAGCCAGGGCTCTGAAAAGTGAAATATGGGTTTTTATCATGTGCATATTTGCCTGCATTTTACCATTAAGACATTCTCTGTGAATGTGAACAAGAGAATTTAAGAGGATTCCCCCTATAGAGACAACAAGGCAGTTTCATTAATTCTCTTACCCATTTATTTTGTAAAGACAGTAATACAGTATCACTTTTAGTTTGCGGCATGACAGTATTTTTTCTCGTCTGCAGAAAGACAAACTGGCCAAATATGAGCCGTATTTGCGTTCTGGGCTGAGTTTTTTCCTGGCTGGCTACTCGATGGAGCTGAGCAAGAGAGAGCTGGGCACCAGTTACAGCATGTATAATGACACATCTAACTTGCTACAGTGAGTATGCAGGCAGCTTCCATTTTATTGTTCTGTATGTCATGTGACTTTCCATGATTGCTGCTTGGGTTTCTTGGTGTTTCCAGAAGATAGTTTACCATTGCTTTCCTTCCGAAAATAATTTAGAGAAGACCGTATTGGAAGGATACATAATGGGAAAAAGAAAAAGAGGAAGACCAAGACGAAGATGGCTGCAAGACATCGTTGACGATCTGGAAATGGATGCAACAGCAGCAGGCCATCTTGCTCACAACCGAGAGGCCTACAGGAGTGCTGTTTGGGAGGCAAAGTTCCGCAAGGGACGTGCAAATAAATGAATGAATGAATGTCATGTGATGAGTATGTTTATGTCAATTTGGTGTGTGTGTCTGTGTGTATTTAGTGTCTGCAGTTTTCCCAGATGTGGTTTTTGAACTTAATGTGTCTTGCCCAATGTCATATTGCATTTTCTTTGAGGTTCTGTGTTAAAAGTATTGTTGGGTGTTTTCTCCTCATTTTCCTTCTGTAGGCTCAGGGTAAAGCCCTATATTCCTTTCATTCATCAGTGGCCTTGCATAGATCAGCAAATATCCTTTTGTTTTGGAGACTTGCCTCTAGTACTTGTGCGTTTGGTACATATTTTTACAGCTTGTTTGACTTCAGAGTGGCTGTAGCTCTTTCAGAGTGGCTGTAGCTCTTTCAGAGTAGCTGTAGCTCTGTGGTGCCCAAAGAGGGCACTACCTCTTAGGAGGGTTGCTCATTCCCAGTGTCAGCCATCTGAATTGGGTCAGTGTTTTCAGGGGTCTTTCTCTCCCCCCCCCCCCCCCCCCAAGGAAGCCTGATCTCCTTATTAGTCAGTGCGTGTCTTGCATCAGTCACAGGGTCATTGCCTTTGAGTGTTGTTAACCCTGGTTTCATTCAGGACATTGTTGGTTGTCTGCTGTTACTGTCTTTCAAGTCACATGTTGTGGCATTATTTCTTGTAAGTGTGTCACCACAAGTGTCATATCTGTAGATTGGTAGCAGATTGCTAGAGTGAGATAGTATGGTAGTAGTGTTTCTTTCTTCACTTGCATAAATACTTTTAAATATGTTTTAGAAAGCTATCCTCAGTCTCTCTCTCATGTGTTTTTTCATGTAATCTGTATACTTGTGTGTGGGAAGAATGAAAGATGGAGTGATGAAGGGCAGAATGTAAGACAGCCTGCGTGCCCAGTTCTTCACCCTTTGAAAATAAAATTCATTCATTCATTCTCTCTTTCTTTCTCTTTCACATGGGACTTCTGCAAGGGTTTTCTGCAAACGCTTGTCCTGTGCCACCTTCTGTTTTTTTTTTCTCCACTCTTGCTTAACATCCTCTCTGTTGTTCTACTCCATGTCTCCTTTGATCTACACTTAATCCTGTTCCACTGTGGTGCCCATCTTGGTGGTGTTTGTGGTAGTGAGTCATCATTCATCCAAAGCACATGTCCCAACCATCGCCAGTGTCTTTTCTCATTAATTGCTGTTAGTGGCTTCATCTTCATTTCTGCCAGCAAGGTGTTACCTCAGTCAGTGAAATAATAATGTTGAAATAGTTGAAAATCTGAGAACAGATCGTGAGATGGAAGTAAGCAGGAGAACTTTATAACTATATCAGAACTAATCAATGATGGAAGGATGTGAGACAGAGATAAAGAGAAGAATAGGAATGGCAAGACACGTTAAAAGCCACGAGGATGATGCTGTTATCTTGGAATCTATATATTAAAATTTTTACAGCTTGGTCCATTTTAGATTCTGCATTACTGTAAGAAACATAAACCTGCATTACTGTAAGAAACATAAACCTGTATTACTGTAAGAAACATAAACCTGTATTACTGTATGAAACACAAACCTGGACTCAGAGAGAAGGATAAATGCAGTAGAAATGTCTATCCACAGTAAAGTAGGTTATGTTTCATGGAAAAGGAAAAGAACAAATGTAGATGTATTAGAACAACTGCAAGTGCAGCGTGAACTTCTCAAAGAAATAAAGATCAAGAGGAAAAAATACTTTGGCTGCATCAAAAGACGTAATAATAAGTAGACCCTCCAACAGCTTTCGTATTAAACAGAAAATTTTCACACGTTTCTAGCATTCTGCATAATCTAGACCTGCTCCAAGGTTCCCTCATATAATTGTTTGCAGACAGCAGTTTCAGAAGCACAGCTGTAGTTAATTTTATTATCTTTATGAGAGTTGTAATCAACATGTAACGCACAGAAGTGTTGAGCTACAGATAAGACAGAGTGACTGGTGACTGGGTAATTTAGCCAGATAAATTCTTAGAGACCCAAGCCATTTGAAGCCAAATTTTATGAAAGGAAGCTGTTGAATGCATGAAAATGCTGACCAGATTTGGTTAATTGTGTCATTTTCTTGGTATGAATATTGGTTATTTGTAGAATGATTTGTTTCGATCATATGCAGTGCAAATAGAGAAAGAATATATTTAATATTTTTGAAAGGATGCTATCCTGAGCAGAAAAAAAAAAAGTCTGTTTAAACAATAGGTCTGAGCTGAGGTCCAATGTTTGTAAAGTATTAATCTCATGTTGGGCATGGTTGTCTGTGTAAATATGCTTTTGAAGGCATATCTGTTTTCATATTTTGTGTTGTATAACCATTTGCATAACATGTTGGCCAGGACATGTTTTGAAGAGGTAGAAGAAGTCAGTAGAAAGTTGAGGAGTTATAAAGTTGTGTTTGTAGGTTTTCTAGCCTTTAGAGTAATTATCTGAATTTGTATAACTGGGCAAAGTCGGTATGGGACCTTGGAGTTTTCTGGATTATTTAGAAATAAAAAGCTATTGCTTTGGTTTTGTTGTATTGTTTTTATTATATACTCACGGTAAAAAAGTAAGTGTGCAGTGGTGTCAGGTGCACCAATCACGTTGTCATGAGTGAAATGAAATCAAATTTGGCACGAAGTTTTGTCCGAGTGTTGTCCACTTCCCCGGGCTGCACTATTCATGGATAGATAACCACAGCTCCAGTGAAATCATGTGCAGTGATCCATGATTAGTTACTGACCATAGATAAAATGAGGGTAAGTGTGTAATTCTGTTCTCAGAGATCTCTTCGCGTAATCGTTTACGATATAGGGATGAAATCATTACGTAATGCTTTTTCTGGATGATAATGGACAAGGTGTGATATTGCAGCAGGATAACACTCGTCCATATGTCGCACGTGTGGTCAGAGACCACTTTCAGCAGCATCAGATTACTGTCTTGCCATGGCCAGCAGTTTCACCGGACCTGTCACCTGTCGAACACATTTGGGATGAACTAGACCGCAGGTTGCGAAGATGACACAGTTGTCCTGGAAACTGCCAAGAATTAACCCAACCGTTGCGCGAAGAATGGAATAACATGCCTCAACAACTGATACAACGTGTCATTGGTTCGATGAGAAGGCGATGTCAGGCAGTGATAACTGCCCGAGGAGGACACACACAATATTGAAACCCTGATTTTCTTTTCTTTGGGTGACGAGCCAGATTAGTTGAGTTTTTTTTTTTCACTTTTTTGTGACATGTGACTGGCCTGAAAGTTATCATTTTATTTGTTATTGGAGAATCAAACATAATGTGTGCCAGATTTTATTTCAGTCATCACCTGAGCATGTTCATGGGGTGCTTTTTAAAGCATTGCACACTTACTTTTTTCCGTGAGTATAGAAGTGTACATTTTGCTTGTATGCTCATTGATTACCGTATGGTGATGTTCTTAATGGTAGGTGTTTGTAATATCTGCTGTCATGACTTCATTGATTCTGGCTGTTGCTGTCATGGCTTCATTGATTCTGGCTGTTGCTGTCATGGCTTCATTGATTCTGGCTGTTGCTGTCATGGCTTCATTGATTCTGGCTGTTGCTGTCATGGCTTCATTGATTCTGCCTGTTGCTGTCATGGCTTCATTGATTCTGGCTGTTGCTGTCATGGCTTCATTGATTCTGGCTGTTGCTGTCATGGCTTCATTGATTCTGGCTGTTGCTGTCATGGCTTCATTGATTCTGCCTGTTGCTGTCATGGCTTCATTGATTCTGCCTGTTGCTGTCATGGCTTCATTGATTCTGCCTGTTGCTGTCATGGCTTCA
The DNA here is from genome assembly GCA_009760885.1 of Achatina immaculata. NCBI lineage: Eukaryota > Metazoa > Mollusca > Gastropoda > Stylommatophora > Achatinidae > Lissachatina > Lissachatina immaculata. The sequence continues at coordinate 10,007,812 of CM019703.1, forward strand.
TTGATTCTGGATGTTGCTACTTTGGCTTCATTGATTCTGGCTGTTGCTGCCTTGGCTTCATTGATTCTGGCTGTTGCTGTCATGGCTTCATTGATTCTGGATGTTGCTACTTTGGCTTCATTGATTCTGGCTGTTGCTACTTTGGCTTCATTGATTCTGGCTGTTGCTGCCTTGGCTTCATTGATTCTGATGGCTGCTGTCTGTCATGGCTCCTTGACCGATGGCTGCTGTCATGGCTTCCTTGACTCTATGGCTGTTGTCATGGCTTCCTTGACTCTTATGGCTGCTGTCATGGCTTCCTTAACTCTTATGGCTGCTGTCATGGCTTCCTTGACTCTTAAGGCTGCTGTCATGGCTTCACTGACCCCTATGGCTGCTGTCATGGCTTCCTTGACTCATATGGCTGCTGTCATGGCTTCCTTAACTCTTATGGCTGCTGTCATGGCTTCCTTAACTCTTATGGCTGCTGTCATGGCTTCCTTGACCCTTATGGCCGCTGTCATGGCTTCCTTGACTGATGGCTGCTGACATCCCTTCCTTGACTCTGGTGGTTGCCGTCATGGCTTCCTTGACTGATGGCTGCCGTCATCCCTTCCTTGACTTTTATGGCTGTTGTCATGGCTTCCTTGACTTTTATAGCTGCTGTCACGGCTTGAGACTGGTGGCTTCTGTCATGGGTTTTTTTGTTGTTGGCCATCATAGCTTCCTTTATTTCCTGAAATGTGCACATAAATGATGGATCAGTATCACCCTAGTGGGTTGTGGTTATAGGCTTCTCAATAGGGTTCATGGTGATAGTGGCTGTATCAGTGTTCACAAGGTTTATGACAGTCTGCTTTCAGAGCCCATGTCCTGGAAGTAAGGTAGGATATTTGGTGACCATAACCAACATTATCTGTCGGCTGCTATCCCATTCCATCCACCACCTGCTCCCATGGCTTCACGTCACCCTGATCGGGGGGCTATACGGGTACTCCACCTTGCCCAAGGGTGTCCCGTAGACTGACGGAGGTAAAGAGGTGTCTTACTTATAAAAGAACTTAATATTGAAGAAGGCTGGCTAGTAAAGAGGATTAAAGAGAAAACATAAATATTTTGGACACATTAAACGTCATGATAATCTAGAGAAGACCGTCTTGGAAGGGTACATAATGGGAAAAAGAAAGAGAGGAAGACCAAGACGAAGATGGCTGCAAGACATTGTTGATTATCTACACATGGATGCATCAGCAGCAGGCCATCTTGCTAACAACCGAGAGGCCTACAAGAGTACTGTTAGGGGGGGCAAAGTTCCACAAGGGACATGCAAATGAATGAATGAATGAATGAGACTCCCCTATGAGTCATTCTTTCATTCAAACTTGCAATGCCAAACATTGAGAATGATACTTCTCTATCTTGTGTGATCCTTGGTGTTTCCAACCAGTTTAGATGCTTCTCTTTTCACAGTGCTATTAAATCAGTTCTTTGAGATTTTTTTGTGCTTCGATTTCCCCCTCCCTCCGGTTTTCCAGTGGTTACCAAGTTCTCTATCTTCTCCTGACATGTCCAAGAAATTTGGACTCCTTTAGTTGTTTTCATTGTTCTGCATCTTCCTTCGCTTTTGTTGCTGCCCGGGTTAGATGTTTGCTTCATTCTCTGGAAGCACATCTCTGTAGCATCCAGTCTCTTGTTCACTTGTTTGTTAATTGTCGAAGTTTAACAAGCATGCAGTAATATTGACTGTAAAGAGCACTGCAGTGCTGTTTCCCTCACTTTTAAGATAATCCAATTGTTTGCTAATATCTTCTTCATGGCAAAAAAAAAAAAAAACTCCCTGGATGAGTGTGAAGGTGAGTTTAAACTCAGCAGTTACTAACTTTCAGTCCATTCAGCAATAACTCCATCAGCCAAGTTTTTTTTTTTATTTTACTTACCGTGCCATTACCTTTGCACTCTGCCTTCCTCTAGCTTTCTTCTGTTATGTCTTTTCTGTTTTTATGGTGTTTTCAAGTCTTTGCATTCTCATCTTGCTTTTATTTGCTGATGTTTATCATATTCTTATAGGTTGTTTCACAGCCTTCTCTTCCCCCCCCCCCCTTTTTTTTTCTCTTTCTTTTTCATGTTGGTTTGTGTTAAATGTTTCAGTTCTGCACCTCAGTTGTTTGATGTATTCTTGACACATTCTGTTCAGTTTTGACTCAGGAGCCTTGAGTGAATTTATGTGTTCCAAACTTAGCAGCGATTGGTTAAATGGGGTGAAATGGATGATTATAAATAAAAGGAGGAGATAGTTTGTAATGATTACCAGGAGTACATTGTGCTGTTCTTTACAGTGGAAGAACATAGAAAAGAGAGATGTTTGTCTTCTGCACAGGACAGGAGCTGTGTTTACTTTTTCCAGTGGAGAGACAAACACAGAACATGCATTTTGTGTTACAAGGAAGAGATAAGAAAAAGAACTTGGTTTTTGTGCAGGGTAGGCCAGCATTTTTTTTTTTTGGCAGCATTAAGAATCCCATTACAAAGAAGTAAACCTGCCATCCCATGTTAAGAAAAAGTCCGTCTGTGCCCAGATCGTTGAAAGGTACATGGGGAAATGAAGCAGAACAAGGAAAAGAGAAGCAAGGAAAGAACATATGTTTTCTTTTTACTCTAGACGATCAAAGAAAGGTGTATTTGTTTTCTCTTTTACTTTAGGGGGGAATCAAGGAAAGGTGTATATGTTTTCCTTTATAGTGGGTAGACAGCTGTATTTATTCAGTGCTGTTCATCAGCCTGCCATTCTTTATTTCTGCTTTCAAATCCCTGAATTTATTCACGTGCATATTCATGAAAGGCTGCTCAGACACTCATAAAATCCGTAGTTTGAAAAATGAGGTCAGCAGCAGCATGCCCATCCCCAAGGTCATCCTGTATTTTGTTGCAGGAGGCAGCTGTGGAAGCCAGAATTCCATTTGCAGTCTCTCCTTCTCCCCGCTACCTTCTCTTCATAGTTTCTCCCTAAATTTATCTTTGGTTATTACGATATCTTCTCCGCAGGACTAGCAGCAGCTGTCCGTGTCTCCCATTGTTTTCTCTTCTCATTCAGAATCATTATTTGCAGGGTTTTTTTTTACACACACAAACACCTCAACCCTAGTGTTTATTTTTATGGAATATTTTGTTTTCTTTCTTTGTGTCAAAATGTTTTTATGCAGCATTGTCTTTTTTTTTTGTCTTTTATGGGAAGTTTTTATATAAGTTTTGTTTCATCAAATAGTGTTTATATAATGCTGTTTGTTTTCTTTCTTTTATATAGCATTTTTCATTTTTATTGAAATGTTTAATATCAGTGTTTTCTTTCTTTTATATAGCATTTTTCATTTTTATTGAAATGTTTAATATCAGTGTTTTCTTTCTGTTTAACAAAATGTTTTTATGTGACATTATGTTGTGGGTGAGGTAGGAGAAGAAAAGCAGCAAGTTTTAATTATGTCATTTATCAGTTTATATGTAATTTGTCCTCTGTTAATGGTTTTCATTTTACATCAGTTAATAGCTTGTTAAAACCAGTATTCATGAATGTTACGGTTGGAAAAGTTTCTGCATTAATGAATGTTCTGATGCATTTTGATTCTAATTGCCGTCACCCAGGTATGTGATCAGGATGCGGGCAAACAGCAGTTCCAACCCAGAGTCCAGTGATAGAGACAGGAAGCTTATAGTTTTAATGTAAGTACATTATAGACTGCCAGTTTCCAGTCTCCGTTTGCCGAGTCTCTCTCTCTCTCTCTCTCTTCCACTTCTCTGTAACGTTCTTGGAAGAACCGAGAACGTTTTTTTGGATTTGAAAGTGTGGTGCTCATCCAAACGACTTATTGTTGGCGTGTGCCCAAGTGCAGCAGGTGTGAGCAATCTGTTCTTTGGCCGGTGATGGTGATGGTGATGGTACTTGAAGGTGATGGCTGACTGTCGTAGCTTTTCCTGACTATCCTGAGGCATGTGGAATGGTTCTGTCCTGATGAGCTGCGGTGTTGTGGTTCTTAGCATTCTCCACCCATATGGGAACTAGTTATGCCTTACCTGTCTGTTATGTCAGTCTTTTTTTGTTTTTCCAAGGAAGCAGTGGCAGGAGGCAGAGTCAAGTGGAGAAGAACTTGTTACAAGGATGCAACGTTACTTGAAGAGGAAATAAGGGCCAAAAGTGAAAACAAAACACAAGCACACGAAGACTGGATCTTACAAGAGAAACATTGTCTGATGCCATTGTGATCATTTACACAGATCCTGCATTGGTACAGTGAGCCAGGAAGGAAGCTGTTGGATGAAATGATGCTCAACAAACTCAGTAAAAAGTTTACATCTGTGTGCCTTAAAACTGTGTTCTGAGATGATGAATGTTGGCGTTATATTTTGAGGAATTACAATAAGGATGTGATTGGTTAGACAAACAAAGATGGCCTGTACAGGAGTGATGAAAGGGGACAGACCAAGAAGCAGACCTGGGCAGTGATGGCGAGACAACCTGGAAGAAGATAATTGCACTCTTGGAATCATCAAGTGGCAAGACAAGATCAAGAACAGAGAGGAATGGAGACGTGTCCGGAACAGTGAGCCTCTGCGGCTTGGAAGGCAGCTGAATTCAGTAGATGCTCGAACGAGAAGAAGAAGAAGAAGAAGATTGGTTGTTCTCCATAACAGATTTCTAAGTCATCATTAAACAACAACATTGAACAATAACAGTTAATGTAAAAATCACCATTTCCGTGCCATTATTGGGGAATACGGTGTTAGGCCCGTATTTTCCATGACCTTCAGCACATGAAAGTATGATGTGGTCAGTATCACGCCTGGCCACTTTACCTTCCCAGATTTCTCTGGTACTCGTTTATTTTTTTTAGAGGCCGGGTGGACCCCAGGGCCTTTTTGGTGTGTATCAGAAAAAATCCCATTACTGGGACTTGAACCCAGTACCACCAGATTAGTAAACCGAGACACAGTTATTGAGCCCTTTCAATAGGTTCTGTATTATGTTCTGTGTCTAGATGCTGGGACATAGTTCTCCATGTTCCACGAAATGAACAGAAAGTCAAGAAATTATAAAAACAGTCTTTGTTTCCTCGTGGAGAGAACCAGCCATACAAGAGAGCGTAGAATTGATTTTTTTAGGAGCTGAGAGTCGGGTTTTGTGTTTTTGTTTTGTTTTGTTTTTTCACCACCTTTTACAGCTGCGCTAATTTTCTGGGCTGGTGGCTTTGGCCTGAAGCCAAATATCGATGTTTAAAAATTAGGTTTGGCACTGAAAATTTCTAATTGCTCCTTGGTGCCTGCAGAATTTGGCTTGTTTTAGGCGAAGAATTTTTTACCCATTTGGTTTGAGTTTTTAAAAAAATTTTTAATGGAAAATTTGAGCAATTTTGTGTAATAAAATATTTACATATGTGAGTTGCCTTCTGATAACAATAGATTGTAGCTGTTGAGAAGATAGGTAATATGGAGAGAGTTCCCATGAAGGCACAGCATCATTTGACAGGAAAATGTGAAATAAAAAAAAACACACATAAGTGCAAGGATTTTACAACTTGGTTGTTGTAAATACCCTTCTGAATCACACACAGTACACAGCAGTGGTGATTTAAATCTTTAGAAACTGGCTGTGAGAGAGTAATTTTCTTCTGTTATGTTCATGTGAAACAGATAGATTTTTATCAGTTATGGCCACATGAAACAGAGAGATTTTCATCAGTTATGGTCATGTGAAACAGAGATTTTCATCAGTTGTGGTCATGTGAAGCAGAGAGATTTTCATCAGTTATGGTCATGTGAAACAGAGATGTTAATCAGTTATGGTCAAGTGAAACAGAGATTTTCATCAGTTATGGTCATGTGAAACAGAGAGATTTTCATCATCATATGAGATTTGTATGCAGAAGATTTAATACTTGTTATGGTTACTGTTACGTAGGAGTGATTCAGTATATGCTGTGGTTACTGCTTTTTGTAGAAACATCAGTACATGGTAAAGTTACTGCCCTTATAGATGGGTCAGCAAATGGTATAGTTACCTTCCTTATAAGTGGGTCATTAGATGTATAGTTAGTTCCTTTATAGGTGGGTCATTAGGTGTATAGTTAGTGCCTCTATTGGTGGGTCATTAGATGTATAGTTACTGCAACTGTAGGTGGGTCATTAGATGTATAGTTACCTCAATTACAGGTGAGTCATTAGATATATAGTTACTGCAGTTATATGTGGGACATTAGGTGTATAGTTACTGCAATTATAAATGGGACAATAGATGTATAGTTACTGCACTTATAGGTGGGACATTAGATGTTTACTTACCGCCTTTATAGTTGCTGCAGTTTATGGACACACTGCACTTTTTTTATACAAGAATTTTATCTGTCTGTATGCTCAGTATCCGCCTGCAAGCTTACCTGAACCATAGGTTGTACAGGCTGAGGCGGACTGAAGTCAGCAAACTGAAGAAGGTGATCGAATCAGAACAGACCAAGGTATGATCTCTCAGTATTGTGTTTTGTGCTTCCTTCATTCTTTAGCTGTTTGAAACTTACAACACATATGTAGAAAAAAGTGTTAACTTTTCAGCCAGTCTTGCTTAGTCAGTCATCTGCATGTCCCTTGCGGAACTTTGCCTCCCTAACAGCTCTCCTTTAGGCTTCTTGGTTGTAAGCAAGATGCCCTGCTGCTGATGCATCCATTTCCAGATTATAGAATACTATATACTATAGAAGTCTTGCTCAGGTCCCCCCCCCCCCAAAAAAAAAAAAGAATTTTTAACAGTAATTACTAGTAGTGGTAAATGGACTCCCCTCAACTCCCACTGCACATCTGCAGACCCTTCATGGCACAGTAGATGGAAATCTCTGATATATATTGATCTGAAATCTGTTGTGTCAGACTTTACTAGGCACATAAGAACTAGATACACAATGCAGTCAGTCCTCTTTTGAGGATGAACACTATAAAGGAGGAGATTAGTGTATATTAGATTTTATTATATAAAATTTTGTACAGGATTTTTTGTTTTCACATTTGCTTTGGCATTCTTATTCTTAGACTTGGTGAAGCATGAAGGCAAATAGTCCCATTAGAAATATCACAAACAGTGCAAAAATGGGGGTTTGTCATCAGTAGTGGACATCAGAGCTGTGCCAAATGATGAAAAACTGGATGCAAATATTGGCCATTATTTTAATTAACTGGACCAGACATAAGATGAGAGTACAAATATTGGCCATTATTTTAATTAATTGGACCAGGCATAAAATGAGAGTACAAATATAAAGCATTATTTTAATTAACTGGACCATACAGAAGATGAAAGTACAAATATTGGGCATTATTTTAATAAACTGGACCAGACAGAAGATGAGAGTACAAATATTGGCCATTATTTTAATTAATTGGACCAGGCATAAAATGAGAGTACAAATATAAAGCATTATTTTAATTAACTGGACCATACAGAAGATGAAAGTACAAATATTGGGCATTATTTTAATAAACTGGACCAGACAGAAGATGAGAGTAAGTTTTTTTTTTTTTAAATATGACAACATTAATGTGTTGAAGATCATGGCAGTTTGTGGGAGCATCTCATGTGAGGAGAGTGAGCTGTGAGGACTTTCTGTAATTCCTAGGATGAACCAGAAGAACAGGCTGTGCCCAGCAAACTCTGTCATGGGAGGATACATTTTTAGTTCTAATCCTTCAAATAGAGTGATGAATCCAAAACAAAACAGAAATGAGATTGATGAGGAGAGTTGTGGGAATATAAAAAATTTGTCTTATAGGTAAATGTAACACTGCCATGCTTTAGATGCATATAGGGATATGGCTGTCCATATTTTTCCATGACCTGTCAGCACTTTAGAGGGTGATGTGGTCAGTTTCACACCTGGCAGCCTTTCCTTCCCCAACTCCGTAAGGAAGTCAGGTACCCATTTCTACAGCTGGGCTAAAAGGGCACCTCTGGCTGATTCAAACCCCCCAACTTTTGCCATGAGAGACTAGTGCACCAACCACTTTGTCACTCAGGCGGAAGTTTAAAAATAAAAGTTTTAAAAAGAAATTGCTATTTTGTTGTCAAATTCTGGGATATTTTGTAAGTTAAATTCAGACAATAAAATTAGTTAACAAAAAGAAAAAACAAACTTTATTTCCACATGTCAGAGAAAAGAAAAATAAATAGATGAGAGAAAATAGATAACATAATTGAATGGACTTTGGAAATAGTGGAATGTTCAAAGAAACTGTTAGGACTTCACAGGATCTGTATTTAACAAACAGTTCATCATTACATGTTCTGAAGACTATCTACAGTGTTTAACTGATTGTCTAGGCTTCCCTGGTTTCCTGTTCTTGAGTTAAAAGAAAGCATATTATTTTATTTCACAGTACCATTCCACATCGGCCAGTGCAGCATCAACATCTTCCTCCACTAATGCCAGCAGCAATGCAGCAGTTACCTCCAAACCACATGCCCCATCCCCTCACCAAAATAACTGGAATAAAAACAGCACCGGCACCCCTTCTCCCATGTCGCCAACACCATCACCTGCAGGCAGCGTCAGTTCACAGGTAAGGGTAGCACCTTAAGGGACAGATATTGCCAGATTTGTAGGTCTAAATAATCATACCCTGGAGTTAGGTTCCTCACTGATGCCATATCTCAAAAATGTCCGTAAGTTTAAACGCTGCTTCTTCTTCTTTTTTTTTTTTTTTTTTTGTTTAAAATTGACACATTTCAGGTATGGCAGGTACAAACAAATTGCTGTTCGCCTAATCATAGATCATGACACAATGAATTGCAAAGTAAATTTTAGACGAACAGCAGCAACATCTTTAATAAGAGCCAATCGGGCAAGTGCTGTCTGCCATTTAAAATGCCATTAATGCTGTAAGCCAAAGTGCCATAACTTGGGCTGTGCCTGTTATTGTAAAATAAGGTGAAACAGATGAATGCTGGTGGGATGTTACAAATGAATGGCTTATCTTTCTTTGTCAGGAATAGTATTAGATCTTCTTAACTTACTCAGTTGGGAATGAGCTACATATTATTTAGCTGTACTGAATTCCAGGCATCCTAAAAGATGTAAGCATTTGATACCAACTGGTTAGCCACGCAGAGTTCCGCAGCGTGGGCTGCTGATGGCTTTGAAAGCGGAGGCTGACCGTTCTTGTGGCGAAAAAGTGCTCTCAAGTTCCGTACATGAGGAGAAAGGTCTTCGCTCCCATCCTGGGCGGTGAGAGTTAAGGTGGTTCAATGCAGAAGCAAGTGGTTTGTCCGTCGAGCGAAGCCTATAAATGACTAGCCAGGTTCGTGCTAACGCATCGGTGGTCTTGAAATTGGCCCATCTCTCACAAAGAGCATCGGGTCTGCAGTATGTAATGTGCATTGGTTGTTGGAGCCGCGCTTTCTTCTTGTTCGTTAGAACATAGAGAGCCGGCCGCTGGTGGTTATAGGGAATGAAACGCCACCGGGGTCAAAAGGGATCTGCTCTGAGCAGAGCACTGTCTCCCTTGCTCCACATGGTCAGTTGGCAGATATCCAACTAAGGTTCGGTGAAGAAAGCTATCTGGTTGATCCTGCCAGTAGTCATATGCTTGTCTCAAAGATTAAGCCATACATGTCTAAGTTCACACTGTCTCATGGTGAAACCGCAAATGGCTCATTAAATCAGTCGAGGTTCCTTAGATGACATGATCCTACTTGGATAACTGTGGCAATTCTAGAGCTAATACATGCTTACCAAGCTCCGACCCTCGTGGAAAGAGCACTTTTATTAGTTCAAAACCAATCGTCTTTGCCTTTGCGGGGCGCGGCATCCCAACTGATGACTCTGGATAACTTTGTGCTGATCGCATGGCCTTCTGTGCTGGTGACGCATCTTTCAAATGTCTGCCACGCTGTTGGCGAGATTCTTCGGCTGCCATGCATGGGCCGAATCTCCTCCCAGCCAATGAAAAAAAATGCGATGAGGGCTGCACACTACTGCCATGGAAAAGGTGATGGAAAGGCTTGACTCTTTCCTTCCCACGGAGAAATGCGGACGTTCATTTGGGTGCCAAATTAAAACCTCGGGTATTGATCTGTATAGGGGTATAGCTGTAAAATTGAAATAACAAAGTATTTCCACGATAAAAGTATATGTATTATGCATCAGAATAGCTGTAAATGTAAGAGTTAAGAGTTTTTTAGGAAAAAAGAAGTAGTGTGATGATTTTAACTGATAATTGTGTCCTACTTACCATTGGGTAGGTCTAGATCTACCATTGACAATGTCTAGATCAACCTGTAGCTTCTTCTGATTTCATCATGTGATAGTATGTAGCAAACGCAGTACAATAATGTCTGAAATAACCTTCTAACTACTTCTTCAGTTTGTTTTATAGGTCAAAATCTACTTGGGGCACATACACAAACAGTATAGGGCTTGACCATATGCCTCAGAAATCACACAAATAGTGAAATTTCTCCAAAGAAAAACCCATTTTCACTCGGTTGTTAGGCACGGACGGAACTAAAACAGGTCACCGGGCATGCGCAAATAAAATGTGTACAATTAAAAAATTACACCGTCTTTTTTGACACGAAACAAGTGGTAAAATTTTACCAAACGGCACTCGACAGACAAACTGGAAGTGGTAAAATTTTGCCAATTGGCACGGAAAGAGTTAAGTGAAGTTAAATTGGTATGGCCGTTAATCTTGTGATGAGGGCTATCCATAGCACACCACCTCTGCTCTAGAGGCTGGCCATGTCCCATGTGCGCCAGAACTGGGATAATGTGCCTAAACCGGCTTAACCCAGGGGTGAAACTCACTAGTGGCGAGGATTCATCCTCCTCGGCAGGGGCTCCGTCCTAATCACCACCAGGAAGGCTGGTGGCCATGACCACAGAACGCTGAAGTCGGAAACACTGGACCAGTGCAGCCTAGATAGATAATCTCCTCCTACCTGGTGGGGATATATTCATATCCTAACCACATCGACATTTTCCGGTGGGAATGTCCAACTCAAGTGTCATCTCTGCTGTAGAGGCCAACCTCTCCTATATACATCAGAACTGGGATAATATGCCTAAACCGGCTCAACCCGGGGGTGAAACTCACTAGTGGTGAGGATTCATCCTTGACAAAAGCTCCATCCTGGTCACCACCAGGAAGGGTAGCGGCAACAGCCACAAAACGGAGACACTGGACCATTGCAGCCTAGATAGACAACTTCCTCTTGCCCGGTGGAGATTTATTCATATCCAAACCACATTGAGGTTTTCTTGTGAGTAAAGTCAAATTTGAGGCTGAATTGGTGCAGTGAAAACCACAGTGTCATGCAATTCCACCACAGTGACCCACCGAGAACATAGGCCCAAGCCCCACAGTGCTCTGAACCTCCATCCTAGTGAGACTATCTCAAGGACCACAGGAGTAAATTCAGTATGATCACAGGCGATCTTGGTGGTAGAAGCCTATGAAGAAGAATATACCGATTGAGCTGGAGAACATTTTTACACAAGAAGGAGGAAATGCAAGAAGAAAAAAGCTAGATAAGACTTGGGTCTGGTGTCTCAAAGGCCATTTGAGTGAGCTCATAAAACCTTGCATGTGAAGCAGCACTGTGGCTTTTTCCCCCCCAAGGTTCTGCGATCCTTATAATGGCTGTAAAGTTGAATGTCACTACCCATACATTCACCTGCCGCAGGCTTCACTGTTAGCAGGTGAAACTGGTATGTGGTATGAGGTTTCAAGGTTTATAATGGGCACCTCCAAAAGCAGAGCTCCCGAAGAGTGGAGGTGCTAGCACTTATCCGCCTCATGGCACTGGGATAGAATTAGCTGTAGATTTCTTTTCCTTGGGGTTTGTTTAGCGTCAAAACATTATCAGACTCTTGTTAGCTCTTCCTAAAGCATGCAACGGATGTAAATATTCAAATGCTGCACCATGCCTGAGCTGTTCTCTGGGAGCCAGTGGTAGACAGTTCAGAAGGTCACTGAAGGCAAGAATGATGTGTTTTGTGGTTTCTCAGGAGAAAACTACAGAGTATCTTGGACAGCTAAAGTGATCAGTGATTGTCTGAGAGAGGATAGTGGAAAGGAGAATAATTAAAACTATATGTAAGATATAGTTGGACTTCTAAATGGAAAAATGGAATCATTGTTAAAATCATTGTTAAAATACCCACAAAAAAAAAGGCAGCCTCAGTGACTGCAGTAACTGGAGGGGTGTAACCTTACTATCAGTTGTGTCAAAGGTGTTTTGTAAAGTGATTCTGAATAGAATTAAGGATGTAGTGGATACTCCAATGAGAGAAGAACAGACAGGATTTCGAAAAGGGAGAAGCTGTCTCGACCAGATCTTTACTTTAAGCATAATACTTGAAGAATATATTGAAAAGCAGAAACCATTAATCCTGAACTTTATAGACTTTAAAAAAGCATTTGGTAGCATACAGAGAGATTCATTGTGGAGAATTTTAAGACTATATGGAATACCATCTAAAATTGTCAACGTCATTAGAGATCTCTACAACGGATATGTTTGTGCAGTCAAGACAGAAGAAGGAATGAGTGAATGGTTTCATATTGAAACAGGCATGAAACAAGGATGTATATTATCTCCCTTGCTTTTTTGAAATTGCCATGGACTTTATAATGAAAAAATGCTACACAGGTAAAACGGGCATTGATTGGGTACATGGGACCCAAATAGAAGAACTTGTTTTTTGTAGATGACATAACTCTTGTGACAATGTGAAATCGATGCAGGAAAAAAACAGATTCCCTGTCTTCCTTGGCTAGCAGAATAGGTCTTGAAATTAACAAAGACAAAACAAAAATAATGAAACTTCTCATTAATCAAGAAGGAAAAATATACTTAGAAGGAACAGTTGTTGTTGAAGTAAATCAATTTGCATACCTTGGCAGCTACATAGACCAAGATGGTGACACCAGGAAGGAAGTTAGAATTAGAATTGCAAAAGCAGCATTGACCTTCAAAAATCCTGAGAACATATGGAATTCAAGTCATAAACACAAAAACCAAGTTTAGATTATTCAATTCAGATGTGATATCTACCCTTATTTAATCATGCAAAAGATGGAAATCAACTAAAGAAATAGACAAGAAATTAGACTTTTTTGAAAACAAATTATCTAAGGAAAATAATTGGTATAAAGTGGAACAAATTCAAGAACAATGCAGAGATAAGACAGGTGAGCAAACAACAACCTGTCTCATGGGTGATCAGAAAAAGAAGATGGACATATGTCAGCCGTGTGATGGGAAGAAACAATCAGAGAATACCAAAACAAGCAGTCAAGTGGAGCACAACAGGCTGAAGAAAAAGAGGTCAACCACGTGAAACTCTAAAGAGGACCTTGTTAAGAGAAGCCAGTTTAGTGGGCATAATGAAGTTGAAAGACTCGCTGAGAACAGGAAATCTTGGCAGACAACAATGTGACATTTAACGGCACGGTAAGGATGTAAGATGTAAGATAAGATATGTAAGATGAATTAAAAAGACCCTTTTTTTCCATATAAGTGGAAAGAGGAGCCTCAAAATATAACTGTTTATGGCAAGGGTTCAAAGTTCATAGGTTGTGACCTTAATGACCTTGTTGATTTCATCAGGCCTTCATGGGGTCTTTGGTCAGTAACTGGTGAAAGATTCAGGATTAATCAATGGCTATGATAAACATTTACAGTATTTTCAGAATCTTCCTTCCATCTAGTATGAAAAAAAAAATTTGGTCATTTCGTTCATTTAATATTTTAAAGATAGGATAGGCTTGAAATGTTATAATGAAAGGTAAAATAAATCAGATGTGAGCTAAAGGGAGTAGATTATGTACAGTCAGACAGAAGGAAAAAAACAAAACTAAAATAGAAAGCATAAACTGAGCTGATGAGCGTATTAAAGGTTGTGACCTCCCATCTGTATCAGTGTGGTACCCCTTGAGTGACCCAAGCAAAATGTTTGCCAAAGAATGTGTTTAATTTATTTCTTCCCAGCACGTTTATCTTTCCCTAGCACAGTATGTTTACCAAAGATTATACTTATTCCTTTCTAGCACAGTATGTTTACCAAAGATTATACTTATTCCTTTCTAGCACAGTATCTTTGCCAAAATGTATAAATTAGGAAAAAAGTAGGAACAGCTTTATTATTTAATGAATACAAAGTCGTGACGTTTCAGCATGAGCCTTAATCGTACAAACACATACAGGACGAAGAATTAGAGAGAGAGACAAATTATAGGATCACATAAAACTGTTAGTGAAATAACGAATGAAAAAATTAATTAGAAGAATAATTAGAACAAAACTCGTGTGAATATTTTAGACAGCTTTCAAATCATTCTTGGTTTGCGCAGTCAGCATAAACAAGATGTTATAATGATAGGTAAGATAAATAGGATGTGAGGTATAGGGAGTAGATTAGGTTGTGACCTTAATAACTATGTTCACCTTCTCTTTGCATTCCCTTATAATGGCCTACTTACACTCTATTTATCATGTGTTACTAAGTATCTTTGCCAGAGATTATTTTATTTCTTCCTAGCCCAGAGATTGTTTTATTTCTTCCTAGCCCAGAGATTGTTTTATTTCTTCCCAGCCCAGAGATTGTTTTATTTCTTCCTAGCACAGTATGTTCACCTTCTCTTTACGTTCCCTTATAATGGTCTTTGTTCCACAAACTTCCAAAGATTGTACTTATTACTTTCTAGCACACTATGTTTACCAAAGGTTGTAGTTATTCCTTCATAGCCTGGTATGTTTGTCAGAGATTGTATTTATTCCTGTCTAGCACAGTATGTTTGCCAAGGATTGTATTTATTCCTGTCTAGCACAGTGTGTTTACCAAGGATTGTATTTATTCCTGTCTAGCACAGTGTGTTTACCAAGGATTGTATTTATTCCTGTCTAGCACAGTGTGTTTACCAAGGATTGTATTTATTCCTGTCTAGCACAGTGTGTTTACCAAGGATTGTATTTATTCCTGTCTAGCACAGTGTGTTTACCAAGGATTGTATTTATTCCTGTCTAGCACAGTGTGTTTACCAAGGATTGTATTTATTCCTGTCTAGCACAGTGTGTTTACCAAGGATTGTATTTATTCCTGTCTAGCACAGTGTGTTTACCAAGGATTGTATTTATTCCTGTCTAGCACAGTGTGTTTACCAAGGATTGTATTTATTCCTGTCTAGCACAGTGTGTTTACCAAGGATTGTATTTATTCCTGTCTAGCACAGTATGTTTACCAAGGATTGTATTTATTCCTGTCTAGCACAGTGTGTTTACCAAGGATTGTATTTATTCCTGTCTAGCACAGTATGTTTACCAAGGATTGTATTTATTCCTGTCTAGCACAGTATGTTTACCAAGGATTGTATTTATTCCTGTCTAGCACAGTGTGTTCACCTCCTCTTAACATTCCCTTATAATGGTCTGTTCTACAAACTTCGTGTCCACAGGGAAGCTGTGAGATTGTGACAGGCAAGATCCCAAATGGGAACACCAGCACCTCTTCCACACCCTTGACCTCACCATCGCCCAGCATGGTCAGCGTCCACCAGAGAGTTCATGCTGTCACCCAGAAGTACTTCATCCTGACTAGTCATATGGTCAAGGCTCTAGAACTCTGGGACCAGGCTGATGCTGAGAGTAGGGGTTTTGAAGGTAAAAAAAGCTGTAGGAGTGGGCCTGGCAGCAGTAGTTTGATATTGTGTTAATATACCATTGAGACTGAGTTAAAAGAAGGTGAAAGATAGGAATTTGAAGATGCTGTCTGACTTCTTCTCAATCTTTCCGCTGAACGTCATATTAATATACAGTAGGTCATGTGAGAAGCGGTACAGTAGAGATCACAGTGAACAAGACTGTGACTTCCCTTAAGTCTGTTATTATTTTCAGTTTTCTTCCAGTAAATCTCTCAAGTCTATCATTAATTTCAGTTTTCTTCCAGTAAGTCTGTTATTATTTTCAGTTTTATTTCATTAAATCTCTTGCATCTGTCATTATTTTCAGTTTTTTAGAGATCACAGTGAACAAGACTGTGACTTCCCTTAAGTCTGTTATTATTTTCAGTTTTCTTCCAGTAAATCTCTCAAGTCTATCATTAATTTCAGTTTTCTTCCAGTAAGTCTGTTATTATTTTCAGTTTTATTTCATTAAATCTCTTGCATCTGTCATTATTTTCAGTTTTTTCCAACAAATCTCTTTAAGTCTGTTATTATTTTCTGGTTTCTACCAGCAAGTCTCATATTTTTTTCTTATATTTTTTTCATTAAGGTTAAGGCTATAATTTCCAAAATTCATGTGTATAAAATTCTTGTATATAATTTCCTAAATTTGTTAAACTCTTGTATATAATTTCCAAAATTCATATGTAAATACTTTTGTATAATTTCAGATTTCTTCAACGCCTTAGATAATGCATGCGGCCCTCTCTCCTTTCATTCTGAGCCACCAGTTGTTGTACGATACATGAAGTACGCCCTTCGTTTGCTGAACTTGTGACAGACGCCATAAATGTCAACCTTTGACTCCTGGAAGAGTACATTTACTGTTGTAGGAGGGAAGCATTGAAGGACATGCTGGAAGACAAATCAGTATTTGATCTGCCAAAGACTGGAGTGTTGTGCTTTCTAAAATGTGATGCAAGCAGTGGAAACACTATATATCTAACTTGGTACTGTAGTGGATCTCAGACTTTGCAGCCATCATATACAACAGTGGATCTCAGACTGTTCGTACAGGGTTCTGGTTATTTTACCGGATCAGCCCTACATCCTGTATCTTTAAACCGGTATTGACAAACGGCATCATGAACACACACACACCACACACGCACACCCCACACCCCCACCCCCCAAAAATGAAATCAGCAGGTTTTGATCACAACCAGTGGACTGTGAACCTCTGCCATAAACATTTATGATATTTTTGGAATCTTCCATTCTTGTCATATGGAAAGAAAACATAGGATCTTACAAGTATCCCAAAAAAAACATTCTTGTTATGCATAAGTGTTTGTAAGAAAAAAGACTAAAATTGTGTGTGTTTGTCTCATGGTAATGTTGGCATTTATGGAAATGTCACTTGGGAAAGCTGGACTTACAATATCTGTAAACTAATGTACATATACATGAGAAGATGGATATATATATATATTTAAAAGGAACTGCAGTACATACATAAATAATACAGTACGTTGTTGGATTATGTGGTTCTATTTTTTGTGTGAGATGCTGAGATTATGTTTAGTTTTTTGGAGTTTTTAAAAAAAAAATGTTTTATCCCTTTTTGCAGATTGGCTAGTTATCAAAGCAAATTTTATTTGAAAATTCACATGTTCATGTGCATTGGGTGATTGTTGGCTGATTGAGTTTATGTGAATGAATTATTTAAATGTGATTGCATTTGTGTGTGTTTGAATGGGGGGTTTTTTGGCTGAAGAGAACAGCATTTATGAAAGTTGAATACAATAAATGTTCCTATGCCACTTTTTATTTATTGTTTGTATTATGGATTTAAAGTGCCCAAAAGATAGACAGGATAAAGATTAGAGATAACCTGAATGATCTGATGAGATAAAGACTGGAGATAAATGGATTGATTTGATGGACAGGGCATCTGAGCAAGTAGTACCGGTAGTGCGGATCTGCCTAAGCCCCCTCTGGGTATAGTTCATTGCCCAAAGTTACAGGGCCCACAGCCAGAACTGTTCCCAAAAGCTACATGGCCCACAGCCAGAACTGTTCCCAAAAGCTACAGGGCCCACAGCCAGAACTGTCACCCAAAGCTACATGGCCCACAGCCAGAACTGTTGCCCAAAGCTACAGGGCCCACAGCCAGAACTGTCACCCAAAGCTACAGGGCCCACAGCCAGAAGTGTTGCCCAAAGCTACAGGGCCCACAGCCAGAACTGTTGGAAAATTCTGCAAGTTTCTTTCTGGCCTCTGGATTTAGCATGGCCTAGAACTTAAAGAAAGAAGAAGAAAATGATTGAAAGAGTTTCTTTCTGTACTTGCGCACTTCAGTAGGATACAGTTTACATTTAGGAGAAACAGGAGTTTTGAAACCGAGTTGAAAATGCTAGTAAACGGTCAGAATATGACAAAGGTGTTAAGAGTATGGGCATCCAGACTCAGAGCATAAGCATTATTGTTTGGCTTATAGTTACAATATCATCTCCTGCAAATATTAGAACACAGAGAAGATCAGGGGCACATGTTTTGGCAGAAGATAGTTGCTTTCAGAACTGCTGGTGGCATTTAGTCTTTTTTTTTTTCGTTTGTTATTAATGAATTAATGCAAGGCACAAACTGGCTGTTTCAGAAATTTCTTATGATCATTTTGACAGTGAATTCTCAATCACATATTGCGGTAAATAATTCTGGAATTGTGATTAAGAGAATTAGTTTCTCAATAAATTCTAAAAATAAAAATTACTTGAAATGGCCACTGTGGTTTTCCAGATGGTAAAAGATACCTTAAAAAATTATGTCATTAGTCAGTTTGAAGATGTCCGCCTGGTTTATTTTGCTGTGGCACAATGAGAACTTTGGCACTGCTGTTGGGGGCATGCTGCACCAGGAGACAGGTGTGTTGTGTAAAGTTTTGATGTTAAATACTTGGCTCTCCTTTTTTTATTACTGAGACCTGCACACTACCCCATGAAGAGTGATGAACTCCATAATTTATCCAAAAAGTTTTGCTGGAAACTCCAAAATCCTTGTGTCACATAATGTGCTGCGGGCAGCAATGAATCCGTTTTTGTGATATCAAGCCTATATATTTATAAAAGCTTGCGAGGAGACTTCTGGAGTTGAGACAGTTACTGCTGGAGGTTCGTGCTTGTAAATGAAAATTTCATCAGCCAAAGTGTACAGCATATGTCTGGGGTGGCTGCTGTCTCATTCATCCTGGCGGTTTTTCTTTTTTTGCTTTGTTGATGTAACTCTACAGCTAAAAGTAATCCATCTTAGGTTATGTGGAGAAATCTATGACGAGCAAGGGAATCATTGTTTCATTATTCTTTGTTTTATTATATGTATAACCATGATTCCATTTAGATCAATGTTCCGTTACAAGGGGCATATGCCCTACAGGGGATGCAATTTGAATAATTTGGAAGGCAGTCAGAATATATTTATATTACACTTTTTCAGAAATTGGTTGACTGTTATGTGGGGGGGGGGGCATGATCCAAGAAAGATTGAGGAACACTGCTTTACATGGAGGTAAGTTAGGAATGAAGTAGTTTCAAAAGAAAAACAAGCAAGTAACATATCTTTCATTGTTTGGAGTCAGCAAGTTTTATGTTTTCTTTCTAGTTCTTTGTTTCTATTTTTTGTTTTGTTTTTTTTTTAAATTAGGAAAACAGACTTCTAGTATGTGACATTCTACCACAGAGAAAGAAAACAGACTTCTAGTATGTGACATTCTACCACAGAGAAAGAAAACAGACTTCTAGTATGTGACATTCTACCATAGAGAAAGAAAACAGACTTCTAGTATGTGACATTCTACCACAGAGAAAGAAAACAGACTTCTAGTATGTGACATTCTACCACAGAGAAAGAAAACAGACTTCTAGTATGTGACATTCTACCACAGAGAAAGAAAACAGACTTCTAGTATGTGACATTCTACCACAGAGAAAGAAAACAGACTTCTAGTATGTGACATTCTACCACAGAGAAAGAAAACAGACATCTAGTATGTGACATTCTACCACAGAGAAAGAAAACAGACTTCTAGTATGTGACATTCTACCACAGAGAAAGAAAACAGACTTCTAGTATGTGACATTCTACCACAGAGAAAAAAACAGACTTCTAGTATGTGACATTCTACCACAGAGAAAGAAAACAGACTTCTAGTATGTGACATTCTACCACAGAGAAAGAAAACAGACTTCTAGTATGTGACATTCTACCACAGAGAAAGAAAACAAAAAAACCCTAGGGTAAATAGTTGTGACATACTGGTCTGTGACACTTCTCCACAAAATAGAGTTTAATAGTAATCTCTTGTCACATACTGATATCTTTTTAATCCAATATCTTTGCATTGGGTCATTTCCCCCACCCACCCACCTCCACCCCCACCAAAAAAAAAACAAAAAACATTGCTTTCATATTGTTACTCACGTGCTGTAGGAGTGAAGGTAACGTCATCACAGTACATAAATATTTTGAACAACAGATGTGATATTTCAAAACCCTTTCTGCCGTTCGAGATAATTGTTCACTTGAGTCTTTTGATTGAGTAGTTTGGAGAAAAAGAAAAAATGTTCATTCCAGAAACTTCGAGGGGTTTGTGGTGATTTCCCCATCCACCCCGCTTTCCTCTCCATAAAGCTGAAAAAAAAAAAAACTACAAATGTGAAATCATATTCATAGAAGTGAGGCTAATTTTGCAGAGTTCACAACCAGTTTTTTTGGTTTTTTTTTTTTAATTCACATATCACTATCAATAAAGATTCAGCAGATCACCCTTGGTTAATTTCCTTTGCCAGGTTGTACACGATTTTCTGTTACAGAAGTTATAAATTAAACCTGATTTGTGAAGAATATTGTGTGATTGTCTTTTAAGTGTGCTTTTATTATTATTTTTGGGTGGGGTGGGGGGGGGGGGGGTATTTCAGAAGTTGTGAATAAACTTAAAAGATTTTGGATAGAAGGTACAACCAAAGCGGGTCTTTGGCAATTTTGGAGGGAAGTTATAACCAGGTATGTTATTGAAATGTTTGAAAGGAAAGGTAATCAAGTGTTTTGTTTAAAATTTTGGAGGGAAGGTATAATCTTGTGGGTTATTGAAAAGTTTAGAAACAAAAAGATATAACAGGTGTCTTATTGAACATTTTAGAAGGAAAGTATATTTGAGTGTCTTATTGAAAATTTTAGAGGGATGTATAATTGGGTGTCCAATTGAAAATTTTGGATGGAGGATATAATCAAGTGGGGTAGTAAAAACTTTGGATAGAAGTTTTAATGAAGTGAATTATTGACAAATGTATAAATATGACATGTTAAAAACTGCATAACCAAATGGCTTTCTAAATATATTAAAGAGAAGGTATAACCAAATGAAGGGTAGACATGAAGGCATGGCATTCAGCAATCAAAGAGTTTGGTCTCAGTGTAGCGTTTCTTACATTGAGAGCCCTGATGGTGATACTCGCTGCAGGAAGTATCATTTTCCTTTGACTGACAAGTTCCCAGATATTTCCATTTTGTGTGACAAGAGATGTGTTCCATGAAGCAGTATTTAGTAGTATATCACAGAAAAAAAAAAGAAAAACACCCCATGAAATATGTGCATAGTAGGGATGTGGTCATATTTTTATCCAGCAATCTTTACCGGAGCCTGCTTCTTATGTACTTTGTTAGATATTTGTGATTGATACAAGTTCAGAACAAGTTGTGAAATATCTGGTCATTTAGCGTATAACTCCCTATGAAAACTTTAATTCATTATGCTTTTTTTTTTTTTTTTAAACATGAAAAAAGGGGAGAGAAGTCATTTCCTGTTCTTGATGTTATGCCAGTGCCAGAGAATTCTTGTTGCTGTTTTGATATGTTGATATGACCGTAGCAAAGTAATGAAGAATGTCTTCTGTGTGCCTCATTGTTTTCTGATTCTAAACTGAGAAATCTTGGTGTCTCTGTGGCTGTTTGCATACACATTATAACAATACAGAATATCATCTTTTAGAAATCTCATTATTTTGAACAGAAAAGTTGAAGTTATGGTGAATTTATCAAAAAATTAATTCAAGTATGGATCAGATTGTCATTTTTTTTCTTTTTCTTATTATCAGTTAATCCTATGAAAAATGTCTGATATATTTGGCATGCAGATGGACAGTATGATGGATGAAAGTGTCTATGTTTATATTTCTAAAAACACTAGTAAGATATGGTATTACATTCAGTAGTGTGAGAGTCTCTTAGAAAACCTTCATAGCGTGAGTTTGATTCTACCATTCTGTTTTAGACATGAGCACAGTTGAAAGCCTCTCGACTAGATGAGTATTTGATGTGATACTGCTACGCAACCCCTACTGCTACCACAGCATAAGACAGCTTTAAAAAATTATAGATAAGCAGTGTTTTAGACTTCATATTAACAAGAATGTGGCATTTGCTTTCATAATATTTTACTGGATATTTCGTAACATCATCTCATGACATCGAGGTCACATGACTTTTCTCGTCAGCTAACAAAAGATACTGTACAGTTTTTGTATCAGTAGTTTTACTCACAACTCGGACATGACAAAAGACTTCCACCATTGTGTAAAAAAATCTTTCCATTATTGTTTCATGAATTCTTAGCACTTTATTTAATACCAGAGCATTTTTTTTTTTAAAATCAAATTTGACCATTTTGATATCTCCTCATTTTGTCATTGTTTGAGAGTTTGTCCATATGGTCACATCTGAATGTTGTATTAAACAAAATCAGCTGCATTATTATTGTCTTCCATGTGGCCCTGGTGTACTTGCTGAATTTGTTTTTTTGGTTTTTTTTTTTTTATTCTGAAAACTAAACTTCATTGTGAATTCACATCTGAAGACTTGTTTCCTGTGGAATGTGTGTATTCTTTTAAACATCCCAAAATTTTCACATAAACATTCCTCTTTCTGTTTCTCAGATTGTTCTATATTTGCAAGTTTACTGTTTGAAAGTTCACTATTTTGAACGTTTACTATTTTCAATCTCTGAAAGAAAATACTTTCAGTTATGCAAAGAAAGAAAATAAAAAAGAAGATGCGAGAGACGCACCATACCTGCATTCTTACCTGTTTATACAGATACATTCTGCTTATCTTGGGCTGTCATCGACTGATGGGTTGTGTAAGAAGCTGATGGTGAGATGTACCATCTTTCAGTCAGAATATGTTACATGCTGCCCACCCATGATACGTGAAAGATTTCTTAGTTTCTCCCCTCCCCTTCTCTCTCCCCTCCCCCAATTTAAAAATTTACGAAGACGTGGAACTCATATACTTTATTACTAAGAAATTGATATGCATGAATAAAAAAAATAATTCAGTTAGAGTTGCCTATGAATTTATGTATTGCACGGTGTTTTTATATTACTAAGTTCAGTCATAATGCAAAGAAAGTGAATTTTTTAAAAAAAGCTAACCAACAATGAAATGTAAATGAAACAAAATGGCCACATGAATCTGTAAATAAATTATATTCTTCATCAAGTGTTTGCTTTATTAGATTTTACAGAATTTGTTTTATTATAATTGACAGGAATTCATTACTTTATTAGAGTTGACAGGAGTACATTGCTTTATTAGAATTGACATAAGTTCATTGCTTTATTAGAATTGACAGGAGTTCTTTACTTCATTAAAATTGACAGGAGTTCATTACTTTATTAGAATTGACAGGAAGTTAATTTTCCAATAGTGTTTCATTTTCCAAGGAATCTTGTGTATGGTATATCTGAATATTGTACAGTGTAAAGTTGCTGACCGTGGTCTATTCACAGGTGTATGTGTCTGTCAATGTTTTCTCACTCCATACGCTCACGTATAATAGTTCTTAGCTTGGCGGATATTTAGGCCTTACGTTTGAAGCTTGTTGTCTCATGTTGAGATGATTGATTTGGTCTGGTGTTAATGATGGTCTTAGAAGCTTCATTTCCAAGTTCATGCAACTTTATAAGCATGTGCGTGAGATTTAGTATCATGTGGCTAAATGTGATGCCCTTCTTGATACCAGATATTGTGAGAACTAGTCAAAGAGTAGTGGTATTTACATGGGAGATTGAAATCCGCAGTTCCGTGATTGCTTTCAGCACCACATTTCCCACTAAAATATGCATATCTTGAGTTAATGTATTTCAGAAATGGGCCTGTTTGTGAGATACTGGTGGCTTGTCTGTGCCTGAGAGATTTGTGGTGGCTTTTAAATACAAATTTGTCAACAAGAAGACTTTGAATGTGCCTTTGAATTGAGACATACAGATGGGCATAAATTCTTGCAATGGTTTGAAATTTTAATAGCTAAAGATGCACAAATAGTGGAAATATTTAGTAAAAATGATTTAAAAATGCAGATTTCACCTCAAAACAATACTGGACAGTGTTAGATTTTAGACGTCTGTGAACCGGTGCTGAGAGCGGCTTTTAGTTAAATAAAAGAAATGGCACATTTCTGACCCAGGTCATAGTTTTAAATTATAGAGTAACTGGCACCCAGTTTCTTGCTTCCAAAAATTTCTCATCAAAATTTACTCTGGCAGAGCTTGGAAATGAACTCAGGAGTGAAAGAGTTCATGCAGTTTTTGTTTTATTTATCACACTGTAGTATGAGTTGGCTTTAGTGTGTGTATCTAGCCAGTTCTAGAAGATTGTGACCATGTGGCATAATTGATGCACTGATATAACATGGATTTATTCTTCTCACCTGGAGTCCGTCAGAAAGAGTGAGGCCCTCATGAGTAGACAGTACACATCTACATCTAATCTATGTCTCCATAACGTTTGCATGCTGTAGAGGGGGTGTAAAGTGTTAGTTCCTTCAAATTTCTAGGCCACTACACCATTTGAGGTGGGGATATCAGCACCTTGCTGCCTTTGTTTTCCTAGGGAAGCCCCAGGTACCCATTTTTTGAGGCTGGGTTGACCCTGGTGCTAGTTGACCTGAAAAAATTCTGTCAGTGTGAAATTGAACCAGGGACCTTCTGTATGGCAGGTGAGGGCACCAACTACCGTGACACACATAATAGACAGAATCTGAACAAACTTTTTTTCCTGCTGTTGATAGTCAGAGGTCATTTGACATTTGCAGAGTAAAAGAAAGTGACAGAATGAAGTGACCGAGATGTGGGCAGTCATCAAAGTGGGCTTTTATAGAATTTTTTTTTTGAAACTGTTCCATTATTTGTACAAGCTAAGCTGTTAAAAATTGAAACCAGAGCAAGACCCTGCGATGCCCATGTACTATAGTCATTGTGATTGTATTTAGAGGGGGAGAGAGAGAGAGAGAGAGAAAATTGTGAAAGTGTTTTTCCAAAAAATGTGATGTTAAGTAAGAGAAAAATATTACAGAGCAGAGAACTAACTTGTTTTGTTGGAAGAATAATCTTGCATGCATCTCAAAGAACAGTGTGATGATAAACGTTGAAGAAGTGCATTATCATTTGTTTTTTGTTTGCTTTCTTTCCTTGTTCATGGGCACGCTTTGTTGTCTTTGAAATATGTGTGCTATACACCTGACAACTGCATAACCATCAAGTGCCATAAACATACAGAAAATGAATTATGCTGTAATTTGTTCTCATGTCACATTGTGGCTGTTTAGAATTACTTTCTGCCTTGTGAATGCTCTGACATTGTTTTTTGTTTCACGATGAAGGAGTGAGGATTTGTGATTTATTTGATTTGGCCTTGTCTGTGTGTCATCATCCCCACTGCTGCCTGCATGGCCCCCCCCCCTCCCAAACCACACCCCCACTTTTTTTTTCTTTTTAATTAAGCTTTTAAAATTCTGCGTCAGAACAGTCAGCATGGCAAAACATCAGTAGGGCAAAACAGTTAATAGGGCAATATAGTTAGTAGGACAACAGATAATAGGGCAAAACACTTGGCAAACAGAACCGTAGAGCACAACACTTGGCAAGGAAGAACACTAAGGAAGAACACTTGGCAAGGCAGAGCACTAAGGAAGAACACTTGGCAAAGCAGAACAGGAACACATAATAACATGGAGAAATACAGTCCAAATATTTTGAATGGTTTTTATTTTATTATAGAAGTTGCAAGGGTTCTCTACGTCTTCTGTAATGCTGAGTCTCAGAGGCAGCAGCCAGGGGAAGAATTTCAAGTCAGTTTTTACATTTGTTTTATTCAGTAAATTGTCAGCATTTCAGTAGTCACCGTCGTAAAAGATTGTATGATGCTGAAAATCCTTTCTGAATGACGATGTAGGGAAGGATTTTTGGACAGTCGGGGTTGAAAAGGGAAGATTGGGGCCTGGGATGTCAAGAGCTCCTGTTCTTTAACATGAAATTTGGTGGGGCCTGATGTATATTCAGTAAAATGCAGGAAGTATCTGGGTCCCCCCTGATGCTCAGAGAAGAAAGTGGTAGAAGTCCTGTACATCATCAGCGTAGAAGAAGGGTATATATGTAATCTGGTCACTGGGGTAACGAAACAGAGAGAGCAGTATTTGCTTGCCTTAAATAAAACTTTTCCTTTAGGAAGCCTTTATACTTTAGCAAAATGAGCTTGTGTGTATATGAATCTATGCTCCTTGGCATATGTCTTTAAAGCATTTGTCTCATAATAAGACATTTTGGCATATGTCTTCTTTTATGAAGAGACACTTGAGCGTGATGATCTGTTTGAAATGGCACACAATGGATTAACACAGGAAATGTAATATGATGCAGATGTTAATGCACTGAGTGTTTTTAGAGACATGATAGTGAATTTTGATAGCTAGAAACAGAATTCTTACTAAAACATACTGAAATATGTTACTCTGAAATCAGAATGTTTCCAGAACATGCTGAAATTTGTTGGTTAGAATAGAAATCTTGCCACAGTGTGCTGAAATTTGTTGGGTTAGAGTGTTTCCAGAATTTGCTGGAATTTGGTGATTGGAATAGAAGCATTATTAAATGGTAGGTTTCAATATTAATGGTGATTGTTAAAATACTGATATTTGATTTAGATGTTTTAGATGTTTCACACATTGCCCAGTTTCTTTCTAAACAAACTGGAGTTTGGCATCTGTACCTGGACACCCATTCCACTGCCTGTGTTTGTTGCTATCTTGAATTCTGTTGGTGACATTCCTGATGACTGTTCCTTCGACTTTTGTCTTTCTGCTCATTTGCTGTGGGCCAGTGGCTGAATCTCTTCCATTACCAGGTTCATTACTTGTTCTTCGTAAGCGGCAGGAACGTATTGTCTGTTTTATGTGCGAACAAATTCATAAGAGTTTAAACATACTGTCTGTTGTATTGCAGAGAGAAAACAGTTTTTGTTGTATTTGCTTAAAATAATGCATTTTATTTTCATGGTGAAAGATCACACTGTGAAGTTTGCACATCAGATATCCGAATCTTTGTATGCTCATGGGAGTCACTTGAAGAAATGGGAAATCTCACAATGCACGAGTGTGTGTATGTGTGGGGGGAACATAATGTATACTTAAATGACTTAAATATTCAATATAATTCATATTAAAATGACACTGTATTTGTAAGTGTTAGAATTGCCAGTTTGCGTATATGTTCACCCATGTATGAGAGCGTTACAACGTGTGATATTATGTGTAAACCACACTGTGTATGTATATATTTGTGCAGCACACAAGATGGGGCCTTTGGAGAGAACACTGTAATGAAATAAGCTTTGACCTGTGATTGTGACATGTATCTGTTGTTTCTGTATAGAAGATTATAGCCAGGATGAGCAGGGAGTGTGTGTAAAACAAGTATCATTTTGAGTATATTTCTGTGACTGTACTTACATTTCTTAGCAGACTTTTCATTTGGCTCCACTGTTTAAGAAGAATGTGGCACTTCTACCCTGCTGGCCTTGTTTCAGATATGAGACGTAGTGCGTGGAAATAGGATGATGATCTGTATCGGTTTTGTTTGCTGGCCCCGAGGTACAGCCCAAAAGAAGTTTGTATGAGCTAACGTTGTAATAACAGTGCTTTTGATTTTTATGAACATTGTGACTTATGTACGCTGCTAGTCAGATTTTTGATAATATGCCTTAAGTGTGGTTCATTATATGATGTTATAGAGTCTGTATTTAAGCAACAGAAACTGAAGTATGTCACAAGCGTGCTATTTATGTACATTAGAAATTGCTAACCATGTACCTTCACGTTCGGTCAGTGTTATTCATGTTGGAGCCATGAAAATTTGAAAAAAGAAACTTGACCAGAATTTTAAAAATCTTAGGTATCCAGAGTTGAATTCTGGTCATTACACAGGCCAGAAACATGACCTAGTTCCTTCATGAGCTGATTTGCTTCTGGCCAGGGAGAAGGATTTAAGACTGGTTTGATCTGGTAAGAATAAAGGTCACATAGAGTGGTCACAACCTGCAGCGTTTCAGGTCTAATGATGGTCGAGATACAGTCCTGTAAGTTTTTAGAAGATTACTACACTCCTTCACTTCGTTTAACTTGGTCAGGCAGTGGAGCATGCTGAGGATGGCCACACCAAGAATTTAAGCAACTGTGAACAGCTACCAGCACACAGAGATATGATTTGCCAGCATAGTGATCTGTACCAAGGCATCACCAGCTAGTTCATAGTAATTCAGGGTAAATGATGCTGTTTAGAGAAGAAACTTCATTGAGAAAACTGTACATGAATTTGACCTGAATGGGCTGAACTTAACAGACTGATATTGCTCAAGACCACATGAATGCCTTAATAATAAACACACCTGCTGTGTTTTTATTTAGAAATGACATGGTGCATATATGTAGCTCATATTTTAGTCTAAAATATGAGTCTTCAAACGCAGAAATAAACTCAAATGGATGCAGTTGTTTTATTTGTAATATATGCAAAGCCATCTAGATCAGTTACAGTAATAAAAAATCTTGACTTTATGAGAGAAAAAATGTCTTCATCAGTTAGACTGAAACTTTGTCAAAGGATAATGTCTTGACCAATTAGGCTGAAATTTTATCTGAGAAGAATGTCTTGACCAGTTAGGCTGAAATTTTATCTGGGAAGAATGTCTTGGCAGGTTTAACTGAAACTTTTATCAGAGAAGAATGTCTTGGCCACTTTGACCAAATTATAGGGAAGATTTTTTAAATACATTTTTGAGCTTGTTGGAGAAATGTTACCAGTATTTGACTTATATGAATGACTGCATGTTTGGAGAGTATATCTTGTAATCAGGTCACTGAGGTAACGAAACAGAGAGAGCAGTATTTGCTTGCCTTAAATAAAACTTTTCCTTTAGGAAGCCTTTATACTTTAGCAAAATGAGCTTGTGTGTATATGAATCTATGCTCCTTGGCATATGTCTTTAAAGCATTTGTCTCATAATAAGACATTTTGGCATATGTCTTCAAAGCCTCTGTATAAGACATGCCTCTGTTTGCCAGATTTTTCTAGTAAAAGAGGTATCTACATAGGTTATACCAAGAGCTTGTATGTAAATATACTTGCAGTCTATATCATTCTGTTATATGTCCATACAGTATATATCATGAAGTGAAATAGAATTTGTTACATAAAATTCACCATTGTAGTCTTGTGAAATGGCTTTTTTTTTTTTTTGTCTTTCAAATTTAGCCTGAGACTTCCGTCTGGAAGTTGACATTTCCGTTATTTCCCTGTTCATTTTATATCAGGTCATGGTTTTTCTGTGACGGTTTACTTTTTCCTGGTATAATTCATAATTATATTTCCATAATTTGTCCCACGACCCTCCTTTATTCTGTCATAATTGTAAACTCATTTTAACTGAATCTGTCATATTTATTTTCTGATCCTATT
Organism: Achatina immaculata; assembly: GCA_009760885.1. Taxonomy (NCBI): domain Eukaryota; kingdom Metazoa; phylum Mollusca; class Gastropoda; order Stylommatophora; family Achatinidae; genus Lissachatina; species Lissachatina immaculata. The sequence goes on from CM019703.1 coordinate 10,037,325, forward strand.
TTTATCATTCATCTAGAGCCTTTTTTGTTGGTTTTTGTTTTGTTTTTGTATTTTATAAATCCCCTCTCCCTCATTTCTATAGTAATATTTATTTATTACTTTATCCATCCTCTCTCCCCCTACCTTGTTATAGCTGAGTATCACATATTAAGTATAAGAGTTGAGTGTCATATGTTGAATGTCTTATACTAAATGTAAGAGTTGAGTGTTATATACCGAGTGTAAGAGTTGAATGTCTTATACCAAGTGTAAGAGTTGAGTGTCATATACCGAATGTAAGAGTTGATTATCTTATACCAAGTGTAAGAGTTGAGTGTCATATACCAAGTATAAGAGTTGAGTGTCATATACCGAGTGTAAGAGTTGAATGTCTTATACCGAGTGTAAGAGTTGAATGTCTTATACCGAGTGTAAGAGTTGAGTGTCATGTACCAAATGTAAGAGTTGGGTGTCTTATACCAAGTGTAAGAGTTGGGTGTCTTATACCAAGTGTAAGAGTTGAATGTTATATACTGAGTATAAGAGTTGAGTGTTATATACCGAGTGAATGAGTTGAGTGTCATATACCGAGTGAAAGAATTCAGTTTTTTTATGCAAAATGTAAGAGTTGAGTGTCTTATACCAAATGTAAGAGTTGAATGTCTCATACCGAGTGTAAGAGTTGAGTGTCTTATACCAGGTGTAAGAGTCGAGAGTCTTATACTGAGTGTAAGTACAAGACTCTGGTTGTAAACTCAAACAACATGCATGCTTAAACCATGTGAAAACAGAAGAAACCAGCACAGAGAAGTGAAATGAGTCGGCTGAAGGGGAATGTTATTATTGCCACATCATAATTCATCATGTTTACATGTTTCATTCATCATGAAAGTATCAAACTCTCACTGAAGATCAACACATGACTTGTACGTGCTTTCATATTTTGTCACAGATGTCATGACATATGAGGAAACATAATCAACTGTTTCTTTTAATGTATCGTATCATGTCTCTTTGCCTTTTGTTATCATACATTGTAATAGAAGTTTTTTTTTTTGTTTTTTATTTTATTTTGAATGTGAAGAATTGATGAGCAGAGCGGAGATGTTTCATTTAGGTCTCTTCAGAAGTGTATCTGCTTCATACTTATGTTTGTTAGGAAGGGGAGCAAGACCCTCATTTCTTATATAAAGTTACGGTTGTAAATATGTACAGATTTTGTTTGAGTCATTTGCATTGTGGAGTTAGGAAGATATATCTTAGTTCAGTGAATATGTTGCTTTTTTTTTTTTTTTTGTTTGATGTTCTGGGCTGTTTGAGCAGTGTAAAGTACCAACATAGTTGTAGTTTTTTTTTTTTAGCCAAGCAGTCACAGTTGCTTTTAGTTCAAAGTATCTCTAAAGGTAGAAGAAGAAATAATTATGGTTCTTCTGTATTCTTTCTGTCCTGAGGGTTAGTTTGTGAAGTTTCATCCAAGAGGTCTTGTTTAGCATTGTGATTCACACGTTGTACAGCAGAATTTGCTTTTCTTTCTTTCTTTCTTCTGGTTATCTCTTCCCCGTTCTTCCTCCACCCTTCCAGATGTGTGTATATTCTGAGGTTTGGGAGAACAAAGAATGAGATTTTCTACAGTCTAGAACTTTGTATGAGACACGCAAGACATGTAAGAAGTTTTTTAAGAAGTTTCAGTGTTAGTGAGTACAGTCCTGATGTTGAACAGACATCCTTTTTTTTTGTGTCAGCAGGACCTTTTTTTTTTTTTTTTTAAAGTAATTGATTGCCAAGGTTTTCCTAGAATGTGGAGCTTGAACAACCAAGCAGAAAAATGTGATTTTAAATTGCACAGAATGCAGGTTAAAAGTGGACAGTGTATGTTTGACAGACTGGCAGTATCAAGAGAAGTGTTTGACAAACTGGCAATATCAAAAGATGACGTTTCAGTTGTGTGGAGACTATACATGCAGGGACTAGGCATGAAAGTAGAAGAGTACAGAGATCTATTATCCTTATTTTGCATGTCAGTGTCATTTTTGTATCTGATACAGAAGTTGGCTGTGGTCTTGTCAGTATAATGTTCCTGTCTGTGGGCCTTTATTCTGGTTCAGAGATTTAGCGTACTTGATACATAGTTGCAGGATGAAAGTCACTGTGATTCTATGGCCAGTAACTTTTCAAACTGCTCATGAAGTCTAAATACAGCAGCAGTAGAATTCTATACTGATAGTGTCTGGCATTTGCAGAGTTGTAAGAAAGATTCGAGTACAGTAAGGGGACATAACTGAATGAAACGTTTTGTCTTCCCCTTGCTTCAAGGATGCCTTTAGGTTAATGAGAGACAAGAATTGTTCCTGTGGTTTTGAAAATAGGACTTTAAATTACAGAAAATGCTTTTTAGCTGAGCTAGAGTGTACACAATCTGGGATTAGGTATTGTGTTTGCCTGTGTATCACAGAGGCAATAGTCAAGTGCCTTAAGACTGCAAGATTTATCATACCAACAAGAGCGTAAATGTCATCAACAACAAACACATGGGCAGAGATTGTATCACTAACAGCAAACATACATGGACAAAGAATGTACAGCTAACAGCAGACACGTGTGGACAGGGATTGTACAACAACAAACATACATGGACAGAGATTGTACAGCTAACAGCAGACACGCGTGGACAGGGATTGTACAACAACAAACATACATGGACAGAGATTATACAACTCCACAACAGATTTAACAAGTAAAGTAAGCAAAGTAATGGCAAGTCTTGATAAATGTTTCTGCTTTTTATCTTTGTCCTCTCAGAATTATTTTTCCTACCATTGTTATCTCGTATGTTTTCATCAGTTATCAAGCTTTCTCTTCAGACTGTAAACAGATCAAAAAATGGGGAGATTTAGAAGTTTCACCTCTTTTTAGTATTATGTTTCTTTCAGCACACAGGAGTTTTCAGTTATAAAGCATTAGTGAGTTTACATTTTGTAGGCCTAGATCTACCTGCTGTTTGAGTGACTATTTGGTTCAGCAGATCCAGATATACTGGCTATTTGGTTGAATGGTCCCTGATACACTGACTGTTTGATTGAATGGTCCCTGATACACTGACTGTTTGATTGAATGGTCCCTGATACACTGACTGTTTGATTGAATGGTCCCTGATACACTGACTGTTTGGTTGAATGGTCCCTGATATACCGACTGTTGGTCTAGTGGTTGTTCCACAGGCCTCAATCACATTTGGCTGAACTGGCCACTGGCACACAGATTTTGTGTACAAGCACATAATGTACACTGTTTTCGGTTTAAACTAAGTACAAGCGTATAATGTATGTTGTTTTAGGTTTAAACTAAGATAATCTTTTTTTAGGTTAAACCAATATTTTGTTTAGCGATGAGGGAAGCTTTTTTTTTTTTTTTTTGTTTTCTTTTTGTTTCAGTTTTACATTGTTCTTCCCAGCTAAAGAAGAAGAAGAAGACATGAGAACGGCATCTAAGAAGAATGCTGCTTTTGGTTAGCAAGATCTAATAAATATGTATATTTTTTTTTCTTTTTGTTTCATAGTTGTTTGTGCAAGCTTCTTTCTTTAAAAATAGCCATATGCTCACCATATAAGGAATCTGTGTATGTTTCTGTTTGTTTCTTCTTGTATAAAATTCCAGATGATGTGTAATTACACACACTGAATGTCATTTACTTTATTTATTTGGATTTGGTTGAAAGATTCTGATGTTAAAAACATAAAGAGAAGAAGCTTCAAAGATATGTCTGTGACAGGGTTCATGTTCTGTGACAGGGTTTCATGTTCTGTGACTAATTTTGTGGGGGAATGACTATGTCTTTACACACACAAAAAAAAAAAAGAAAAGTTAATCATGTGATTTTTTTATTTCTGATAATTTTGTTTTTGTTTTATTTTTGTGACGTGTAATGCTTGTATACATTTCTCTCCCTTGAATATAAAATACCATGATGATGATGATGATTATGGGTAAAATCCCATGCTGATAATGAAATAAAGTGAAAAACATGGGAAATTGTTGAAAACTATTTTTTTTTTCTTTAAATGTTGTCATGCTGAAAGCCTTTGTGTGATATTTCATGTAATATCATGTTTGCAGTTCTCATCTCCTAAAGCTGACATGATTGAATCAGGGTTGGAACCCATTCCCTCTCTATTGGTTCTCCCCTCTCTTTCCCCCCCCCCCCAGTAAAGGGCCCAGCTTGACTTGGATCAAAATAGTCCCTGATGGCGGTCGAGTCTGCTGAAGAAATATTGAACACCCCCCCCCCCCCCCCCAAACCAAAGCATCTTAGCTCCACTCGGAGACTGGAAAAAATACCCAGTGTAACCCACATGAAGATGGGCCTCATCAACTTCACCACAGCATCTGTGAAGGAACATCGTGCTGACAGTTCCATGGAGATAAGAGCAACAGCAACCAGCTGACAGTTCCATGGAGATAAGAGCAACAACAACAACAACCAGCTGACAGTTCCATGGAGATAAGAGCAACAACAACAACAACAACCAGCTGACAGGTACATGGAGATAAGAGCAACAACAACAACCAGCTGACAGGTCCATGGAGATAAGAGCAACAACAACAACCAGCTGACAGGTCCATGGAGATAAGAGCAACAACAACAACCAGCTGACAGGTCCATGGAGATAAGAGCAACAACAACCAGCTGACAGTTCCATGGAGATAAGAGCAACAACAACAACCAGCTGACAGTTCCATGGAGATAAGAGCAACAACAACAACAACCAGCTGACAGGTACATGGAGATAAGAGCAACAACAACAACCAGCTGACAGGTCCATGGAGATAAGAGCAACAACAACAACAACCAGCTGACAGGTCCATGGAGATAAGAGCAACAACAACCAGCTGACAGGTACATGGAGATAAGAGCAACAACAACAACCAGCTGACAGGTCCATGGAGATAAGAGCAACAACAACAACAACCAGCTTACAGGTCCATGGAGATAAGAACAACAACCAGCTGACAGGTCCATGGAGATAAGAGCAACAACAACAACCAGCTGACAGGTCCATGGAGATAAGAGCAACAACAACAACCAGCTGACAGGTCCATGGAGATAAGAGCAACAACAACAACCAGCTGACAGGTACATGGAGATAAGAGCAACAACAACAACCAGCTGATATTTCCATGGAGATAAGAGCAACAACAACAACCAGCTGACAGTTCCATGGAGATAAGAGCAACAACAACAACAACCAGCTGATAGTTCCATGGAGATAAGAGCAACAACAACAACCAGCTGACAGGTCCATGGAGATAAGAGCAACAACAACCAGCTTACAGTTCCATGGAGATAAGAGCAACAACAACAACCAGCTGACAGGTCCATGGAGATAAGAGCAACAACAACCAGCTGACAGGTCCATGGAGATAAGAGCAGCAACAACAACAACAACCAGCTGACAGGTACATGGAGATAAGAGCAGCAACAACAACAACAACCAGCTTACAGTTCCATGGAGATAAGAGCAACAACAACCAGCTTACAGGTCCATGGAGATAAGAGCAACAACAACAACAACCAGCTGATAGTTCCATGGAGATAAGAGCAACAACAACCAAACATCCCAGGTTCTCTGTACCCGGACAGTTCACAACAGCGTGTGACTAGGTTCGAGATTTGAAACTTTGAAGCAACTCAGGTCATGTTTAATCAATAACTTTCACGAAGGAAGATACAAAATAATGGTAAGAACACAGTTTTATATCTCATGAATAATGTCAGTATAAAACTTGGCTGAGTAAATTCTATGCTACATCTCTGATCAACCAATTGAAACAAACAATATATATATATAAGCAGAACTGTTTTAAAGTTTATCAAAATGCCTTTCATAGTTTTGGAAATGCTTATACATCAGCGTGATGGCCAGCGCATAAAAGTAGAAAAATAAACACAAAAACATTTGGTTTACAAACGATAGCATTGCTAGTGCTAGCAAGTATATGGATATTGGTTAGTGTGTAAAAAAACAATACTTGAAGTAAACTTGTGGAACATTTATAGACGAGTTTTTAGATAATTTAATTTGGAATTGGATAGGTGTACATCTCAGTATCACTGTATATACAGTTTGTCAAAGATATACACATTAAAGAGAAACATAGCCGCAGAGGAAGGCACCTGGAGAATATGGCGTTGGTGCCCTTATTAACTTCCTTGCACACGACACAGTGACTCTGTCAGCTTCATGCTTGGTTGCCTTTCTTATCTCTTCTATCAGGAGCAAGTTGCCCCTACAGCTGGGTGACTGGGGCTTGAAACTATCGAGATCACATTGAGAGACGCACGCAGGCGCCTGATACACATATAATCTCCCAGGGAAGCTCAGACTTCTCCCTGGGGAACTCAAAACTTTTTGCAGGGCAACTCAGATTTTCCCCAGTGATTCAAGCTTCTCCCAGCCCACCTCAGACTTCTCCCAGGGCAGCTCAGACTTCTCCCAGGATAACGCAAGACTTCTTTCTGGGGAACTTTTCACAGAGCGACTTGACTCAAGACTTCTCACAGGTGACTCAGTTCTCCTCAGGGCACTTCTCAGAGCTGCTTCATTTATCCCACTGGGAATCACAATTCATAGAAACTCTGCTGACCTCTCTCTTTCTCTCTCTCTCTCTCTCTCTCTCTCTCTCTCACGTTCTCCACTGTGAGGCGACCACAAACATGAAGCCATGGTGAACAGATAGGAAGCCATTCGACTCATGTCTTGTTTATTTCTTCATCTCGTACCAAGTCTCTCCCCCCTCCCCAACTCCTGTCTGTCTGTCTCTGTCTCTCTCTCTCTAACACATATACAAACAGATGTCATTTCTCGACCAAGCAAGCACATATTCATTCGTTGGAGATTATAACATCCATAATTTATTTTTCTGAGACGCAACTGGCATTTGCATTGTCCAAGATTCCTTCAGTCCCTTCTCTGTAGCGATAAAGCACACAGTCTGCAAGTGTTTACTCCAGGTTTATAAGCGTTCTCCAACAAAATCCCTAAGAGTGATCGTTGGCCCTTATGAGCCATGGGCAAGACCCAATCCCAGATCTTCTTCTGGAGTTCAAGTAACAAGATCAGTGTAGCTAACCGTCGCCCCTTGGTGGTGGAGCTCATCCATAAGTTCACTTGTCTGGGTTCACTCTGAGGTCTTCTGGCATGCTACGGAGCTCCCACGTCCATTTATATGTTGTTATCATGTTATAAAGCAAAGCCAATGCGGTAAAGCTGTGATATCAAAATGTTAGGACTATTTCTATTACTTCTTTTCATTTCTATATATATAATTTGTGTGTATCTCTCTCTCTCTCTCTCCTCTCTCTCTCTCTCTCACGTTCTCCACTGTGAGGCGACCACAAACATGAAGCCATGGTGAACAGATAGGAAGCCATTCGACTCATGTCTTGTTTATTTCTTCATCTCGTACCAAGTCTCTCCCCCCTCCCCAACTCCTGTCTGTCTGTCTCTGTCTCTCTCTCTCTAACACATATACAAACAGATGTCATTTCTCGACCAAGCAAGCACATATTCATTCGTTGGAGATTATAACATCCATAATTTATTTTTCTGAGACGCAACTGGCATTTGCATTGTCCAAGATTCCTTCAGTCCCTTCTCTGTAGCGATAAAGCACACAGTCTGCAAGTGTTTACTCCAGGTTTATAAGCGTTCTCCAACAAAATCCCTAAGAGTGATCGTTGGCCCTTATGAGCCATGGGCAAGACCCAATCCCAGATCTTCTTCTGGAGTTCAAGTAACAAGATCAGTGTAGCTAACCGTCGCCCCTTGGTGGTGGAGCTCATCCATAAGTTCACTTGTCTGGGTTCACTCTGAGGTCTTCTGGCATGCTACGGAGCTCCCACGTCCATTTATATGTTGTTATCATGTTATAAAGCAAAGCCAATGCGGTAAAGCTGTGATATCAAAATGTTAGGACTATTTCTATTACTTCTTTTCATTTCTATATATATAATTTGTGTGTATCTCTCTCTCTCTCTCTCTCTCTCTCTCTCTCTCTCTCATGTGCACATAGTGATAAGAATTTATATTCTCTCTTTCTTTTCCCATTTCTTTGTCCTGTATGTATTTTTGTAAGAGCAAAGCATAAACGGAACGTTATTACTCTGTCCTCTTTAATTAATAAAACTTTTCTTACCTTTGTTTTAAACAGTTCTAACGTTTTATGCAAATTACAGTCCATATAAATAACCCACTATTCTCGCTATAGTCCACGTAAAATATTCATGGTTTTTGCTACAATCTAAACAACCTGTTGTAAAATAACACTTATTTTCTTAAACAGAACTAAAAGTCTCTCCCAGACATCACGATTAGTACATTCTTTCGCATGGGATAAATCTCCATACATCACGATTAGTCCATTCTTTCGCATGGGATAAATCTCCATACATCATGATTAGCACATTCCTTTCTTTCACATGGGATAAATCTATCTATTTGCTTATTCCCCATAATTATTCTTCTTCTCTTCCTCCTCCTTCAGATTTTGGAGCCATTAAGGCTCATTGCTGCAGATAAATTTTCTCTCCATTCCTTTCTATTCCGAATATTCTCCAGCATATTTCCTGCAAGTATTTATAATTCGTTAACCGACATTGTTTGAAGTTACAATATCTTTAACTGTACTCTCAGGGAAGTGAGTCTTTGGTTTAGGCTACTGTCTTATGCTTGTATATATACAAGGTGTGTCCGGTAAGTAATGAGACTGATTCCATAAAATTCGATTTGTTCAAGATATATAAACTTAAAATTCCTCGACATAACATCCTTGAGTATCAATACGCCGTTGCCAGCGGTTCTGCCACGCGTCGTAGCTGGCCTACAAGTCTTGAATAGGGATCTCTTTCAAAGCACTTGTCACGGCAATTTGCACGTCATTAACAGTCAAAAATTGGTGACCTTACAAGCTTGATTTGAGCCGGGGAAAGAAAAATAAGTCAGCCGGGGTCAAGTCCGAGCTGTAGGGATGTTGGTACAGCTTTGCCAGGTTTGTTTCGCCAGAAGCTCTCTCACTAGCAGCGATGCATGGCTCGGAGCATTGTCGTGGTGAAGAGCCCAGATGTTGGCATTGTCGTGGTGAAGAGCCCAGATGTTGGCATTGTCGTGGTGAAGAGCCCAGATGTTGGCATTGTCGTGGTGAAGAGCCCAGATGTTGGCGATCTCCGGGCGGGTGCGCGTGACTCTGTTCTTCAGCCGTAAAATGCTGCGCTGACCATCTGTCCGGGTGGTACGAACTCCTTATGACAACACTTTTAGAGTAAAAAGAGACAATGAGCATCGATTCCATCTTCGATTTACTCATTCGAGCCTTCTTTGGTCGAGGAGATTCGGTAGTGTCCACTCAGAGCTCTGTCTTTTCGTCTCCTGATTGTACTCAGACCCAGGTTTTATCACCGGTTATCACTTTGTCAAAACAAAAACAAAAAACAAAAAAAAAAACCCCAGGTTCACTCCTCATACGGTCCAAAAGCTCATGAGAAATCGACACATTATTTTTCTTCTGCTCATCGCTCAAAACCATAGGAACCAATTTGGTACAGACTTTCCGCACGTGCAATTCTTTCGCGACGATTTCATGCACAACGGATTTTGGAAGTCTCACTCGATCTGCTGTCAATCTAAGACTCAGACGTCGGTCAGAGTCCAAAACCGCTGTCACCTTATCAGCATCGTCGGAAATGTGAGACGTTAATGGGGGCCCTTTGTGTGTTGTTCATCCTCGACGCTCTCTCTTCCTTCGTTGAACGTATTGTGCCACCGAGACACTTGTGCTTTGGATAAAGCATTTTCCCCGTAGGCTTTCTGTATCATAGCAAGCGTCTCGGCCGCGGATTTTTCAAGTTTAACAAAAAAACTTTATCGCGTATCGCTGCTCGACATTCCTCTGGATTTTGACCGTTACGTGACGCTTAAACAGCTGTCCACTTCGCAAGCGATCCGCACTCTGTAAAAGCTCAGAGCCAAATGACGATATCGGCCCTTTACCTAACATCCCCCACTAACCATCAGGCCCGGGGAATCCGCTCCGCTCCCCCCCCCCCCCCCGACGTCGCTGATTGGCTGAATAAAATAAGTCTCATTACTTACCGGACACACCTTGTATATAATTGCAACAGAGTTTACAAAAGACCAACAAACAACATTTCTCTATCGCCCTCCATCCTCTAGTTTTAGAACATTTCTGTTCAATTTGTTATAGCGTGGAAGAATTATAACATGAGCACATTTCAACCATAAGAATTGAAAAAAACCTACCTAAGCTAGCTTTGGTATAGAAGTTTGCATAATTTGTTCTTTTAAAATTTAAAAACAAGAGTTTAAAAGCAACATTATAAATATGAAAACAGGGAATGGATTAAAGCTTGAACAAGCATTGCCAGGACTTGAGGTAGGGTCTTGCTTATCTCTTTCTTTCTGGCCACTTTCTGTAGTTTTAGCGAGGTCTTTTGCATCTTCTTTGACTGGCTCATCACCTTGACCTTCCACACTAAGAAACTTATGGCTCTGATGACCGTCATGGCTGTTCTCCTTTGCGGTGTCTATGGGAACGCTGGCGCCGGATTTGATTTCGTTTTCACCAATGTCCGGTGAACTTGTGTCCGGCAATTGATGTGAATCTTGAACGCTGTGATTGGCTTCGTGGTTGTGACCGCCATCTTTAACAGAATCGTTGTCTTCTTCATAAGGATATTCTGTTTCGTAAGCGTTACTCACATTTTTTGTCGTTTCTTCATTGTGGCTGTTGTTTATTAAGAGAGTTTCCGCTTCTTCTCGCAGTTTTCTGTCTTCCTCTTCGGCTAAACTTAGCATGGCTTCAAAAGCTTTGCCCCTGTTAAACTCATAGAACAAGTGATCTTTAATGTATATTCTGACTTTATCATACAGCTCACTGTGGCCCACACCTTCAGCGTGTGGCCTAGAAAGAAGAAACTCTATTGTCTTTTCATCATACCATTCTTCTGTGTTTTCTAGTGGACTCGTAACGGAGAATTTCAGCTTTGACTCTGTGACACCGGGCGTCAGTTCTCCCATCAAGTTTCTCCCAAGTTTGAGGATCAGAATGCCGGACTTATTGGGCTCGATGTTCAGATTTCCTACCAACCCGTTACCGTAGTCACCGATGTAATTTTCAACTGGAGACAAATACTTGACCAGCTTGAACTCCCCTGGGGCTGTTTCATCCTTGAGGTCATCGTGGTCGTAGTCTTCGTTCATGCAACAGCAGGCTTTATCTGTGACCATCCAAGCTGGCTTTTGGAGCGTGATGTCAGAAATGTGGTACATGATGCCCTCCAGGGCTCTCTGCCCACGGTCAGTTCCAGGCCCATTCATGGCGACGAACACTGCTGACCTTGAGTCTGGGAACAGCCAGATCTGAGAGCTATAGGCGTACAAGCGGCCGCTGAACTTAAGACGTTTCAGACCTGGAGAGGAAGAGAGTGGGAAAAAAACGCCGTAAAACTGGGATAAATAATGAACATTTATGCGATCTGTAACAAAATCTCTGTATACTTTTGTCTGCTTTTTCCCTATACTTCTTCGGTTTTCCAAGCCATTAAGGCTCATTGCTGCAGATAAAGTTCGCCTTCATTCTTCCCTATTCCTAATATTCTCCATCCACATTTAGCGATACCAGTTTCCTGTTACACGCATGTCCTCTTCTATGTTGTCTCTCCATCTCTGCCTTGATCTACCTCTATGATATTGTTTCCTTCATCTCTTGTACATACATAATTTTCCTTTGTCTGTTCTTTTCCATTCTTTCTACATGGCCCAACCAGCGTAACTCTCCATTCCTCCTTTATGGGCCCTAAGATTCTTTTTTTCTCAAATCTTCGAAATTTCATTTATATTTTACCGTCAATTCAGTCGAGATCATGATTCTAAATGTATCCAAAACAAGATACGTGTTTCCATATCTTCTACGAAAGATGAATACAACGTAAACATTTTTTATATGGTTCAACATGCTTACCTCTGTATGTTGAAGAATACCATCCCATCCCATACCCAAAGGCAACCTCAGAATCATGGAACAAAGCACCGTCGTGATGATCGCCAGGGACACTAACCCAGTGTTGGAAGGCGTCTCCGATGAACACGTTAATTCCTGAGTCGTTGCCCTTGGCATGTACATTGTGGAGTAGATGACGCAGCCATTTCGTTACGTCCTCTGCGGAAGCCATGAGCGATCCCACAGGCAAGAAGGGATGTAAGCTGCAAAAGAAGAAACGTATGTAGGCAATATGTTAAATCATGACTGTCTAACATTTGAAGTAAATCTAAATCTGGTTTAAACAGTGAATATAATTTAAACAAAATAATGAACCTCTGATGTTAGCTTTAACTGACACAAAGAAATGGATAACCATATGCCCCTAAAAGCATATGTCAGTTCCCTTCATACGGGACTTGAAAGGCGGCCAAACATGTAATCAGGTTCTTTGTGAACAATTTTTAAGTATGTACAGGGAATGCTGTTGGTTGGTTGGTTGGCTGATTTGTTTGAATTTTGGCTGTTTGTCTATCTTTCTGGTTCTTTTTTCGCCTGGCTGATAGTTTACATGACTTTTGGCTGGTTGGTTTGTTAGATATTTGGCTGGCTGATAGGTTGGTTAGTTTGCTGGTTGATTAGCTGGCTGATAGGTTGGTTAGTTTGCTGGTTGACTAGCTGGCTGATATGTTGGTTAGTTTGCTGGCTGACTAGCTGGCTGATAGGTTGGTTAGTTCGCTGGTTGACTAGCTGGCTGATATGTTGGTTAGTTTGCTGGTTGATAGCTGGCTGATATGTTGGTTAGTTTGCTGACTGACTAGCTGGCTGATAGGTTGGTTAGTTCGCCTGTTGACTAGCTGGCTGATATGTTGGTTAGTTTGCTGGTTGACAGCTGGCTGATAGGTTGGTTAGTTTGCTGGCTGACTAGCTGGCTGAATGGCTGGTTATTGTTTTGTTGGTTCCTTCGTGTTCACAACTAACCATAAGCCTGCTACAGCCAACTTTGTGACGAAAATCTATAAAGACAGTGTAGATTGTGGTGAATATCTATAAAGACAGGTGTAGATTGTGGTGAAAATCTATAAAGACAGGTGTAGATTGTGGTGAACATCTATAAAGACAAGTGTAGATTGTGGTGAATATCTATAAAGACAGGTGTAGATTGTGGTGAATATCCATAAAGACAGGTGTAGATTCGGTCGCGGAGTGATATTAATTTAAATCCCATCACAGACATAAAACTTGAATCTCTTTAGAGAAGACAGATTCACGTTCAGCCAGCCAGGCCGAAGTAACGATACAGCCTGTTTTTAGTGAAAAACAGCGCAGAGGTAATGATAAGAGTCTCTGCCGGCTGGGTTTTATGACAGAAAATAAGGTTAGACCCCACTCATTTCTGCCACACTTGGGAGATCAGCTTCAGTTCTTGTGACAGAAAGTTCTCGGGACAGAAAACTCACAGCTGAGCGCTGTCTCAAGATGCGGAGCCATTACGTAGCATAACCCTAGGCTCAGCGACAGAGAGGATGAGCTAGAGTTGTACTCTTGGGGCCCCAGCTGGTGGGGTTGAGGGGGGGGGGGGAGTTGGCAAACTGTCCTGTCTCCAACCTCTCCCCCACTTATTTTTTTTTTCTTATTTGGGACAAATTCATGAATTCAGTAAATGTTCCGCCTACACAGTTTTGTGGATGTGGATGTGGATGTGGATGGGGGAGGGGGATAGTAACTGAACCCAAGGAGCCCGCACTTGACTGTTAATTGTCCTTCATAAATCACGATGTAGTGTGTACTAGAACACACAGGGGCAGGGTGTGATACGAAGTTGCAATTCGTGAAGTCTCATAAACAACGGTAAGAGTAATGGAGGGAGAGAGAGAGAGAGAGAGAGATGTAAGGAGGGGAAAAAGTAAACAAACAGTGACCCGGTTTTGATTGGAAATCCCACTGGCCAGAGACGGCCACGTGTGAATGGAAAATCCCCAGGCGTCCGGTCCGGCGATGACGAGGTATATAAGAAAAGGGAGAAGCATAAAGGGGGATAAGTTGAGCTCGCGAAGGTAGCGACCAGTCGTGGAGGAAGGTTTCAGTTTCCGAGAGACGGAGGCTGGCGTGGGTATTTTAGTTTGTGCGCCTTTGTAAGCAGTATTGAACTCATATTATTCAAGGAAATTTTATTTGTTTAATATATTTTTTAGTAACGCCCGTTAGAATATATGGACATCATGTGCATCGGATTTGTGATTTGTGATGCTTATGGATCAGAGTTTTGTAAAATACAAGAATCGTGATTTTATAAAAAGGATTGTTTTCGTATTCCTGTTATTTTATATGTAAGGTGTGAACGTATGGTAAGGTCATCCTTCCACCACTCAGCACAACGACGGCCAGACAAATATAAAAGATTGAAATAATAATTCACATCAATCTAGAGCCAATTAAACTATTACTACACGTGGTGACCGTGACCCCACGAATCGTCTTGCATATGATAATATATGTTAATATGACAGCTGACCTCGTTTAAGCCATTAGGATTACACTGGAACATAAGAGGTCACCGTTTGCACAAACATCACTGACAAGAGGTCAGCCAGGGTTCGATGTTTCAACTATCATACATTGGAAATTCCACCACGGAAAGGTCAAAGTTCAGCGCCCACGTGCGTGTTACGTCACATCGGACAGAGGCTCCGACAAGTCTGTGCTTTGAAGAAAATTCCCGAGGAAAATCCTGCTGGAATCTCCAGTTAGAGTGAAGCAGTCCTAGCGGAAGAAATTGTGTTAGTCTCGGAACGGGCAGGCTGGACAGTAAGTCAGTATGGAGAATCACGCATAGTGATGCAGTGTGAAGAAGCACACAGTGTATTAAAAAAAAAACATTTTGGAAAATATTTCTACAAATAGTCAACCGATAATCTTCGTCTAAAAGCCAAGAACCATGGAGTCTGCAACAAATAGCAACCCCAAACCAGAAGCTGACCCAGTCACCATAATGACCGAAGCCTTGAGACAATTAAAGCTAACCTTCGCCACTCAAGGTTTACCATGCCACATTGATACCTACGATGGCGATCCACAGAGATTCCAACAATGGACAGAACAGACAGAAAAATATGCGCTTGTACATAACCTACAGGATTCGCAAAAGAAAAACATATTCCTTATCACAGCCAAGGGGAGTGTTTCAGACTTTGTCTCCAGGCGAATTCAAGAGAACTCAGACGAAACATATGCGGATTTTAAGAAAGAACTAGCTAAGTGTTTCAGCAAAGGCATCGATCCTCACGCAGCTTTGAGACAAATAAGCAATTTGAAGCAACACAAAGAAGAGCCAATCCAAAACATGGCAGAAACAATGATTAAACTGGCAAAACAAGCCTTCCACAACGACAAGATACATCAACCGGCCACACAGCATTTGCTGGCAAATTTTTTTATAGACGCTGTGTATGACAAAGCAATCAAAACTAAGTTAATCAAGAAAGACCCCCAGACACTAAACTCGGCAATCAATACAGCTATCGAAATAGAGCAGTTCACAAAAAGACTAACATCCCGCATGGCCAACGGGGAGACCCCATCCGACAACTGAACCAATGACTTCTTCTTTACGCACCGACAGTGCTACACAAAGACAAGCTGCCTCGGAAAGCGCAAGTCAAAGCACGGCCACCGTGGCCCAGGTCTCTTACCAGGACACGCAGACAAACATAAGATATAAACCATGTTTCAACTGCGGCATTCATGGGCACATAGCTCGCCAATGCAGATATGAATCTACACCCGTATCAGACAGAAGTTCATGGAGGAGCACGCAGACCAACCATGATTATACACCACCCAGATTCACCAGACCACCTGAGGACCATACAGAACACCACGAGAATCTGCACCAAGATACAGAGTCTATAATCAACAGAGAAAACTCGGAAAACTTCAACGGAGTTACGGTAAACGGTCCACCCCACCTCTACAAGTAGCAACGGGCCGTATCACAGCACTGGAAAACGGCACAAACGCAACGTCTACCATTCCCATGCAGATAAAGAATACCATCATCCACACACTCATCGACACTGGCAGCGAAGTCAGTCTGATCAGACAAAACGTATGGGAAACTATTCGCTCAAACACGGTATTACTGCCCAGCGAAGGCAAACTCTGGACTGTCGACAATTACGAATTAAGGGCAAAAGGAATCACGTGGATAAAAATATGCATAGGAGGACAAACTCATAAACAAAAGTTTATGGTTGTAGACAGAATGTGCAGACCCGCCATACTAGGCAGAGACTTTCTATCTCACACAAAAGCAACGGTGGATTTCGGAAGCATGCAACTATCGATTGGAAATACCAAAGTACCTATGAAAAACGAATACGAGATTTGCTCAACGATCAGAGCTACTTGTGATGTCGCAATTAAACCCCAAACAATAATCATCGTACCAGCAAAATTGCAGAGACTTTTACCTGCATTTAAAGACACGGAGTTAATGATCACTATTCACCAGAACAGTGTATTACTTCACGAACCTTGTGCTGAAACTATAGACAGTATCGTTAACCCTGATAAACAAGGAAAATGCCTCGTGACTATAGCCAACAACTCCAACAGGCATTTTAGAATAAAAAAAGGACAAATCATAGCAAAAGCAGAGTTCGGCCTCGACATAAATAATATAACTAAACAACAAACTCAGAACAACGCAAATACCACCAGATCTACTGATAGAATCCAACAACTGCTTGCAGAAATGCAGGTACATCCAGAACACGAGGCCGCTATCAAAACGATAATATACAAGAATCAAGACATTTTCGCAAATAACGACTTAGAATTGGGCAGAACTAATACCGTCCAGCTGCACATAGACACTGGAGCCAACCCACCAGCACACACAAAACCATACCCTACGCCACTCAAACACAGAGGCATTATAGAGAAAGCAATCAAGGATATGCTAGAGGCAAAGATCATAGAACGAGCACCACTATCCAAGTGGAACTCACCGATAGTTATAGTAAGAAAAAAGGACGGAACACATCGCTTTTGCTGCGATTTTAGAGGACTAAACAAAATCACGACTCCCATCACATACCAGATGCCCAACGTGGAAGAAATTATGTCAGTACTCAACGGCGCAAAATACTTTACCACACTAGACGCTAAATCAGGATATTGGAGTATACCCCTAACAGATGACTCTAAAGTGAAGACCAGTTTCACATCCAGTTTTGGAAAGTTCATGTTTACCAGAACTCCGTTTGGCGTCGCAAACGCTGCAGCAGCATTCATGGCATTAATGGATGAAGTACTGTACGGATTATCAGACCACGCCATAGCGTACATAGATGACATACTGATTTTTACTAAGACATCGATTCAAGACCACATCAAACACATACAATCTGTGTTTGACAGGCTAAGACAACATGACGTCAAGTTGAAAATGGCCAAGTGCAACTTCGCACAGAACAAAATCAATTATTTAGGCTTTACCATCAGTAGCCAAGGCATCACACCAGATAAAGAGAAAGTAAAGGCAATGGCAGAGATAGCCACACCAAGGACAATAAAACAAATACGAAGTTTTATAGGAACAATATCGTACTACAGAAGGTTTATAGACAATTTTTCCCACAAGGCAGAGCCCTTAATCGCGCTCACAAGAAAATATAGCCGATTCTCCTGGTCGCCAGAATGTCAAAGGGCATTCGACACACTAAAAAACGACCTCATGCGACAGACTATGCTCGCATTCCCAGATTTAAATAAACCGATGATACTTTACACAGACGCATCAGCAACAACAGTAAGCGCCGTGTTGCTACAAGACAACAGCACAAGACAGAGAGAGGAAAATCTAAAACCAATCTACTTTCTATCCCATAGACTAAGTGAGTCACAAAGCAAATGGCACATCAACGAGAAGGAGGCATACGCCATAGTGTACGCGTTACAGAAACTCCACAAATATGTGTTACACTGCCAGTTAAGCATCCGAACAGACAGTATCGGACTTATAAACCTAATGAACGCCAAGCACAAGAACTTCAAAATACAACGATGGAGTCATTTCATCCAAGCCTACACTACAGACATTCGTCATATCGCAGGAGCACGGAACCTCGCCGACCAGTTTTCTCGGCCAGGAACAGAACAGTATAAGGACAACAATCACCAGACAGCAGAAACTGTCAACAAGCAGGATAACATGCTTGAAATAAACACCATCAACTCTTCATCCTTTCTGCCAACCGATTTCCCCATATACGATCCCTTCCCACAACCACAACCAATATCCGAAGTCCTACCAGCCCCCACCGAACAGTTACCCACCCCTCCCATCATGGCAGATGAGCAAGACCTGGACGAGGAGATAAGACAATTAAAAGCAGATATGAAGCACAACCGATTACCAAGAAAAACCAGTGAAAAGTTCAGAATAGTGAATAACGTGCTATACAAAGTAAAAGAAGACGACGACGACTACAGGTTGAGAACCGTCACGCCCCAACATCTACAACAACAGGTGTTATCACAATACCACGATAATAACGGGCATATGGGGACGGAAAAAACGTTGAAAGCCATACAAATAGGATACTATTGGAAGAACATGAGAGAGGACGTAAACCAGCACATAGAGCAGTGCCAAACCTGCAAAACAAGAAACTTGTTACCTATAAAAAATCCGCTAGAAATATCCGATACCCCACCGGCATGCATGCTGAAATTAAGTATCGACTGTTCAGGACCTTATCCAATCACCACATCAGGCAACAAGTACATCGTGCATGTAACAGACGAATATTCCGCATGGACGGAGTGTTTTCCAACGCCAAACATCCAAAGTAAAACAGTAGCTGACTTGGTAATCGACAATATCGTCCCAAGACATGGAGTACCAATTACCATAGTCACAGACAACGGTCCCGAGTTTCGCGGAGAACAATTCCAGACTATGGTGAAACGCTATAACATTCACCATATCTTCACAACACCATACCATCCTCAAGCCAACGGGACAAACGAGAGACAGCATCGCACACTAAATGATATTGTTGCCAAGCTGGTAAACACGGAGGTCAGTAAATGGGACGAGTGGCAGCGATGAATATGAACATTTCTAAACGAACAGGATACTCCCCATTTTTCCTCATGTACGGGAGACACCCCATTCTACCCCTGGACGCCATCCTGAGACTACGAACACACTGCTACAGTGAAAATGATTCTATAGAACACACGCTAATGAGACAACATAAGGCTTTTATACAAGTGATAAACCACATAAACAGAACCAAAGACGCACGAAAGCAAAGGTACGATGAACAAAGCACAACTGAGGACATTTCTATAGGTGATCCAGTATACTTATTAAACCACCACATGACATCCAAACACGACAGCAAATGGAAAACGGGATTCTTTGTTCTAAAAAAGTTATCTCCAGTATCATTTATAATAAAGAACCAACTGACAGGGAAAATACAACGAGTCCACGCAAACCATTTGAGAAAGGCCAAACAAGATTGGAATATCCCTACAGACGACAGAAACAATCAGCGCAGACAGGCTACACTCAGTATAGCACCCAACAACGATGACGACACCGACGATGAGATAGTAGTAGACTCTTCGGAATCAGAGACCGAACCTGACAGTACGCAGGTAGAAATAACGGAGGAAGAAGTCGCATCCACCCCACAGGTAGCAGTAGACAGCGAAGACAGTACCACTCGAACAAGTACATCCTTACTAGTACATGAAAACCAACCACCCGCCGAATCAGAAGACGGAGCTACAGAGCAGAGCGTCGAACAACGAGTAGCACCCTTGCCCACATTACACGACCAAGTACAGTATATGAGAAATACTGCAAGGCACACAAAAGTACAAAAATAGGCCAGACCAACACACCAACAGGCTAACCGGAGGAAGACGACACGCAACTACAGCAACATGGTACTGGTCCCAAAAAGAAGGACATAAAGACTTTGAGTTCAGGATATGTAACTATTCTACAATGCATATATAAAATTTATTGTATTCCATACAAAAAATTTTGTAAACAAAACCAGAGGGAGTATGTAAGGAGGGGAAAAAGTAAGCAAGCAGTGACCCGGTTTTGATTGGAAATCCCACTGGCCAGAGACGGCCACGTGTGAATGGAAAATCCCCAGGCGTCCGGTCCGGCGATGACGAGGTATATAAGAAAAGGGAGAAGCATAAAGGGGGATAAGTTGAGCTCGCGAAGGTAGCGACCAGTCGTGGACGAAGGTCAGTTTCCGAGAGACGGAGGCTGGCGTGTGTATTTTAGTTTGTGCGCCTTTGTAAGCAGTATTGAACTCATATTATTCAAGGAAATTTTATTTGTTTAATATATTTTTTAGTAACGCCCGTTAGAATATATGGACATCATGTGCATCGGATTTGTGATTTGTGATGCCTTATGGATCAGAGTTTTGTAAAATACAAGAATCGTGATTTTATAAAAAGGATTGTTTTCGTATTCCTGTTATTTTATATGTAAGGTGTGAACGTATGGTAAGGTCATCCTTCCACCACTCAGCACAACGACGGCCAGACAAATATAAAAGATTGAAATAATAATTCACATCAATCTAGAGCCAATTAAACTATTACTACAGAGAGAGAGAGAGAGAGAGAGAGAGAGAGAGAGAGAGACTGACTGAGTGACTGATTGAACTTTATTTGTAAATTACGAGTAAGTGGACACGCAAGCCCACCTGACTTCATGTTCTTTATCATACGTTTTCTTCTTCTCAGATATCCCACACCAGACAGTACAGATATGTTAAGCATATAACAAACAGCAAACATAATTAAAATTGAAATAAAACAACTGAAATAACAAACCTGTTACGTTTCACGCCTCTTACCGACACGATGAATACAGGTAATAACAACATACATGTAACAAAGTTACTCTCCCAGGTTTGCACGCTCATGAATATCTGCCAAACTACTACACAGTAAGAGAATTCTGTTGACAGTCATTTACATTCACTGCCTGCATCGAGAACGTAAATTAATGTGAAAAGTTCATGAATCATGGATAGGTGGGCGCTGGGATGTAATCGCATCAAGTAAATACTGAAAAAGTATGTAGTTATGGGAAGACACGTGGCTTATAATATATTAAGTAAGATGGAAGGGCATTCAAAAGATGAGCACAACGTAAGCAAGGCCGTTCTTAAACAGATCACGTCTGGGTTTTGGAAGAAGAATATTGTTTAGGCGTTGGCTGAACTTTGGGTTAAATTTAAACTGTTCTCATAGCCGAAACGGAGCATTCTGCGATAGAATTCAACGAACTAACTTGGGCTTTGTTGAGTAGGAACCTGTTTATGGTAGAATTCTGAGATGTCTGTGATGATCTGTGGTCTGTGTAAGATCTTTGTCACTGATAAGTTCTACCGTTTTCTTTTGAAGTGAGTAAAGTCATTTTTTTTTATCTTACACTAAGCAGCAGACACAGACTGTGGAACCATAGTCTGTGTATGTATGTATATGTGATATGTAAAAATGTCTTCCTTACGTTTTGTTATCGATGAAATGATTAATTGTGGCTAGATTTTTTGATACAGTGAGTTTGGACAGACATTACACATGAGAGTTCTAATTAAGACTTTGATCAACTGTTCGTGTAAGAGAGGGAGAGGTTTGAACTGTTCGTGTAAGAGAGGGAGAGGTTTCAACTGGTCGTGTAAGAGAGGGAGAGGTTTCAACTGCTCATGTAGGAGAGGGAGAGGTTTGAACTGCTCATGTAAGAGAAAAAGAGGTTTAAACTGCTCATGTAAGAGAAAGAGAGGCTTAAACTGCTCATGTAAGAGAAAGAGAGGTTTAAACTGCTCATGTAAGAGAAAGAGAGGCTTAAACTGCTCATGTAAGAGAAAGAGAGGCTTAAACTGCTCATGTAAGAGAAAGAGAGGTTTAAACTGCTCATGTAAGAGAAAGAGAGGTTTAAACTGCTCATGTAAGAGAAAGAGAGCCTTAAACTGCTCATGTAAGAGAAAGAGAGGTTTCAACTGCTCATGTAAGAGAAAGAGAGGTTTCAAGTGCTCATGTAGGAGAGGGAAAGGTTTCAACTGCTCATGTAGGAGAGGGAAAGGTTTAAACTGCTCATGTGGTAGAAAGAGAGGTTTCAACTGCTCATATAAGAGAAAGAGAGGTTTCAACTGCTCATGTAAGAGAAAGAAAGGTTTCAACTGCTCATGTAAGAGAAAGAGAGGTTTCAACTGCTCATGTAAGAGAAGAAGTTTCAACTGCTCGTGTAAGAGAGGGAAATGTTTGAAATGTTGGTGTAAGAGACGGAGAGGTTTCAGAACTGCTCGTGTAAGAGATTGACAAGTTTCAACTGGTAGTGTAAAATAAGTTTCAAGTGCTCGTGTAAGAGAGGAAGAAGATTCAAATGCTCCTGTAAGAGAGGTGTTTTACTGACATAGTCTTTAGTAACTGTTCAATAGACACGAGGGATCGTGACACCCGGAAAGAAACGAGCTCGTGACACAGAAATTCCGTAGCTTAGAGTCAGTCTCTCTAGCAGGTACCAACTCTTCAGACAAACATACACACGGTCTCCTGCCATGTCTTATGCAAACTTGAACAACAATAACAAACGAACGAATATTTATTACATGAAGTTATTTTCAGGTATAGTTTAAGGAACAATTTTTTATAAATAGGAAACTACGAGACTTTGTTACGGTAAAGTAAGAGAACACAGTTTTGTAGGATTAGACTTCGAAAATATCGTAGACAAAGCACTTTAGTGAGACGTGAGAGGAAAAAAACTCACAATATTTTTCTTTCTCTCACGTCTCACTAAAGTGCTTTGTCTATGATTTTTTCGACGTCTAATCCTACAAATTCAAGAACAATGCAGAGATAAGACAGATGACTGAACAACAACCAGTCTCACGGGTGATCAGGAAAAGGAGATGGACATATGTTGGCCACTTGATGAGAAGAAATGAGCAGAGAATCCCAAAACAAGCTATCAAGTGGAACACAACAGGCCGAAGAAAAAGGGGCAGACCGCGTGAAACTCTGAAGAGAACATTATTAAGAGAGGCCAAGTTAACAGGCATAAAATCCTTTGATGAGGTTGAAAGACTCGCCGAAGACAGGAAAAATTGGCGAACTACTTTGCGAGCCCTATGTGACGTCTAACGGCACGGGAAGGATATAAGATATAAGATATAAGAAGAAGAATCCTACAAAACTGTTCGTAGTTTCCTATTTATAAAAAATTGTTCCTGTAAGATTGGAAGAAGTTTCAAATGGTCATGTAAGAGAGGAAGAAGTTTCAAATGTTCATGTAAGAGAGAGAGAGAGCGAGAGAGAGAGAGAGAGAGAGAGGAAGAAGTTTCAAAAGCTCGTGTAAAGAGAAGAAGTTTCAAATGCTTATGTAAGAGAGAGAGAGAGGAAGAAGTTTCAAATGCTCATGTAAGAGAGAGAGGAAGAAGTTTCAAAAGCTCATGTAAGAGAGAGAGGAAGTTTCAAATGCTCATGTAAGAAAGAAAGAATGAGAGAGGAGAGAGAGAAAGAGAGATAGAAAGCGAGAGAGAGAAAGAGAGAGAGAAAGCGAGAGAGAAAGAGAGAGAGAGAGAAAGAGGAAGAAGCTTCAAAAGCTCATGTAAGAGAGTAAGAAGTTTCAAAAGATCGTCTAAGAGAGTAAGAAGTTTCAAAAGATCGTGCGAGTAAGAAGTTTCAAAAGATCGTGTAAGAGAAGAAGAAGTTTCAAAAGATCGTGTAAGAGAGTAAGAAGTTTCAAAAGATCGTCTAAGAGAGTAAGAAGTTTCAAAAGATCGTGTAAGAGAGGAAGAATTTTCAAAAGATCGTGTAAGAGAGGAAGAAGTTTCAAAAGATCGTCTAAGAGAGTAAGAAGTTTCAAAAGATCGTGTAAGAGAGGAAGAAGTTTCAAAAGATCGTGTAAGAGAGTAAGAAGTTTCAAAAGATCGTGTAAGAGAGTAAGAAGTTTCAAAAGATCGTGTAAGAGAGTAAGAAGTTTCAAAAGATCGTCTAAGAGAGTAAGAAGTTTCAAAAGATCGTCTAAGAGAGTAAGAAGTTTCAAAAGATCGTGTAAGAGAGTAAGAAGTTTCAAAAGATCGTCTAAGAGAGTAAGAAGTTTCAAAAGATCGTGTAAGAGAGTAAGAAGTTTCAAAAGATCGTGTAAGAGAGTAAGAAGTTTCAAAAGATCGTGTAAGAGAGTAAGAAGTTTCAAAAGATCGTCTAAGAGAGTAAGAAGTTTCAAAAGATCGTCTAAGAGAGTAAGAAGTTTCAAAAGATCGTCTAAGAGAGTAAGAAGTTTCAAAAGATCGTCTAAGAGAGTAAGAAGTTTCAAAAGATCGTGTAAGAGACAGAAAGAGGTGAAATTAAGCAAGTCATTTTTTAAAAATCTAAAACCAGGCTCAGAAACCTGGAAGATAATCAAACAATTCTCCAGCTTTCCCCACTTTTATTTTGTCAAAAACTGAACAAAATTTCCGCCGTTTAACTACTTGTAGGTCAGAACTTGCTGCCAGAACAAACTCCTGCTGTCAGACTGTCCTGAACCAAACTATGATTTTAACCTACGTCTGCTGCCCCCACCCCCTTTTTTAGACTTAACATTCGGAGAGAGAAAAAAAGCAACCAGAGATGGGGGGGGGGGGGGGGGGGGCGCGGGGATAAACCTCACACAACTCAAGAGCCAAGTAAATGTCCTCATGTTTGGCCTGCACGATTTGTCCTCATAAATTATACACAAACATACTGGTACATGCAATTTATTGCCTTCATGCTGCCACCACATTATGCCAGGAATGCACCCGTACCAACCTTTTTTTTTTTTTTTTGTGTTCTTCCAGTCAAATTCGCTCTTTGATCAGGCACATAAACGCACTTAAAATATTACCCCGTGACACTATATGTTTGTTTATATATGCAGGCGTGTGAGCACTTACAAACAGGGCCGTTGAGAGCAGGGCGGGAGGGGGTGGGGTGCGGGAGTCCAACCACTGCATTGTTGAGGGGGCCCGGAGAAGTTCCCCTGTTTTAAGAGTTTTCAGTAGCCTGGCCAGTGGGCGTTGGCGCTGTCCGATATGGCAGTCTGAGACCCCACAGCTGACATGCTAGTGCCAGAGTTGGTTAACCATAGCTGACCTAGACCTTGCCCCACCTCTCTTTTGGTACCCCCCCCCCCCCCGCCAAGTAACAAGGCCACAATGGCTAATGGGGCAGATACTGCCAGGGTCCCAATGGTGGTGGAGTCTCCTAAAGAAGTATTACACATCTCTTGCTTTTTAAACTCTACACATGGACTGATAAAATAGCCGCACTAACCCGCTCACAATCCGACACGATACTGTGTCTCAACACCTTCACCGCATCGGTTGCAAAATATCAAGCTCGAAGTTCCAGGAAGACTGACGAAGAAGAAGAAGAAAGTCTCTAAGGGTATCCCCTGTTGTAAGGGGCGTAGTGGATATAAACAGAATGGGCAAGCAATAAGGAGGAAGGGATGGAGGTAGGTGGGGAGGGTGTTGTGGAGGTAGGTGAGGAAAGGTGTTGTGGAGGTAGGTGGGGAAGGGTGTTGTGGAGATATATGGGGAAGGGTGTTGTAGAGGTAGATGGGGAAGGGTGTTGTGGAGGTAGGTGGGGAAGGGTGTTGTGGAGATATATGGGGAAGGGTGTTGTAGAGGTATATGGGGAAGGGTGTTGTGGCGGTAGATGGGGAAGGGTGTTGTGGAGGTAGGTGAGGAAAGGTGTTGTGGAGGTAGATGGGAAAGAGTGTTGTGGAGATATATGGGGAAGGGTGTTGTAGAGGTATATGGGGAAGGGTGTTGTGGCGGTAGGTGGGGAAGGGTGTTGTGGAGGTAGGTGGGGAAGGGTGTTGTGGAGGTAGGTGGGGAAGGGTGTTGTGGAGATATATGGGGAAGGGTGTTGTGGCGGTAGATGGGGAAGGGTGTTGTGGAGGTAGGTGGGGAAGGGTGTTGTGGAGGTAGATGGGGAAAGGTGTTGTGGAGGTAGGTGGGGAAGGGTGTTGTGGAGGTAGATGGGGAAAGGTGTTGTGGAGGTAGGTGGGGAAGGGTGTTGTGGAGGTAGGTGGGGAAGGGTGTTGTGGAGGTAGATGGGGAAGGGTGTTGTGGAGGTAGATAGGGAAGGGTGTTGTGGCGGTAGATGAGGAAGGGTGTTGTGGCGGTAGATGGGGAAGGGTGTTGTGGCGGTAGATGGGGAAGGGTGTTGTGGAGGTAGATGAAGAAGGGTGTTGTGGAGGTAAATGGGGAAGGGTGTTGTGGCGGTAGATGGGGAAGGGTGTTGTGGCGGTAGATGGGGAAGGGTGTTGTAGAGGTAGATGGGGAAGGGTGTTGTAGAGGTAGATGGGGAAGGGTGTTGTAGAGGTAGATGGGGAAGGGTGTTGTGGAGGTAGATGGGGAAGGGTGTTGTGGAGAAAAAAAATGTGGGAAAATAGTTTTGCAGCGGCTCATAAAATTCCTCTCAGAGATCTTGTACAGACACAACAGTAGGCACATACACACAACAGTAGGCGCATGCACACAACAGTAGGTACAGCACACACCAGTAGGCACATACACACAACAGTAGGCACATACACACAACAGCAGACATATATACACAACAGCAGACACATACACACAACATTAGGCACATACACACAACAGTAGACACATGCGCTACAGAATGGAAAAACGTATCTCAGTACAGCACAAAGAAAATGAAGGCAACGTCTCAGCGCTGGCACATCCCTGAAAACGGCACTTTATGCCAGGACGACAGCACTGGTACGAGAGATGAGAGAGAGAGAGAGAAAGAGAGAGAAAAGAGAGAGAGAAAGAGAAAGAAAGAGAGAAGAGAGAGAAAGAAAGAGAGAAGAGAGAGAAAGAAAGAGAGAAAAGAGAGAGAGAAAGAGTGAAAAATGAGAGAGAGAAAGAGAGAGGAATAGAGAAAAAAAGAGAGAGAAAGAGATAGAGAAATAGAGAAAGAGAGAGAGAGAAGAGAGAGAAATAGAGAAAAACAAAAGAGAGAGAGAGAGAGAGAGAGAGAACGTTGTAATGTTCCTCAAACTGGAAAATGTTCAGGTATCTGCTCTGCACCCACCGTTGATCTCAGTTAAAAGGTGCAATTAATCTTCCGCAGACGCTTAAAGAAATCTTTGACAAGAGAGAAGTAGCTCTCTGGATAAGAAGATTTCGGCCTGAATGACTAGCTAGTCTCATCTATATCCAGAAACCAGAAGAAAGGGAACTCTGTGCAGGCAAAGATTCTGGTGGCGATGAACGAAAATGAATGGAAACGCAGCAAATATTTTAAAATAATTGTAACGTTTCTTATATCTTTAAATCTGGTCTCCCTATTCTTTCCTTATTTCTCTTTTTAAATTGTATGGGGGGGGGGGGTATTTCTCTCGACGTTTCAACTGTTCAATGAATTAATTTGTTTACGTCCCTTTAATGTAACCTGGTCGTGTCGTTTTTTTTTTTAATTGTTGCTATTGGCAACAGGCTGTTAAGACGTTTGCTTTAGAAATGTGGGAGATTGGGCCAGGTTACTGCACTGAAATTACTTCACTGATTCATTGTGATGTGAGGTGGATTTCTGATGTGAGGTGGTTGGATGAAGTAAAGAGATTCTGTAAGGAAAGGAAGCTGTGTTATATAAAACGGCTCTGTGAGGTAAGGACTCTATGTGGTGAGGTGTCTGTGAAGTAAGGACTCTGTGAGGTAAGGTGTCTATGAGGTAAGGGTTGTGAGGTAAGGACTCTGTGAGGTAAGGTGTTTGTGAGGTAAGGACTCCGTGTGGTGATGTGTCTGTGAAGTAAGGACTCTGTGAGGTAAAGAGTCTGTGAGGTAAGGACTCTGTGAGGTAAGGTGTCTGTGAGGTAAAGAGTCTGTGAGGTAAGGTGTTTGTGAGGTAAGGACTCTGTGAGGTAAGGGTTGTGAGGTAAGGACTCTGTGAGGTAAGGTGTCTGTGAGGTAATGACTCTGTATGGTAAGGACTCTGTGAGGTAAGGACTCTGTGTGATAAGGACTCTGTGAGGTAAGCACTCTTGTGAGGTAAAGAGTCTGTGATAAGGAGATTGTGTGAGATAAGGAATCTGTGAGGTAAGGACTCTGTGAAGTAAGGACTCTGTGAAGTAAGGACTCTGTGAGGTAAGGAGATTGTTTGAGGTAAGGAGTCTGTGAGATAAAGAGATTGTGTGAGATAAGGAGTCTGTGAGGTAAGGACTCTGTGAGATAAAGAGATTGTGTAAGGTAAGTTCGTCTTGTGAGTTAATACAAACTACAGTACTTCATCTGGATCTCTTATTCTGAAATTCTTAATCAAAGAAATTCTGAACATCAGTTTCGAAGAACAGAACTTCTACCAAGAAACTGAAATGAACATGGGAATCCTATAACAATTTTTAAAAAAAACCACGTATGGTTTAATATTTTATATACGTCGACATTTGTCAGGCTGTTCTTATTTATCTATTATTTTACTGAATCTGTAATCTGTCTTTCAATCTTTCTGTCTGGCCATGTCTTGCCGCCCGCCGCAATGTCTGGTTGTCTTGTCTTGTCTAGCGATCTAAACCAGCGGTTCCCAACCTTCTTCCGCTTCTGTGTCCCTTGACAGCCTATTTCTATAAATTGTACCCCTCCATATTAGAAAAATCGTTTCTTACTATTATAGTTGCTGTTTGTTTTCTTCATCATATTTATCTGTTTTCCGGCGTTATCCAACTTCGCCTCGCTTGCCCATAAACGCTGTGTACTCCCAGTGAATCGACTACCCCAGGCTGGGAACCACTGATCTAAACCAAGCTTGGTTAGATCATCTGATGTTGAAGTTCATGATTTCGTCTAAGGTAACATGATTTATATCCATCTCACACGGTCGGTGGCATGCCTTTAACGTGATCTTTGTTTCCTAAGCTGTGAGTCTCTCTTTCCCTAGAAGCGAAGATGATTTTTGCAGAGATGAGTCAGGTGACATTCCTTCAGTCCCTCCCGGTTCGTGCTCCAAGAGATAAGCTGTTTTGTTAATACATTCTGGCTGTCGAAGGCAAGAAGTACTGACTCTCCAACGGTAGTTGGGTCTGTCGATAATCAACTTCTTGTGTCTGTTCCAAGAAATCCGGAGAGTATATGCCCACTCACATTTCGGCTCGTTGAACAGTTATCGAGAGATTCAGCAACAATTCTTCTTCTTCTTTAGAAAAAAAATATTACTCGGAGTCCACATTGCTCCAATGCCTACCTGTATGTAAACTAATAAACAAAGCCTACCTGTATGTAAACTAATAAACAAAGCCTACCTGTATGTAAACTAATAAACAAAGCCTACCTGTATGTAAACTAATAAACAAAGCCTACCTGTATGTAAACTAATAAACAAAGCCTACCTGTATATAAACTATTAAACAGCGCCTACTCCCCACCCACGTGCAACAGTGAGAAACATTTCCAACGAGCCAAAGTTGTAACTGTGCTCCCGACGAACCACATTCGTTAAAGACGCTGACTTCTGTTAATTTATTTTTATTCCATTTTTTTTTCATTAAAAAGAGACGAAGATTAAAGTCTTAAAAGCCACATGCCAGTCTTAACAAGAACTGGGTTTGTACGTGCAAGATCTTCTTTATATCGCAACAACGGAGGAAAAGACTCTTTATGCCCTGTCCAGAAACGAAGCCTTTCAGCGCAGAAGATAGCCTTTGTCTAGGCTCATAATCTACGTGGCGTCATGTCTGAGCCAATATCCGCCGGAACACAGGTGTTCTTTGTGCTCGTACAACGCAAAATATCCATTTCTCTTTTATTCTGGAAGGATTTCGCTGGCAGAGATTTGGAAGTGTAAATCTTCAAGCTGAAAATAGAGAAATTATGTGGGGGGTTTTTTTCCATTCAAAACTTACAAATACCATTACCCAGAAAAGTGATTTAATTGTGTATATCAGGGATTCTTAATTTTCTTACTATCACATATTCCTCCCCCCCCCCCCCCCCGCCGCCTCCAGTTAATCGCCAAGTCTCTTCCCATACCTCATTCGCCACAGACTGTAGAAGACATCATTGATCATTACTTGTAATATTATTTCCCAGTATAACTTGGTAGAATGTCACCAGCTTTTGGTCTTTTGTATTTCCCCAGTGACATTCTTGGTAGGTAGAGAATTCTTTTTCCCCAAAGAATATTTATTTGAGAAGATCTTCGGTAGAAGACACCACAAGACTAGTCTCTCTGATTTTAGATAGGTTTAAACGCATTCATTTGTCTCGATCTTGGCATTTATCCTGTTCAACAACCATCAACAAAGAAATTACCTACTCTTTTTTTTTTTTCAACTAAAAACCTGTTCGCATATTACCCTCATTCTGTGATATCTTACTTTACGTTTTCTCTTTCGTGACAGCCCAAGAAGACAGGAGAGGACCGAGAGAAGTGGAAATCTCTTGATACCAGCATCCCCGTGTGCCCTGGCCACTGACAGTACAAAGAAGCGAACCTCTCTCTTTTATAACAATTTTGCTGAAACTGCCATAAAGATGACTTCTATTCTGTATCAGTTTGTCAGTGAATGAAAAGAAGACAGGATTATGAGGTGCAGGGGCGCTAATATGAGACCTGACTAGAATCGAAAGTCGATTTCTGGGACAAAGAAATAGTATCTGAAGATTTTCTTCTAGTTTCCGAAAAGAATAAGCTGCTATTCTACCATGAGATTAAAGCTGAGGTTGCTTAGAGTTTCAGACTAGAGAATAATTTGCTATTCTATCATGAGATTAACGCTGAGGTTGCTCTTAGAGTTTCAGACTAGAGAATACTTTGCTATTCTATCATGAGATTAAACCTAAGGTTGCTCTTAGAGTTTCAGACCAGAGAAAAAGTTGCTCTTCCACCACGAGATGATATTGCTTTTAGAATTTCAGATCAGAGAAAAAAGTTGCTCTTCCACCTCGAGACTAAAGCCACCACGAGACTAAAGCTGAGGTTGTTCTTTGAGTTTTCATAATTAAAAAAAAAAAAAAAAAGTTGCTTGTCCAGTATGAGAAAAGAGAAAATATTTCATTTGGGAGATTGAGAAGTCCCTGAAAGTTTATTCAGCATGTTCAAATTTTCTTTAAAATCAGTAACTTGACATTATGGCTATCCTTGAATCTGAAAGATTCTGGCCATAAAGGGAAAATTGTTCAGAATTTGAGTTGGTAATTATATATGTTCAAAGCCCAAAGTAAAAAACAAGAAACTGCGAGAAAAATATGTACAGAGTACGCATAGAGAGACGTGTCTTGTTTTGTCTTGTGCTATCTCCCTGTAACTGCGAGCTGGTGTTCTTTGCAGCCTATGCTGTGGAGATGTTGGGCTACAGTATAGTATCGGCTAGGGAGCTGGTTATGGCAGCTATTTTTATCAGTCTCGGAGTACAGCTAAACAGCAGGGTGCGTGTGTGTGTGCAATGCTTCTTTAGCAGGCTCCACCACCACGTGGACTATGGCGATGCCTGCCCCTTTAGCCAGGCTAGGCCTATTACTGGAGGTAGCATCGGAGAGGTGGGACAGGGTCTTGATTAGCTATGGGTCGCTAACCCTGACGATAGCATGTCAGCTATGGGTCGCTAACCCTAACGATAGCATGTCAGCTATGGGTCGCTAACCCTGATGATAGCATGACAGCTATAGGTCGCTAACCCTGACGATAGCATGCCAGCTATGGGTCGCTAACCCTGACGATAGCATGACAGCTATGGGTCGCTAACCCTGACGCTAGCATGTCAGCTATGGGTCGCTAACTCTGATGCTAGCATGTCAGCTATGGTTAGCTAACTCTGATGCTAGCATGTCAACTATGGGTCGCTGATTGCCTAATCGGACAGCGTCTTCACATTGAAGCATAGAGAGAAAACAATACTATAATCTACTATAATCTAGCCCCCAATAAATGTCTAAATATACATATTTAGACATTTAGTCCATCCAAGAAATGCACATATTCTTTATTTTTGCTGACCTGAAAAAGTATGATTAATTTTTGACTAATCTGGACACGCTGGTTGACTTTAGCTTCCCGGGCAGTTGCTGGCTCTTCTTAACGTTTGGACCTGGATATCTTTCTTAGAGAGTTGGAGTCTTGCTCACAAGCTTGTATATTTAATTCACACAGTTTTGAGAAATGTTAAAATTCGAGATGTACCGAATGCCGCATATTCTGTATTCAACTGAATACGAGTTTTTTTTAAATTTTTTTATTCGGCCCTATACGAATTCGAATCGAATATTCGATGAATTCTAGTTATAAAATACTCACTCAAAGAGGGAGGCATTCTGCTCCACAAATGGTTCTTTAGGTTTTGAAGGGTGGAACCAGTATGGGCGGGCGGAGTCTTCCCCTGTCATTCCTTCCGGAGCAAAGGACGAAGAGTTCATGGACTGTCTGTCCAAGATCATGGCCTTCACTAGCTCCTCCCACGACATCTTGGACATTCTCTCTGCAAGATGGCCGGCGACGGTGTACATGATGTTGCTGAAATGGTTGGAAATCCGAAACTCATTCGAGTCTGGAAGAAATCGAAGGCGTCTGAAATGAAAATAGATTCATTATTCATGGCCTTCTGAATGCAGAATCTGCAGTATCAATAAAAATAAAGAACAGATATTACACTATATAGAAGGTTAGAATGTAAGATAGATAATTCATCTGAGAATTGGAAAAATTAATATAAAAAGAGTTATCTTCTAAAGCAGTCAGCTGTTTGTGAGTAGAGTCCACTCGCGTTTTCTCAGTTTTCACGTACGATTCATGGGTCACGGATAAGGTATGACAAAGAAAGGTCAGGTGAGAGAGAAATCATATGACTGAGGCAGAGTTGTGTTTTATGTATCGTCTGGAAGAGACGTAGATTTAAGTTGTTAGAAATGTAGTCGTTAGTAAAGTAGTTGTTAGTGAAATAGTTGTAGAAATAAGAGTGTAGTAGGATTTTCTGATGGCGACAAACGTCTGCCGGGAGCATATCTTCTGTCCTGGAATTGTAAATTACGTCCAGTTCATGGAGTCTGCTGATGCCTTATCGTCCTCGTCATATCGCTCATTGACTCATCGTCACCCCGTGCATCATTAAATTCACTTCAAATTATAACTTTGCTGCTTCTGTATTTGCTATTTCCAGTGAGAGAAAATGAACCTGGGAGCAAGTAAGTCTGGGGAGTGAATAACAAAACAGATGTGAGACAAAAGCTAACAGTAATATAAGAAAGAACATTATTACAGTGGACAATAGCGGAAATTGACAGAGAGATGAATAATTATAAGCAACAAGTTACATCTGTACATAAGCAGAAGACAGAATCCCAGAGGATCTTGCTTCACAAATGATAGAAGAGGAGAATCACTTGGCGCCAGATCGGGATTAAATGACGTATGGCCAAGATTCGGGGACTAAATGACAGATGGTCAAGATTCGGGGACTAAATGACGGATGGTCAAGATTCGGGGACTAAATGACGGATGGTCAAGATTCGGGGACTAAATGACGGATGGTCAAGATTCGGGATTAAATAACGGATGGCCAAGATTCTGGGATTAAATGACGGATGGCCACGATTCGGGGATTAAATGACGGATGGCCAAGATTCGGGGATTAAATGACGGATGGACAAGATTCGGGGATTAAATGACGGATGGCCAAGATTGGAGGACTAAATGACGGATGGCCAAGATTCGGGGATTAAATGACGGATGGCCAAGATTCGGGGATTAAATGACGGATGGACAAGATTCGGGGATTAAATGACGGATGGCCAAGATTCGAGGACTAAATGACGGATGGCCAAGATTCGAGGACTAAATGACGGATGGCCAAGATTCGGGGATTAAATGGCGGGTGGCCAAGATTCGGGGATTAAATGGCGGGTGGCCAAGATTCGGGGATTAAATGACGGATGGCCAAGATTCGGGGATTAAATGACGGATGGCCAAGATTCTCGCACAGAAAATGTCGAAGGAATTCCCAGAATGCAGTAAATTTCCACACATTTTGCTCCTCTGCACAAACCAACCTCGCTAAGGCGCGTTGTTCAACAATGGCGCAGTCCCACAGAGGGGTGTCCATGTTTATTCGATCTTGGCTTCAACCAGGCTAAGAGTAGAGCGCTGCTGGGTGCGTGTTCGAACACTGCGAATGT
Source organism: Achatina immaculata (assembly GCA_009760885.1). NCBI lineage: Eukaryota > Metazoa > Mollusca > Gastropoda > Stylommatophora > Achatinidae > Lissachatina > Lissachatina immaculata. Next base: position 10,071,554 of record CM019703.1, read on the forward strand.
GTTGTTTTGCGTTACCTTTCGCTGTGGTTACCGGGTAATTTTCAAATTGCCTTTGCTTTTATTCTGTCTTCATTCTGCTTGGTTTATAAGTTAACAAAATATAGAAAACTACATAAGTTAACACAATACAGAAAACTACATAAGGTACAGAAAACTACATAAGGTAACAAAATATAGAAAACTACAAATAGATAATGTAACAAAATATAGAAAACTACATAATGTAACAAAATAGAGAAAACTACTTTAAAAATTACTTTTCTCTTTCCTATCTCTTGTCTTAGATAGGGTGGATGTTATTGGTTAGTTTAGGCTGATGAAGATATTGGAGAGGCGATCGTAGAACCTATCATTGTACAGGCGCCATGTTAATCATACAGGAAAAATAAAATACTGAGGGTTGGTTATCATTTCATTCATTTAGTTATCTTTCATATATACATCGGGTGTCTGAGCGGCGAAGTGGTTAGTGCACTGGTCTCTCATGGCGGGGGTTCGAATCCGGCCGGAGGCACCCCAGTCACCCAGCTGAAGAAATGGGTACCCGACTTCTTCTGGAGTTGGGTAGAAGGAAAGGCAGCCAGGCGTGATACTGACCACATCAGCCTCTAGTGTGCTGACAGGTGGAGGAAAATATGGGCACTAACACCATATCCCTATGTGCCTCTAAGGCATGACAGGATTACCTTCACCATATATACATCAGAATACAGGAAAGATAGAGAGAAATTACAGCATGGAAACGAACGAAAACGAGTAAATGAAGCTGTTAATAAAGTGGATTGTACAGAAAGTATCTATGTTTAAAAAATAAATAGATTGGATCGGATTATCGAAGATAAAGTGAATTTACTGATATTCTGATGATGGCCGCGGCTGAAATGATAGCTACGCGGTTTCTTGAGCTGAACTCGCAGGCCTCCGTGATCCAGCTGAAGAAAGGAAAGGTGGGTACAGGATATGCTGTGCTGAGAAACATCGCCTCTGGGCGGGAGATGATGGAGATACCCATCTCAGTAGCACGGAGCACAATGGGTTAAACCGAAGACATGGTTCTGGGTGAAGGGGGGAATAGGACTGGGGTCTGTGAACACGGGGTGGGTTTCGTGCAAGTCACTAAGGTTTTCTCTCTACGCCTGGTACTACCTGTCAGGGTATGTGTACTGGCACTGACTGATGGCGTACAGAACAGTATCCCAGCTCTCACTGAAGGGGGAATCTGCCCCACTTATTTAACACTTACAGACTCGTAGAAGCTGGCAGGATGCAGGCACGAGGCTTGCCGTCAAGGGAGATTATCGAGAAATAGTCAAGCGTCTAAATATTTCTAAAAATCACTGGCAATTACTGACACAAGAACAATCTTCTAATTTGTACCACAAGCCGAGGTTGAGGTTGAGGGTGAGGAAAGCGAAGTTCATGTTATTTCTTCTGGACGTAAAGGTGAAAGGTTACAGGTTGCTTTGTTACGCCACAAGGGGAAAGGGGGGGGGGGGGCGTCTATGGGATACGGCGCTAGTGTCCATATTTTCTTTGACCTGTCGGCAGACTAGAGGACGATGTGGTCAGCATCACTCCTTGCTACGCATCTCCTTCCCAGCTCCCGGTTTCTATTTCTACAGATTTATACTGGGGCGACTCGGGCCGAATTCGAACCAATCACAGGCCACTGTCATGAGAGATCAGTGCACTAACTACTTCGCCCATCCTTCATGGGTATAATTCTGAAAGAACTGAGACGAAGAACAAAAGAATACCGAAGCTAAACTGGAAAAATGGATCCTAGAACTTTACAAGTGACCAGAACTCCAAATAAGCAAATACATAAAGCATCATCAGAACTTCGGTAGTCATCTCCGATCTTTGAAATGTTCCCGCGGAAGTGGAATGCTATCTTAACATTTTCTTTGTTAAAGCGAGCCCTACATCTCAGACAGTGTCGCTCACTGTCAATGCTACCCTTATCAACATTGTCTTTTATGACCGTTCGGGTTACACAGTCGTCTTTAACATCGCCACACATTACTTCCTATATAATCACAGCAAATAGTTTTTTTTTTAAGGTCATGTAACACTATACCCATTCTAACATTGACAAACAATAAGTTAATTCCTCCTTTGTTCATGAGTCTTGTCTTGGCTTGCCTCCTTCCTCTTATATCTATCAGTGTTCAGCGTGTATATACACAGACGTCTCGATGAGGCTCGGCGATTGGCTTCCGTACAATGAAATATTTAATCTCTGCTCATAAAGCTTGTCTTGTCTTGTCTCCTTCCTCTTGTATCTTTCAGTGTTCTGGGTGCATATACGCGGGCTTCTTCATGAAGCTCGTCGATTTGCTTCTGTACGCTGGGGCATTTAAAGTTTGTTTATAAAGCTAATTAATATTTTCTTTACAAGTGAAATAACCAGAAAGTAATTACTCTTATTATTCACTCCACTAAAGATCACAGGCTTGGGTATCTCTCACATAATCCATTCCCAACATCCGAAAACTGACACAGAAAAAAAAAAAGCGAAGAAGGCATCCCTTTTGTATAAATAGGAGAACCATAGTCAATTAAGGCCCTTTATTTTTCCCCACGTAGTTCTGCAGGCTGTTCCACAGAAGTCCGATCAACACGGTGCAAATTTCAATGCCATCCAGGTCGTGGTGGTGGATCTTACTGAGACATCTGCCACCGCAGTCCCTCCGCTGAAGGTCATAATAAAACAAGAAAAGCAGTCCTCTGTCATTAGAGGAAACGTATCAATATCGTTCGGCATTTTCCTATATCTGTTCTAGACCCACAGACACAAAGAGAATAAAATATACTTTATAGATGTAGCCATCCTTTAACATAAATTTCATTTTTAAATCCTGTTAAATGTAAACTGTCTTGGTTAAAATTATGATGATGTTTTATGCATTTGCTTATTTATGTCAAACAAGTTTGAAGTAAACCATCGGTCGTAAATGTCTTGAGATTTTTTTCTCAAAAATATAAACCGTAAATGCGTTGGGTAAATGCCGAATAGGTACCCCCGAACTTTCTCGCACACTGGCCACAGATCCCACCCAGTTATAAAACTCTTAATACCTCTTTTTCTTCACTACCTTGATCTCATTCTACGAGGTCACAGACAGGTGTGGCGTTGAATCTGGCCTAAACTGATAAAAGGCATTCATGCAGACATCCCCTAAAAAAAAAAAAATCCATCCACGCACATGTCTGTTTAAAAAAAAAAGTAAAATCCCCGTTTCCATGCCATTAAGCCATATTGACGATACGGTATTAGGCCCGTATTTCCACGACCTTCGGCACATGAAAGTATGATGTGGTCAGTGTCACGCCTGCCTGCATTTACCTTCCCAGATTTCTCTGGTACTCATTTTCAGAGGTTGGGCGCCTACCCACTCAGCAAACCAGACCGCTGTTTTCCAACATATCTGGTCATTTTTTTTGTCTCTTTCTCATTAACAAAAAAGGGAGTCTCAAACAAATCTGTCTCACCTCTTTAATGTTTCCTCCATTTTCCTCACCAAATCTTTCTCACTTCTTTCGTCCTGTTCCACGTATTCCATTCCTTCTACTAATTCTTCCCCTAACCTTCCTTTATCTCAGTCAATCTACTCACCCTCTTCTTCTTCTCCCCCCTCTCCCCCCCCCCCCCCGCCCTCTTCCCCCCAGCTGCAAATTTCCCAGGCTCCCAAAACTCACTGCCCCCGCCACTCATCTTAGCTCCTTCCATGTCTCTCGCCAGATGTCTACACCATGTTCTCCTATATGATCTTCCACCTTATCTCTTCATCACTGCCTTAGCTTTGCTCCTTGATCCCAGTTTTATCTATTGTACATAAGAGAATCTGGCCGATGTTGTATTTTCCATTCTTTCTTTATAAGACTCAGCCATCGTAACATGTTAACTGTCATAGTAGAAATGATCAACTTTTCTATGACTTCTCTGTTGATCTATGTTTATTCTCTATTCTTTCTTTATAAGACCCAGCCACCGTAGCCTGCTAACTGTCATATGATCAACTGTTCTATGACTTCTCTGTTGATCTATGTTTATTCTCTATTCTTTCTTTATAAGACCCAGCCACCGTAGCCTGCTAACTGTCATATGATCAACTGTTCTATGACTTCTCTGTTGGTTTTCACTCCCCAAACTCAGCTGCTACATTCTCTGATGGGACCAAGAATTCTGCCCTCGAATACTTTGTAAAATCTTGCTCATCTTCTGCACTGAAACTATTCTTTACAAGACTATGAAAAAAATATCTTAACTCTTTCACTTCTGAAATATATTATTCTCTGCCAGAACAAATTCTGATGAGAAATTTCTGTAGAAAAAAAAGGTGGAAGGAAGTTCCTCTATAAAAAAATATGGGTTGCGTCGTAGAGGTGCGTTGTTATATCTCTTTGCCTAAGTATCACTCTGACCATTCATTCACATTGATATGCAAGTTCTGAGCATTCATTCACATGCAAGATCTTCCAACACTGGAGAGAAAGAGTTAAAATATATGTGGAAAGGAGGGTTATATCCTTTTTTAAAGATGCCAAAACGAAAAAGGGTAGGAGTGAAAGAGTTAAAAGATATGTGGAAAGGAGTGTTATATCCTTTTTTCAAGATTCCAAAACGCAGCAGGGCAATCTCTTTTGGAGATGAGCTCTCTTGGGTTTTTTTTTTAAAACTGCTTATATATGAAACTAAGAAAGAAGTTAGTACCAGAATAACAATGGCAGCATTGGCTTTTAGGAACTCTGAGAAATTATGGCAATCAAAACTCCTAAGCAGAACAACAAAGCTTAGTATAATAGCATCATTGCGTATACACGTGAAAGCTGGAAAACAACCAAAGAAACACAGCAGATTGGACGCATTCAAAAACAGATGTTTAAGATGAATACTCTGAATTCAAGTCTAAAGCAGAGACAAGAGAAATAAGCTTGCAGCAGACAGTCTCAGCAGTGACCAAGAAAAGAAGATGGGCATATGTGGGTCCACATGATAAGAAGAAGCGATCAGAGAACCACAAAGGAAGGCACCAAATGGAAAATATATGGGAAAAAAGAAGCCGACCTCGAGAAAACCTAAAGGGAACACTAACAAGAGAGGCTAAGATGACTGGGATGAAAAGCTTTGATAAGACAGAGAATCTCGCCGAGAATATGGCGGGGCACGTTGCGAGCCCTGTGTGACGCCTGACGGCATGGGAAGCATGAGATGTAAGACCGTGGAAATTCTGCTGTTGATAAAAAAAGGTAAATTACTGTACTCCCAACCTTAAAATTTCTTCCCTTGAAACTTGGTTCGGCAGACCAACCATGGTGGCCATGTCAGCAGCGCTGCTTCCAGACTTGTAGACCAGCATGTCCTTTAAAGTGATGTTGGCCCATGGCTGAGGAAGCTCAATGTCAAGGTCATTCCCAAGAATCTCATTCAACGTGCTGTTCCAGGTGAGTCTGAAACAAGCAGACAGAAACACATATGAGACCACCTATATGTTTTTAAAAAATAATTTATATGTGATTCTTACTGTTTTCATAAAACTGCCAATAAATGGTAACCTGAAATTATGCACAAACTACAGAACTGTTCAGTTTTACAAACAGATATAAAAAAAGGTGATGAAAGTGGACAGAAACAAGAATGGCAGAAAGTAAGATGAGAACGTATAAATGAAGAACACAGCCAATATTTCGGCAAAAAGTATTTTTCAAGGATTACATATAAAAACAACGTAACAGAAACAATCACGGAAAACAAATACAAAATTAAACAGTTTTTTTTTTTTTGGAATGCCCGTCTTTTTCATCTATACCTTGCTCATCTTCCTTTCTGCCATTCTTGCTTCTGCCCATTTTTCTCACTCTCTTTATCTGTTTGTAAAACTGAACCACAAAACCCTTCATCACTAGATACCAGTTTTACCATAATCGTCATTTCTCTTATCTCTAGTATGGGGATAGGCGCAATCAAGACTCAAAGGCAGTTTTTGTCAGTCAGGGTAGATACAAAAATGGGAGCGCTTGAACCAAAATTAAAAACGGAGCGCACACACAAAATTCCATTTCACGTACATGAAAAGTGGGAATTGAGGATGATGGCGTTCCTTCCTCACCCAGGTGCACCGTATGAGGCACTGACCTAGAACGCAGCGCTTACACGAAGACCTGGTCTGACTGCACCAGAACTAATGAGCAGAATGAAGTTATTTCAGAATTTTTATTTCCGTTTCCTGACTCACTCTCGTCACGCCACTGGACCTGAATCAAACAGGGCTTTCTTCTTTGAGGGTTATTAAGTTGGAAAAAAAAATGTGGGTTAAGTTTAGATTTGTGCGCCAGGAACGTGTGACAAGTATGACATGGTTATCACATATGTTGATTAAAAATAGAACCACTGATATTATAATTTACCTCTGCTTTGGTGAAATATATCACTGATATTATAATTTACCTCTGTTTTGGTGAAATGTATCACTGATATTATAATTTACCTCTGTTTTGGTGAAATGTATCACTGATATTATAATTTACCTTTGTTTTGGTGAAATGTATCACTAATATTATAATTTACCTTTGTTTTTGGTGAAATGTATCACTGATATTATAATTTACCTCTGTTGTGGTGAAATGTATCACTGATTTTATAATTTACCTCTGTTTTGGTGAAATGTATCACTGATATTATAATTTACCTCTGTTTTGGTGGTATTACTGATATTACTGTTTACAGTAATGCTGATGAAATGCAGCATTGACGCTACGTTTATACGGCTATGCTGATAAAATACTGATATTATAAACTAATGCTGATAAAATGCAACACTGATATTATAAACATACTGTAATGCTGATGAAATGCAACACTGATACTATAGTTTACTGTTATTTGCTGATAAGAGATATCACTGTATTACAATTTGTTATAATGCTAATATAAAGTTATCAATGTAGTATAATTTGCTACAGATGTGCTACTATAATTTAGTGCTAATGCTGAAAAAAAAACATTTACAGAAAACTATGTACGTGAGCCATTATTCATCAGTGGCTGGAGCCGGCAGTTCCAGAGCTATACAGACGCACACAATTCCCATAAGAAAATGACAGAAGGATCTAGAGAAAGAGAAAACGTCGAGATCCCAGGCTGATGTTCCTTCACACCATTTCTGTCAACAACAACAACAACAACAACAACAAGAAACAAACAAAAAATCACGACCTATTTTCTTATTCAGAAAAGAGAGCAGAATCTCCTGCAGGTAAGAATGGCTTGCAGTTGGACGTGAGATGTGCCGTGTGTGATGGAGATACTCCCCCTTCAGACGTTGTGATTTAGAAGTTCTGCTGAAGCTTTTACACAGAACAAGAAAAAAACGGAACAGAAAGCGAAGAAGCATCCATGTCATTTTGGCGTGAGTTATTTTCTGGCGCGTCATTTTTCAAAGATCATAGGAAACCCTGGGCACCTGTGATAATATTTTAAATACTTAAAATTGCTTTGTCTAGAGCTTCTATATTCTGGATTTTCTAACGAAAAAAAAAAAAAAATGTCCTTAACAACAAAACGAGGCATGCGTGTTGTTTATCTCTAGGTCTGTATATCGTTTTGTACGAGCGCATGTTTACCAGAAATGGGGGGGGGCGGGGGAGGGACTACTCTGTTTCTCTCTGGACTGACACTGTTTATGCGTTTATTCGCAGAACGCCAGTTACTGTATCAGCCTATACCGTACATATTTCCACAGAAAGACAGAGACGATGTACTGACCCGGCGTTTATTTCAGACTCGGCGTTTATTTCAGACATGCGTTTATTCGAAACATTACTCCTTTCACACATACACACACACACACACCTTCCCCCGGTGTATACTGAGGAGGCGACTATCTCAGACCCGGCTTTTAATCAAGGAAAAACGGTGTGTGTGAAAGGTGGGACAGGGTCTTGGTCAGCTATGGTTCGCTAACCTTGACGCTGGCATATCAGCTATGGGTCGTTGATAGCCTCATCGTATTATATATATATATATATATATATATATATATATATATATATAACCAAATGTCTACATTAAATCTCCATTTCGCTTGCTCCTAGGTATTTCCAACCAGATCACTTACATTCCTTCTATATGGTCACTTGAATCAACTAAGTCTATTCTGACTTTTTTTTTTCCACATCGACTCCTTGTTTTCTTCTTTCTCCCTTGAGTTTTCCAATGATTGCAGAGAAAACGGCAGAGCGGTGACCGAAAATAAAGTAATCGCGTAGAAATAATCAAGACCTTTTGAAGACAAAAGGCAGACTTCGGGGCGGAAATACCCAGACTTTTCGCACGGAAAATACAAGCAGCGCAGCAGGATGAGCACAGGGGGCGGGGGGCGGGGGGGGGTAGGACATGGCAGGAAAAAAAAAATGTTCAGAAAAAAGGGAAAAAAAAAAAAAGTTCAGGAATGCGGTCATGGTTTGTGTTTACACTCGCTGACACTGCGGTTTTACTGTGGGCCGGTTCCAGACACCCGGCCAACAGGTCAGGTCGAGACGTTTGGGTGTAGATAAGAGGAAAGAGAGAGAGGCTAATACAACTTCCGATGAAATAAAAGCAACGGAATTGCGTCACTGGGATCTGAATTATCCTCAAGTAACTAAATTATGAAACCCAAGCTTAAAGAAAAACCCCGTTAAGTCATAACACATTTGTCACACTGCGCTATCAAGATCTGCCGGGTGTGGCATAGTTTTTGTGTATCTTCTGTGATGAGGGGAAAACAACAACAAAAAAAAAAAAGTATGGAAAACAGATTGTGTCTGATTCCTAGATTTCCAACAATATTGTCTCGCCCATCTCTGCAGAATCGAGTACGAGGATACGAGTACATTTAGAAATCGACTCCAAATCATGTATCAGGTGAGCGGTAAACGGAATATCGTGAGATGTTCAAAGGAATTTATCCAGAAGTTGAAATAAAAAAATTCGATAAATTCCACTCCTTCAGCATAAGGTAAAGTTAAAATTCCCGTTGCCATGCCTTTTATAAGATATAATGGAGATACGGTGTTAGACCTGGATTTCTAAGACCATCGGCACATGAAAGTGTGATGTGGTCAGTATCACGCCTGGCAGTGTCCACCAGTGGAAGACGACATCCTACGAAGAAGATGGGAATGGATCGGACACACCCTACGGAAATCCATATCCAGCACTACAAGGCAAGCCCTAACATGGAACCCACAGGGTAAAAGGAGGAGAGGGAGGCCAAGGAACTCCTGGCGCAGAAGTCTGGACACGGACATCAAAATAATGAAACCAGACGTGGAGACAGTTGGAAAGAGTGGCCCAGGACCGAACTGCCTGGCGAGCTCTTGTTGGCGGTCTATGCTCCACGAGGGGTCAGAGGCAAAGATAGATAGTATCCACCTTCCCCAGATTTCTCTGGTACCTATTTTTAGAGGCTGGGTGGACACCGGGACCTTCTTGGTGTGGTGGTACCAACAACAAAAAAACCCCCACTGACGGGACTTGAACCCTGTACAACGGGATTAGTAAACCGATCGCCTGAGCACTCGGATAACCACACCGCATTTCTTCAGAAGTGGTGCTGCTATATCATCTTTTCATTTAAATGTTGCAAACTGGAAACAACGATACGAATTGCTAGAGCACAGTACGAGTATTGTATGAGTACACCACTGCTCCATCTCTTCATTCAAGCAGTGAGTTATCCTGCTTTTGTTCTTAATAAATTAAGGTCGTAAGATTTTTAATTGGAAGAAAAAGATTAAAAGGGCAACAGCCATTTTATTCTCTTGGCAGTTTATTCACTGACTTTTAAAGGTCGATAACTCGAGAAAGAACATTAACAAACACTAGTAAAAAAGGACACAGGGTTGTTTTTCTGTGCAACAAACATACATAAAGCATTGAGGCCTAACGCCCGTACAGAGAACAGTCATATCATTTGATATGAATATATCATGTACTGAGCTAGGGGCGATAACCAATTAAACAAACATAAAGTTTGCGAAGGGAGAGAACCTGTGGACGGATTTGTCGCAAAGATTACACAGAGACGTTCTGATGCATGAGTAAGTCAACTCACCAAAAGAAGGCCACCGGAGGAAATTCCCCAAAGGCCTTACAAAGCAGAGCTCCAACCCTTGACATGGGCAGCTGGTAACAATGCAGCCAGGCCACACGGTGCTTTGTTTCTTTACACAGCGATACGGGGGCTGTTACAGGGCGGTACATGTTCAGAAATATCTTAGCTCAGCGGTTCTGAACCTGTGGTCCATAGACCCCTCAAGTAGTCCACGTAAGGATTATTGAGGGTCTATGAACCAGAAAACGGGTTGGCCATTCTGGGTTATATTTGTGACTTTATTTTTAATGAGGAATCCACAGTTGACCTTAGTCGGAAAGGATGACCATCCATGGCCAGTGGTTCGGTGATACACCTTCAGAAACATTTTCATGTATAAGGTTATACTTCGGACTATCATTTGAAAATGTTCCGTTAGGCTTTCAACGTTGTGAATGCAGGAGAAGAGCAGCGGTAACGTAATCTGCTTTCATGCACAGGAGTGATACTGAAGACCAGTTCCAGTCCTGCTTCAATCAACCTGGCTATATATATATATATGACCTCGTGCGGAAAAATTGCTCTTAGCAGAGAAAGTACTTGCCCGAAGGGTGAGGCACATTAGGGTAGGTTTCATGCGCAGATGTCAGTGGATTATGAAAAAAAAACATGATCACATAATAATCTCATGTAAATAGTCTGCATGACGTCCGTCCGTCCGTCCACCCACCCACCCATCCATCCATCCATCCATCCATCCATCCATCCATCCATATTATATATGTATATATGAGGTTAGTACTCTTTAGACATAACTGCAATGCGTGCCGATCTCATCGAAATCACAAATATCTCACGTAGGGTCACACAAATCACAAGTATCTCACATAGGGTCACACAAATCACAAGCATCTCACATAGGGTCACACAAATCACAAGTACGTCACACCAATCTCAAGAACGTCACACAGAATATTTATATATGGCGCACACTTCTGTCGTACATTCCTCCTGCAAGTCACATGATATTCCAGCTCTGTCTCTCCTCCCGTACAGTCCTAATGACGATAACCACTACACGTTAACTCTCTTCTGCCGTGAAGAATGTAAATAGCATTGTAAGAAAAATAATAATATCAAATTAACAAAAAACAGTAGTTACTAAACTTTTTTTTCGTTTTTTTTTTTTTCGTCGTGGACTCCCTTTTTGGCCTGACAATGGCTGTGGATCCATCATTTAAAATAAAGCAATAAACAGATTTCTTTTTAATCGAACCAATCCATTCGCTGGTCCGTGAAACCCTAAATAAACATTTCTGTGGACTCCCTGGAGAAACATGGACCCCAGCTTAAGATCCACAGCTCTATACTATATCCAATCCTCATTTCAGGAATATGAATTTTAAACTACAACTAAATGCTAAACACAAGCACTGCGTCACTAAACATAGCAGTGGTTTTTATTATAAACGTTCCTGTGTGGTCTTGGAAATTTGGTCTGGCAGTAAAAGAGTTAATCTATAAAAAAAAAAAAAGTTGGTCGCCTATTTCATATTAAATAAAGGCTGCATGCAAATGAATGACTCAGCTATGAAGAGTCTGTTAACAAAATATAAGAGAGTGACTGTTTGAATGATGTTCAGTGGATTGGTTTGCACTTGTCGAACTTTGGGTAGATCCGTTTCATAAAATGTTACCATTTTTCGGTAACAAAGTGCTTTATAGAACTATAAATGCTCTTAACAAGCGAGAACACTGCTATGCCTATATAGTTTCAATCCTTCAAATGCCCCTCCTAGAAAGTACATTGACGTATATATTTTGTGGACGTGTTGTTTTGGAGCAGGGGTTTTCAAACATTGATTAGCTAGTGTACCTGTAAGTGACATCCAAGACGTTTAGGAGATGAAAACAAACGAGAATAAATACAGTGAATTATTAAGTAATATGACAGAAAGCGAACTGAAGGAAAAACTGATATGATGATTCCGATTTGATGACTGATTTGACTCTATAGATTTGAAAGACTTGAGAATGCTGAGATAACTGGTCTCAAATGAACTTGTACTTTCAAACCACATCACCTGTCTCTCTTGTAATCACTAGATTTTAAATGGCTTGGCAGAAAAATCGAAAAAGAACATTCACCACACGTCTCTGATTTTGTTCTCTGCTTTGAAAACAAATTATTACATACGCTAAATATAAACAGCTTGCCATTTCCCAGTAAAAAGAAAAGGCAGCTGTGTTTATTATAGTTTTCTTGTGTGGACTTTGTATCTTTGTTTGGTAGTGAAAGCGTTAATCGCTGGCTCCTCTGTTCGCTGACCCAAGTTTGTAACACTTTGAAGACCTCTGCTTTAAATGATCTCATCCAAACTCACAATTTCCCCCGAGGTAACTGCAAAGGAAGTTTCACATTCGGCTCCCGAAGCACACTTAAATCAGCGAACTCTGACATGCACCAGCATTCTCCCTCGACCGAACAAAAGCCAGATATTGTACCCTTATCTTTCATTGCCCCCATTTCATATGCCCCTTCGAATCTTCCACAAGAAGTAAATACAAGCATAGCTTGCTCCATGCTCATAGCTTTCACAAAGTGTTCCTGTTAACTCTTTATCCCCGGGTAGACTGTTTTCAGCCCAGATATTCAACGAGTCCAGTTCACCGTCATTATTCCAGAATGTGGAAAATACGTCAAAAACAACCCCTCCACCGAGATCCATCATTACATGAGGAAAAGAGAACAACAGGATGTTTTTAATATGAAACATATAGGGTGAAACACAGACAAGAAGTTTGGTACATTGGGATGAGCTGCCACGTGGGTTTCATCTTGTATATTAAGAACGGCAGTGGGGAAATTATGAGTTAATCACGTGCTCACTTCTTCACCTTTCAAAACCAAAAGATCTTTCATTCGTTCTCTCGTGTGTGTCCCATAATTCCATAAAACTATCGGAGAAAATGATGTACTTTATAAACTGGATATAATTTTCACACACACACACACAAACATACACACAAAATGTAAGATAATGTTTCTGATACAAAACATAATGATAGTGTGAAACACGATATCACACAATCTGGTACATCCGACAGTTTATGTTCGTTTATCTTCGCTGTAAGCATGTGCAATGGGTGAAAGTTATACAGCGTTTCTACCTGTTCCATGTTATGCATTATTTTTGCTTCCTTTGCATTGTGTTTATCCCGAACCCAGATTAGTGTAAAAATGTAAGAAGCAAATTGTTTACCGTAAAAAAAAATTCTATGCAAAAAGCTCTCAATCTTCATGATTTCTTTTTTCAAACAAACTCTTAAAGTTGTTTTTGTTTGATTTTTTTTTATCCCCATTACTGTAGGAAAATTTATCTGCCCCCCGGTTTTGTCCAGAGATAGTCGAAATCTGTTTCTTTATTATATAGTTTTGTGAATGTCACTGTTAAGAAGGCAGTGGTTCCCAACCTGGACTTCCGAGGACACACAAGCGGTTCTCGGAGCATCATCAAGTGGTCTCCCAACTGCGTTATCGATCTGGCACTGAATATAACTTTTGCATAAAAACAACGAAGGGCTTGTGCCTGTATGATATTACATATAAAATCGTGGTCTGTAACTTATATGTAGTTGGAAAAAAATGGTCCTTTAGTGAAAAGATCAAGTGGGTAAAAAAGGTGGGAACCACTGTAGAGCTGACAGGAACCTCACATTTTACAATTTAAAAAAAACTGTTGTATCTACAACGCTGTATCAAACACAACAATGAAGCACATTGTGGAAGACACACCAGGCAAAATATACAGGAAAGACTGACACTGCTATAGGGCGTACGACTTAATCCAGAAACGACTGAAGTAAAACAATACTATTGCTTAATACTGTACACACAGAATCAACCAGTTCAGTATTAGGTTCCAGCTACCATCGCAAACTCCTATAATCGCTCCAAACGCCTGTGCCAGTGAATGTCGCATAGAATGTTCGTCGATGGTACCTTGACGATAAGCCACCCAGTGAGCTCACCGAAAGAAGGCCACAGGAGGAAATTCTCCCAAAGGCTTTACAAAACGTCGCTTCAGCCCTTGACATGGACCAGACTACGTGGTGTTTTTGTTTCTTTACAATGCGATACGGGGAATGAAACATGGTGGTATATATTCAGAGATATCTACAGTAAAATGCTGAGATCTGGGGGAGCGAGTAAACAAAAAAAAGTAGAAGGCAACATACTCTTTAAAACCAGTAACTGTGAGAAAATTAATATACCGGTCATTTCACTTCTCTACCTAGTTCTTTCCTTCCCCAAACACCCAGCAGGTCGATGCACTAGGCTTTTTTTTTATTCATTGGGAGAAGAAGGTTTTCGGTTGCTCTCGAATCTAGGCGTGCGCCGTTTCCTTAACCTCATCATCAAAGCTGAACCTTGGGACCGTGTAGAGCCTGTTAACGTGGACCGAAGACGCGATAATCACATTGTGGCCAGATCAGAGCCGTAAAACAGATGAGGAAGATGTTCAAACCGCAGACGTTTGCACTGCCGATGTAACCTTGTGTGCGCGATGGTGGTGACCGACTAGATCGAGCTTGGTGGGTTACACTTGTTCTCCTCGCTGTAAAACCTTTTCACCCATTCAAAAACTTTTCTTTCAGTCATACTGTCTTCACTTTCGTACTGAGTCAACATCCTACGGTGAATTTCAGCAAGTTTCACTCTTTCTACCACAAAAAAAAAAAAAAGGCTCACTACGGCGCGTTGTTCAACGGTGATGCAATTCCGCAGCGGAGCGTCCATGTTTATTTGGCCATGGAATCATTTGGGCTACAAGCAGAGCGCTGCGTTGTGAGTATTCGAACAACCCATCAGTCATAGCGAACGTGATGCATTGCGCCAGTTTCTTTCCAGAATGATTGCCATGTAATTTTCAAACTACTACAATCACATTCCAAGAAGATCTTGCGTTCCACATGAATCATTCATCATATAAAGTATTAT
Source organism: Achatina immaculata (assembly GCA_009760885.1). Classification (NCBI taxonomy): domain Eukaryota; kingdom Metazoa; phylum Mollusca; class Gastropoda; order Stylommatophora; family Achatinidae; genus Lissachatina; species Lissachatina immaculata. The sequence goes on from CM019703.1 coordinate 10,086,635, forward strand.
AACTACAAATACTAGTAATACTTTCTGATTTGTTACAAACAGAACGGGCGAAATATGAAATCGCGTGGAGGAGCGACTCTTTGAGCCAGGGCGTAACACTGTTACAGGAGGAAACGAAGGTCTAATGTGAAGACAAAAGACGCAAGAGCAGGAAGACGGGCCATTGTCCTGATAACACAAGCATTAAAACTGTCAGATGCCTAACAATATGAGTCTAGCACTGACAGGATCAGCTATAAGAGACGTCTTTGGTAAGAATGGCAAAAGAGCAAAGCAATGAGCACGTATAAATGTAAAACAAACAGTAACAATCCAATATTTCGGCGACATTGCCTTTATCAATGACGATAAAAATGACGAAATAGCAAATGAAACAAAAACAGCAGTTCACTGGCAGAGATCCTCCTGGTTGGTATGTTAAGAAAATAGTACGTCGAGAATCTTGGGAACAGAAAACTTTTGGCTGAAAAAAAAAAATGAGAGAACAGCCCAAAGGCCAAGCTGGCAGCCCATACTGGTGAAGAGAGGAGCTTTTTCGGCAGAAAACAACAAAACTAACTCTTAACTGCGTCAAAAATGCCTTCTACAAAGTAAAAGTGCCATCTTGTCACTAATTACAATACAAACACAACTGAACGAGAACTACAACTCCAGCTACAACCTTTCGCCACGGGAGTGGTTATAACAAGTTCCATTATTTCAGAAAGTACTAAAGTTACCCAGAGATGCTCAACCAACAGTCCGTTAGTGCCACGGGCAATCAGCATCTCAACTCATACACCTGCGGGGGCACAAATTCGAGCTCTAGTCGAGTGTCTAAACTCCGAGTACAATGTTAAATCAAGCCAGTCCGACTGCACTCGCTGACTCCTTAAGAAAGTTTAAAGAAGAAGGTTAAAGAAAATGAACAGGTACCCTGTACGTCGCTTCGGAATGGGTCAACCAGTTCCAGGATGTTGGCTTCGCCTGGAGTGTAAGTTAAAAGAGAAAGAAGACCTTCCCTGAATTTTGTTAAATAACTGGTAGTTTGAAAATGTACTGTGAAACCAAAAAGTTGAAGAAGAAAGAGCAAAAGGATGACAATGATAGAGGCTGGTGGGGCAACATAAACCTAGGTGGACTGGGTTCAAGCTTGGCCCGGCGTATTGTGAAAAAAAACAAAACAAAACAAGGAAGACAGAAAGTTGGGAGGGTAACTGAGCCAATTCTCAATGAGGAGACGATACTTGATGAAATGATGCTGATGATGATGTGTGCCTACCACAACATATTTAAATTGTTTGTGTCCACTTACGCCTGTTAAACACAATGGCAGAATACGTTGATGATGATGATGATGATGATGATGATGTGTGCCTACCACAACATATTTAAATTTTTTGTGTCCACTTACGCCTGTTAAACACAACGGCAGAATACGTTGTGTCCACAAAGGCCATTCCGTTAAGATCTCCCATTTCCCTCCTTTGGCCTTTACCTATATAGAAAATCCACTGTGCAACATTATGATAGCGATAATATAGCACTTTTATTATCTATCTTACAACTTCTTGCTTTATGTTCATGATACTGCTATAACGTAATACCAACAGATGTTCTATCGAATGTTTTATACCTACTTTTTATCATTACAGATTTTGCTGTTTAAGATTCATACCCAACACTTATATATGAGTGTTCTACTCGTTTTATCTTGAAGGACAATAATTAAGACTGTACAGTTCCCTTTAAGGTCAACACTTTGAGTGTATTATTCTCTTCAAGGACAACACTTAAGGGTGTGCTATTCTTTTCACAGGACAACACTTACTTAAGAAATGTGCTATTCTCTTCAAAGGACAACACTTAAGAATGTGCTGTTCTCTTCAAAGGACAACACTTAAGAATGTGCTATTCTCTTCAAAGGACAACACTTTCTTAAGAAATGTGCTATTCCCTTTAAAGGACAACACTTAAGAATGTGCTATTCCCTTTAAAGGACAACACTTAAGAATGTGCTTTCCTATTTAAAGATAACACTTAAGAATGTGCTATTTTCTTCAAGGACATTGAAAAATATGCTATTCCCTGCAAGGACAACACTTACATATGTGCTATTTTCTTCAAAGGACAACACTTAAGAATATGCTATTTTCTTCAAGGACAACAATTAAGAATGTGCTATTTTCTTCAAAGGACAACACTTAAGAATGTGATATTTTCTTCAAGGACACTTAAGAATGTGCTATTCCCTGCAAGGACAACACTTAAGAGTGTACTATTCTCTTCAAGGACATAATGTACCATTCTCTTCAAGGACAACATTTCAAGAAAAGAAGGAAGGGTCATCTTTCACTTACACATTAAAAAAAAAAAAAACAAGGAAAACACTCAACCGCACGAGATGAACAAAGAGTCGCAGACGAAATACGACCCTTAAATAAAAAGCTACATCGAAAGAAAAAAGCGAAAAGGAATCCAAATTGTGGGGCTTGTCCGCTTTGGTATTGGATACCGCTACCCTGTCTCAGACACAGGTAGGGGTAGAAACTCTTGTAATTACCATATATGGAGCGAACGAATACGATTTACGACACTCCCCTTGTTTTTTCTAACATAAAAAAATGTGTAAGATCAGAAGAATTTGTCAATGTCAAGGACGTTCGCCTCAGAGAGAGAGAGAGAGAGAGAGACACACAGAGAGAGAGAGAGGGGGGGGGGGGGGGATTAAAATTTCAGATTTCGGATCTGAAAATCTCTCTATCTGTCCTTGTTGTGTGCTGAATTCGGTTGGGAGGCATCCTAACCCTAAAATAGCAAATGGCAACTTGAACCATTGAACTTTCTTAAGGTTTTTTTTTCCCCCATTTTTTAACATAGAATATTTCTAAGGATTTGCTTTTCCTTTGGGACTCTGTTAGGTGAATACTTGACTATATCTTGTTATTTATACAGGATGCGACTCTGTTAGGTGAATACTTGACTATATCTTGTTATTTATACAGGATGTGACTCTGTTAGGTGAATACTTGACTATATCTTATTTATACAGGATGTGACTCTGTTAGATGAATACTTGACTACATTTTGTTTCTTTACAACGCGATACGGGGAATGAAACATGGTGGTATATATTCAGAGATATCTACAGTAAAATGCTGAGATCTGGGGGAGCGAGTAAACAAAAAAAAGTAGAAGGCAACATACTCTTTATAACCAGTAACTGTGAGAAAATTAATATACCGGTCATTTCACTTCTCTACCTAGTTCTCTCCTTCCCCGAAGCACCCAGCAGGTCGATGCACTTCTTGTATAGTTCCACTAGGCTTTTTTTTTTATTCATTGGGAGAAGAAGGTTTTCGGCTGCTCTCGAATCTAGGCGTGCGCCGTTTCCTTAACCTCATCATCAAAGCTGAACCTTGGGACCGTGTAGAGCCTGTTAACGTGGACCGAAGACGCGATAATCACATTGTGGTCAGATCAGAGCCGTAAAACAGATGAGGAAGATGTTCAAACCGCAGACGTTTGCACAGCCGATGTAAGCTTGTGTGCGCGATGGTGGTGACCGACTAGATCGAGCTTGGTGGGTTACACTTGTTCTCCTCGCTGTAAAACCTTTTCACCCATTCAAAAACTTTTCTTTCAGTCATACTGTCTTCACTTTCGTACTGAGTCAACATCCTACGGTGAATTTCAGCAAGTTTCACTCTTTCTACCACAAAAAAAAAAAGGCTCACTACGGCGCGTTGTTCAACGGTGATGCAATTCCGCAGCGGAGCGTCCATGTTTATTTGGCCATGGCATCATTTGGGCTACAAGCAGAGCGCTGCGTTGTGCGTATTCGAACAACCCATCAGTCATAGCGAACGTGATGCATTGCGCCAGTTTCTTTCCAGAATGATTGCCATGTAATTTTCAAACTACTACAATCACATTCCAAGAAGATCTTGCGTTCCACATGAATCATTCATCATATAAAGTATTATAACTACAAATACTAGTAATACTTTCTGATTTGTTACAAACAGAACGGGCGAAATATGAAATCGCGTGGAGGAGCGACTCTTTGAGCCAGGGCGTAACACTGTTACAGGAGGAAACGAAGGTCTAATGTGAAGACAAAAGACGCAAGAGCAGGAAGACGGGCCATTGTCCTGATAACACAAGCATTAAAACTGTCAGATGCCTAACAATATGAGTCTAGCACTGACAGGATCAGCTATAAGAGACGTCTTTGGTAAGAATGGCAAAAGAGCAAAGCAATGAGCACGTATAAATGTAAAACAAACAGTAACAATCCAATATTTCGGCGACATTGCCTTTATCAATGACGATAAAAATGACGAAATAGCAAATGAAACAAAAACAGCAGTTCACTGGCAGAGATCCTCCTGGTTGGTATGTTAAGAAAATAGTACGTCGAGAATCTTGGGAACAGAAAACTTTTGGCTGAAAAAAAAAATGAGAGAACAGCCCAAAGGCCAAGCTGGCAGCCCATACTGGTGAAGAGAGGAGCTTTTTCGGCAGAAAACAACAAAACTAACTCTTAACTGCGTCAAAAATGCCTTCTACAAAGTAAAAGTGCCATCTTGTCACTAATTACAATACAAACACAACTGAACGAGAACTACAACTCCAGCTACAACCTTTCGCCACGGGAGTGGTTATAACAAGTTCCATTATTTCAGAAAGTACTAAAGTTACCCAGAGATGCTCAACCAACAGTCCGTTAGTGCCACGGGCAATCAGCATCTCAACTCATACACCTGCGGGGGCACAAATTCGAGCTCTAGTCGAGTGTCTAAACTCCGAGTACAATGTTAAATCAAGCCAGTCCGACTGCACTCGCTGACTCCTTAAGAAAGTTTAAAGAAGAAGGTTAAAGAAAATGAACAGGTACCCTGTACGTCGCTTCGGAATGGGTCAACCAGTTCCAGGATGTTGGCTTCGCCTGGAGTGTAAGTTAAAAGAGAAAGAAGACCTTCCCTGAATTTTGTTAAATAACTGGTAGTTTGAAAATGTACTGTGAAACCAAAAAGTTGAAGAAGAAAGAGCAAAAGGATGACAATGATAGAGGCTGGTGGGGCAACATAAACCTAGGTGGACTGGGTTCAAGCTTGGCCCGGCGTATTGTGAAAAAAAACAAAACAAAACAAGGAAGACAGAAAGTTGGGAGGGTAACTGAGCCAATTCTCAATGAGGAGACGATACTTGATGAAATGATGCTGATGATGATGTGTGCCTACCACAACATATTTAAATTGTTTGTGTCCACTTACGCCTGTTAAACACAATGGCAGAATACGTTGATGATGATGATGATGATGATGATGTGTGCCTACCACAACATATTTAAATTTTTTGTGTCCACTTACGCCTGTTAAACACAACGGCAGAATACGTTGTGTCCACAAAGGCCATTCCGTTAAGATCTCCCATTTCCCTCCTTTGGCCTTTACCTATATAGAAAATCCACTGTGCAACATTATGATAGCGATAATATAGCACTTTTATTATCTATCTTACAACTTCTTGCTTTATGTTCATGATACTGCTATAACGTAATACCAACAGATGTTCTATCGAATGTTTTATACCTACTTTTTATCATTACAGATTTTGCTGTTTAAGATTCATACCCAACACTTATATATGAGTGTTCTACTCGTTTTATCTTGAAGGACAATAATTAAGACTGTACAGTTCCCCTTAAGGTCAACACTTTGAGTGTTTTATTCTCTTCAAGGACAACACTTAAGGGTGTGCTATTCTTTTCACAGGACAACACTTACTTAAGAAATGTGCTATTCTCTTCAAAGGACAACACTTAAGAATGTGCTGTTCTCTTCAAAGGACAACACTTAAGAATGTGCTGTTCTCTTCAAAGGACAACACTTTCTTAAGAAATGTGCTATTCCCTTTAAAGGACAACACTTAAGAATGTGCTTTCCTATTTAAAGATAACACTTAAGAATGTGCTATTTTCTTCAAGGACATTGAAAAATATGCTATTCCCTGCAAGGACAACACTTACATATGTGCTATTTTCTTCAAAGGACAACACTTAAGAATATGCTATTTTCTTCAAGGACAACAATTAAGAATGTGCTATTTTCTTCAAAGGACAACACTTAAGAATGTGATATTTTCTTCAAGGACACTTAAGAATGTGCTATTCCCTGCAAGGACAACACTTAAGAGTGTACTATTCTCTTCAAGGACATAATGTACCATTCTCTTCAAGGACAACATTTCAAGAAAAGAAGGAAGGGTCATCTTTCACTTACACATTAAAAAAAAAAAAACAAGGAAAACCTCAACCGCACGAGATGAACAAAGAGTCGCAGACGAAATACGACCCTTAAATAAAAAGCTACATCGAAAGAAAAAAGCGAAAAGGAATCCAAATTGTGGGGCTTGTCCGCTTTGGTATTGGATACCGCTACCCTGTCTCAGACACAGGTAGGGGTAGAAACTCTTGTAATTACCATATATGGAGCGAACGAATACGATTTACGACACTCCCCTTGTTTTTTCTAACATAAAAAATGTGTAAGATCAGAAGAATTTGTCAATGTCAAGGACGTTCGCCTCAGAGAGAGAGAGAGAGAGAGAGAGAAGGGGGGGGGGGGGGGATTAAAATTTCAGATTTCGGATCTGAAAATCTCTCTATCTGTCCTTGTTGTGTGCTGAATTCGGTTGGGAGGCATCCTAACCCTAAAATAGCAAATGGCAACTTGAACCATTGAACTTTCTTAAGGTTTTTTTTTCCCCCATTTTTTAACATAGAATATTTCTAAGGATTTGCTTTTCCTTTGGGACTCTGTTAGGTGAATACTTGACTATATCTTGTTATTTATACAGGATGCGACTCTGTTAGGTGAATACTTGACTATATCTTGTTATTTATACAGGATGTGACTCTGTTAGGTGAATACTTGACTATATCTTATTTATACAGGATGTGACTCTGTTAGATGAATACTTGACTACATCTTGTTATTTATACAGGATGTGACTCTGTTAGGTGAATACTTGACTATATCTTGTTATTTATACAGGGTGCGACTCTGTTAGGTGAACACTTGACTATATCATGTTATTTATATGGGCTGGCTATGTCTCTTCTTCTTCTTCTTCTTCTTCATCACCATCATCTTCTTCTTCCCTGTCCATCTCCAAGAGACTTCAAACTTATGTTCCCACACAGCCGACACGATGATAATATTTAACAAAAAGCAACGTGTTGGATGGGGAGTGGAATATTATACAGTGATTTTCTTTAAAAGAAAAACAATAACAGAGTGGACCGAATGAAAAAGCTTTACACTAGGTAACGTTATCATTAGGTCGACGTCAGGCCCTACACTGGTAGCCGGGTTGATGGAGCACATTAGCCTCTCACTAGAAATACCGAGCAGAGACTGGACAGTCTTGACACCAGCGCTACGTTAGTGGTCATGACACTCATGGACATGACGGTACTCATCTTTGCACTGTTTCCAGTATTTCTGATCAGTTTAAGTATGTAGCTTATATCTGGATACGCCTATGGTAATCATCATGAAGGAGGCCATTATATCTGTACTCACAAAGGCAACAGCTCGCTTTCTCTCCCTCACTCTCTCATACACTCTCTCACACTCTCTCTCTCACATTCTCTCTCACTCTCTCACACACTCTCTCTCACTCTCAGTCTCATTCTCAATCTCTCTCACTCTTTCTCTCTCTCTCTCTCTCTCTCTCTCTCTCACACACACACACACTCCGAATAGCTGTCTTTACAAGCTTTCTTTGAAGAGATGTCTTTATAAGCTTTCTTTGAACAGCTGTCTTTACAAACTTTATTGGAATAACTAATAGCTGTCTTTACACGCTATGTCTACAAATAATGTGTTAAAAATGACGTATAGTGATGGTGATAATGTATAGTGTAATACTGATACTCATAAGTCAGATGGAGTTTTATAAGAGAAAGGTAAGGAAAGAAACGATAACAGAAGACAGTGTTTAGACCATTGATATCCGCTGGGGACAAACTGGTCCAGTCGCTGGCTTCCATTCTGTGCTCCCCTACGTCGTCTGGGCGCATTTTGTGTCGGTCTCTCTTACTAGGAGGAGACAACAAATGCTAAGTCTACATTTTCATCTAATTTTCGTATTTTTATCTATTGTGTTGTTTTTCTATGAGGTCCTTGACGAAGGCTTTTGCCGAAATATTAGACTGGTGTATATGTGCTCATTTTGCTTTCTGCCATTCTTGTTTCTGCCCACTTTCCCCACTCTTTCTATCCCTTTTTGTAAAACTGAACTATACACTTTCATCTATTTTCTGTACAAGAAGATAATGAGAAGAGTTCAAGGTTAAAATAAAGTACACTTACAAGTGAAGGTAGAAGAAAAGATAATAAAACGAAAATACAGGTAAACAGAAGAGAGATTGCTCTATTCCTTGGAAGAAAGCTGGGAATTCTTAGAATGCCGGTGAAGAGACAAAAACAAGGTTTGCAGGAGAGAGGGAACAGAGACCAACCTGCGAGATTTTCAGGAGAAAATCTTGTCTAGATAGCGGCCAGTGGAGTCGAGAAATACGAAAGAATGTGGAAAAGTGCCGATATCGATGATAAAAGCATACCTCTCTATCTCTCTCCCCGTCTGTCTGTCTCTCTTTCTCTCTCGGTCTCTATGTCTCCCTGTATCACTTGCTGTCTGCCTGTCTGCCTGCCTGCCTGCCTGCCTGCCTGCCTGCCTGTCTGTCTGTCTGTCTGTCTGTTCTCTCTCGTTTCTCTCTCCCGTGTCCTCGCTTTTTCTCTCTGTTTCTTTCTCTTTGTGTCTCTCTGTCTGTCTGTCCCTCTCGCTTTCTCTCTCGTAGAGAGATGTTGAACTGCAAAGAAAAACTCCGATCGTCAATCTTCCCCCTGTTCTTGTTATCCCAGTTCGTTTTGGTCCCGAGCATTCCTTTACAAAGAACAACCACACAACTGTAAATAGCAAATTCCTGGAAGCATGAGTCAACAAACCTAATTTACCTTTGTCCTCCTAGCTTTCTCCTCGCTTTGAAGTAAGGAAACAGTGATTATGTCCGTCTCTACACGTCTACTACAGCTTATCCAAGGGGAATAGAGATCGCATTTTCCTTACAGTGGTAGACGTCTTTAAAAAAAAACCAGCATTACGACGAAAACTAGTTACAATTATAAGAAACAAGAGCCAAAACTTCGTGGATGTGCAGCGAAGAGACAAGAGAACTTGGTCATGAGTGGAGAGACAGAGAATTTGGTCATGAGTGGAGAGACAGAGAACTTGGTCATGAGTGGAGAGACAGAGAACTTGGTCATGAGTGGAGAGATAGAGAACTTGGTCATGAGTGGAGAGACAGAGAACTTGGTCATGAGTGGAGAGACAGAGAATTTGGTCATGAGTGGACAGACAGAGAACTTTGTCATGAGTGGACAGACAGAGAACTTGGTCATGAGTGGAGAGACAGAGAACTTGGTCATGAGTGGAGAAACAGAGAACTTGGTCATGAGTGGACAGACAGAGAACTTTGTCATGAGTGGACAGACAGAGAACTTTGTCATGAGTGGACAGACAGAGAACTTGGTCATGAGTGGAGAGACAGAGAACTTGGTCATGAGTGGAGAAACAGAGAACTTGGTCATGAGTGGACAGACAGAGAACTTTGTCATGGGTGGACAGACGGAGAACTTGGTCATGAGTGGAGAGACGGAGAACTTGGTCATGAGTGGAGAGACAGAGAACTTGGTCATGAGTGGAGAGACAGAGAACTTGGTCATGAGTGGAGAGACAGAGAACTTGGTCATGAGTGGAGAGACAGAGAACTTGGTCATGAGTGGACAGACAGAGAACTTGGTCATGAGTGGACAGACAGAGAACTTGGTCATGAGTGGAGAGATAGAGAACTTGGTCATGAGTGGAGAGATAGAGAACTTGGTCATGAATGGAGAGACAGAGAACTTGGTCATGAGTGGAGAGACAGAGAACTTGGTCATGAGTGGAGAGACAGAGAACTTGGTCATGAGTGGAGAGACAGAGAACTTGGTCATGAGTGGAGAGACAGAGAACTTGGTCATGAATGGAGAGACAGAAAACTTGGTCATGAGTGGAGAAGTCTAGAAAGAAAAACTGAAGGAGATCGCCGCCAAGAGAACAATATCTCAGTGTTTCGACCATGTGGACTGGGAAAAAGAAAGCGACTGAACTGATAGTAAACGCCCAAGGATTGCGCAGATCAGAGAAGCTTATCGCCAACGCTATCAGCCACGGCACATAATGAAAAATAAAAGGCACAAACAAATGTAACTGTAACATATGTGGAGTGAGAGAGTAAGGAGTACTGTAGTCCGCTCCGAAAGAAAATTTATGAGCTGATGCGAAACCCTCCCTCTCCAATTCCTCTTCCACCTTCACCCCCCACCCACCCCACAACTCCCATGTTTATCTGTTTTCATCCACTACGGCCACAACACCACCCCCACCCCTACCCCCGCGAAGACCTCCGGGCCCACTCTTAAAACAGGGAAGACCCTCCGACCCCCCCCCCCCCCCCCGGTGCTATACTAGAATGAATCTCCACTGTAATAGGACCAACCTTTGAACCGCTGGAAATCGGCCCGCGAAGGATCAAGAGAGAATCTATGGAGGAAATCTTAGATAATGCAGAATTGTATAATTTTGGGGGGAAGATTCTAGTTAATCTTACATCCTTCCCGTACCGTTAAACGTCACATAGGGCTTGCATGGTAGTTCGTCAAGTTTTCCTGTCTTCCGCGAGCTTTTCAACCTCATCAAGGGATTTTATGCCTACTAATTTGGTATCTCTTAACAATGTTCTCTTTAGAGTTTCACGTGGTCGACCTCTTTTTCTTCGGCCTGTGTTCCACTTGATAGCTTGTTTTGGGATTCTCTGTTTCTTCTCATCACGTGACCGACATATGCCCATCTCCTTTTCCTGATCACCCATGAGACTGGTTGTTGTTCAATCATCTTTCTTAGCTCTGCACTGTTCCTGAATTCGTTCCATTTTATACCGAGTATTTTCCTTAGGCATTTGTTTTCAAAAGAGTCTAATTTGTTGTCTATTTCTTTAGTTGTTTTCCAGCTTTCGCCACGCATAAGCGAGGGTGGATGTTACATTTGAATTGAAGAGTCTAAATTTGGTTTTTGTGCTTATAACTTTTGAGTGCCATATGTTCTCAAGATTCTTGAAGGTCAATGCTGCTTTTGCAAATCTAACTTCCTAGTTAATATCAAGTGAAACAAAAAAAAAAAAAGGGGGGGGGGCCTGGGGTGTGAAGGAAGCAACGGGGAAGTACAGGAGGACCGATGAGTTAGCATTGCCTGGGGGAGTTTGCTACTGAAAAAACGTTTTCTTGGGGAAAAGCTATAGGTCCCGCCGTCCCACAACCAAAAGGGGGAAATAACAGACCAGCAGCAGGTTCGAATTACTTCCCCTATGGCATATTTTTCATATCCCTTCACATGTCATCTCATCCGGGTCATAGATATACTAACAGCGGAAATATCTGTAGCGTGCATGAACTTCAGAATGTAGCTTGCGCACCTTATGCAGGTGTTACTTCGCACCTGTGTCAGATACAGGGTTAATGAACATTGTCATCATGAACGGATAAAGCAAACTTCTGGTGGAACTGGGAGAACAAGGAAGAAATATAATAATCGTTCCGCTAATTCTTGCGCTTTTTCTTTCTCTCGTCCTTTCTCTCTTTCATTTTTTTCGTCTGTTATCTTTTCTCTCTTTCATTTGTTCCTTCTCTTGTCCTTTCTCTTTTTCATTCTTTCCTTCTCTCGTCCTTTCTCTCTTTCATTCTTTTCTTCTCTCGTCTTTCTTTCCTTCTTCCATCCTTTCTTTCTTTCCTTCTTTCCTTCTCTCGTCTTTTTTCTCTTTCATTCTTTTCTTCTCTCGTCCTTTCTTTCTATCCTTCTCTCGTCTTTTCTCTTTCACTCTTTTCTTATCTTAACTTTTGTCTCTTTCATTCATTCCTTCTCTCGTTCTTTCTTTCCTTCTCTCGTTATTTCCTTCTTTCGCCTTTTATCTCTTTTATTCGAAACTTCTCTCGTCTTTTCCTTCTTTCGTCCTTTCTTTCCTTCTCTCATCTTTTCTCTCTCTCCTTCTTTCCTTCTCCCGTCTTTTCTCTCTTTCATTCTTTCCTTTACTCGTCTTTTCTCTCTTTCCTTCTTTCCTTCTCCCGTCTTTTCTCTTTTTCATTCTTTCCTTTATTCGTCTTTTCTCTCTTTCCTTCTTTCTTTCTCTCGTCTTTTCTCTCTTTCATTCTTTCCTCTAACACTTTCGTTCTTTCCTTATAAAACTTTTGTCTCTTTCATTCTTTCCTTCTCTTATCTTCTCTCTCTTTCGTTCCTTCCTTCTCTCGTCCTTTCTGTCTTTCGTTCTTTCATCTTTACTCTCTTTCGTTCTCTCGATCTTTCTGTCTTGAGAGAGAGAGAGAGAGAGAGGGAGAGAGAGGATTGGGGGAGAGGGAGGGTGAAGGACCAAATTTGCACTAATAAGGTCCAGATTACTGAAGGGGTCCTGCGGCCCTAGTTTCCCCCCTCTGTTCCTATAAGAGACCAAATTCAATGTCTGAGTAATGTCATCAACAGTAACTAACTTCCCAGGCCCGACACCCTACGGCCCTGACGCTCTGTGAAAACATATTTCAGTGCGAAACTTCATTCTCTCAGAAACACCATCATCAATTACCCGGATGTCAGTACTTGAGATTGTCACAGAAGTAGAGCAAAGGGAAATCCCAGTCCACTCAATGGGTTTTCCCGCTCACTTACAGAAACTGTTCAGTCTAGAGTACTTACAGCGTGCTTTGATAACATCGATGAAATCAAATTAGGTCAGAATCGCGCATTAATTATATATTTAGCCAATAGCTTTTCTTACAAGCTCTTCTTAAACACAGGACCCTCAAAATGGCACTTATAAAGAATAGACAGACAGGTAAGTCTGTTGATATTTTCCTAATTAGAATCTGCATTACCACCTCAGAGAAATGACGAATGTGGTAAAACTGGTTCTAGTAATGAAGGTAGATAAAGGCGTATGGTTCAGTTTTACCCCCCCCCCCAAAAAAAAAAAAGATAGAAAGAGTGAAGAAAGCGGGCATAAACAAGAATGGTAGAAAGCAAGATGCACACACAAATGATGAACATACAACAATTCAATATTTCGGCAAAATCCTTTTTCAAGTATCATATTACAAAATAGATAAAAACACGAAAATTAGATTTAAAATATCGACTCAGCTTTTTTGCCTTCTCACAGTAAGAAAGACGGGTGTCTGAGTGGCGAAGTGGTTAGTGCACTGGTCTCTCATGGCGAAGGTCGGAGGCACCCCAGCCACCCAGCTGTAGAAATGGGTACCCGACTTCTTCGGGAGTTGGGGAAGGAAAGTTGGCCAGGCGTGATACTAACCATATCACCCTCTAGTGTGCTGACAGGTCAAGGAAAATATGGGAACTAACACCATATCCCTATGTGCCTCTAAGGCATGACAGGATTACCTTTACCTTTACCATTTTTAGTAAGAAAGACGGACATAAAATTACTAAGAGGAGACCAAAAGAAAAAAAAAAGCAAAGTCCATATTTTCCAATCTATCTTTCATGTTTGTATCTGTTGTGCTGTTTGTGATCCTTGAAAAAAACGGATTTTCCGAAATATTGGATTGCTGTGGGTGCTTATTGTGACACGGACCATGAGTTATTAATAGCAGACATGAAGATAAAGATAAAAAAGATAGTTATGGGATCAAGACCACTCCGCTTTGACCTTACAAATATACCAGAACAATACGGTATAGAAGTGAAGAACCGTTTCGAAATCCTGATGGCTGTACAGGAAGAGATGACACCAGATGAATTGGCTACGCAGGCCAAAGATATCTTAGTAACAACAGCTAAAGACATGGTTCCAGTAAAGAAAACACAAAAGAATAAATGGATCACAGCAGGTACACTAGAACTGATAAAACAATGTAGAGAAATGAAGACGCAATGGAGAGTGACAAACAACAACAAAGATAAATATAAAACTTTAACAAAAGAAGTACGAAGAAACATAAGAAAAGACAAAAAACAATACATACAAGATTGTTGTGAAAGAATAGAAGAACATCAGAGGTGTGGAAGAGATAGTGAAATGTTTAAAGAAATGAAGACATTGACGAGAAATGTCACACCTAAGCTAAATGTAATTTGTGATGAGATGGGGAATACCCTGACAGAGACAGAGGAAATTCTAGAAAGATGGAAGGAATATTGCAAAAGAATGTATGAAACAACCGACTGTGGAAGCAGAAATCAACAGTGTGAATTATTATTGGAGGAGAAAGAACCCGAGCCGACAATGGAAGAAGTTTTATGGGCAATAAAGAATCTGAAAAATGGTAAATCACCAGGATGTGATGAGATAACCGCTGAATTTATTAAAGCAGGAGGAAAGGAGTGTGCAACAATCTATCATGCACTATGTAAAAAGATATGGCATTCAGGTATTTGGCCAAAAGAATGGAAAAGAACTGTATTCATACCACTGCCAAAAAAGGGTAACCTGAAATTATGCACCAACTACAGAACTGTTGCCCTGATTAGTCATGCCAGTAAAATTCTGTTAAAAATCATAATGGGTAGACTTCGAAAGAAAATAGAAGAAGAAGTCAATATGGTCCAAACTGGCTTCAGGCAAGGAAGAGGATCAAGAGATCATATATTCAATCTAAGATTAATAATAGAGAAATGCAGGGAGTTTAATGTGAATCTATATTTATCCTTTATAGACTACTCAAAGGCATTTGATTGTGTACAACACCAGAAACTTTGGGAAATAATGGAAAAAATGGGATTTCCAACACATTTGATACAATTAACATCACTGCTGTATCTAGACCAACAAGCAGCAGTAAGAATAAATGGTGAAACAACAACTTGGTTTGACATAAAACAAGGGGTCCGTCAGGGGTGCATATTGTCACCCTACTTATTTAACTTGTATACTGAAAATATAATGAGGAATGTTAGAGAAGATGTAGACAAAGAATATTACGATGCCATAACAGTTGGAGGTTATGAAATACCAGAGATTAGATATGCTGATGACACAGTATTGCTGTCCACAACACAAGAAGGAATGGAAAAACTAATTATGTCAGTCCGCAAGAACAGCGAAGAGCAGAACCTCTATCTTAATGCAAAGAAAACTAAAGTGATGACAACTGACAAAACAAACAAGGCAACTGAAATATGTATCAATGAGGAAAAACTGGAAGAAGTGGAGAGTTTTGAATATCTTGGATCACTACTAACTAATAATGGAGATACAATGAGGGAAATTAAAAGGAGGACATCTATTGCTCTTCAGAAAGTAAAACAAATAAAGAATCTGTGGAGAGGAGCAGACAGAACCACAAAAATAAGATTTTTAAGGGCATGCATCTTTCCCATCGCAACATATGCCTGTGAGACCTGGACACTTAACAAAACAGCTGAGAAACACATAAATGCCTTTGAATGTAAATGCTACAGAAGAGTTCTCCACATATCGTGGGCACAAAAAAGAACAAATATATCTATACTACAAGAGCTTAATATTGAAGAAGGCTGGCTAGTAAAGAGGATTAAAGAGAGAAAACTTAAATATTTTGGACACATTAAACGTCATGATAATTTAGAGAAGACCGTATTGGAAGGATACATAATGGGAAAAAGAAAAAGAGGAAGACCGAAACGAAGATGGCTGCAAGACATCGTTGATGATCTGGAAATGGATGCAGCAGCAGCAGGCCATCTTGCTCACAACCGAGAGGCCTACAGGAGTGCTGTTTGGGAGGCAAAGTTCCGCAAGGGACATGCAAAGGAATGAATGAATGAATGAATGTGGGTTCTTTATTCGTATGTGCTCTTTTTTTATTTCTGTCATTCTTGTTTCTACCCACTTTCCTCACTCTTTTTATCTTTTTGTAAAACTGAACCCCACACTTCCATTTATTTTCATTATGAGCTCAAAGCGCTTCCAACTTTGAAATTCGCACCACAGCAGATTCTATATACCAGCGTTGCTTGTATGCCAGTTCTACTTTCTAACTTATAGATTCTATATACCAGCGTTGCTTATATGCTGGTTCTACTTTCTAACTTATCAGATTCTATATACCAGCGTTGCTTGTACGCCAGTTCTACTTTCTAACTTATAGATTCTATATAACAGCATTGCTTATATGCTGGTTCTACTTTCTGACTTATCCTGTCTAGCAAGAAATAATGCAAAGATAGAAACAAAAGTTCTCTGAAAGTACATGTTCTATGAAAATTAGATTAGCGTTTCTCAAGTTATCTTGGTGATGTGACCGGTTTTTAAAAAAAATTCTTGTTAAGGTACTCCTGAAGGAAATTTTAAAATGTGTACAAAGATAAACTAAAGGAGATGAGATAATGTGAATTTTAATGTCAATCACCAAAACAGGAGACTTGATAAATAAAAGGACAGGCAATAATTAGCAGGACATGCGACAAATAGCAAGGGACACGACAAATAACAGGCGACAGATAAATAACAGGACACACACACAATAACAGGCGACACGACAAATACCACGCCAACATGATAGATAACAGGGCACACAGACACACACACACACAAATAATAGGACACGTTATTTGTAACTGGATATACGAAAATTAACAGGTTAAAAAAAAAGTAAAATTCCCATTTCCATGCCATTATGGTATACTCGGGATACGGGGTTAGTCCCGTATTCCCCATGACCTTCTGCACATGAAAGTGTGATGTGGTCAGTATCACGCCTGGCCGCGTTTACCTTCCCAGATTTATCTGGTACCCATTTTTAGAGGCCGGGTGGAACCTGGGGCCTTTTGAAAATTAACAGGGCACCCGACAAATAACAGAACATGAAAAATAACGAGACCCACAATAAATAAATATCTTCTTATATCTTATATCTTATCTTATAGCCTTCCCGTGCCGTTAAACGTCACATAGGCCTCGCAAAGTAGATCGCCAATTTTTCCTGTCTTCGGTGAGTCTTTCAACCTCATCAAAGGATTTTATGCCTGTTAATTTGGCCTCTCTTAACAATGTCCTCTTCAGAGTTTCACGCTGTCTGCCTCTATCTCTTTTGCCTGTTGTGTTCCACTTGATAGCTTGTTTAGGGATTCTCTGATCATTTCTTCTCATCAAGTGACCAACATATGTCCATCTCCTTTTCCTGATCACCCATGAGACTGGTTGTTGTTCAGTCATCTGTCTTATCTCTGTATTGTTCTTGAATTCGTCCCACTTTATGCCGAGTATTTTCCTTAGGCATTTGTTTTCAAAAGTCTAATTTCTTTTCTATTTCTTTAGTTGTTTTCCAGCTTTCACATGCATACATGAGGGTGGATACTACAGTTGAATTGAATAGTCTTAACTTGGTTTTTGTGATTGTAACTTTTGAATTCCATATGTTCTCAAGATTATAAATGTTCTCAAATAAATACACACAAAAGAAATAACATGACACGTGAAAAATGATAGGGCAAACGACATATAACAGGACATATGAAAAGATGATAGGACACAAGAAAAGTGAGAGGACACACGAAAAAAAAACACAGGAAAAATTACAAACAGGACAAATAACTGACAAATAACTGGGTACATGATAAAGAGTAAATAAAACAAATGTGAGAAAATATTAATGCTAAAATTAAGCCTAATGTTATAAATAATACAACAATTCTGTACAACTTCTGGGGGTGGGGAGGGGTAGGGAGTATCCATCTTCATCCACATTAAGAAATAAAACTAAAAAAATGTAACAACTGTTTTTTTTTTCTTTTAAATTCACAAGAATCCTGGTCTTGCTATCACTCAACTATATCATCTCCTAGTACTTATTCAGAGACTGGCGATACCGTGATAACACAATGAGAAAGTGTGACGAACCACGGATGCTGATTTCAAGGAGGTTCTACTCTGTGTGGGAATGTAAGACGTAGGGTTTTCTATAGCACATGGCTGGCGGATAGTTGGCTCATAGGAGATGGATGGATGGATGGATGGACGGATGGAAGGATGGATGGATGGATTGGTGGATGGACGAATGGTTGGATGGATGGATGGATAGATGGTCAAATGTGTGAAATTTTCGTGCCTGAATAAGTAGCAGACTGACAGACAAAGCCAGTGACAGACAGACAGACAGACAGGCACGCAGACAGACTGACAGTGAGAAAACTAGACAGAATTCATCATTCATTCATTCATTCATTTGCATGTCCCTTGCGGAACTTTGCCTCCCAAACAGCACTCCTGTTGGCCTCTCGGTTGTGAGCAAGATGGCCTGCTGCTGTTGCATCCATTTCCAGATCGTCAACGATGTCTTGCAGCCATCTTCGTCTTGGTCTTCCTCTTTTTCTTTTTCCCATTATGTATCCTTCCAATACGGTCTTCTCTAAATTATCATATACACCAATTCCTAGTGGTGAAAAGATTACAAAGCGAAACAAACCACCTGCTGAGCATACTGGTTCTTCAGGTAAATTCCAGGTGTGTCTATTACATCTCTCAGTTCACTAGGTTGGTCACCTGTCAGTTCATACACGCCTAGCAAATCATTCGGCTTCGGTGTGTGATGGGAAACATATGTTACTTCAAATGTGTGTGCCGCAGTGGTGTTTATGTGTGTGTGGGTGTTATATGAGGGTGCGGGTTTGTAGGTGTGTATGTGTGGGTGTATTTATATGTGATGTGAGTCCCCATCCATCCATTTTCTTGAATGGCAATCGGCTAAGCAATCACCCTGCGGCGTATATGTGAGTGTGGATGTGTGTAATTGCGGGCTTGTGTGTGTATGTGTGGAAGGGTGTGTGTAGGTATGTTGGGGGGAGGGGAGGGAAGAAAGGGGGAATCTGTGATGATTGGATGGTGGGATTGTGGAGGGAAAACTGATTTGAAAAAAATACAGAAAGATGTATGAACATGAAACAAGCGTCAAAAAGAACAGAAACATCGAAATTATCTGCCCAGACACTCAGACAGACAATTGTCTATATGCAGTTCTGACTGATTTCTGTATCTACCCAACTAAGATAGAAAAGTGATTCTTTCTGGCCATTTCAAAGAGGTTATTTTTAAATAGTTTGACACGTTATTTTGTTTTGCTTACCTGTTGTCTTTCCATCTTTACTCCTTTGGTAAGTTCGCTCTTCTCTCTCTCTCTCTATATATATATATATATATATATATAGGTAAGTTCGCTCTTCTCTCTCTCTCTATATATATATATATGTCTGTTTATATGTCTATTTATCTGCCTGTCAACGTGTTTATCTGTCTGTCCGCCTCTCTGTTTAGTCTGCAGATGTGTCTACCCATCCTGTAACTGTAGATCATTCTTCTCATCATTATGCCACATTCTTAACCGCTATCAAACTGAACATCACGTACAGACAGCCAACTTCGACATCCGCAGATACGTTCCCTGCATTCTTAAGCATTGACCACCCCTCTTCGGGCGCGGTCTCACACTGCCTTCCAACGCCACAGACATGCGCCCTCATTATCATTACAAGGAAATAACAAAATCTTCCATAACAAACTGCCTCGTCCTCTCTCGCACAGATGAAGCATACATTTGCCAGATAAGAAAATAAGCAAACGCAAAAAAAAAAGGATCTCCAACTACCTGTACAAGACGATTTTTTTTTTTTTTCTTTAACATTTTCTGTCCTATCAGCAACAATTTGGCGGAAAATAAGCAAACCCATCCTTTCCATAGAGATGCTTGTAAATAAATGATCGTTCAGTTTCGTTTTGAGATACGGGATTTACCTGCATTGTTTTAGAGCAATTTTAGCTGAGTTTGTGCTGTAAGAATCACAAGAATTAACAGCACTCCTGTTCGGGGATATCTCTGTGCATTAAAAAAAAACAAAACCCTGGCATGCAGAAAAGCCGAACTAATATTCTGTTTTAGGCCGTCTTCATTACGCATTACCTGGCAACGCTAGCTGCCAGGTCAGGAAATAAGAGATGAAACAATGAGATTTTCTTTAAGACCTGCGCTAATTTATCCTGAGGAGATATTTACGTTCCACTGCTGTCACGATTATTATTATTATTATTATTATTATAATTTCATGCAGGTTACAAGTGATGTTATAATCAGCCAATAGCTTGTTGTTGCTGTCAGTGCCGTGGTTCATGCTGCCTCTTGTTCTTGCTGTCCCTTGTTCTTGCTGCCCTTTGTTCTTGGATCTCCCTTGGCGGGGCAGCGAAACTTGACACTTAGTGGTTTATGGAGTTTCAACATAAGCGTCACTTTCAGATACAGAATATAACTGCTTGTCCGTCGTTCAACTCCCGAACGTAGATTCGTGACATATCCATGAAGAAAGACAACCAGGCGTGACTTCTCTGCCAATGCTGAAACAGCCCATATGCCTGATCCCTATTCTTGCGCACCTTCTGAGGATATAGTCGCTTCTGGAGTTTCTTTCTCTTATGGCAAGGTCATGTCCGCGATAGTTCTGCTGACAATGTCGTATCTCCGACAACTCTGATTGACATGGTCATGTCAAAACAGATCTAATGACTGCGCCGTATCTGTAACAACCACTGACAATATCGT
The DNA here is from genome assembly GCA_009760885.1 of Achatina immaculata. Classification (NCBI taxonomy): domain Eukaryota; kingdom Metazoa; phylum Mollusca; class Gastropoda; order Stylommatophora; family Achatinidae; genus Lissachatina; species Lissachatina immaculata. Next base: position 10,107,292 of record CM019703.1, read on the forward strand.
ATATGTAACAACTCTGATAACACTGTCACATATGTAACAACTCTGCCATTAATGCCGTATCTGTATCAAATCTGACGACAATGACATGTCAAACAACCGCAATGACATGTCATTTTTGTAGGAACCCTAATGACAATGTCATATCTGTATCAACTCTGTTGACAATGTCATATCAAATAGTTCTCTTCACACTGTCAGTTGTTTCGCAGCTCTTTCAGTAATCTCATCTTTCTGACAACCCTGTGGCAGCCCTCACGTCCGTAACAACCATAAAATTCTCAGGAATATTTGAAAAGAAAGAAATGTACTTAACACCGTTCAAGAAATCCACATTCTTTTTTCACATGTCGTGAGAAGACAGAAGTTTCTTGTCTTGTCTTGTGCTATCTCCCTGTAACTGCGAGCTGGTTTTCTTTGCAGCCGATGCTGTGGAGGTGTTGAGGCACACCATCGTATCGGCGTGGGAGCGGGTTGTGGCGGCTACTTTTTTCAGTCCCGGAGTACAGCTAAAAAGCAGGGGGTGTGCAGTGCTTCTTTAGGAGACTCCACCACCATAGGGACTATGGCGATCCCTGCCCCGTTAGCCAGGCTATGCCTGTTACCGGGGGTACCAATGGAAAGGTGGGATAGGGTCTTGGTCAGTTATGGTTCGCTAACCTTGACGCTGGCATATCAGCTTTTTCGCTGATTGCCTAACCAGGCAGCGTCTTCAACTCCAAGACAGAAGTTTGAGAACCACTGGAAAACTCAAAAGGAAAAAAAAAGAAGAGAGACAGAGAAAAATAAACGAGTAGGCGAATCAAGTGGCATAGGAAAAGAAAAGAAGAACAACCGATTTAAATATAAATATCAAAGATCAAACAAAATGGGGGAAGGACGATATAAATAAAAGCCGATAAGAGAGCTTCCATTAACCCTTTCACTTCAAAGTAACACAAACAGTGTAGGCAGAACTGCACACCTAAGGAAGTAAACGCTAGAACGATATTCAGGTACACTATAAATAACAGGAAACATTCTGACCCAATCTATAGTTCTAAATTATAGAGTAACTTTCTTCCAGCTTCTTTCTACCAACATTTCTCATCAAGATTTCTTCTGGTAGAGCATGGACATTAAATGGTTTAAAAAAAAACATTAAAAATTAAATAGGTTTATATTATTTTTATCCGTAACTGGTAGTTCATAACTGTAAAATGCGTAAAAGTTAAAAACCGGGCATCCTGTGATTTGTGGGTAAAATATCACGATCGTGATGTTTGTTAACAAGAAACGATCATGTGTCGCGAGTATTGTTCCATAGGTTTAAGAGTTTAAGTAAATGAAGATCATCATCAGCTAAACTCCGGTAGGGCAAATGTTAGAACTATGTTCACCAGATACTCTCTTGTCTTTTTTTTTCCTGCCTCCTTGGAACTGCGAGCTCGTTTTCTTTGCAGCAGATACGGTGAAGATGTTGAGGTAAAGTATCGTGTCGGAATGGGAGCGGGTTGCATAAAGGGGTAAACAACGTCACATTCCTTTAATATCTTTTTTTTTAAAATTTTTCAGATCATTTAATGGCGTTTTCAAAATACACCATTCTATCCATCCAAAATCATCTCTTGGGTGAATTGGTTCTTTCTTTCTTTCTCCTTGAAGAGACTGTAGATGGTGAAACGCCATGCTGTTTTCATGAAGCTGGTCTACGGGTCTCGCGATATAGTAATCTTGGGAAACGTGTTAAGATATGTCACATACAAAGCACGAGAGGGCATCTCGTTGCCCGAAACCGAAAGTGTGGCACTGACGCCATATCAGTATACTCTCGTGGAGGCGTTGCTAAGGGTCAGCCAATCCTGCCTGTTAATTACATCGCAGAAGAGGATCATGACACTTTTTTCCGTTCGAACAAAAAAAAATTGTTGAAGCTGTATGTTTCCCAGTCCTTGTGTATGTAAATGTTTTTTTTAAGTAGCATAAAAGGAATAAAAGTCTTAGGTTAGGAGTCTATTCTTCTTCTTCTTCTTCTTCTTCTTTTTTTCTCCCTGCAGCTGCGAGCTAGTGTTCTTGTAACCGATGACTTGAGATTGTTGAGGCACAGCATTGTGTTGGATTTGGACCGGGTTATGGCGGATATATATATATATTAGTCTCTGCCAGTCATTTGCATGTCCTTTGCGGAACTTTACCTCCCTAACAGCTCTCATGTAGGCCTCTCAGTTGTAAGCAACACGTCCTGCTGCTGATGCATCCATATGCAGATTATCAACAATGTCTTGCAGCCATCTTCGCCTTGGTCTTCCTCTCTTTCTTTTTCCTATTATGTACCTTTCCAAAACGGTCTTCTCTAAATTCTCATGACATTTAATGTGTCTAAAATATTTAAGTCTTCTCTGTTTAATCCTCTTTATTAGACAACCTTCAATATTAAGTTCTTGTAATATGGATATATGTGTTCTTTCTGTGTCTGTAGTATTTACATTCAAAGGCATTTATTTATATATTTATTTACAGGCATATGTTGCGCTGGGAAAGATGCATGCCCTTAAAAATCTTATTTTTGTAGTTCTATCTATTCCTCTCCACAGCTTCATTAGTTGTCTTATTTTTTTAAAAACGACAGATGTCCTCCTTTTAATTTCCCTCATTGTATCTCCATTATTAGTTAGTAATGATCCAAGATATTCAAAACTCTCCACCTCTTCCAATTTTTCCCTCATTGATATATATTTCAGCTGCCTTATTTATTTTGTCAGTTGTGATCAATTTAGTTTTCTTTACATTAAGATAAAAGGTTTTGCTATTCACTATTCTTACGGACTGGCATAATTAGTTTTCCCATTCCTTCTCGTGTTGTGGACAGTAATACTGTGTCATCCGCAGGTAGAGTTAAAAATCAAGAAGTGTGCAATGCTTCTTTAGCAGAATCCACTACCATGGGGATTATGGCGATCTCTGCCTCGTGAGCCAGACGAGGTCTGTTAATGGGAGTTACCAACAGTGGGACAGAGTTTTGGTCAACCTTGACACCCGCTGTCTGGGTTGCTGACTGTCAAATCGAACATCATTCTCACACTCAGGTCAGGCATACAAAAAAGTAGACCTTAAACTTTTAGAAACTTTGCCAAACTTGACGATATACATTTCTGTTGCGGCACACCTGTGGTCACATAAAGCGTACATTTAGGGTATTTTACTGTTTTTCTTTAAATGAGCGAGGTGTAATTTACAGACCAATATATATTCGCAGTCAAAATATGGTAGCACATCTCTCTCTCTCTCTCTCTCTCTCTCTCTCTCTCTCTCTCTCTCTCTGCCTTGCTGTAAAAACACTGGTATAAAAAATATATCCACATGGCAATGGTTTCTTGGCAACACCCGAACCAGGATTTCCTTTTTTTTTTTTTTCGTGTTCGCTGCTCCTGACGAGAGAAAGAAATCCTGTCTGTAAAATGATCCATTTTTATTTGAGCATTCTTGTCTCTTTAACTCCTGGTTCGTGTTGGAGTGGATGTAGATTTACTTGTAATAGAAAAGGTCATGTTTGGCCAGGATGAAATGGAAGCAAAAGGGTTAATTAGATGGGACGGTAGAAGACATTTTTTTAAAGGTTGTCACGCAACAAAGACTGTATTTAAAGAAACTTCCTCCATTCTTTTTTTTTGGGGGGGGGGGGGGGGGGGTTTGGATTTGTAGTATGTCCTACCCTGTTTTCAGTGGAAGAAAGACGAGAGATTTGCAGTATGTTCTTCCATGTTTTCAGTGGAAGAAAGACGAGAGATTTGCAGTATGTTCTTCCATGTTTTCAGTGGAAGAAAGACGAGAGATTTGCAGTATGTCCTTCCATGTTTTCAGTGGAAGAAAGACGAGAGATTTGCAGTATGTCCTTCCATGTTTTCAGTGGAAGAAAAACGAGAGATTTATAATATATCCTTCCCTGCTTTCATTGGAAGAAAGACGAGAGATTTGCTGACCATTCTGTGCAATGATCTTTGGGTAAAATCTTTGAAAAAAAAATTTTTTTTAAATTAGCATTGGATTAAATACCATTCATTTCTCTAGGATAAACTTAGAAAGGACCCCCGCCACTTACGGAGTTTAAAAAAAGGCGTAAAATTCCCGTTTCCATGCCATTAAGGCATACTAAGGATACGATGTTAGGCCCACATGTCTAAGACCTTCGGCACATGAAAGTGAGATGTAGTCAATTTCACACCTGGACGCATGTACCTTTCCAGATTTCTCTGTTACCCACTTTTAGAGGCTGGGTAGACCCCGGAGCCTTACTGTTTGTGGTGGTAGCAGAAAAAAAAATCCCCCACTGCTGGGACTTGAACCCGATTAGGAGACCGAGCGCCTAACCACTCTGCCAACCAGGCCACCTCCTACGACGTATACTGCTCTAAAGCGGTAATTTGTTTCTCTCTGATGCCGGGACCTCTGTTCTTCAGTCTCTGGTCTTAAGTCTGTTTAGCCTAACTGATAATACGTCACTCTAGAAATGTTGCATTATTCGCGTTATTATTTAAATGAAAGCAAAGGCTAGTGTTGCGTTATCTTGAAGTTAAGCTGGTCTCCACAGACTTACTGTAGGGGCAGGTAAACGTCCGTATGAGCTCGAATCTCTTCAGTATATGACTCACTGAAAGACGCTGGCGACGGTTTGGACATGTGCTCCGGATGACTGGACAACTCACTACCAAAAACAGCACTAAGATGGACACCACATGGGAACAGAAGTAAGGGTAGATCGAAGGAGACATGGAGAAGAGCAACAGAGAGGATGTTGAACAATAGAGGGCTCATCTGGGCAAGAGCAAAAACAAAAAAAAAAGGCAATGGACAGGTGTTTGCGGAAAACCCGTCAGTGAAGTCCCATGTGTCTTGGGCACTTAAGGTTCAGACAGAGAGAGAGAGGGAGAGAAAGAGAGAGGGAGAGAAAGAGAGAGAGGGAAAGAAAGAGAGAGAGAAAGGGAGAGGGAGGGAGAGAGAGGGCGAGAAAGAGAGAGAGAGGGAGAGAAAGAGACAGAGAGGGAGAGGGAGGGAGAGAGAGATGAATCATTTTCGAAAATCTTTTGAGCATCAAAGACACTAAGTAATTTATCTGTTACAAAAGTTCAGTAGTCTTGGTATTACGGCTGAACTTTATATGTGAATGGAAAATAGACCACCACCCCCCCCCCCCAAGTAATTAAATACAATGTATTATTTTCTGCTTTACTCTTATGTTTCTAAATGCAGGAAACCTTCGATTTAACGGACCCCGATAAAAACGGACTTCGGGTTTAACGAATCGGAAAGAAGTTAAAAAATCTTACAGGCCGCACTGCGCGCATTTCACCTCGCACTTGTTTTAGGTCACGTGTGTGGCGGGCTTGTTTTGTTTGGATTGCATACTCTTTATTACAATTTTAATATTTTTAGATTGTACCATATTGTATACTGTATTAAAACTCTTTTACATTAAAAACAATACCCCCCCCCAAAAAAAAAATGGTAAAAATGTTCTCCCCCAGGTACATCCGATTTACCGGACTTCCGGCATTAATGGACTTCTTCTTCTTTGAGCAGCCGCTGAATTCAGCAGTTTTCCGAACCATCGAGGTTTACTGTTGCAGACAAGACACGTCTCCGTTCCTCTCTGTTCTTGATCTTCTCTTGCTAACTATCCATTCCAACAGCGAGTATATCTTCTACTAGGCCGTCTCGTCATACGGACATCCCTTGTTCCCTTCACCCCCTCCCCCAAGCTACTCCATTAAATCGAGGGTTTACTTGCACACACAACAATCAAGTTGGTTAGCACTGTTGTATTATTAAGTCGATTTAGTTGTTCAGTTATTTCTTTTTTTTTTCCCAGCAATATTTCAGAAATACCACCGCCTAATTGTGCACGACTAACAGGAGATATCTGCAGCGGCTCTAAGGACAATCTGAAGACGTTTACAAATGGAGTCTCTAAGCGAGACAGGCGTGCTGGCGCAACATCTCTGGCAACCTGGAACTGTGAGAATGACGGCATATCAGTACACCCTCGTGGAAAGGTCGCTAATGACCAATTCTGGCTGATAATGAGATGGCTAACGAGGGTTCTGACCTACTTTTTGTTTGTTTTTTTTTTCCCTCCAAGACCTAAGAAAAACAACTGTACTGACTTTATCTGTACTGGTCCCAGTTGTTTTGTATCTGCCTTGTCTGGTACGTTTACGTGCCAGTGCAGATAAACCCAACTTGTTCATTCATTTTGTAACGTCGGAAGTGCTAAAACTGTACCTAACTGGTGGGGAAGTATTTTATGTTCTCTGCAGAACAGTAGTATTTCAAGCATGACAGACGTTAATTTTTAACAACTGTATAATCTTTCATTGTAGCAACAGTATAGTCTTCTTAAGAGAACAAATAATCTTTCATTGTAACAATCGGATAGTGTTTTAAGGGGGAATAGTCTTCCATTGTAACAGAATCAAATAGTGTTTTAAGGGGGATATCTTTCATTGTAACAGAATCAAATAGTGTTTTAAGGGGGAAAAAATCTTCTAATGCAACAATCGTGTAGTGTTTTAAGGGGAATAATCTTTCATTATAACAGCCGTATAGTGTTTTAAGAGGGATAATCTTTCATTGTAACAACTGCATAGCTTAATCAGGAAGGAGAAACTGCCATAAGGTTTTTCAAAAATTTCTCAGTGGTCTAGAAATCACGTGTTCTAATCTTAATGCATTAACAATATATTTGTATACGTTATTGTAACTATATTATTTCTATCGGTTATAATTACCAATACACTTGTATCAGCTCGGTTACACTGGCAATATAGTTCTATCTGTCATATTAACAATATATTTGTCTCAGCTCAGTTATATTGACAATATAGTTCTATCTGTCATATTAACAATATATTTGTCTCAGCTCAGTTATATTGACAATATAGTTCTATCTGTCATATTAACAATATATTTGTCTCAGCTCAGTTATATTGACAATATAGTTCTATCTATCATATTAACAATATACTTGTGCAGGTTTTCTGTCCAAAACTACATCAAAGAAGGCATAGACCGTGTGGGATTGCGCTTGTTTTAAAAGTGAAACTTTCTTATTTTTTGCCGTGCAAATGCTCTTACGTTTTGCTCTTAATTCTGAGTGCGGACCACTCCAAGCAACTTCTGAAGCGAGCACAGCAACAATCAAGCAACATTTGAACCGAGCTTAATGAACCACTAATTATCCAACTTCTTACAACTACTCGTTGGAGAGACTTCCAACGAAAATCCTTTTCATATCCAATTCCCCCCCCCACCCCCACCCCCACAACCCTCCCACCCCCACTTCCTCTTTTGCCCCAGAGTTTGCCCGCATGTTTGAATGATGTCTGCGGTTTCTGACTGGGACAGCTGAGAAGGTAAACAAACTGATCTAGACTTGAGAAAGTACAAAGAATGGAAAACGGAAGAAGATTACAAAACGCTCAGAAAGCAAGCAGTTAAAAGGTTGCGAATTTGTTATAATAATAATAATAATAATAATAATAATAAAAAATCGACATACAGGCTGGCACCGTTATGTGGGCTGATCTCTCTCTCTCTCTCTCTCTCTCTCTCTCTCTCTCTCTCTCTCTGTGTGAACCTTAAGTGCCTAGGGCACATGGGGCTTCCGCAAGGGTTTTCCACAAATGCCTGTCCTTTGCCTTTTTTTCTGCTCTTGTCCAGATGAGCCCTCTATTGCTCAACATCCTTTCTGGTGTTCTTCTGTTGTTGTAGACTGATATACACACAAGAAAAAGAAAGAGACGGAGAGAAGAGCACACATATGGATGGTCAAAAAAGAACAAGACAGATATATTTGGGGGGAGGGGGAGGTAAACCGACAGGGTTATAGTGATAACAAAACTGACAGAAAGACTGAGAGCCGAATAGATGGATGTATAAATGGATAAAACAGTGGACACATGGACAGACAGACAAACAGGCAGGTGGAACTGAGGTCGGGCGGATTTCCAACGAGACAGACAGACAGACAGACAGACAGACAGGTGGAACTCTGGACGGACGGACGGACGGAGGGAACTTCCAATGAAGTAGACAGACAGAGACAGAAGTTGCCCAAAGATCTTAAGCATGTATAGAAATTCTACAGAGTCGTTTTTTTTTTAATGCATTACATTTTCCTACAAGACCATACAGAACAGTGTAAGACGACACGAGAACTTGTTCACTTGCCATACTTGACTGGCGGGTATTTGTGTGTTTAGCAGATGGTTTATTTTGGTTGGGCGGTTGTACGCATGGTTGTTTCAGTGGCTGGTTGCTTATTTGCGTGGTTATCTTTTGGTTGTTCTTTCAGTAACTGCGATCTCTGTTGCTGCTAGCGTGATAGTGAAACTCTGGAAACACGTACTCAGCTGCCTGCAGGTGGAGTTGATTTTTAACTGCTATGCGTCTAAGAAACTCCTCTCCCTGGAGGCTACGGCAGCGTGGGGGTGGGAGAGAACATCTCAACCGTAAACTTGTTGGTCAAATCCTCGCTGGTCGAAATCTGTTCCCACAGGCTCTGCCCAGAGACGTGATTCTGCTTTGTTGTTGTTGTTGTTGTTGTTGTTGCTGTTGTTGTTGTTGCCAGCTCTGCTTTGCTGGTCCTCCAGAGCACGCCTGGCCTTAAACCACACCATGATATCTACGGGTCTCACCAGACTGTCAGCTCCTGACAAGTCACACGCTTCCCAGGCTGACTTGCAAAGTCTTCGCCGTGTACTGTGAACTTTGGTGTTATGACATCAGCCAAGATTTTGGGCGCTTGGGGGTGCGGACCACTCCAAGCAACTTTTGAAGCGAGCATAGCAACAGTCAAGCTACATTTGAACAAATGGAGACTTAAGATCCAGGCTGGGTTTCGCGGACGCTCTGGGCGTGAATGTGATGATTTTGTTGGGAATTTGTGATGACTATGCTTGACTGATGCCGCGGCTTTCACTGAACAGCGGATAAAAGTTGGTCAAGACCCCCGTGGTCCTCCATGTGACACTCTGATACCGGCTCTTTAACTCTGACTAACAACTCCACATGTTCCGAAAGACCATTTCCTCTATCTTTCTCCAGGTCGTCAAGTAAGCTACCAAAGCCCACTCCCTGTCCGATATCCTACATTTTAATAATCGCAACGGCGTTAGCTGTAAAGAATACGTTTTAGAAAGAAATCCAACAAAACTAGTGTTTAAACTGCCAAAAGGATCTCAATGTTCTATATTAATATAGGTCATTCTATCTTTGTTTTCATTCATATTTTTTACATAGCACTCATGTGATGTTATATTTTATCTACAATCTCTATTTCTTTGTCCTGTGTGTTTTTTCTATGATTAAGGCTCACGCCGAAACGTTACAACTGTGTACTTGTTAAGTAATAAAATTGTCCCTATTTCTTTTTTCCTACTTTATACATCTTGTTATCATAGCTTTACTGCGGTGGCTTTGTGTTTAGATACATACTGGGTTTTATATACTTATACATTAATTGTTCGCATGTAACTATATATTAATATATATACTGGGAGAATCTGTTAGCATTTTTCATCCCTGCTTAAAATAAATACTCCATTCCAGCAATATTCTCTTTCATTCAGACATTTATTTTTAACCTTATTTATGTTCTGGCATCAGAAGCTAAATATCTTTCATGTGACGTGTCCTTTTCAGAAGTCTGTCCCTCTCTGTTGCCTCCCTGAATGCAATGTGGTCTTGCGCCAAATTGGGCGGCGTCTCACAGTGACATATTCAGACTTTTCACGATGACCCGAGTCCACCTGCTGCGAGGTGGCCCCTTTTCCCATTTTGCTGGGCATTATGTCTTCTAGTGTCAACCTTTCCTGGCTGTTGTGCCTCTTGTGATGTGCCCGAAGTGTCTCAGCTTTCTTATTTTTATGGTATTTACGAGCCAGTTTTCCGCGATACCTAATTTCGCTGACGCCGAAATATTGGATGTTGTATGTTTTTCATGTATACATTCTCATCTTACTTTCATACTTTCTGCCATTTGTTTTTTTTCCCACTTTCCTCATTCTCTCTGTCGTTTTGTAAAACTGAATTATACACCTCTGTCTACATTTATTGCTAATCCCATTAATATCTCTTTAGTTAATTATCTTTCTATCCACGATATTCTAAGTGCCCTTCTATAAGCTAAATATACGAAGAGAATTTATATACGAATATATAAATAACTTGTAGGTAGGTAGGCATATATGTATGTAGGTAGGTGAGTGGGAGGGTGGGTAGGTGGATAGACAGGCAGACAGACAGATGGACGGACAGAGACGGACAGAGGGAGTCCGTGATGTCAAACGAAAGTTTAATAAATCTTTGACTTAGACTGGAAAAGGTTGGATTTGTTATATATAGACTGCCAGAGTCAGTACTCGCTGCTAAATATGGAAGAAATTTAACCACTTGGAACGAATTTTCGTTGGACAAATTTATGAAAAACAATTTTTTTAAAAAAACTACACTAAAGACAGTGTAAACTCTGTCGGCTATCATGGAAAACAAAATACAAGGAATATGAACTTTCCCTAACTCTCAAGCTACCATAAATCGTTTACCTGGTCCTGAAAAAAAAAACTCCATTTATCGTGTTTCGTTTCGTAGGAATTAGTAATTTTAAACTGTCATAACCACTTTGAAAAAAAAAAGGCTCAGCATCATTACCAGCTAAGACAAGGCCATCATGATGGATGATAAAAAAAAAACTGTTCGTGGATCACTAGTGCTGTTTGGTGATAAAAGAGTTAAATGAAAACCTCAGTCTCACCTTGAAAATATTCCGACAGAAACAATTCAAGAAAGTCCGTAAGAACGAGTGAATCTGTTAACCCTTTAGCTACAAACCACCATTTTCGATGGATTAACATTTTTGTTTTATAAAATAAAATCACCGCGACATTTTTTTAAAAGCTGGGAAATGATGCAGATCCTTATTTTTAGCATAAGCAGCAGTTCAAAATTATGAACGCCAGACTAGAGAAGAAAATCATAAGAAAAGTGAATTTATTTTTCATTCTTTGACAAGCCATTTAAGCGACTCATCAGGAGAAGTCAGCGGAAAAGATGAAAAAAAAAAAAAAGATGACCCCATTTATGGGAACAATAAACAGACTAAAAGAACAAGAGCTTTCACGATGCAAAAGAAAACGTTTCTAGAAAGCTGTCAAACAGTTTCCCTGTTGGTAATCTGGACTAAGAAACAATAAAATGATGACATTCATTCATTCCTTTGCATGTCCCTTGCGGAACTTTGCCTCCCAAACAGCACTCCTGTAGGCCTCTCGGTTGTGAGCAAGATGGCCTGCTGCTGCTGCATCCATTTCCAGATCATCAACGATGTCTTGCAGCCGTCTTCGTTTCGGTCTTCCTCTTTTTCTTTTTCCCATTATGTATCCTTCCAATACGGTCTTCTCTAAACTATCATGACGTTTAATGTGTCCAAAATATTTAAGTTTTCTCTCTTTAATGATGACACACAACAAAAATATGTTATACGGTCAAGATATAACAGTTAGCTATAAAGCGAAATGGAATAAATACAGCCATCCACCTCGGTTTTGACTGGGAGTCCCGCTGTAAGTCGAATGTGGTCGTACATAGTGTAACAACTTTCAGTTAGGTAAAGGAAAACCTGTTTCCATGCCGTTAAGGCATATTGTTAGGCCCTATTTTCAACGACCTCCGGCACAAGAAAGTCTGATGTGGTCAGTATCACGCCTGGACGCTTTACCTTCCCAGTGTACCCATTTTCAGAGGCTGGGTCAACCCTGGGGCCCCTTTTTTTTTTTGTAGTGTGTACCAGAAAAAAATCCCACTGCTGGAAAAATACCACCAAATTAATAAACCGAGCGCCTAACCACTCAGCTAACCGGGCCGCCTGGTTTCAACTGCACATAAATATATATATATACACATACACCCATGTGCACACATTGTGTACTCTCAAAATGACCTTGTTCATCTTCTTCTCCTGTCTTGTGGTGAATTTATACTGTATACAGAACAGCAAATGTTTGTAAATTAATCTCAGAATGAATGACAAGACATTCAACAGTCACATGGGGCTTGGGCTGTAGGTACGAATAACCGTAGATCGAGCGATCGTAAGTCGGGCACGACTGTATACATATAACTGCTTACACAAAGCACTAATTGGACATCAAAATGCCAGAAAAGAATATCACGCAGAAAATGTTCTTCTTCTGATATTAAACGCCTCTAACAGAAGCCTACAACTCCGTACCTATTTTAATACCGATTAACACTGCATTCACGATGGCCACATGAACATTCACGATGGCCACATGAACGCAAACGCGACCCTGTATACCTGAATGGAAGAACAGTAACTCCTGTCCAGAATATCGCGCCCAAGTTAATGGTCAATGTGAAATCCATTTTGGACATCTGACCCACATTATACAGACTCCCAGATTCATCTGGCACCTCACATGTGACCTAGTTTTGTTTAGCAACAAATGAATTCCAGGTTTAGACTTAGTAAACAAGCAAAAGACCTTTTGATATTCACAGGTTCCGGAACAATTTATAGATCTCGTGGGAAAAGTAAAGGCCAGAAGGTTGGCAGGAAATATCGCTGTAGTAAGGTAGATTGTGGCACGTTATTCCACGAGATTTAGCAACACGCATACATATATACAGCGCTGAGACAATCGAGAAATTATAGTAGTATAAGTCTGGCTGAAACTAGCAAGTCTACAAGTCTGGCTGAAACTAGCAAGTCTAGTATAAGTCTGGCTGAAACTAGCAAAGTCCACAGAACCACCTCACAAAGAAAAGGATAAAGTTTACAAAGCATGAAAATTTCTCCTAGAAATCAATCTCTGATCACGGATAAGAAGGATAATACAAAGATACAAATGGAAAACATATCTAGTTTACCTTCAGCCTTTGTTATATAGTTTTATCTACTAAGGATATCTCGCATGCTATCTTTCCACATTATCCTGAATAACTTTCTGCATCTGGGGACTTTGCTGATGTAGACCTTCCAGACAAATGTCCAAACCATTTCATTCCTCTGGCTTTCTTTGCGTCATCATGACTGTTATGTCATCATTTTTGTTTTCGATTTTTTCGTTACTTTTCCTGTCTTTGATTCCCTGTAGCATTCCGCTCTCCGCTAGTACACTTTGGGCCTGGCTAAAGAGGCAGGGACCGCCACAGTATTCGAGGCGTGGAGCCTGCTAAAGAAGTACTGCACACTCCGTGATTTTAGCCCCATTCAGAGACTTCTTACATCCTTCCCGTGCCGTTAAACGTCACACAGGACCCGCATGGTAGTTCGCCACGATGTCCTGTCTTCGGCGAGTTTTTCAACCTCATCAAGGGATGATATGCCCACTGAATTGGCTTCTCTTAACAATGTCCTCTTTAGAGTTTCACGTGGTCGACCTCTTTTTCTTCAGCCTGTTGTGTTCCATTTGATAACTTGTTTGGGGATCCTCTGATTGTTTCTTCTCATCACAAGACCGACATGTGTCCATCTTCTTTTTCTGATCAACCATGAGACAGGTTGTTGTTTGCTCATCTGTCTCATCTCAGAGACTGGAAAAGAATAAAAGCCGCCGTTACCTGCTCCCAAACCAACAGGAAGCTGTGCTTCAACATCTTCACTGCATTCAGCCTCATGGAACATCTCCCGGTTTCAGGGGGATAGAAGAAGAAGAAGAAGATGAAGAAGAAGAAGAAGAAGATGATGATGATGAAGAAGAAGAAGAAGATGATGATGATGATGAAGATGATGACGATGAAGATGATAATGAAGATGATGATTCTGACAATGATGATGATGATGTTGATGACGAGCATGTTAGCATGAATACGAAGTTCATAAACTAGCTCTTTGCTATCATGTAAATGTCCAAATGTTTCAATAAAGGGACAACCTGACCGGCTAATTTGTTGACCCCCGTAGATTCTGTACTCCATCGCTTCATCAAATCCTCCATCAGATGTCGGAATGTTTCCAGTGTATCCCATACCTTTTACGTGTTGAGGTACACTGTTATCAATTCTTATTTTGTATTCTCTGAGCGCTTTACTTACTGTCAGTATGTAACTTCTGTTTTGTCTACACTAATCTTCATTTGCAATAGATAGCGGGTTCTAAGATTGTCTGCACCAGTGTTTCACACGCTTGTTCGAGCTGTCGCCCCCTTTTTCTCTCAGTCCACATCCTCCACGCCCCTCCCCCTCCCCCAACTTATGTACTACTCATTCAATGACCTTTTAACTAGGATATGAATTATACAATTACAAACCAGCAAGCTGATCAATTTATTTAACAATACGAAGGGGTACATTTTATAACTCCCCTACTGCCATTATTTTCTCAACTTTTAATGTTATAGACGAGTTTCGTGTAAGGACACAAGTTTCTCAACATCAGATTGAGAAGTGCTAAGAAGGAAGGTTGTGACAGAAGGACTACGGAAAAGGTGCACGCCGATTTGGCAGGAATTGCAAATTGTGCACCAAATAGTCAAGAAAAGAAAAGGGGCTAAAGAGTACACTTAGATGCTGAAAGACTTAGTAGTAGGACGGTAGGACGCCACTAGACTCTTTTATTTTTTAGGTCTCTTTTCTCAAGTCATCAGATCAAAAATGGAATACATTTCCCCTGCAGAATTATAAGTTTCCTTGCCTTGTCCTCTTTGTTCTTTTCCTAAAAAAAAACAAAAAAAAACAGAGGCTAGTAGTGTCCTACAGTGCTACTACTAAAGTTACTCAGTATCTAAATGTACTTTCTAGGCCCTTTCGTCATTACCCGCTCCTTTTCTTTTCTTTTCTATTTGGTGCGCAATTTGCAATTCCCGCCAAATCGGCGTGCACCTTTTCTTTAGTCCTACTGTCACAAAGGTATCAATGCCTCTGTCTGCTGCTTCGTTTTCCCTCAACGTAGTTCCCCCCCCCCCAACTGCTCCCTTTTATTACACTCCCCCACCCCCATTGACCCTTTTACTTTCACCGTCCCCGGTCCTTTCCAACACCAACGGGGGGGGGGGGGGCGTTATCACCCACTGTGGGAAACACTGATCTACACTTTGCTAAAGTTGTTTACATCCCTACAGAACAGCCATCTGACCTTGGCAAATACAAGAACTTTTTTCTATACTTTTCTGTATCTGTTCTCCATTAGCCTTCTCCTCCTCCCCCCTCCCTCCCCCATTCCTCTTCCCCCATCTCTTCCAAACGATGCTCTGTACATTTTGAGTTATTATATTATCTTTGCTTCAAACACTAAAGGTTGCGTACTTGAGCTTTTGTATGTTACTGCAGCATAGATTCAAGAACGATAATACCTCTGCGTTGAACGAACGTTCCTGCGCGCGTCTGCACCAATAAACGAGGGGCTGTAATTGTCTCCTTTGCGAGGAAGGCTCATAAAACACAGCGTTAATAATCCGACAAGCATGCAAATAATCTAACCAAAAAAAAAAAAAAATAAGTAAATAATAACACATATTTAGCCCCACATCCCATTTTCCTATAACAGCTCGGTGCCAAATTCTGGTGGCAAAAAACTTATGAGGAATTTGTATTCTTTGTTATATAAGCTTATGCTTTGTTATGTTGCTGCAGTCAAGAGTTCAGAAAACATATACAGTTAAGATAAGTTTCATCCTGGCATGTTGCTCTTACATATCTATTTAATATGTTTACTACCTGTTTCTTTTCATATCTTCCTTGGCCGGGTTTCCTATTTTTACCAATATCCTCCTTGGTTGTTTATTCTGCCTATTTTATCAGTATTCTCTTTGGCTGTTTATTCTGCTTATTTTATCAGTATTCTCCTTGGCTGTTTATTCTGCCTATTTTATCAGTATCCTCCTTGGTTGTTTATTCTGTTTATTGTATCAGTATCCTCCTTGGTTGTTTATTCCGCTTATTTTATAAATATCCTTCTTGGTTGTTTTTTTCTGTCCCTATTTTATCAATATCTTTCTTGATTCCTTTTTCTGCCTGTTTTATCAATGTCCTCCTTGGTTGTTTTTTCTGCATACAATTATCAATATCAGCTGTAGAAATGGGTACCCGACTTCTACTGGAGTTGGGGAAGGAGAGGCGGCCAGGCGTGATACTGACCGTATCACCCTCTAGTGTGCTGACAGGTCGAAGAAAATATGGGCACTAACACCATATCCTTATGTGCCTCTAAGGCGTGAGAGAGTTACCTTTACCTTATTATCAATATCCCTCTTGATTGTGTTTGCTGCCTACTATTATCAATATCCCTCTTGGTTGTGTTTGCTGCCTACTATTATTAATATCCCTCTTGGTTTTGTTTCCTGCCTACTATTATTAATATCCCTCTTGGTTTTGTTTCCTGCCTACTATTATTAATATCCCTCTTGGTTGTGTTTCTTGCCTACTATTATCAATATCCCTCTTGGTTGTGTTTGCTGCCTACTATTATTAATATCCCTCTTGGTTTTGTTTCCTGCCTACTATTATTAATATCCCTCTTGGTTTTGTTTGCTGCCTACTATTATTAATATCCTTCTTGGTTGTGTTTGCTGCCTACTATTATTAATATCCCTCTTGGTTGTGTTTGCTGCCTACTATTATTAATATCCCTCTTGGTTGTGTTTGCTGCCTGCTATTATTAATATCCCTCTTGGTTGTGTTTGCTGCCTACTATTATTAATATCCCTCTTGGTTGTGTTTGCTGCCTACTATTATTAACATCCCTCTTGGTTGTCTTTGCTGCCTACTATTACCAGTATCCTCCTTGGTAGTTTTTACTGCCTACTATTACCAGTATCCTCCTTGGTAGTTTTTGCTGCCTACTATTACCAGTATCCTCCTTTGTAGTTTTTGCTGCCTACTATTACCAGCATCCTCCTTGGTAGTTTTTACTGCCTACTATTACCAGTTTCCTCCTTGGTAGTTTTTGCTGCCTACTATTACCAGTATCCTCCTTGGTAGTTTTTGCTGCCTACTACTATCAATATCGTCGTTTACTGTGCTTGCTGCCTTTATATCAGTGTCTGCCTTGGATATTTATTTAACATGTCTACCCATATCTTCATTTGTGACTTTTTTTTCCTTTCTCACAACCTATTGGTGTATGCTTCAGCAGTTTTTGTTAATATTTCTCTTGACTTTATTTTTAATCTGGTAATCTTGTCCTCAACTTGGCTGCTTAACTGAAAAACAAAAATTCTTGACAGACTGACTTAACCATCTCTTCGTGCACTTCCGTTGTCTCTATCGTTGCTATGGCTACCGAGGATTGGCTCAACCGACCTGTGTGCCTCAGCGAGGAGACGCAGAGAGAACAATATGTCCTCCAGAGGGGCCAGCTTCACGGCCCACTATGGCAGAGGTTTCGGCCAGACCCCCAACTCTGTACAGGAAGTGTACGCCTGAACGTCGGAGAAACTGACGCACATGCGCGATAGATTTGCATAGATGTCCGAGCTAAAAACGAAGAAGAAGAACTAGATCTTTGTATCTGCTTATGCACAAAGGAGGCACTCGTCACCATTCAAAAAGAATTTTTAAAAAACAGGAAGAATAAAAGAAAACAGTATCAGTATCAGAATGATATAACATACAATTTTACTTGTAGGTTACTTGGTAACTTTCAAAAATAGAAAGACCACCATAGGGACACTCAGTTCGTTACGAAGTTTCTTTGCACGTGGATGTTCAGCAACGGCAGAAATGGTTACAGGCAATACCATGTAGAGGGGGTGAAGACCCTGTCCTATTAGGCAATCAGCGACCCATAGCTGATGTGCTAGCGTCAGGGTTAGTGAACAATAGCTGATCAAGACCCTGTCGCACCTCTCCGTTGGTACCTCCAGTAATAGTCACAGCCTTGATAACGGGACAGAGATCGTCGTAGTCCCCATGGTGGTGGAGTCTGCTAAAGAAGCAGTGCACACCTCCCTGTTTTTTAGCTGTACTGCGGGAATGAAAAAATAACCGCCATAACCCGCTCCCACGCCGATACGATGCTGTACGTCAACACCTTCACAGCATCGGCTGCAAAGAAAAACAGCTCGCAGTTACAGGGAGACAGTACAAGTACAAGCAAATACCATGTAGAAGACACTAATTATGAACATTCATTCTATGACAAGACATTTGTGTAAGATTTATCTTTTAATGTCACAGCAATTAAATGTATACAAAAGGATCTATCAGCCATGCTTCTAAAGATAGACTATCTGGTCCGTATAGGTCTCTTTCACTCTCTCTCTCTCTCTTTCTCTCTCCTTATGTACCTTGGAATCTTCCTACAGGCAAGGATAAATCCTTCTCCCAAGTGCACCTCGCCTGCACTTTCTGCCATAGCAAGCATTACAAACACGCGAAAGGATTTGTCAACTCATGGCCACCACTAGACGAAGAATTTCCTCTTGTTTACCTGCGCCTACAAGCGAAATATCCTAGCCAATACCAAAACTGTTGACAAGACAGAACAAACATCCAGACTTTACTCCAGTTTCACCTTTTTAAAAATGTAATAATTTTTGAGCTCCGTTTTGTGAATGTCACAAAATCCATACTTTATTTGCAACGTCCCAAAGAAATATGTCAGATGAGGTATGGACAGTCTCCTGAATTAAATAACACGAACAGGACTGAAGTAATGACAGCAAGAACGACTGACGTAAGCACTATCCTCTAGATACGAGAAGACAAAGCACCAACCATTGCGACATGTAGTATCAGTTGTTTTTTTCTCTTCTAAAAACTGATGCTTGTAGAACGAAGTACCTTGTGCACTTGTCGTATCTCGCAAAGCATGATTTTGAGAAAAGAAAAATGAGGTCACACAAACTCTGAAATTCAGCTGTTATAAACGAAACTCTCTTTAGGATGGTAATTCAAGTGTAAGAATTACAAACACATACTACATCCTGTCATTTCTTCTACAAATTCATGCTGTATTTCTGCTCTTTCCTTCTTAATCTTGTCATTGGTTCTTCTCTTTTATACCCCCTTATAAGTCATGTGACTCGTCATGAAATACATGTAGTTCGAAAACCTCCAGACTGTTGGGTTTCATTTTTTTTTTGTTTTTTTGTGGTAACTATTTTGGTAATGCAGCATCACGGATTTAATGAGAAATATGACGTCTTTAGAAAACACTTTTTCTGGTATGTCTTGTTATAAAAAAAAACGCTATAAAAGCAAGGACTGCATCGGTCTTAAACTTTGCACAGAAACTTCTTCTTCTTCTTCTTCACTCTCTGGCTTGCCAACCCTGGCACTAGTATGCCAGCTATAGGTCGCTGATGGCCAAATCGGACAGCGTCGTCGTATAGTCTCTGTATTACAGTAATCCATTGCAGCAATAAAAGTCCATAAAAGCTAACATGGGATAGTAGACATTGTCAATATACGAGGCTGAGTTATAAATGAAAGTCTTAATTTTTTTTCCCATACTTCACTGAAGCAAATATGTTATGCAACTGCATTACTGTCCTACACGGATTCCAATACTTTCGATGCAAGTCCTCCAGCGCTTACAAAGTGCATGGATTCCTGCAGAGAAAAAAAAAAACACTGATCTTCTGGTCGAGTGCGTAGCCACTCATAAGTCGCCTGCTGTACCTCTTCTTCTGACCTAAATGTCTTTCCGCTCATCGTCTCTTTGAGTGGTCCAAAAATGCAGTAATCACTTGGAGCTAGGTCTGGTGAATATGTTAAATGTGGAGGACACTCAAAGTACAAGTCCATCACGATGCGTTCAGATTCTGCAATCGACTTTTAGTGTGCCCGATTCGGACGAGCTGAGTCAGGTACAGAGCATTCAGACTACTTCGGAACTTCCTACTCCACTCATAAACTTGCTGCGATGAAGAGACATGCACCATCGTACTGAATCTTCTTCATTCGCCGATGTATCTGAGTGGGTGCCACAGCGCCATTGCTCAAGAACTGAATGGCAGAACACTGTTCCATTTGCAAAATATCTCTAGAGAAGCGGCATCTCTCCAGCTGAGCATCTTGACACTGCTACTGCTACTGACATCGTACCAGGACACTGATATTACACGCATATTGCCAGAGGATATGTAACTAGCTGACATCGTGCCAGGACACTGATATTACACGCATATTACCAGAGGATATGTAACTAGCTGACATCGTGCCAGGACACTGATATTACACGCATATTGCCAGAGGATATGTAACTAGCTGACATCGTGCCAGGACACTGATATTACACGCATATTACCAGAGGATATGTAACTAGCTGACATCGTGCCAGGACACTGATATTACACGCATATTGCCAGAGGATATGTAACTAGCTGACATCGTGCCAGGACACTGATATTACACGCATATTGCCAGAGGATATGTAACTAGCTGACATCGTGCCAGGACACTGATATTACACGCATATTGCCAGAGGATATGTAACTAGCTGACATCGTGCCAGGACACTGATATTACACGCATATTGCCAGAGGATACGTAACTAGCTGACATCGTGCCAGGACACTGATATTACACGCATATTGCCAGAGGATATGTAACTAGCTGACATCGTGCCAGGACACTGATATTACACGCATATTGCCAGAGGATATGTAACTAGCTGACATCGTGCCAGGACACTGATATTACACGCATATTGCCAGAGGATAATGTCCTATATTCTCCAGTACAGTTTGCTAGGAGGGTAATGACCATGTCTTCTTGAGTACTGCGTGCTAGGATGGTAATGTTCTATTTTCTTGAGTGCTTCTTGCTAGTAGGGTAATGCTCTATCTTCTTGCGTACTGCTTGTTAGTAGGATAATGCTCTATCGTCTTGAGTTCTGCTTTGGAATGTCATAACTGACTGCATCATCATCATCATCATCACAGAAGAAGAGAGAAAAGCTCTCTCTTTCTACCAAGGCTGGAGTTGCCTAATCAGCAACAGCACTATCAGTCAAGCAATATTTCTAGTACTTATTATGAAAGCACGCACATGTTCTATGGATTTCTTCCATATAAAAAGCTGTAAATGAGTGCTCCCGCAGTACCCGAAAGGTTAAAAAAAAACGATGATGAAACCCAACGAATGGGTACAAAGATATTACTCCTAGCACTAGCGTAGTCTGTAAGTGATTTGGGCGCCATGGCGTATTCACTGTGGATTCCAGGAGTCAAGATGAAGGGCTCGGCAATGAAAGTGGCTGCCAGCTTCAATATATTGTCAAGTGGTAGACTACTATATTTTAATAGGAAACGAGGCCTCCAAGTGGGAAACATATAGCGACGTATAAATTTCTGTGGGAGAAAACAAGGAACTTTCCTCCTGCAACTTAGGATACAGGGGTAAGTTACAAGCAAAGTCTAGCATCCATTACTGAGAGATAATGATCCACCAAACATATGCAGTCCTTACGTGTGGAAATGAAATCCGGGAAGGATCGTTCTTTCGTCTTTTTCTGTCAAGGAAGATTCCATAAAAGACTGATTCACAGGGCACAAAAAAGCATTCACATAACTAATGGCACGATGCTCAGCTAACAAGAAACATTCGTTAAACTATCACATCAGCATTTTTTTTAAATGGAAGACACTTTAAAGAAGACACTTTAAAGAAGACACTTTAAAGAAGACACTTTAAAGAAGACACTTTAAAGAAGACACATGCTACAAACTGGAGATTTTTGTAGTCAGGATAGGATGAATACAAAGAATATGACGGGCACAAAGGACATGATGAAGACAAACAATATGACGAGGACAAAAGACATGACAAGGAAAATGGACATGACTAAGACAAAAGAAAATGATGAGGACACAGGATATGACCAAGACAAAAGGACATGACGAGGACAAAGGACTTGACTAAGAGGAAAAAGATATGACGAGGGCATAGGATATGATTAAGACAAAAGGACACGATGATGAAAAATGACATGACGACGACAAAGTACATGACCAAGACAAAAGGCCATTACGTGACTAAGATAAAAGGACATGACGAGGACAAAAGACATGATTAAGGCAAACAGACATGACGAGGACAAAAGACACGAATGAGACAAAAGGACACGATTAAAACAAAAAGACATGATTAAAACTACAAAGGACATGACTAAGGCAAAAGGACATGATTAAAACAAAAAGACATGATTAAAATTACAAAGCATATGACTAAGACAAAAGGACACGATTAAAACAAAAAGACATGATTAAGGCAAACAGACATGACGAGGACAAAAGACACGAATGAGACAAAAGGACACGATTAAAACAAAAAGACATGATTAAAACTACAAAGGACATGACTAAGACAAAAGGACACGATTAAAACAAAAAGACATGATTAAAACTACAAAGGACATGACTAAGACAAAAGGACACGATTAAAACAAAAAGATAATGATAAAAAATACAAAGGACATGACGAGGACTTAGGGCATGGCCAGAATAGTGATGGACTACCCAGTGTACTTTTTCAAGAATGTGAAGAGCAGAACTTGATTCACTCTCAGCACTCTTCTAATGTGAAAAAAAAATTAATGTTACGGAATAGATGGAGAAGCCTCGAAATTGGACGGATAAAAATGGATTACGACCTTGGAACGTCAAAACTATTATGAGATTTGGAACATGGAATATAAGATTATGAGAAGAATCGTTGGGCCCATAAAAGATACCAACACTGGAGAATGGAGAGCTAGAAAGAACACTGAACTGAACAGCTTATTTAAATCCTAACGAATTATAAATGTCGTGAAACTGAACAGACTATGCTGTGTGGGCCATGTGGAAAGAATGGAAGAGAACAGTGAAACGAAAATTATGTCTGCACAAGAGATGAGGGAAACAAGATCAAGGAGTAGACCAAGACAGAGATGGAAAGACGACATAGAATAGGATATAAAAGAAATTGGTGTCACCAACTGGAGAGAGAAGATTAGGAATAGAGAGGAATGGAGGCGAACTTTATCTGAATGAATCTTAATGGCTCGGAAAGCTAAGAAAAAGAAAAAGGAGGAGGAGGAGGAGGAGGAAGAAAACATCCAAATAATCATAAACCTCCACTTTAGACGAGGGCTCTGACGAATTTGTTTATCTCTCCCCCACGACTATAGTTCTGGGCCCATTCTTCGGGCAGCCTTCTCTCTCCTCTCCATCCACTTCTCGACCTCATTAGCAAATGCTCACCAGAGCGGGCAGCATCATCAAATTATTCTTACAGCGAGATGCCGTCTGCAGCGATCATGATGACGCGTGCCATTGGTGATGTTACTGCTGTGGTTTTACTGCTGTTATTATCACTGTCGCTATGTAAATAGTTTGTTTATGGAACTCAAGCCACTGCGCATGTCCACTGACCTTTGCACTACCACGAATAACTGACTAGGAACCACGAATAACAGACTTGGAATATGTAATACAAACTGAGGATGATTTCAACCGTCTGGCTGGCTAAGTCTGTGGAGCATGAGCTTCTTAATATAGGTGTTATGGGTTCGAACCTCACTAGTGGCGGGGTTGTGTTTTGTTTTTTTTTTTACGTTTTAAGGTTATGTTTTAGATTATGACAATATTTATTTGTCCTTAATAAGAACAATTATACTTTTTTAACTTTTAGAAAAAAAATATATATAGCAATTTAGCATGTCCACTGATCGTTTGACCCGGACCAAGTAAACGTTCCACCCCGAATTCGGTTAGGACCCTGGCTAATCTGTCCTGGAAGAAGTAAACGTCACACCCTGAATTCGGTTAGGACCCTGCCCCCACTGTCCGCCCTGTTTCGACTCAGGGGCAGGGATTAGGGAAAAGAGCTAAAGAAATTGGCTTGAAGTACCTTCCCCAAATGGAAGTGTTATTTGTTGACAATGTTAGTGGCATGGGGTCAAAGGCCGTGGAAATGTAGGTCACACAAAGTGCGAATAGCATGTGTACATAGAATCAGCCTAATACTATAATGTGACCGTCACATTGTTAATCTAATGTGACACTGTTGCGGGTCCTTATGCCGCCCTTGTTATCTTCATCATTGTATTCAATAATTTAACCACCCAAATGTCACATTCACTGCCAAAATTTCTTCTTTCATTATCCCCACACTCACTCATTGTTATCTGCTCTCACTTTCCTTCTATCTTTCCTCCGTTGCGTTTTACTTTCTATTCATTTCTCGTGTTTATTCTTCCAGTATTCCTCCAAGTATTTAACCTTTTGAACCCTGCGCAGACAACTGTCCCTTCTTGCATACACTGATTGTTCTTTGTCTAACATTTAATCTTTTCTATCACTTACGCTCTCTTTTTCTAAACAAAACCCAATAAAGAAAAGGAAGTTAAAAAAAGAAAACTACAATCAAGTACTGAAAACATCAGTTTTTTTTTTTAATAGAAAGAGAAACGGAGAAGAAAAATCACGGTCAGTCTAACGAGCTGACGTGACAGAAAGTCACCAGAGAAGCTGATAGGAAACATCCATGAATTGAGGCATATGAAGAAGAACTGACCAAATAGACTACAACCAAGGCATCTGATGATGATGATGACAGAACTGAATATAAAAACTCCTCACCTGATTCACTTTTATAAGCGTTTTAAAAGAATAGTTTCAGCAACAATCTTTCAAACGGAAAGACATAAGCAAATAACTTCACTACCTCGTAGCAACTTGCTGATGGCAAGTGCACAAACGAAATAGAATCGCCAAGTAAGGCAAAAGCAGCTTTTCCCGATATGAAGAAGACACTAACAAATATGAAGATGTCCTTAAAAGTCAGTGACAGTGCATGCACAATGCTATATAGAACCAATATTGCTATATGCTTGTGAAACCTGGACAACCAACAAAAAAAGATGACAAAGAAATTTGAAAGCAACAACGATGTAGTTTTGTAGAAAGATGCAACAAATACCATGGACAGACAGAAAAAAAAACAAATGAAGAGATCTTCAAAGAAGTTCCAGAACAACGAAAACTAGTTAAAATGATAAAGGATAAAAAGACAGTCATCAACATTTCTCGGAGATGTCTTGGAGAAGACGGAAGTTACAAAACCTGGCAATGACTGGAAAATTCAAAGGAAGAAAAGAGGAGAAGAAAGCCAAGAGAAGAAATATCTAAACGGACTGACCAAGTGACATGGAAGAAGAAAAAAAGCACCGAATTAATCGGGAACATCAAAGACAACACAAAACGCGGAAACATGATGGCCAACTCTACCAGGCACGGCATATATATATATATATATATATACACACACACACTCATCTGGTGGTGCTGGGTGTAGGTCCAGCAGCGGAATTTTTTCAGGTACACACCAAAAAAAAAAAGCCCCAGGGTCCACCACCCAGCCTCTAAAAATGGGTACCATAGAAATCTAGCGCTGGGTATGATACTGACCACATCAGAGTTTCATGTACCGAAGATCATGGAAATGCAGGCCTAAAACCGTACCCCGTATATATATATATAATATATATATATATATATATATATATATATAGAACCACAAAAATAAGATTTTTAAGGGCATGCATCTTTCCTATCGCAACATATGCCTGTGAGACCTGGACACTTAACAAAACAGCTGAGAAGCACATAAATGCCTTTGAATGTAAATGCTATAGAAGAGTTCTCCAGATATCGTGGACACAAAAAAGAACAAATATATCTATACTACAAGAGCTTAATATTGAAGAAGGCTGGCTAGTAAAGAGGATTAAAGAGAGAAAACTTAAATATTTTGGCCACATTAAACGTCATGATAATTTAGAGAAGACCGTATTGGAAGGATACATAATGGGAAAAAGAAAAAGAGGAAGACCGAAACGAAGATGGCTGCAAGACATCGTTGATGATCTGGAAATGGATGCAGCAGCAGCAGGCCATCTTGCTCACAACCGAGAGGCCTACAGGAGTGCTGTTTGGGAGGCAAAGTTCCGCAAGGGACATGCAAAGGAATGAATGAATGAATATATATATATATATATATATAATATATATATATATATATATATTATATATATATATATATATGCACGGGAAGGATATAAGATATATATATATATAAACTGCAAGAACTGAATAATCACAATTCATATCTTTGTGCTATATCTCAAAGAACCTTACACTTTTCCCCATCTCACCCGCTGCACTTTCTACTAGACTAAACACTCTTACCGTCACAAATGTATCAGACATTGTTTCCAAGTTGTTTAAGGGGGGGGGGGGGCAGCAGGCGGATTTCGATTGCATTTGTTACCTCTAGTGGCAAAGAAACGAACCAAATTTTTCTTCCTTCGAAGCTTTTCATTTCCAAGAAAATGCAACACCTTAAGATATCTTGGCCTTCCAAAGACAGAAGTTTGACCAATAATGAAATGACGAGCGTTGTATAACGCTTACTCAACTCCGCGTGGACTAAACTGACACTATCAGAGGGCTCCCGGGTTTTTGTTACATAGGACACTTTCGTGGCGTTTCAGGTGAAGTAAATCAGTGGTTCTCAATCCGTGCTCCGGGGCTCATCACTGCATTAATGATCTGGTATTAAGTGTCACCTGTTGTATGTTTTGTATTAAAAACAAATAAAAGTTTATGGCATTATAACATTACACATAAGATTTTAGTCTGAAACAGTTTGGAAAGTAGTCCTTGGGTATAAAAAAGGTTGGGAATCACTGGTTTAAGACAAAATATTTTACTTTGTAGAGATTACTAGGAGTGAAAAGTAATATACATTTTTCGCTTTATGAAAAATTGTGAGAAGAGCGGAAAAAATAAAAACAGCTCTCCTTCGGGAAAAGATAAATATAGCTATCCTTCAGGAAAAGATAAAAACAGCTCTCCTTCAGGAAAAGATAAAAATAGCTCTCCTTCAGGAAAAGATAAAAACAACTCTCTTTCAGAAAAAAATAATAAAAACAGCTCTCCTTCATGAAAAGATACTCAAGTGCTGTTAAATCATTAATAAAACAGCCAGTTTCTCGATGAAGAGTTTCCGGTAGATATCGAGACTCCAGAAGCTGAAGTCTCCGGAAGATAGAGAAAGATAAAAGTCTCAGGAAGATAAAGAGTCTAAGGAAGATGAAGCGTCGTCGGAAGATGAATCGTTACCAGAAGATGAAGCGTCACCGGAAGATGAAGCGTCTCCGTAAGATGAAACGTTTCCAGAAATGAAACGTTGCCGGAAGATGAAACGTCGCCGGAAGACGAAGCGTCGCCGGAAGACGAAGCGTCGCCGGAAGATGAAGCGCCGCCGGAAGATGAAGCGCCGCCGGAAGAAAGAATGTCTTATGCATCGAGTCACGTGATACTACGAGGATTTAAGGATGAAAATGAAACTGTGGTTTTCTTTATCTCTTGCCAGGACCATCTCCTCGTGGCAGAAGCTCGAGTGTTCTCTTTATCCCCTCAGCTTCAACAGCTATCACGGGGCTTCGGACACTCGCGGAAACTTCAACAGCCGTCCACAAATTAATCTGCTATTTTATAGCTTGCTTTAAGATATCAGAAGCGTCTATTCTTACTCCCCCCCCCTCCACCCCCATGGTCTCCACTAACCCACCCCCACATTCTGGACATACTACGCAATAAGAGGCTGTAACAAATGACCGAGATTGAGCCCCGACATAACTTTCTGTCAGGTGTATACACACACTTGCATCTGCGCAATCCCTCATGAAAATGATCCAAATATGGCTGTCATGGATACAGTATTTCCACTTCTCAGTTTTTCATCCGCCCTCGCAGACAGAGGTCAGCCAGAAGTGAGAGGTGAGTAAGAGGCACATAGAACGAAGCTGGGGGGGGGGGGGGCTGTGGGGGAATGGGTTCTTGAGATCAGTTCAGATTTGCATCGAGATGACAAGTCAATTTAACCAGGGCATGCCAGGGATTGTAAGCAAACAGTCGACGACCTTTGACAAGGATTTTCACGTAGTCTTCCCAGTCGTGAAGGATCTCAAAACGCGTCCTGTTTAAGCTGCTGGTAGTATCTCAGAAGCTCTCTCTGCTCATGCATTGGCTTTATCCACATGTCCGAACCTTTTCTGGCTTCTTTTCTTTCTTTACCTACATATATTTCTATCCAACATGGCTTTCATCGTGTTTCACACCAAGAACTATCTTACTGTTATCGTCATGCACCGCCAGGGGTGTCTAGAGCGGCCGGTTTGAAGATCCTTGCTTTGAGACGATGGTTGCCAGGAAGGGTGAGATATTGACAAATCTGGGCAAACAGTTCAATGCTCCTTCTTCTTCTTCTTCTTCTTCTTCTTCTTCTGGGCTAAATGAATCAAGCAGCAGCTTAATGCAACCAAAATGTAAAATAGCCTTCGATGACCAAGTCTTATACCTCGGCAAGGGGCATTTCACATGGTCCTTTAATTATGGAGACGAACAAATAGATGTTGAATGTATAAAGTGGCAGAAATTATTAATGAAGGACCTGGCAAGGATGGATGGATGGATGGATGGATGGACAGACGGATGGATGGATGGATGGATGGATGAACGGACGGACGGATGGATGGATGGACAGACGGATGGATGGATGGAGGGATGGATGGATGGATGGGTGGACGGACGGATGGATGGATGGATGGATGGATGGACGGATGGATGGATGGATGGAGGGATGGATGGATGGATGGGTGGACGGACGGATGGATGGATGGATGGATGGATGGAGGGATGGATGGATGGATGGATGGATGGATGGATGGATGGAAAAACGAATGATATATCTAACTAGGAAGTTTCTTTTGGTACAGCTAATCCCGAGCGTTTCTTCTGGTACAAGTGTTAATCTCGCCCCTTTCTTGACATAACATGCCTGTGGCTTGCAAATTTATTTTTTGAAATAATCCCAGAGAGCACATTTACGACAAACCAGCCAGAAAAGAAGAAGAAGAAGAATTTAAATCAAAATACCAAAAGAAAAGATGAAATGTCCTCCTGAATGCAAGACTGGAAACAAATGTAGTGGAGCCTGAAGTAAATCCATTAAAAAAAAAAAAACCTATTATTCCTGACGGTAGATTTCGGATAATGAAAGAAGTACCAATTTGTCTTCAGTTGTGAGAGTCCCTCAATGTTTGGCTCCGGGGAACGTTTGTTCCGAACATGTTTCACAGTGAAGGATGATTCGCTGTAACCTAATTAATTAATTATTAAATAATTAGTTTCTAAAATAATTTCCTAATAAACAGATAGCTGATGTTTCTGTGTCACGTAAAGGGCACTGTGAAGTGTTTTTCTGAAGGGGGAAAAAAACAGGATTTGTTTTACAAAAGTATTAATTGTATATGTATTGCAAAGATACACGAAATAAAAGTAATAAGATCCAAATATTTTACATACTGTTTTGTTTTAAGCTTTGTATTACATATCACAAAGCTGTTACTATATATCTTTTTTTTCTGTGTTCCATGACATATCACAAAGTTGTTACTATATATCTTTTTTTTCTGTGCTCCATGACATATCACAAAGCTGTTACTATATATCTGTTTTTTTTAATGTGTTCCATGACATATAAGTAATGACATTATCGCATGTTAATACATGGGACAAGAGGATGCATATGCAATACCGACACGAAAACATGCGATTATCCTCAAGGCCGGGATTGCTATCATGAAAGCTAGGCAGCCAAGCACGGTGCAGATCTCAAAGGGGCGCATTTCTGACCTTCAAGGGGCTTATTTTTACACCGATATACAGACTGAGGGTGGGGGGGGGGGGGGAGACATAAATAACTAGTCCTCCAGGCGGCACGAAAAAAAGACTGCTGTACCACTTGCCAAGCCCAATGAAAAGGGAGGGGAGGGGGTGGACTTTCCATCCAGCGCATTACTCTGGGGCCAAGTGGGCGAAGGGGGTCCCGGAAGGCCAAGGTGGCCGGAAAATGAAAGGGAGCCGGAAGACTCCAGAGGCAAAGCACGGGACATGGCAAGGGGCCCCGAACATGGCGCTGCACGACCTTACAAAACTCCTCTCAAAAGCCTTGCCACTTACGAAGACAAATAATTTGGATCCGACCTATGCAAGAACTGATGTATTCAATTCGGACATCCCCGAGGACTAGCATTTACTGCCAGACCTTACCGTACCTCCTTCAGGCGCAAGCCCAGACTTATCTGGGACAGAATCCTAACAACAACAAGCAACATCTGGACGTAGTTACCCCCAGTGAAATATAATACCAGAACGTATGTAAGTCAAGAGCACAATAGGTGGTATGTATATAAGTCACACGACGAACACTTCAGGGGGAAATTTACGCCAAGTTTCTCTGGGACTTGGATTTGGCAAGAGTAAATAAATAAATAAATATACATATGCATATATATATTTGGTTATTTATATAAACATACGACTATATATGTGTAAAAGAGGTCACAGCATGTAATGTCTGATCGGGAAAAAAAATGAAGTTGGAAATTCTCTTTTGGGATTAGATGGTATGTGGATAGCAACTTTATGAATGGATGCCGTGTAGGATAAGTTCTGAGGAGACAGATTCTAAGTTACATTTTGGTCTGTCTTCCCGCAGGACTGAGGAAGACACAGGAAAGCTTGTAGTCTACGCGTATTTTCTTTCTCTATTTTGTAAGTCTCATTCCTTTCCATGATGAGATAATTATTTCTGTTTGACCATATTTTGTTTTACTACCCGTGAACAAATGCTTACCAACTTTTTTGGCTGAAATATTGGCAGGTCCTGCGGTTGTCCTGCGGTTGAAACTACTGCCTACTTTTTCTTCTTTTTTTTTTATCTTCTCCTTCTTCTTCTCCAGTTTATTTCTTCACTACTTTTCTGCCACATGGAGCCGGTGCCGTTTCGTGGCGTGGCAGCGTGTGTGCCCTGAGCATCCTCAGAGCTATACCAGAGGGGGAGAGTTCTACTCCTGGCTGGTTCAACCAAACGGGAAGGTTGAAAAGAGCACACTGGTCCTCCATGTTGAGAGATGGTTCCTTCAACCATGGAACAGACAGAACCGAGAGGAAGACCAAGACAGAGATGGAGAGACAACATAGAAGAGGAAACTGATGTCATTAAATATGGAAGGGGAAGATTCAGAATAAGGAGGAAAGAAGGCGAACTTTATCTGCAGCAAATGAGCTTAGAAAGCTGATGAAGAAGAGGATGATTTTTTGTAATAGCATTGCAGAACTGTAGTAAACACTTTCAGCCACCTCAGCTTTATAAAGTCAGTGTTACTACTGTCTATTTTACTACTATCTATGTTACTACTGTCTGTGTTACTACTATTGCCCGTGTTACTACTGTCATTGATACTACTATTGACAATGTTACTACTACTGTCAATGTTACAATTACTGTCAGTGTTACTATTACTATCAGTGTTACTACTACTATCAGTATTGCTACTGTCAGTGTTACTACTACTATTAGTATTACTACTGTCAGTTCTGCTACTGTCAGTGTTACTACTACTATCAGTGTTACTACTAATATCAGTATTGCTACTATCAGTGCTAATACTACTATCACCGTTACTACTGTCAGTATTACTACTATCAGTGTTACTACTACTATCAGTTCTACTACTACTGTCAGTGTTACTACTACTATGAGTGTTACTACTAATATCAGTATTG
Organism: Achatina immaculata; assembly: GCA_009760885.1. NCBI lineage: Eukaryota > Metazoa > Mollusca > Gastropoda > Stylommatophora > Achatinidae > Lissachatina > Lissachatina immaculata. The sequence continues at coordinate 10,138,908 of CM019703.1, forward strand.
CTACTATCAGTGCTAATACTACTATCACCGTTACTACTATCAGTATTACTACTATCAGTGTTACTACTAACATCAGTGTTATTACTACTATCAGTGTTACTACTACTAACAGTGTTACCACTACTGTGAGTGTCATCAATCTCTCACTGTACGGCGATACACTGACCTACCTCTTATCCTGATTCTCTTTTCCATTCATGAGCTCTGCTAAAATGTAAGGAACAAAAGCTTTGGCCGTAGATCCTAGGTTGAAGATGGTTCCTTTGTCAACAGGCTGGCCTGTAGCCATGTTAGCAACTCCAAAACCTGGCGAAATTAACATAAAATAAAATAAATAAATATGTTATTTTAATTTTTGTTCCACAGATATATCTGTCCGGGCGATTTTTTTAAAAAATAAAATCCACAGAAGAAGAAAAAAAAACGAAACTAAACAGATGATCGTGCATGGAAGCAAGATGTGGAGATATGTTGACAGGCAGGCAAGCATGGAAGATGACAGTTCTCTGGATATCTAGCCAAACAATTACACAGGTAGATAAAATGATGAACCTGGAAATAGAGTTTAAAACTACAGCCGCGTGCACGTATACAAGGAGCCTTCCAACAGATGAATGAGGCATATGGTCAGTCAGTCAGTCATTTGCGTGTCCCTTGCGTAACCTTTGTCTCCCTAACAGCTCTCCTGTAGGTCTCTCTGTTGTAAGCAACATGCCCTGCTGCTGATGCATCCATTTGCAGATTATCAACAATGTCTTGCAGCCATTTTCACCTATGGTGGACTGTTAAAAAAAAAGGACATAGAATGGTGCATAGAATGACAGAGACATGCAAGCTGATGGTAGGGAGACAGATCAGTGCATGTGAGATAGGGAAGGGAAGGACAAGAGCGCAGTTAAGTAGTCAGACAAACATACAGACTCAACGGTAGGAAGGATCGATAGACAAACACGCAGGCAAGCAAGCAGACAGGCAGGCAGGCAAACAGCCATGTTAAATAAAACAGGTAGTCAGACAAGCATGCAGACGGACAAACAGCCAGGCAGCCAGGCTGGCAAACAGCTATGCAGAAAGACAGAGAAGCAGCTCCAAACAAATAGATAAGCTGTACAAATTCATCAAGCAACACCTCGACTAACAAATGCAAGTCAACTTCCTTCAAAGTACTTGTCACATACGACTCAATGCATTACATGTAGCCAATGGCAGCGGTTGCAAATCCCAGCTAAATACCAGTTCACACGCAATACCGTCTACAGAATATTGGAGTTATCTCCCTAAACACACTAAAGGAAATCCTGATGCCAAAGCCCAACCACGTTTGGGCATGCCCCGAGTGTAATGAAGCCCTCCCCAGGACCACCAACAGAGCTAGGCCCCTTTTTAACAGTTACAGTTACAGATAAGCAGTCAGACAAACAGTCAGGCATTCAGGCAAAGAGCCAGACAGACAACCCGCCAGGCAGTCAGACTAACAGCTCCACACAAAGAGATAAGCAACCAGACAAACAGCAAGGCAGCCAGACAAAACAGCCAGGTATTCAGGCAAAGAGCCAGACAGACAACCCGCCAGGCAGTCAGACTAACAGCTCCACACGAACAGATAAGCAACCAGACAAACAGCCAGGCAGACAAACAGTCAGACAGACAGGCACAGAGTCAGACAGACAACCCGCCAGGAAGTCAGACTAACAGCTCCACACAAATAGATAAGCCACCAGACAGCCAGGCAGCCAGACAAAACAGCCAGGTATTCAGGCAAAAGCCAGGCAGCCACACAAAACAGCCAGGCACCAAGACAAAACAGTCAGGCAGCCAGACGGATGGGTTCAAGAATAGTATGTAGTATGTTGAAAACCTTCTCTTCTTCTTCTTCTTCTTCTTCAGTTTTCCGACCCATTAAGGCTCACTGCTGTAGATAAAGTTAGCCTCTCTATTCCTAATCTTCTCTCTCCAGTTGGTGACACCAATTTCTTGTATACGTTGACAGACAGGTAATCAAAAGAATATAACATAAACACCTTCGCATTGTTCTTGAAGAATCTTGGACTTCGAATAAATAAAGTTTTAAAGGCTGCAACATTTACAACTATCAGGCTTGTGCATCCTTTCACCATGAACAACGCAACCTCCGTAAATCCGCGGAGGCTTACAATTTTGTTAAAAGTGCAACGCCCTAAAAACCGCAATGACTGTTTTCATAGTAATTAGGTCCACTGCACGCAAGATTACAAATAAGGCGGAGCTCGGGCCATGCCCTCACTCAAGTTAACATGCAAGTGTCACGTACAGCACGGACTCCCATTGAGTTCATTAGTTTCAGTGATTACACAATGAGTCAGTGCTCTCCTTGCTACCTGGAGTCTCTCTCTCTCTCTCTCTCACATACTCTCCCAATCTTTAAGTGTCCAAGGCACTCTGGACATCGACAAGGCTTTTCCACAAACGCCTATCTTTCGCCTTTTTTTCGGCTCTTGCCCAGGAGAGCCTTCTGAACATCCTCTCTATTGTTCTTCTCCATGGTCTCATTTGGAATATCTTTACACATGTTTTCCCCAAGTGTCCTTTTCAGTGTTATTTTTGGTAATGAGTTATCAATTTTCCGAAGTCCATGCTTCCAGCCATCTTTCCTAAATAATGCAAACTAATGGCTTCGTCTGCATTTATGTCAGCAAAGTGTTATTTCTTATTTGGCCAAACCACCTGGAATAACAGTCTGATTATCTGCAGGAATCATTTACAAAAGACAACAACAAAACAATAACAGATCAATTTTCAGTGATAGCGCGACAAAAGAAGAAGGAAAAAAAACTATACCAGATAAAAGACGCCAGCTCAGTCACTTAGGCCGTGTGTCTTAAATCCTGGAGGTCATACGTCAACTTTGCTTCAAGAGTGACCAGAGCAGAAGCTCTTGACCTCATTTCCAAGTAATAAATGACTCGTGCTCCGCTACAACTTAATCATCTCCTGAGATTAATAACATGAAACTCAGGAGGACGACGGTCACAATGTTGCAAGCAACTTCTCCATTCCCCGTCCCTTCTTAAACGCGAACGATGATCACTTATTTTTCTTTTCTTTCATTTCTTTTTCCTGATCTCCACTTCTCTTCCTTTTCATTCCATGGCTTTCAAGTCCTTTCCATCCAATTCCATTCTTTTCCTATCTTCGTTTCTTCTATCTTCTCCTCTTTCTGTCCTGTTGTTATGATCATACTGTATGTCTAAGTTACTTGGCGATTTCTGTGCTCCGATCTGGCAGACAGCGATCCATAGCTGACATGCTAGTGTCAGGGTTTTCAAATCATAACCCACTAAGACCCTTGTCCCACCTCGGCTGCGGGGAACATCAAGTTTGGAGTTCCTGGAAGGTAGCAGAAGAAGAAGAAGACACGCTAACCTTTGTTCTAGACTTGTTCCATCGCTAAACCGGTTAAAAAAAATAAACTTGTAACGATTCAGGTTTCAATAGATCAGAACACTGATTACATTTCTTAAACATTGATTCTTTTTATCATGATTTGCTCCTCTTTCGTCTTTCCATTTTGTCCGCTATCTTCACTTATAGTATCCTTTTTGCTTCAGTTTTTTTCCGCTCTCTCTCTCTCTCTCTCTCTCTCTCCATGTTTTTTTCTTCTTTCCTTCTTTTCCCTTTTCCAGTTCTCTTTCTCGTCGTTTCTTCAACGCTCTGTCTTTTTCAATTTTTTAAAGCCCCTATCGCTGTCCTTTTCTTCTCCCATATTCTCATTTCTCCTTCTTCTCCTCCAGCATCCTATTTTTATTTTTGTTTTAACTCTTTGTATCTTTCTTCTCCTTTCTTTATCTGCTTCTCTCATCAAAGGCTGTAAAAGGTACTTCGACCAACATCCGTCATAGCTTCAGTAAACAACCGCCCCTGATATCTCGCGATGAACACAGAAAAAAGGGCAATATGGAATCGGAAATTAGATCCATCAGTTTTGATACTGAACAGGGGCATGAGGTCAAAGGTTTCCAAGTCAGTCCATTATGAGCGGGATCAAAAGGTCAAAGGTTACTGAGGAATCGATGCTGACAAGATGTACCCGATTCCAACCCTATGTCAAATAAAAAAAAATTGCAGTCTAGTTTTACATTCTGTGGCACCGCTTTCGAAAACCTTTCATTTGAGTTTCTATTGTTTTGTTTTAACCGAAATCAAGAGCTAGAACAGAGTTTCTGTCGTTTTGTTTTAACCGAAATCAAGAGCTAGAACAGAGTTTCTATTGTTTTGTTTTAACCGAAATCAAGAGCTAGAACAGAGTTTCTGTCGTTTTGTTTTAACCGAAATCAAGAGCTAGAACAGAGTTTCTATTGTTTTGTTTTAACCGAAATCAAGAGCTAGAACAGAGTTTCTATTGTTTTGTTCTAACCAAAATCAAGAGCTAGAACAGAGTTTCTATTGTTCTGTTCTAACCGAAATCAAGAGCTAGAACAGAGTTTCTGTTGTTTTGTTTTAACCAAAATCAATAGTTAGAATAGAGTTTCTATTGCTTTGTTCTAACCGAAATCAAGAGTTAGAACAGAGTTTCTGTTGTTTTGTTTTAACCAAAATCAAGAGCTAGAACAGAGTTTCTGTTGTTTTGTTCTAACCAAAATCAAGAGCTAGAACAGAGTTTCTGTTGTTTTGTTCTAACCAAAATCAAGAGCTAGAACAGAGTTTCTGTTGTTTTGTTCTAACCAAAATCAAGAGCTAGAACAGAGTTTCTGTTGTTTTGTTCTAACCAAAATCAAGAGCTAGAACAGAGTTTCTGTTGTTTTGTTCTAACCAAAATCAAGAGCTAGAACAGAGTTTCTGTTGTTTTGTTCTAACCAAAATCAAGAGTTAGAACAGAGTTTCTGTTGTTTTGTTCTAACCAAAATCAAGAGCTAGAACAGAGTTTCTGTTGTTTTGTTCTAACCGAAATCAAGAGTTAGAACGGAGTTTCTATTATGTTGCAAATAGTATACAAGTGGATTCTGTGAAAATGATCAGATTTAAAATGTCCCCTTCATAAAAGAAAGAAGGAAAACAACAACAACAATAAAACTGTTGTTTCCGAAAATGTACTGTTATGAATATATTATGGCTAACCATAATATTTTTTCTCAAACTGGGACAATTTTGAAAAAATACTCACAACAGAAAATAAAGCCTACTATGACAAGTACCTATGACTGAAAAGGCTAAATAAAGAGGTTTTTTAAGAAAAACAAGAATGAGTTAAAAGCAATTTTTAATAAATTAATATTTATCACTAGTGTGAGCTTTCTGTAAAAATTCTTTGTTATTTTTAATGGCATCGAAAAATTCACTGTTAATTATGCAGCTTATTAAAGCTTTTTTTTCAGTCATTCTACCTCTTTCTTCAGACCATATGACATTCATTATTGAGAATACTCTTTCCACTGGTGCAGATGTGACTGGTATGCTTAAAATTTATTCTATAATTCGAACAAGATTGGGCAATGAAATGTTCTTTTCTTTGAAATGACTGAAAAGTTGTATCCACATTCCTTCACAACTTGTATTTTTCCAAATATTATAGTTTGCTGACCAAAAAGCTTTTGCAATCACTATTTCATCAAACAGTTGATCCAAGTGTATTCTATTATTTGCAATAGTTTCATTAATTCACTCGAAGCTTTAATTTCAGACCTTGTTAATTCATTGTTGTTTATCCAAGTAAAAGATTCTGTTCCATTAAAACTGCTTTCCCATAGCTCAATGTAAGAACGAAATATGCCATGAAATGCTGTAAACTCTTGTAGGATTGTATTGATTGTACTTCCATTATTTTCTAGTACTGTAAAACGTTTTTTTTTTTTGCTTCTTGAGGCATAAATTTATTATCCCCCCTTTCCTCAAGGTCTGTTTTTAATTTTCCAAGTTCACTGACAATATCAGCTGCACTCGCTTTTGTACTTTCCATAATCAAGATAGCTTTGCTAAATAATATGAGTTGCCCTTGCATAAACCACAAATACATTTCACAACAATCATTATAAAAAAAACTGTTTTATCATCACTGGCCAGTGTTCTTGTGAAATAAAATAAGATTTCAGTCCTTCATAGATTTCAAGTATTCTGTCAACAGGTGGAAGTAGCGAAAGAAAACAGTTGTTGCCATGTTATACTCTGCATCTACAAATTCAAGAACTCTTTTAGTCCAGTGACTCGAACCGTATCAAATGTGGAAATATTTATAAATTTTGACAACTAAAGCAGTTTCTATTTCTATTTCATCAACTGCAGTTTGAAGGCAGTTGTGTACGAGGTGAGCACTGCAACCAATGCCAACAATATTTCTTCCTAGTTCCTTCTTCAATCTGCTGTAAATGTTGTTTTCTCCTCTGCGTTTAACATCCCCAAAATTAGTATTGCAATTATCTCGACAAAATTCAATATATACATATATATATTTTTTTGGCTATATTATGAGTTTTTATAACTGATACTAAATGGTTTGTCCCCGTTTCACCGGGAACGGAATGAAAGTCTAAAAGTTTAACTTTTACGCCACAATCTGTACAAAATATCGCACAACAATTGGCACAGTTTTAATTTCGTTCCTGTTGGAAGAATCTACTGATACTGTCACAAAATGTGTTTTATTTAAATCTTGGCAAGCTGCTGAAACAACAGTGGCTTAATCACATTAACAACGACAGCTTCACATTTTGTTCTGGCTGGTCTAAATTTTGTTTCAAAGAGCTTCGAAATCAATTTAGATGAACAATCGGCTGGCTTAAAGCTGAGATTGTGAACTGCAACATGAAATGCAAAAATTACTTCTTTAGTTGCTATTAAAAATTCTTTGTCACTTAAATCGGTACCTTTAAATATAAGAATATATTTGAGGAAATTTCTGCCACTGCTACTAGACATGCCTTATGTTTCGCATACTTCAAGTGATTTTTAATGTCCAAACGCCCACCATGAGCGACTGAAAATTCTGAAAAGCACGGTTCACATTTCACTTTGTCAATGCGATCACAAACTTTTTTTTCAAAAACGGATAATCTTTTTTTTAATTCATCTGTAAACACGCAGCTTTTTTTTTTTTTTTTGGCATTTTGGAGATTAAATTAATTTAATGTTTAATGTACAGTACAGATTGATGGCAAATACCGACTCGTAATTTGAACTCAGCTAAGATAGGACATGCGCAATGATGACGTGGCCAGTGTAAGTTCCAGTATAGCCAACTCTAACTGAAACAAAATATCTAAAAAAAAATAAATAAATAAAATAAAAATATCTGGATCTCAAAGGCTACATGCTATTATAAATTCTATTAAAAAATACCTGGATGAAAAATTAAAACATCTAAATTCATTAGGCCACATGCTCTAAATTCTGAGGGAAAACATCCAGACAAATTTAAAAGTACTTAGATTACATACAAAATATTTAGACTGGCAACAGTGAGTGTATAAAGGGGATATTTTAGTTGCCAAATCACCATTTTACCAGAGGCTGCACTATTTTTTTACTTCTTGTATATTCAGCACTTTTAAAATTTTACCAAATAACCGGGACAAAATGACAAACTGGCCGGGACGCAGGGACCACATCATCAAACCGGGACAGTCCCGGTCAAAACGGGACATCTGGTAAGCCTATGAATAAATAGCCATCATTTTATGAGATGCATCATCATCAACATTAAGAACATCGGCGTCATTCCATAAATCCGTGGTTGTTTTTATTTTTATTTTCAGGTTATGAATCCTTGAAACCAGTGGTTCCAAAACATGATGTACACGTACCCCAGGGAATATGCTGCTGGTTGCTTAGGGGACCGCGAGAAGAAATTTGAAAATGGAGGAAAACAGACACAAAAGAAGCAGCAATAATAATAGTAACGAACAATTTTGTTAATATGAAGAGGTGCAAATTACAGAAATAAGTTGTCAATGGGGTACGCAAGCCGAAGAAGGTTGGGAACCACTGCTTTAAACGAATATTTGCTCCCCCATCTCTCTCCCGCTCTGTGTGTGTGTGTGTTGTGTGTGTGTGTGTGTTGTGTGTGTGTATGTGTGTGTTGTGTGTGTGTGTGTGGGGGGGGGGTGTGATACTTCTGTTAAAAAAAATCACTGTTACATTTTAAATCTTCAAATACTTCTAATATTCACATAATCACTACTTGGTACACGATCTTCATCATGTCAGCCACTGACTCCCTTGGGGTCAAATTCTGCCCTTGAAACCGCGACTGACCCAGCAAGCCGGCGGTAGGATTTCTTAACCGCTTATAGAAAACGCAAGAAGTATAGACGGACAGATGTTAACGGATTGACTGTCGCTCATCTTCAAGACGCCTGTCTCTTACTCCTCGTGATGAGTAAGACACAACAAGGGAAGATAAGTCTGTCTTCCATCCATCTGCAGGTAACTAGATAAAGATTATTGAATCGCCTCTATTCAATCAGCAAATTAAGGTACACACACTCGAAGGGATCGTGCTTGCTAGCAAAGTGCCACCCCACATGGACTTAACCTTTACTTCTATACGTATAATCTCCAAGTTCCTTTACTAGATGCCCTCTTCCGCCCACTTTGTTCTGTCCCTATTATCAGTATGCTATTCTAACTTGGGAAGTTTTTATTTTTAGTTTTCTGAACTCTCAGACTATTATCCACAGGGGATTTTTTTTTTAACTCTCTCCACTCCTCTCACGTATATTCTCTCTCGCTTGTGTAAAATACCGCCAATCTATGGTTGGCGGGGGTGGGGGGAGGGGGTTAATTTCTTTGATGAGAGTGTAAGGGCGTGTCGGTGTGCGGGACTTTTTTTTTAAAGCGGATGAGTTGCCTGTCCCTGGGTGCCGTGTGGCCACAGCCTGGTAGAGACGCGTGGGCGGTTATTGCCTTCGTGGGGGTTTATGGCTTGTGTCTCAGTCTACACTGCCGCTACACTTTTTTTTATATAGATTTTTTGCCCATTATTGCTATGTTATAGTTTGTTGTATTATTGTTATTGTTGTCAGTGATGTCATCATTTCTGATATTTGCTGTTACTGTCACTATTGTTGCTGCTGTTGTTACAGGTGTTGCTGATGTTATTTCTGACGTTGCAGCTAGTGCCTCTGTTGTTGTTGCTGCTGTTGCTGTTATTACTGTTGCTGATGCTGGTGTTATTATTGCTAATGTTGCTATTGTTAATGCTGTTGTTGTTATTATCCCTGATACTGCTATTGTTATTGCTGCTGTTGTTATTATCCATGATACTGCTATTGTTATTGCTGTTGTTCTTATTATCCCTGATATTGCTATTGTTATTGCTGCTGGTGATGCTACCGTTTTCAGTTTTATTGATGAGGCAATTGTTGCCACTGTTGTTGTTGTCGCTGTTGTTTTTGTTACTGCTGTTGCTGTCACTGTTTGCTGATCCTCTTGCTGCCGTCACTGGTGGTAACGTTGCTGCTGTTGTTATTACCGCTGTTGATATTACTGCTGCTACCGTTGTCATTGTTGCTGATGTTATCCTGCTGCTGGTGTTGTTGCTGCTGCTGATGTTCTTACTGCTGCTGTTATCATTTTTGCTGATGTTGCTAAAGCATCTCTCCGTAACAATACTATCTGAAGCTTTTGGCAGGTGATGCCGTGGTGAAGGATTTGCCTATAAATGCGATACGTCGGATCAAAGCAGTTACTGTAGCTTTTATAAAAAAAATGTAATTCAACGTGCGGACAGAAGAGATTGGCTTTCAGACAGGCACCACCATCGTGAGGCGGCATAGTTGAATGAGCGGTTAAGCGCTCGGTCTACTAATTCGGTGGTACTGGGTTCAAATCCCAACAGTGGGATTTTTTTTTCTGGTACCGCCAGGCCAGAAAAGGCTCCCAGGTTCACCCAACCTGTAAAAATGGGTACCGGAGAAATCTGGGAAAGTAAAATGCAGCCAGGCGTAATACTGGCCGCATCACACTTTCATGTGCCGAAGGTCTTAGACATATGGGCCTATTTCCATATCTCCTATATGCCTTAATGGGATGAAATGTGGTGCATTACTTTCTGAACGCCCCTCGGATATAAAAGATAAAAATTTATGTTATTTATGTGTCATGCCATCAGGCGGTGGCGATCCATCCATCCATCCATCCATCCATCCATCCATCCATCCATCCATCCATCCATCCATCTACCTACCTACCTACATATCTATCTATCTATCTATCTATCTATCTATCTATCTATCTATCTATCTATCTATCTATCTATCTATCTATCTATCTATCTATCTATCTATCTATCTATCTATCTATCTATCTATCTATCTATCTATCTATCTATCTATCTATCTATCTATCTATCTACAAGCACCAAACCTCATCCAGCTGATCAGACAGTAATAACCTGTCAAGCGTGAGACACCGCTTGCGGACAGGTAGAACCTTCACTTTCTATGGTTCGCTGTCTTTGATGACTGTGCCATCACCTGTCTAACACACAGCGACAGTTTCTGTATCATTCATTCATTCATTTGCATGGCCCTTGTGGAACTTTGCCTCCCTAACAGCACTCCTGTAGGCCTCTCAGTTGTGAGCAAAATGGCCTGCCGGTGATACATCCATTTGCAGATCATCAACGATGTCTTGCAGCCATCTTCGCCTTGGTCTTCCTCTTTTTCTTTTTCCCATTATGTACCCTTCCAAGACGGTTTTCTCTAGATTATCATGATGTTTAATGTGTCCAGAATATTTAAGTTTTCTCTCTTTAATCCTCTTTACTAGCCAGCCTTCTTCAATATTAAGTTCTTGTAGTATGGATATATTTGTTCCTTTTTGTGTCCATAGTATCAAGCTAGAAAATAACGAGCTGAGATGTTCCTGAAGTCGCCATCATTCTCTTTTTGTCAATCTTGTTATAGACGGGTTGCATTCTAAATAAAGACCAACCGGCCTTTCTTGGTTGCTGTGACAAATTTACAAGGTCAGATAACAGAGGACGAAAAAGAAAAATCTGTTTTGAAAGATTCTAGTTCGAATATACATTTCTAAGAGTAAGACAACGAAATAATAACGAAATAATTTTTAAAAATGAAAAAAAAATTAATGAAAAACTGTAACCGAATGAAAACTTATCTCAGTCCGTGTAAAGCCACTTTTGTGCCTTTTTTTTTAAATTTCGTTTACATAAGCTTGATGTTAATCTATACTCTGTCTCCTGTCTCTGATTCTTCGTCTTGTTTGTTTTTGTTTGAAGAAGGTTCGCACCGAAACGTCACACGTGTGTTATCCTTAAATAATAAAGCTGTTCCTACTTTTTTTCTACTTTATACATTTTGGTATCACAGTTTTACGGCAGTGCTTTGTGTATAGTTGTATGCCTATACACTAATTATTGTGTGTTCTTATAGCAATAAAATCTCCGAAAGAAGGTTTTGCGACTTTCCCTGCCCTTTTAGACGCACTCTGTGTCTGCAGTAATAGCCACAGTAATCCAGCCTCCAATTCTACACGATGTGTGTACCACAGCATCTTCAGGGCATCGGCTGCAAAGAACTGCCTGCTCGCTGGAAGATGGAACGACAACAAAAGCGAGGAACACTGTTTAGTCCTTCACCACAGTTTCTTGTACCTGACCGTGAACTTTACATTTAAAAACGACCCGCCTACTCGAAATGTTTCATACAACGTTCTTTCTCTCAGGATCTCAGGTGGGGATCTTCGTGAACGTCATCAATTATATCGAATGACAGCTTCAAAGTAAACAGTTTCTTTTGGCCCGCTTGTGTCATCAGTCGTAACAGACATGCGCGTAGGGCATGTAGACATGTCTGTGCGCTTTCGTGAGTATTTTACAGAAGATGTTAACGATAGAGGGAAGTGGGCAACACCAAAAGATGGACACGAATCTGCGTGATGCAGTGCATCAAGGGTTCTCAAATGGCAGAATACAACTAAATCCTTGGGCATATTTTGCAGTGAGGCTAACAAGAGCAATAAGTGCCACTTAATATTCAAATAAATTTTACTCTTATAAATTTATACGAGGAGCGTTCACAAAGTAATGCACCACATCGTTTTTTTTTTCAGCCAATAATGAAGATAGAAGCATTACATTTTGTACACTTTAAATATGGCATGTGTCAACTGTGTGAACCAAATTGCACTGCAACTGGCCAAAGAATATGGCTGCCCTAACCGTTGAAATGGAGCGTGTATAAGCGGCCAATTGTGATAGAATTTCTCGTTGCAGAGAAGGAAACTGTTGTGAACATTCACAAGCGTCTATGTGATGTGTATGGAAGTTTTGCAGTCGACAGGAGTACAGTCAGTTGCTGGGTTCAGGTAATCAAAGAATCAATAAGTGAAGATAAAGAGTTGCATAATCGGCCGCGCTGTGGACGTCCTGCCACAACCACCAAGGCAGAAATGTTGAAATGCGCTGAGGGCATTATTCTTACTGATAGGCGTATCACTGCTCAACAACTGGCCTTAAAGCTGTCAGTCAGCAATGAAGGTGTGATTCTTGTGGATGTTATGCCAAGAGGAGAGACAATCAATTCGCAAGCTTACATTAAGACATTTAAAAAACTCAGTCAAATCAACGTTTTCGCAGAGTTCGACCGCACAAGAATCCAGCAGACCTGCTTCTCCTTCACGACAATGCGCGGCCTCATACAAGTCTGGCAACACGGGAAGCATTCACCAAATTGGTTTGAACTGTACTACCCCATCCACTCTATAGTCCCGATTTGGCAGTCTTTGATTTCCATCTGTTTGGTCCACTTAAAGATGCACTCCGAGGGGTAAGATTTGAAAATTTTCATGCAGCGAAGAAATGGCTACACAATTAAGAGAAAATCTGGTACAGGCTAGGAATATGTGCAATTGTTTCATGCTGGCGTAAAGCCGCACAAGTTGATGGGGATTATGTTGAATAATACCGATGTTTACATGACATATCCATGTATCTTGTGTATAAATGTCATGCTTTTTAAATAAACAGCTCCTGAGACAAACGATGTGGTGCATTACTTTCTGAACGCCCCTCGGATATAAAAGATAAGATAATCCATCCATCCATCCACCCACCCACCCACCCACCCACCCATTCATCCATCCATCCATCCATCCATCCACCTACCTACCTACCTACCTACCTACCTACCTAAATATCTATCTATCTATCTATCTATCTATCTATCTATCTATCTATCTATCTATCTATCTTACTCACTCTCAAGATTTTTCTCTCTTTCTCACTCTCTTTCTCTCTCTCTCGGTCTTCCCTCTTTCTCTCTCCCTTTCTCTCCCTCTTTCTCTCTTTCTCTCTCTCTTTCTCTCGGTCTCTCTCTTCTCTCTCGCTCACTCTTGCACTTTAATTTTCACGTGATTATGAGTTTGTCTGTCATATCATGTATGCATCTGTCTTATCGTGTGTACGTCTGTCTTATCGTATATGTCTGTCTTATCATGCATGTGCAACTGTCCATTCGCGTGTCTGTCTTATTGTGTCTGTGCATCTCTTATCGTATGTGACTCTTTTATCGTGTGTAAAGGTAAAAGGTAAAGGTAATCCTGTCGTGCCTTAGAGGCACATAGGGATATGGTGTTAGTGCTCATATTTTCCTGTCTTATCGTATGTGCGTCTGTCTTATGGTGTGTGCGCCTTTCATATCGTATGTTTCTGTCTTATCGTGTTTGTCTCGTCGTGATTCTCTGTCTTGTCATGTGCGCCTGTCTTATCGTGTGTGTGTGTGTCTTTTCGTTTGTGCTCGAAGTATTCTGATAGCATATTTTTACGGTTTAGCTAATGTGACCAAAAAAAAAAACTTGTTTAATCCTACTTGATAATGTCACCTGATGTACTTCTTTAACATGCCTAAACCTTAACTCAACGCTTCTGCTCATTCTGGGGGAGGGGGGGGGAATTCTTTAAGTTCAGGACATCTTGATGCATGGATCTATCACCGCTTAAAAAGATATGCATTTTTCTAGCTTAAACTTGTTATTTGTGAAGAACATTAGCAACATATTAAAAGTGTTTCTTGTGAATAACATTTATAACATATTAAAACTATTTCTTATGAAGAGCACCTGCAACTTCTGTCAAAGCTGCTTCTTGCGAAAAACATTTACAAAATATGTTGTTTTGAGAGCTGGCAAATCTTAATACAAATACAAATACAACTGGTAATCTAATATCTCTGTTTATGCTTGAGAGAGGAAATGATAAACACTTGCAGAGTTTAGAACATTAAAAAAAAAAACGATACCTCGCCGAGAAGAACAATGAATGCCACTGTATGAGCTAGACAATACACTTCACATACCAGCGGAGAACGTTGTCTCTCCTCGAACAACGCCCACGGCAAGACCTGGAATGTTGGCACAACCCATGACATCACCGACGAATTTTTCGATATCCCTGATCTCTTCGTTGGCAAAAGCGTCCTTCGCCGGGGCTGATGTGGCCACTTTCTGAGTCAAAACGAACGCCAACGTTAGAGAAAACTGCAGCCCGAAGCATTCTCGTAAAATCATCTTGAATGATGCTTTATCCTGTTCTCTATCACATGTACAACACACTAATCTGTCAGCTCATCTAAAACTGTGTGGGTGCTGTATCTGATACAAAGCCAAGTCAATTCGGGCCAAATCTCGAGGTTTTATTACAGCTATCAACTTGGCCTTTCTGGATGGAAGATCCTTTGTCTAAGTTCCTTTTAAGCTGTGTCTAAACCTAGTGAAAAAGAAGAGAATGTGGTTATGTGTTAAAATCTACAACAAACAGAAGACAGAATGTAGTTATGTTTTAAAATCTACAACAAATAGAAGAGTACGTTAAATTTAATTCTTTTCTTTAATTTAACATTTGCATACAATCAATACATGCTCTGTCGCAAGTTCAGTGAGCATTGGGGGGGGGGGGGGGGGGTCCAACCAGTGCACTGCTTCGGGGGTCTGGATCACCCTCCCTTTACTTCATTTCTCAGTCAATCGCATGCTTCGGCTTTGTGCTTCCCTATGTCTATCTAATCGCTTGTCTTTCTTACAAAAAAGGACACCAACAGAAAGAAAGAATTATGTTTTTAATTTTTCATCTGTTTTTCCCGCTTTTACCTGCTGTATGGTTTATGTATATGATCCTTCAAAAAGGCTTTCGCCTAAATACTGTATGTTCTTCATTTAAATGTGCTCATTTTCCTTTCTGCCATTCTTGTTGCTGCCCATTTTCCTCGCTCTCTTTATTATTTTTTTTTTTTTGTAAAACTGAACCGTACACCTCTAACCACTTCATTACAAAAACCATTCGAATAATCGTTCTCATCAAACATTCAATCCCTTCATTCACTCAGTCACTATTCTTCATTTGTTTCATGCCCTCCTGCATTAAAAAGTAAAGATAGTCCCATAGCAAATGCCGTAGGGGGTGAAGCGTTAGAGACCTCATTATGCTGGGTCATCAGCGTATGAGGTAGGGTGACCAGTTCCTTTCCTCGCTGCCTTTACTTCCCAGATTTTCTCTGGTACCCATTTTACGAGGCTGGGTCGACCTCGGGGCCGTATTGGTCGGAAAAAAAAATCCCGCTCAACTGGGGATTCGAACCCTCGACCATTTGGTTGCTAGACGAGTGCTCTAACCACTACGCTAGCCGGCAGATCTTAATATTTTCAATAAATTTTCTTGCCTCTAGTCTGAGAAAATCCGGTGGTACCAGGTTCTGTTCCAGCAGTGAGATTTTTTTTTTTTTTTTTGGTATACGCCAAAAATGCCCCCGGGGTCCACCCAGCCTCTAAACAACGGGTGCCAGAGAAATCTGGGAAGGTAAATGCGGCCAAGCGTGATACTGACCACATCATATTTTATGTACCGAAGGTCATAGAAAAGACCGTATTCCCCCAATATGCCTTAATGGCATGGAAACGGGAATTTTATCTTTACCTTACATAATTTGATCACCTCATTAAAGATAAATTTCTCTCCTCTTCCCTCTCATGTCCAAGGATTCTTGTATTTTTATGAACTCTATCCAAGTTTGTGTTCGTTATTCTGCAAGTTTATCTGAGAGCTACATTATTTAATGTTCTGGTGTATATAGTCTATAATTTGCAATTTTCTCCTAAACAACATTACCGTTGCCTTTATTTTATGTTGCATCTGTCTATATATTTTTTTTTTGCTGCAGTCTCACAAGTATAAACAAAATTGGCTGTACACAGCTTATATACAGCATCGTACAGCTTCTTTTACCTTTCAGTATCTTGCCTTGGTTTGTCTTGTGCTACCTCCATGTAACTAAGAGCTGGTGTTCTTTGCAGGCGATGCTGTAGAAATATTGAGGTTACAGCGCCGTATCGGCGTGGGAGAGGGCTACGTCAGCTACTTTTTCAGTCCCGGAGTATAGCTAAAAAGCAGGGGGCGTGCAAAGCTTCTTTAGCAGACTCCACCACCTTGATCCCTGCCCCGTTAACGGGGCTGAGCCCGTTATTGGGGGGTACCAACGGAGAGGTGGGACAGGGTCTTGGTCAGCTATGGTTCGCTAACCCTGACGTTAGCATATCAGCTGTGGTTCGCTAACCCTGACGTTAGCATATCAGCTGTGGTTCGCTAACCCTGACGTTAGCATATCAGCTATGGGTCGCTAACCCTGACGTTAGCATATCAGCTATGGGTCGCTAACCCTGACGTTAGCATATCAGCTATGGGTCGCTAACCCTGACGTTAGCATATCAGCTATGGGTCGCTAACACTTACGTTAGCATATCAGCTATGGGTCGCTAACACTGACGTTAGCATATCAGCTATGGGTCACTAACCCTGACGTTAGCATATCAGCTATGGGTCACTGATTGCCTCATCGGACAGCGCCTTCACACCCTACCTTCCAACAGTAAGGACAATCTCTTATTTGTTATCTTCTCTATGTCTTATATGATTCCTCAGTTTCTTATTCTTGACGTGGTTTCAACCACAAGTTCTCTAATTATAATTACAGCAAAATATTTACTAGTCCACTTTATTGTATTAGCCGAATCTGTAGCTATAATTGCCTATGTCACGTGGGCCGTCGCTTTAATCGCTCCGGTAATTCCGCATTCCCTTTTTTTTCCCCTGGAAACTAATTGGCTCTATCTACAAACGTTGTGTAGAAGCCAGACAAGTGGTTCTTAATCTGGAACCAATGGACCCCTAGAGGGTCCACGGAAAGCTTTTCACGGGTCCACAGACCAGAAAATGGAGTGGCTTGATTTTAAAAAAAAACAAACTTAGCATTATCTGGGTTCTATCTAATGCTTTATTCTTAATAAGGGGTCTACAGCTGTTCACAGGTAGGGATGAGAGTTTGGGGAAAAAAGGGACTAATAACCATTAGGCTAGGCAAAGGATGATTATAGTGTGACTTAAGTGGTTTTGAAAAGGTAACGTTCACCCTTAAGATGCCACAGAAGTACCTAGAAGATGTGATATTTTCTTATACCAGTCCGCGCTCTGTTGCAATGTTGGATAGTTAACTCTTTCACTCCGGACTCCACACTAAGCTCTGCCAGAATAAATATTGATTATGAATTTTGAGAGAAAGAAAGTGGAAGGAAGTTACCGTATCTATACATACACAAATGAATGTGTGAGTGTGTGTGTATATATATATATATATATATATATATGTTCGAGCTTCACGCTGGAATGCCTGGAGCAATTTCAACCAAACTTGACATACATATGACTTACAACCTGGACAATGCTCCGTGTGGGTTAGATCATTACTAGGACCCATAGGGGGTGGGGGTGGGATGGGAGTGACATTTACTAATCATCGAAAACGACCGATATTAGCGTGGAATCCATGGTTTTTGGATCGCTGAGATGAACAGTGACACACCTGTTTAAGTCCAAGTTCAGCCACCATCGGCTTCGTGGGGGCGGGGGAGGGGGCCGTCATCAGGCTGGGGGTGGGAAAGGGGTGGCGTGTACCAAGCATCGAAAAACGACCGATATTAGTGTCGAATCCATAGTTTTCGGGGTCCTTGAGATGAATAGGGACATTCCCGATGCCGTTTAAGTCCAAGATCAGCCCCCATCGGCATGGGCGGGGCCTAGGGGTGGGGGTGGGATGGGGGTCACATGTAAAAATAATCGAAAATGACCAATATTAGTGCCAAATCCATAGTTTTTGGGGTCGCAGAGATGAATAGTGACACCCCCGATGCCGTTTAAGTCTAAGTTCAGTCCCCATCTGTATGGGGCGGGGGGATGCTCCTAGGGGTGGGAATCGCATGGGGGTAACATGTAAAAATAATCAACAACGACCGATATTAGTGTCGAATCCATAGTTGTCGGTGTCGATGAGATGAATAGTGTCACACCCGATACCGTTCAAGTCCAAGCTCAGTTCCATTCGGCATGGGGTCCTAGGGGCGGGGGTGGGATGTGGTGACATGTACAAATAATCGAAAACGACCGACATTAGTGTCTAATCCATAGTTTTCGGGATCGCTGAGATGAATAATGACATTCCCGATGTGTTTAAGTCCAAGTTCAGCCTTCATCGGCATGGAGCTAGATGGGATGGGGGTAACATGTACAAATAATCGAAAACGACGGATATTAGTGTCGAATCCATAGTTTTCGGAGTCGCTGAGAAGAATAGTGGCACTCGCAATTTCAGCCTTCTTCTTCTTCTTCTTCTGCTTCTTCTACTTCTGCTTCTTCTACTTCTGCTTCTTCTACTTTTCTTCTTCTACTTCTTCTTCTACTTCTTCTTCAATCGCCCTTGAACTACAAGCATGGTCTTCTTAGCAGTCAGTGCTGTGAAGATGCGGAGATTGGCAACATCGTATCGGAACGGTAGAGTACTACACCTATTTTCTTTTTTTTTTTTTAAATCCCTGAATGAACTTAAAAGCGGAAAGGGGGAAAGGGCCATGACGCGACGGGGAATTGTGGCAGTGTCTTGGGTGGCTATAGTTCGCCACCCCTGTCGCAGGCATATCAGCTATGGGCGGGTCGCAAGGATGTCAAAGCTGACAGCATCTTCGCCTCCCAAAAAAGTGGTGAAATAGAAATTAGAAGAAACAAAGATGAGATTTTTGCAGATTTTTTTATACATACTTAGACGGCAAGAAAATCAAACGGAGAAGTCTACGGAGATGACGCAGGATCTCGCAATGAAGAACTGTAAGAAGAAGATACTGAAAGTCACGCCCCGTTCCCCCAAATACGGTCATGAGAGACAGTTTCATGATCTGACAATCAGTGGAAAAGTGAAGGGATAAAGAAAGTAAAGAAGAAGATTGGCTAAGTGACACTGGGGGGGGGGGGGGGGATAGCATCTAATTAGAAATATTTAAAGACAATAAAGGTAAAGGTAATCCTGTCATGCCTTAGAGGCACATTGGGATATGGTGTTAGTGTCCATATTTTCCTTGACCCGTCAGCGCACTAGAGAGTGATATGGTCAGCATCACGGCCTGGCCGCCTTTCCTTCCCCAACTCCAGAAGAAGTCGGGTACCCATTTCTACAGCTGGGTGACTGGGGTGCCTCAGGCCGGATTCGAACCCCCGACCTTCGCCACGAGAGACCAGCGCACTAATCATTTCGCCACCCACACACCCTTAAAGACAATACACACAGGATATTCATGACCGCCAAAGTTTAAGGAAATGATGATAATGATGATGATGATGATGATGATGATGATGATGATGATGATGATGATGCTGATGATGATGATGATGTAAACACGTAACAGTAACAAAAGTTAAAAAACAAAAACTCACCAGCTCCCCCGTTTGCTCTTCATATAATCCAAACTTTCAGTGCAAAGTAAACGTATATTTTACAGAGCGTATTAATTACTTCTTCTTAGCGCGCACACTCCGGGCTACAGAGCTTCCAAGCTATAGCCACTCCAACGCTTCCGTTATCACTTCAATTGTCGTTACGGCGCTTGTCCGTCTTCTCAGCTTCTCAGCTGGTTTCAACTCACTCAAAATTTGAGCGCGCTGAGAGAGAGAGAGAGAGAGAGAGGGGGGGGGGGGAGGGTAGAAGTGAAAACCAGTCACTGTGTGTCCCTGACGGATGAGAAAACTGAATTTGTGGTTCTGAAATTGGACACGCTGTGACCTTTCCTCTCTTCACTGTCAAGTCATGTCTGTCATTTTTTTTTTTTTAGGGCGACGTCGTGACAGAAGAAAATTCTGTGCTCGCACCTATGTTAGCTGGGGGAGGGGGGGATTAAATGTTCATTTTTCTTAGGACAAGCTTTGGCGAGTAATGATCTAAGTAGAAAACAGAAATCTTTGAGGACTCTTGTAAAAATCAGCCTTTTTTCACTCCTTGATTATTTCTTATACTCTGCCAGAGTAAACTTTGAGGAGAAATTATGGTAGAAATAACCTGGGAGTAAATGTTACTCCCTGGTTTAAGAAAATAAATGGGTTGGGTTAGAAATTGGCTTTTTTTTTTTTCATTTTATTTAGACATTGACTAAAATATCGTTCTTGCAAAGATATGCAACCCTGCCAGTGTTGGTTTCTATGAAGTGAAAGAGTTAATATGATAAGAGGACGTAAGCTGGTAGTAGTAGTAGTAGTTGCAGTAGTAGTAGTAGTAGTATTAGTATTAGTAGTATTAGTAGTAGTAGTAGTTGCAGTAGTAGTAGTAGTATTAGTATTAGTAGCAGTAGTAGTATTAGTAGTAGTAGTATTAGTTTTAGCATTAGTAATATTAGTAGTAGTTTAGTATTAGCATTAGTAGTAGTAGTAGTTATTAATAGTAGTAGTAGTATTAGTAGTAGTAGTATTAGTAATAGTGGTAACAGTAGATGTGGTAGTAGTAGTTGTAGTAGATGTAGTAGTAGTAGTAGATTTAGTAGTTGTAGTAGTAGTAGATGTAGTAGTGGTAAATGTGGTAGTAGTGTTAGTAGTAGTAGTAGTAGGAGGAGGAGGAGTATGAAAGTTAAAATTGCTTTCTCCGTTTGCCCACTGTTTTTCTGTTGAACCGCACTGTCCATTACATCAGGCTGGGGGAAAGGCTGGGAGAAAGGCTGGGAGAAAGGCTGGGAGAAAGGCTGGGAGAAAGGCTGGGGGAAAGGCTGGGAGAAAGGCTGGGAGAAAGGCTGGGAGGAAGGGTGGGAGGAAGGCTGGGAGAAAGGCTGGGAGAAAGGCTGGGAGGAAAGGCTGGGAGGAAAGGCTGGGAGAAAGGCTGGGAGGAAGGGTGCGTACACCGTTTCACTTCATTGCCCAAGCACTGACTTACAGCCACGTGTTTAAAAACAAAAGAAAAAAAAACATGTATCAGAAGATTTTCTGTAGCAATAGTTCATTCAAATGTTTTTGTAGGCGATGTGGGGGGGGGGGGTTGATGGGGAAATAGATCTATTTGCTCTGTGGTAAAAAAAAAAAAATTTTTTTTAAAGTAAAATTCGCGTTTCCATGCCATTAAGGAATACTTGGTAATACGGTGTTAGGCCCGTATTTTCCCTGATCTTCGGCACATGAACGTGTGATGTCAGTATCACGCCCTGTCCGCTTTACCTTCCCAGATTTCTTTGGTACCCATTTTTAGAGGCTGGGTGGGCCTCGGGTCCTTTTTGATGTGTACCAGAAAAAAAAACCCGGTACCACCGGATTAGTAAACCCAGTGCCTAACCACTCAGTTAATCAGGCTGCACTTTGCTCTGTGGGAAATGTAAATTTTAAATTCTATCGTATTTTCATTTCTTTTCTCGTCATTTTTTTAAAATCACCGCATATAATCTGTTGGTTAATATACTACAGCTGGCTAAGGGAATGATAACTTGTATTAGAAAAACAAGAGTTGCGCCTCGTAGTACCCGCAGGAAGAGGAAACGGTGTAAAATCAGGAGAAGACAACTGCATCACGGCCACGAAGTAGTCTTTACTTAAAAAGAAAAAAGCCACATGACTCGCGTCGTTATGAAACGGCGACGCTAGAGAAAGCAAATTCCAGGCCTAGTAAACTCTCAGATCAAGTTACCCCAAACTCTTGTAACCGGGAGTAATTTTATTACAATTGTAAGAATACAACAATATCTTTATACGTTAGTTAATTAGTCTTTGCTTTCCGGTTGTGCCCTTAGATAATCTTCTCTTAAGTTATCTCCGTCACTGTGCACTGGCTGATATCGCCAGTCCTGGGAATGACTGGCCGTCTTTCTGATGCTTTTAATTTATCTTTCACTGCAACATGTTTCAGTCTCCATTCTCCTTCATTCCTGGCAAGGGCACTGACTCTCAGAGAAGTCTTCTGTTCAGTCAGCTTCCGTCAGCGCGATCCAGTGCCTAACCTTCATCTGCGATTTGACGAGTTGGCCAAGTTATCTTCTATTTTATTTGTCTTGTCTTTGAAACTGCGAGCTAGTGTTCTTTGAAGATGAAGCTGCGAAGGGGTTGAGACACAGCATCGTGTCGGGTTGGATGCGGACTATGGCGGCTGTTTTTTTTTAAAAGTGAAACTAAAAAGCAGGGAGTGTGTAGTGCTTCTTTAGCAGACTCCACCACCACAGAGATTATAACGATTCCTGCGACGTTAGCCAGGCTAGGCCTGTTACTGGGGGTACCAACGGAGAGGTGAGACAGGGTCATGGTCAGCTATGTTTCGGGAACTCCGGTGCTAGTATGTCAGCTATAGTTCGCCAACCCCGGTGCTAGTATGTCAGCTACGGGTAGCCAACCCCGACGCTAGTATGTCAGCTACAGGTAGCCAACCCCGACGCTAGTATGTCAGCTACGGGTAGCCAACCCCGGTGCTAGTATGTCAGCTACGGATAGCCAACCCCGGTGCTAGTATGTCAGCTACGGATAGCCAACCCCGACGCTAATATGTCAGCTACGGGTAGCCAACCCCGACGCTAGTATGTCAGCTACAGGTAGTCAACCCCGACGCTAGTGCGTCAGCTATAGTTCGCCAACCCCGGTGCTACTATGTCAGCTACGGGTAGCCAACCCCGGCGCTAGTATGTCAGCTATAGTTCGCCAACCCCGGTGCTAGTATGTCAGCTACTGGATGCTGATCGCCAAAAACGAGCATGGTCTTCACCCCGTTTATCTTAACATGTGATCACTGTTAATTCTTCTTCTTCTTCTCTTTTTCTTCTTCTTCTTCTTCAGACGTCGACTCATATACTTCTGTAGTAAACAGTGATCACCCTGAGCTTGGTGGCTGGTGTACTTCGCCATGCAGCTTGTGTTGAACTGGTATACGCGCTGACTACATCATTTTTTTTCTTCTTTTTTTTTTTTTTTGTTTCTCCCAAGGCGGGTATCTTTGTAGAATACGTTCTCCTTACATCCCACTGGTACCACATGTTGTTGATGTCAGTCGGGCCGATCTTAAGCTAGTTGAATAGATGATGCCTCGGGCTGTTGTAACCCGTGCGAAGCTGGAAAATGATTACTTGTTCTTCTCTACTAAGCTGGTAGCATGTGTTTTTTTTTAAATCACCGCATATAATCTGTTGGTTAATATACTACAGCTGGCTAAGGGAATGATAACTTGTATTAGAAAAACAAGAGTTGCGCCTCGTAGTACCCGCAGGAAGAGGAAACGGTGTAAAGTCAGGAGAAGACAACTGCATCACGGCCACGAAGTAGTCTTTACTTAAAAAGAAAAAAGCCACATGACTCGCGTCGTTATGAAACGGCGACGCTAGAGAAAGCAAATTCCAGGCCTAGTAAACTCTCAGATCAAGTTACCCCAAACTCTTGTAACCGGGAGTAATTTTATTACAATTGTAAGAATACAACAATATCTTTATACGTTAGTTAATTAGTCTTTGCTCTCCGGTTGTGCCCTTAGATAATCTTCTCTTAAGTTCTCTCCGTCACTGTGCACTGGCTGATATCGCCAGTCCTGGGAATGACTGGCCGTCTTTCTGATGCTTTTAATTTATCTTTCACTGCAACATGTTTCAGTCTCCATTCTCCTTCATTCCTGGCAAGGACACTGACTCTCAGAGAAGTCTTCTGTTCAGTCAGCTTCCGTCAGCGCGATCCAGTGCCTAACCTTCATCTGCGATTTGACGAGTTGGCCGAGTTATCTTCTATTTTATTTGTCTTGTCTTTGAAACTGCGAGCTAGTGTTCTTTGAAGATGAAGCTCCGAAGGGGTTGAGACACAGCATCGTGTCGGGTTGGATGCGGACTATGGCAGCTGTTTTTTTTAAGTGAAACTAAAAAGCAGGGAGTATGTAGTGCTTCTTTAGCAGACTCCACCACCACAGAGATTATAACGATTCCTGCGACGTTAGCCAGGCTAGGCCTGTTACTTGGGGTACCAACGGAGAGGTGAGACAGGGTCATGGTCAGCTATGTTTCGGGAACCCCGGTGCTAGTATGTCAGCTATAGTTCGCCAACCCCGGTGCTAGTATGTCAGCTACGGGTAGCCAACCCCGACGCTAGTATGTCAGCTACAGGTAGCCAACCCCGACGCTAGTATGTCAGCTACGGGTAGCCAACCCCGGTGCTAGTATGTCAGCTACGGGTAGCCAACCCCGGTGCTAGTATGTCAGCTACGGATAGCCAACCCCGACGCTAATATGTCAGCTACGGGTAGCCAACCCCGACGCTAGTATGTCAGCTACAGGTAGTCAACCCCGACGCTAGTGCGTCAGCTATAGTTCGCCAACCCCGGTGCTACTATGTCAGCTACGGGTAGCCAACCCCGGCGCTAGTATGTCAGCTATAGTTCGCCAACCCCGGTGCTAGTATGTCAGCTACTGGATGCTGATCGCCAAAAACGAGCATGGTCTTCACCCCGTTTATCTTAACATGTGATCACTGTTAATTCTTCTTCTTCTTCTCTTTTTCTTTTTCTTCTTCTTCTTCTTCTTCTTCAGACGTCGACTCATATACTTCTGTAGTAAACAGTGATCACCCTGAGCTGGTGGCTGGTGTACTTCGCCATGCAGCTTGTGTTGAACTGGTATACGCGCTGACTACATCATTTTTTTTCTTATTTTTTTTTCTGTTTCTCCCAAGGCGGGTATCTTTGTAGAATACGTTCTCCTTACATCCCACTGGTACCACATGTTGTTGATGTCAGTCGGGCCGATCTTAAGCTAGTTGAATAGATGATGCCTCGGGCTGTTGTAACCCGTGCGAAGCTGGAAAATGATTACTTGTTCTTCTCTACTAAGCTGGTAGCATGTGTTTTTTTTTAAATCTGTGGCCTTGGTGTTGTTTCTTCAATTCATTTGCATGTTACTGTTCTCTCTCTCTCTCTCTATACTGAGTGAATGTTTAAGAGCGAAACGTAAATGTTATATTTTATTTTATGTCTCTCAGCTTCAATGTTAGTTATGTTTGTTATATGAACAGCATATTTGTAGAATGTCTGGAATAGAGTGAAAGATGTATGATAAAGGGCAGAATGTCAGACGGGCCTGCGTGCCCAATTCTTAACCTTTTTGAAATAAAGATCAATCAATCTCTCTCTCTCTCTCTCTCTCTCTCTCTCTCTCTCTCTCTCTCTCTCGGGGTCCCTACCGACAGGTGTAGGATATGGTGTCCTTCCATAACCCTCGATGTCGTGCATCTCAACAGCCTTATCACTGAGCATTTCCCGCGCCAGGACGCCAAACCATCAAACATCTTCTCTCTCTGTCTACCTCTGTCTCTTCTATCTTCCATCTTCCCTGTTGCCAGGGACGCAGTAAAACAACTAAAATTGTACTCCGGTTCAGCCCACCTCTCCTCCAAACGTGCCTTATAAAGTTGGATTGTTTGTGAATATAAATTTATTATTTCAGACTTACGCGAGATATCTCCCTGCTCATCCGAGATAGAATAATGATGGTATTAATTAGAATATTGATGATAGAGTGTAAAATATTGAAGGTCCCTATTAGAAGAATGTTGATTCAAGTTAAGATTCTGCATTATCTGAGATAGAAAACAAATGGCATGATATGGGATACTAATGATGAGAAAGGCAAAGGCAAGAAACTATGTTGTAGAAAGCAAAAGCAACAGCACAACTCCTCAGATCAAAACTCAAAATTCAGGCTCCGACTTCACTACATTCTGGACAACCCCATATATGCTCCGCCGCGTGCCGCAGCATCTATCCAAGATTATGTTTGCTAACAGTTGCTGTCAAATGTTGGTTGTTTAAGATGTGTTTTCTGCCACACAGTTCAGATTTCCTGCCAGCACCTTTAATGTGTCCTAGCTCCAGCAGTCTCCTCACAGCTACATTGTTCGTCCACTCCTGCTCTTCATTTTCCCGCAGTCTGTCCAGTACGGCCCTAGCAGTGTCCCTCTTGTCCACTTACAGTCTGCCATTTATTTTAGCCCGTCCAGCAAGTCTGTCTGCCACATCACTGCCATGTACTCCCGCATGTCCTGGACAGTAAAACCACGTTAGGCTTGTCACAGCTGAATGGCTTACCAGATGAGCCCATTCTTTGCGAAGCAAATTCTTCTCAGTCTTAGGAGTATACTCTGGGAATCCGTCACAATGACACAATGACCCCAGATCATCAGAGAAGTATCCTTCCCCAGGCAAGCGTTTCGGCCCTTTAAACTTATGACGCTCTGATGCGGGTGTGAGGGCTCTAGATCATGACTTCCAGAGGTCTGTGAGTTGTTGGTCGCTTCACGATGCTGAAGATACTGCTCGAATGTTCACGTCTACAACGTGTCAACGTTTCCTGCTGTTTGTTCGGTGGATTTCTGTTCTGCATTGTCTTGTCTTGTGCTACCTCCCTGTAACTGCGAGTTGGTGTTCTTTGCAGCCGATGCTGTGGATGTGTTAGGCTACAGCATCGTATCGGCTTGGGAGCGGGTTATGGCAGTTACTTTTTTTTTTCAGTCCCGCTAAAAAACAGAGGGTGTGCAATGCTTCTTTAGCAGACTCCACCACCATGGGGACTATGCTATCCCTTCCCCGTTAGCCAGGCTATGCCTGTTACTAGGGGAACCAACGGAGAGGTGGGACAGGGTCTTGGTCAGCTTTGGTTCGCTAACCCTGACGCTATATATCGATAATCTCCCTTATATTACTGTGATCACACCCGTGACAGCGCTTCGTCTGTGTTACCCTTGCTTACAGAAACTGATGATTTTTATACGATATTGAACATACGATAATATTATAATAATAACAAAAATGGGCGTAAAGAAACAGAATGGGCCGGGGGCGTGTGTGGGGGGTGGGAGGGGGTAGGTTGCCGAAGAAGTAATGGACACATTAAAAAATACAACCCTACCAATACAAATCACTCACAATTTTAAAAAAAAAAACATTTTCCATCGGAGAAAAAACATGATACTCGCAAAAGTAGATAAATGATAGAATGATAGATTTAAATACTCAAAGTTACTCCTAAACAAAGTGAAAAATCTTTAGAATGATTGTTATAAGAAAACAACCTAGGCAATTATTTCTTATCGGTAACATAAAGTATATTAACATGCACTAAAATTATATTTATACTTTGTAGTTTGCTTCAATATCTTGGATCGCTACTAACTAGTAGTGGAGATACAATGAGGGAAATTAAAAGGAGCACATCTATCGCTCTTCAAAAAGTAAAACAACTAAAGAATCTGTGGACAGTAGCAGACAGAACTACAAAA
Organism: Achatina immaculata; assembly: GCA_009760885.1. Lineage (NCBI taxonomy): Eukaryota > Metazoa > Mollusca > Gastropoda > Stylommatophora > Achatinidae > Lissachatina > Lissachatina immaculata. Next base: position 10,166,470 of record CM019703.1, read on the forward strand.
ATATGATTTTTAAGGGCATGCATCTTTCCCATCGCAACATATGCCTGTGAGACCTGGACACTTAACAAAACAGCTGAGAAACGCATAAATGCCTTTGAATGTAAATGCTACAGAATAGTTCTTCAAATATCATGGACACAAAAAAGAACAAATATATCCATACTACAAGAACTTAATGTTGAAGAATACTGGCTAGTAAAGAGGATTAAAGAGAGAAAACTTAAAATTTTGGACATATTAAACGTCATGATAATCTAGAAAAACCATCTTGGAAGGGTACATAATGGGAAAAAGAAAGAGAGGAAGACCAAGGCGAAGATGGCTGCAAGACATCGTTGACGATCTGCAAATGGATGCATCAGCAGCAGGCCATCTTGCTCGCAACCGAGAGGCCTACAGGAGTGCTGTTTGGGAGGCAAAGTTCCGCAAGGGACATGCAAATGAATGAATGAATGAATGAATGAATGAATGAGTTTATCTCAACGCCATTTAAAGTAAAACAACAAACTATATAAAGTTCAAGATCTGTACATCTTCACATGTGTTTTCAATATCTATCCATCTGTTATCTGCTCATCCCCTCATTTATGTCCGCTACTCTTCATATCCTCATTCCATCAATCAACCAGGATTTTTTTCTATTCCTGCACAAACTCACGCTGCCAAGTTTATCTGCATTTCAAATCCTCTTAACTAATCCTAATAATCCCAGCATGGCATCCCGGGATTTCCCATCAAAAGGAACTAGGATCTTGTCAATATTACAACTGCGCGTCTTGCCTTTTTTGTTTGTAAGCATCCATACCATATTTACTTGCTATATTAGCATTCAGTTGCCTCCCTTACACGCACCGACCACTGAACAAATTATACTAGTCAGACAGGATTTGAAACAAGGATTACTCCCAGCATCTCGTAGATATTTAAATAAGATCAAGGGCGAGCGTAGACTGCACTATGACCTTTCACTGCAGTTGCTGGGAGACCGTGTTGATTGTACGGAGGGCAGTGATTAGGGGAAATCCAGAAATTATACGGGCGGAACGCCCTGTTTACCATGTGAACAATTGCTGTGAGCATCATGGGCATTGCCAGAGTGCCTTTTTTTATGGGGTAGCTTAAATGACTCCACATCACGGGATTTTGTTGCAGTAATTTGCATCAAAATAACCGCCACAAAAACAACTACATATACAATATATGCTACATCGATTGAATTTTTAAAAAGTATGTGTGTATGTGAGAGAGAGAGAGAGAGAGAGAGAGAGAGAGAGAGAGAGAATTGATCAATATGGAAGAAAGCTGTATTAACAGATGAGTGGTACATATTAAGAAATTTTACAAGGAACTGAGGAACGCTTATATCCGGTACCAAAAATAAGCCATACCAAACGGGGATGTATTGGGCCGAAAGACGCATGACATAATGCGAGCACCATCTTTTTGAATGCGAAAGCAAAAGAATTTGCAGAAGTACACTGTCGATGTATGCAATAAAAGGGAGATGCTGACTACCGCTGTACTACAGGTCTGTTTAATGTGTTCAGTCAGTCAGTCAATTTCCCTTGTGGAACTTTTGCCACCCTAACAGCTCTCCTGCAGGCCTCTCGGTTGTAAGCAAGATGCCTTGATGTTGATGCGGCTATTCGCAAATCATCAACGATGTCTTGCAGCCATTTTCGCCTTGGTCTTCCTCTCTTTCTGTTTCCCACTGTGTACCCTTCCAAGACTGTTTTCTCTAAATTCTCTTTAATATGTCAAAAATATTAAAGTTTTCTCTGTTTAATGTTCTTTACTATCCAACCTTCTTCAATATTAAGTCCTTGTTGTATGGATATACTATTTGTTGTTCTTTTCTGTGTCCGTTATATTTGAAGGCTCTTCTGTGGCATTTACATTCAACTGCATTTATGTGTTTCTCAGCTGTTTTGTTAAGTGTCCAGGTCTCACAGGGATTTGTTACGATGAGAATGATGCATGCCCTTAAAAATCTTATTTTTGTAGTTCTGTCTGTTCCTCTCCACAGCTTCTTTAGTTATTTTACTTTTTGAAGAGCGATAGATGTCCTCTTTTTTTTAATTTCCCTCATTGTATCTCCATTGTTAGTTAGTAATGATCCAAGATATTCAAAACTCTCCACCTCTTCCACTTTTTCCTCTGTGATATACATTTCAGCTGCCTTGTTTGTATTGTCAGTTGTCATCGATTTAGTTTTCTTTGCATTAAGGTTCTGCTATAGACTATTCTTACGGACTGACATAATTATTTTTTCCATTTTTTTTTTGGTGCTATAGGCAGTAACACAATCTGTCATAAGCATATCTAATTTCTGGTATTTCATAACCTCCAATTGTTATAACATCGTAATATTTTTTATCTACATCTTCTCTAACATTCGTCATTATATTTTCAGTATACAAGTTAAATAAGTATGGCGACAGTTCTTTCCTGACAGACCCCTTGTTTTATGTCAAACCAAGTTGTTGTTTCACCATTTATTCTTATTATTGCCTGTTGGCCTAGATACAGCAGTGATGTTAATTGTATCAAATGTGTTGGATATCCCATTTTTTCCATTATTTCCCAAAGTTTCTGGTGTTGTACACAATCAAATGCCTTTGAATAGCCTATAAAAGATAAATACAGATTCACATTAAATTCTCTGCATTTCTCTATTAATAATCGTATAATGAATATATTATCTCTTGTTCCTTGTCTAAGAACAGCTTGGACCATACTGATTTATCCTTATATTTTCTTACGAAATCTATGTGTTATGTGTTATGATTCATATATTATGATTAATTTCCACACATTTACTATACTGTATTATGTTACTATTTTAAAGTCATGGTAAACATGTCTATTCATCTTTTAATATATTATAGCAATGAACTATACTTAATGTCTGGCCATCCCTTGTAACGCTGACGAACGGCCAAATCTACTTACGGCCAAATGGCCGGTTCTAAATGCAGCCTAAGTTTGTCTTATACTGTATTAATACTATATGTGGCAGAACTGCTCTTGCTCAATCAGTATAATCATCTAACAGTTATTACCAGCAATAATAAATCAAGAAGAATTAGCATCCGTCCCTGATTTACAACCTTCTCGAACTCATTCAATGTTATACCGGGCTAGCGGGAATTTCCTTTACATTTGACGTATGAGCGGCCATCTGGGTACTGTATTGTTTTCTGTGACCTGACATTTCATGGAAAAAGTGTCCCATTTGACAAAAAAATGAGATGTTTAAGAAGAATACAAAGTGTAAAAGAGGAGATCAAATCAGAAATGAGGCCAGCGGGGCAAAGGTTGGAGTAACACCACTACCACTGCTACATCCAGCCAATAACAAGTCAAATGGTTTAACTACGTTACACGGTTGCCGCTAGGCAGCGTAGCGCTAAAGGTAGTCAAAAAGTAATTGTAAGAAATAGGGGTGGGGGGGGGAGGCCGCCCACGCAAGAAGCGGAGAAATGAAACCTTAAATATCTCATCATACTAAGCAAATTCCCCCAAGCCCTGTTAAGACCATACCCTCAAATATGAAAAATAAATGAGGAAGACGGAAAGACAAGTGCTTGCAGGAGGAGGAAAGGGGGGCTGCGAGGTTTGGGAAGAAAAGTTTACCACAGTCGAAATATCAGTTTGGTCGAGAGGAAACAATATTGGCGCATGCGTACTTCGTTTATGCCAGGTGTCAGGTTAACCTACTGGCAGAAAAAACAAACACGACCAGAACTTAAGAGCACAAAAGTCAAGACTGTTTACCCATGCTGCAGACTGCACGTGTTTAAGAGGTCGCGTGTTGTGGTAAGACAGCCAACCGGCAGTGACTTGACATAACCCACTGCTCCGAAGTCATTGTTACAAATCTAGACTAATAGGAAAACGAGATGGGGTTTTCCATAGTTTTACTGATCTGCAGCGATACGGTGTCAAGTGTTTCAATGTGTATGAAAGTGGGGGGCGGGGCTTACGAGATGCAACGGTCCTCAACCGTTTCTGAGAGCGACCCTAAACCAACAATGATACATGACACCTCCCCCCCCCCCAACCCATCGAAAACTATTTTAAAATATTTAAATCCAACAGTAACAACAACAACAACAACAAATGTCAATGAATTGTACAGAGCGTGACTTCTGTTATAATATTTAAATATTTTGGTATTTAAGCATAAAGCACTAAGATTTCCCAAAAAATCATTTAACAGTTAAAAAATTTTAATTTACTATTTTTTTTTTCGCAATATCTCCTCGCGACCCTTTCTTAAGACCCCCGCAACCATAATCTGGTTCGCTACCTGAGAATGAGGGTCACTTGTGGAGAGCGCCCCCTACCCCAACTCCCACCCACTTTCCTTAAAAAAAAATTCCTGGACACTTGTACTACTGTGCATGTACTATTTATATACATTACTGCAACTGGGGATTAAACCAGTGGGAAAAATCGTGAAAAAGGCCCTTGAAGGATTGAGAAACCCTGACAGAAATTCCCACGGCACATGCTGGGCTCTTTGTTAGTCTTAGTTTTTTTCACAAGACCTACCTCGTGACCACTCTTCTTCTTCTTCTTCTTCTATGTTCAAGTGCCGGGGTCATGCTAAACTGGAAGTCGGGTTGCCAGGATGATGATGTCCACTGTTCGCTCCAGATCCCCAAGACAGTCCCGCAGCTTCTGCCTCAGGCCCATCCTCTGTGGCCAGGTCTGGCTTAGACGGTCGGCGAACGTTGGGCCACTTTTGATGCACATGCTCCGGGGGGGGGGGGGGGGGGGAAATTGTGCTCCGTCCCCGCAAGGACATGCGTCCGCGTGAGAGATCTTGAGTCGGTGGAGATAGTTCAGCAGTCTGCAGTGGGCCTGCTGTTAAACTGAACAGGATGGTCTGACCCCTTTAGCTGACGGACTGGATCAGGATCAGGAGAACTGCCTATATTCAGCCTCTTTGCCCACTGCTGTCTGTAGTCTTCTTTTATAATGTTCTTAAGCCTCTTTGTAGGTGCCTTTGCCGGCTGTGTTGTTCATTTCACTGCCGTTTTCAGGAAAGCATCTACTCTCTCATTCCCCCGTTATACCGCTTTTGTTGATGCCGAGAGACTGTTTAATTCCGAGGTGATTTACTGTAGGATGTTCACCTTTCTGGTGCCTTACAATGCTTTGACCACTGTTCAAACATCGTTAATAAAAGTTTCATAATTACGCCATCGTTTCGGTTGCTCTTTCACTGGTTCTCATGTTTATGTTACACTGAAGTCATCATCAGGACGCGGAGCTCGATCTTCACTCATCCTTCAGCCTTGAAGGTGTGTGGATTCTGGACCTTCTTATCACGGGGCGAAAAAGAACACATCACTGCCCGTGACTGGCAGCTGCTATGACAAACCTCACTGGATTAAGTAGCGGAAGGTCACAGGTTTTGTTACAGTCAAGCGAGTAGAGACTGGTTGTGTTACCTCGTGACGATATATATATATATATATATATATATATATATATGAACGTAATGAACATGTGTGTGTGTATGTTAGAGCATCACGCTGGAACGCTTGGAGCAATTTCAACCAAACTTGGCACACATATGACTTACAATCTGGACAGTGCACCGCGGGGGTAAGATCACTCCTACCACCCCTGGGAGTCGGGGTGGGATCGAAAATGTCCGATACTAACGTTACCCCTTGGAAGGAAGGGATGTAACTCCCGTTATGTTTAGGCGCACTGCCTCCTCGGATTATGGGCCGTGCCGCACACAAATCGATGATGTTATATCTGCTGAAGTGCCAACACAAGAGCCAGAACTGCCTACAGTGGTAACAAAAACATCAGGCATCTCAGTGTTGCCTAGTGACAGGGTGCCTTTTTCTTATTTTTTTTTCAAATTAGCTTTTCACGTTAGGGAGAGAGAGACGGAGAGAGAGAACGAACATACTTTATTTTCAAAGGGCATGCAGGCCCGTCTAACATTATGCCCTTCACCATACAGCTTTCACTCAGTCACAGTCATTCAGCATTTATTAATGAGCATTAATCATCAGGAAGACACAATTAAATGATTACATAAATAAATAATAAACGTATATTTTGTCCATACACTCCGCACTCTGATTTATGTAACAGTGTGAAATAAACTTGCATTCTTACATTCATTCGAAACTAAAATTTATTTAAAAAAAAAACTGTTACAAATTATAACAATCAAGCCATGCTTTAAATTCTTTAGACTATGCTTAGGGAGGCATATAGTCCATATCAAACAGATGCTGACAAATTGTGAAGTTATAAGAACAAATATTACTTGTAAGTGAGAAGGAGAGGGAGAGAGATAGAGGGAGAGAAGAGGAGAGAGAGAGAGATAAAGAAGGAGAGGGAGATACTGACTGACTGATTGATTGATTGATTGATCTTTATTTCCAACGGATTAAGAATTGGGCACGCATATACGTCTGACATTCTGCCCTTTATCATACAACTTTCACTCTGTTCCGGACATTCTACAAATAGTCTGCTTATATAACAAACACAACTAACATTGGAAAGCTGAGAGACATAAAATAAAATTAAAGTATAACATTCATATTTCACTCTTGTCCATGCACTCAATACAGAAAGTAACTTCATGCATATATAAATGATTATAGAAAGTAACTACATACATATATAAATGACTACAGAAATTAACTACACACACATATAAATGACTATCTACCAAACATAATTTTGCTACTATTCATAATAAACAACTGACCGAGTTCGGTGTCTGTAAGAGCAGTCTAAAGTAACTTTTGTGAATCATGGAGGCACGTAGTCGATATCAAATAGATATTGGAAGATTTGTAGTTGTAGGAAGGAGTGTAGTTTTATATATATATATATATATATATATATATATATATGATGGGAGAGTATTCCAAAGATGAGCAGCAGAATAAGTAAAGCTTTTCTTCTAAAGATCAAGTCTAGGTTTTGGAAGACATATGTTGTTTAAGCGTTGACTACACTTTGGACTAAATCTAAATATGTTCCACAGATAAGGTGCAGCATGCTGTGAAAGAATTTGATGTACCAACTTGGCTTTGTTGAAGAAGAATCTGTTCTTAAGAGAAAGTATTTTGATAAGTTTGTGCTGAATAGTTGCTTGTGCTTGATCTTTGTCACTAATAAGCTTTACTGCTCGCTTTTGAAGTTAGTAAAGCCTCTTTGTATTTGACACTGAGCAACCACCCAAGACTGTTGAGCAACAGTCTAAATGTGTTTGTATATGTGATATGTAGTATGTCTTTCTTGTGTCTTGATCGATGAAGTGTTTAATTTTGGTCAATTTGTAAACTTTTTGCGCGATTAGTTGTGTTAGGCCTTGCATATGAGAGTTCCAGGTCAGTTGTTGGTCAATAGTAAGACCTAGTGTTTTGTGCTTGTTAAAGTTTTCTATCTGTGATGTTTCCGTACAAAGCCGAAGTGTATTGTTTTTTTTTTTTTGCGTTTTGTAGTTTTTGCCTTGTTATGAGCACTGATTTTGTTTCATAAGTATTTATAATCATGCCATTGTTGTTGCTCCATTTTTTTTTACAAGAATGTCATGGTCAGTCAAATCAAATGCCTTTTTAAAGTCGGCAAAGATGGCACCACATAGTCTGTCGTCATTTATGTTTACTAACCAGTTTTCTGTCATTTTGGTGAGAGCTGTGTGGCAGGAATGATTGGGTCTAAAGCCTGACTGACTGTCTATGAGTAAATTGTTCTATGTGTCGTAGAGTTATTCTGTGTATGTGTCTTTCGAGTGGTTTTGATAATGACGATAGTATGTATAGTGGTCTGTAGTTGGTAAGATTGTTGAATGAGCCAGATTAAAGAAAGGATACACTTTAGCAGTTTTAAAAGCCTCGGGGAAATAACATTTTGCAATGCACTGGTTATAAATGTATGTTAGTGTATGTGAAACGACAGGTGCAGCACAGCGTAAGATCTTATTGCTAATATCGTCAAGCCCAGCTGTATTGTTGTTTTTTAAGGATAAAAGATAACTGTAAACTTCACTAACTGTTAAGAATGGAATGTGTAACTGCTTAACACTCAACACATCTGCTGTCCAGAAATGTTTGTAATTCATGGTAAGTCGCATACTGGAGCTGGTATTGCCGATCTAAGAACATTGATTTCTTCCCTGAAGTGGGTACTGATTTGTGCGCTAGTGTATGTATGATTACTGGCTTGAATGTCAAATTCCCTCCTTTTATTTGATAAGGTATTTATGGCTTTCCGAATTGATTTACTGTCTGATTTATTCTGTACTAGATTCCTAAAGCAATTTTTTTCAGATTTTATTAAATATTGAACTTTGTTTCTGAGTGAACGGTAGGTCCCGAAGTCCTTGATTTTGTGTGCCCTGTCATATTCTCTCATGGCGTGTAATATTTCAGGTGTTATCCAAGGTGACTTCGTCTGGTGTTTTACTCTCACCTCTTTCATATATTAGACATGCTTGTCTAATATATCTCTGAAAATCGTTAGCCAATATTCTATTGCCTCATCAGGGCCAGTTAGTTGTTTCATGTGTGTAAGTGAAGATGCTTGCAGATCATTAAGGAATAATTCTAGGTTACATTTTTTGAAACTTCTAAATCTCTTACTGGTGTGACTGTGTTTAGGAAATTTATACCCCTTTCTCGTCCACGTACAGCAGACTGGGTAATGATCACTTAACGAAGTATGAAGGATGTTACATTAAATGTTGTTTTCTGGGTGGGCTACATATATATGATCTAATAATGTGGATGATATTTCCGTTACTCTGGTAGGTTTGGTGACAATTTGGGAAAAACTTTAGGATAATATAATATTGCCCCAAGTTGGATTTGACTGTGTTAGATCTATGTTGAAATCTCCAAGAATGATATTATCTTTGAACTTAAAGGTTGAAACCTCATCCATCGTAGTTGTGAAGTGATCGTACTACAGGGACGATGCGAAAGAGAGAGAGAGACAGACAGACAGACAGACAGACAGACAGACAGACATATAGACAGAAGGAGAGAGAGAGGGACAGCGAGAGAAGGACAGAGAGAAAGAGAGATTTGAGATCGTCATGTTTCTCCCACGGACAACTTTATGTTGCTTGCTCAAGGGTGAAAAGGAGGTGAAACTAAAAATGTTGTTTATAATAACGTTTTGAGTTAAATTAATATTATAGTGAATTTGTAAAAGACTTTACTTCATACTTTGTACACTGTACTTATACTTAAATACCTAAGAAAGAGAGAGAGAGAGAGGGAGGGAAGGATAGAGGAGAGGGAGAGAGAAAGGGAGAGAGATAGAGAAAGGGAGAAAGAGGTGAGAGAGAGAGAGGGACAGAGAGAGAGGGACAGAGAGAGAGGGGAGAGATAGATATGAGATCACCATGTTTCTCTCATGGACAACTAGGCTTACTTGGAGAAGAGACATTATTACAGTGATCAGAGACAAGGGATGAACATGGGAGGAAGCAGAGAAGAATTCCAAGAACAGGGATGACTGGAGAGCCTATGCTCTCGGGGGAGTTAAAGGCGATGATGATGATGATGATGATGATGATGATGATGATGATGATGATAAGTCCAAATAACTTTGATGGTCTCTTAGTCAGCTTCCATCGGCATGGAGGGTGAGAGAGGGGTGGGGGTGACATGTAAATGTAATCGAAAACGACCGATATTAGTGTCGACTCCATAGATTTCGGGGTCGCTGAGATGAATAGTAACACTCCCGATGGCGTTTATCTCCAAGTTCAGCCCCCATCGGCATGAGTCAGGGAGGTGTGAGAGGTGGGTGGAGTGGAATAGGGGTAACATGTAAAAATAATTGAAAACGACATTAGTGTTGATTCCATAGTTTTCGGGGTCGCTGAGATGAATAGCGAGAGTCCCGATGCTGTATACGTTCAAATTAAACTCCATCAGCATTGGGGGGGGGGAATGAGACGAGGTGAAAATAAGAGTGGTATCTCCAATTATTTTAATATGCAACCTCAACCCGCCACAACTTTGCAACGGGACAATTCTGCGTGTAAAGTGGATGCCGGGCAATGTAATTGAAGCGACTATCTTAACAGGACAAGGAGAGGGTGAAGCAGTTTTTATCCCACGGATACCACTCATTCCGACGCATCTCCCTTTTAACTTTAAGAGATTGCAATTTCCAGCGAGACTTGCGCTCTCGATCACGATCAACAAGTCACAGGGGCAGTCTGAACATTATAGAGTAAAGTCTTTTACAAATTCACTACAATATTAATTTAACTCAAAACTTGATTATATACAACATTTTTACTTTCATCTTCAGGAGCAAGAATAAATAATTTCTTGGGCAAGCAACATACGGTTTTCCTTGGGGCACACATGGAGATCTCAAATCCACTCGGCAGTATTAATAATTAATAAATTCCCGAGCAACGCCGGGTAATCAGCTAGTGTGTGTGCGCGTGTGTGTGTATATATATATATATATATATATATATATAACGGCAAAGAGAAATGAGCATGATGCAAACAGACTCAGCAGTGATCAGAAGGTGGGAATATGTGGGCCACGTGATGAGAAGAAACAGAAGTCAGAGAATCAAGGCATAAACGGGAAACATCTGGAAAAAAGAAAAATGAGGCCAACCTCGAAAGACTCTTGAGAGAACACTGACAAGAGAGTCTAAGATTACTGACATCAAATCCCTTGATGAGATCGAGAAGCTCGCCGAGAACAGACTAATGTCAAGACAAACTGCGAGCCCTGTGTGACGCAATAGAGGGCTCACCTGGGCAAGAGCAGAAAAAAAGGCAAAGGACAGGCATTTGTGGAAAACCCTTGCGGAAGCCCCATGTGCCCTGGGCACTTAAGGTTCATATATATATATATATATATATATATATATATATATATATATAACATATATATTATATGTTGGTCACTTGATGAGAAGAAATGATCAGAGACTCCCAAAACAAGCTACCAAGTGGAACACAACATACCGAAGAAAAAGAGGCAGACCGCGTGAAACTCTGAAGAGGACATTATTAAGAGAGGCCAAATTAACAGGCATAAAATCCCTTGATGAGGTTGAAAGACTCGCCGAAGACAGGAAAAATTGGCGAACTACTTTGCGAGCCCTATGTGACGTTTAACGGCACGGGAAGGATATAAGATATATATATATATATATATTGTGATTTTAACCCGTACTCGCATCAGCAACTTCTCCCACACAGTGAAGCCGAAACTATAATCTAGCATCAGTACACGAAGATATGGACTAACCTAAACAGTTCAAACGTCAAGAACGAAACACTGTCTTCAAATTACCAACGGGACGCTATCGATTTCGAGAACACATTTAACGCCTCAACCTGTTAAGCACCCCTTATCGCACATGCGAAAACAGGCATCCAGACTTAAGAGCATATCCTGTCTCTATGTCCCCCTCCTCTACCAAGAAGCCCGAACCCAACCCTGGTCACAGAGAGTGACACTGGAAGACAAACTTTGGGGCACAAAATATGTCCTCCATAGGCTTCACAATTTTTCCAGATTATAAATGTAGACGCCGGAGGCTGTAACCATAGAACCCAGAATAAGAAGATGAACCCCCTTACTCCTGCAGATGGGAAATCCGTTTTCGAAGCACATGGCAAGACCGCTTCTTGAATAACTTTCACTTACATCTGCAGATCATACAGATATCATTAAAATACGAACATGAAAAGATGAAAACATTTCCCCTGTGAAATTTCAGACGAAGAATGTCAGCTATTACATTCAGTGAATAATGTTATTCACATCAAAACATTTGCTTCAGCAGATTCAAGCCCTTTACATTAACGACTTTATATACGACTTTTATCATTTAAAAAAAATAGCAATGCAAGCACAGAAAGTTATCTGGAAACGACAAATACCCACAGACAATTCAGACACACGCAAAACCAAACAGATAAAATCTGCAATCTGTTTCTCGTGTCTGGGTTTATTACTTCTAAAAGCTCTAAATTCCAGTGCCGTCGCATAATATGAAGACACCCACGGGGTTGAAGAGAGCACCAGACTGTTGATTCATAAAGGAGCAACCAAGAAGTTTGATTCATGAAGGGGCAACATATTTCAAGCATCTGTTGGCGAATGATCTACGCAATAAACAGACCTAAAGCCGCAACAGACAGTACTCGTAGGTCTCCGACAAATGTCAAGAGGCTGCCTTACGCGTAGATTTTTGTAGCACTGAATTTATTAGTAGCGGAACCTGCAGGGCTGTTTTAGATCCAACGATAACCTTACGCTGTAATGGCCGAGGTGGAGCTATCCTGGTGGTATGTGTTTGAGACCTTTGATGTTACAACTATTAAGCTACATATACTGAAAGCCTTCCGCGTCTTTGCGTCAAAACGTTGTGAAGAAATGACTACCGAGACTCCCAGATATCTTTATCTCGCACAGGCATTTCTCATTATTTGATTTACTGATACTCTATTGAAGCAGAAAATCACGCGAACAAGAATCTGAATTACCCAGAACTTTGTGTCCTTGGACCTACGCTGCTGTGGTTCATCACTCTGTCCAGAGGACTAAGAGGTCAAGGTTGTGTCAATGTTATGGAGCTTCTTCGGAAGCTTGCCCCTAAAAAGTCTACTTTGGTGGGCCGAAGGGAATGTATGCACAGTCACCTAGATCTGTAAACTAGACTACTCCGGTGCTCCAGGTAGGATAAGGGATAAGGATACAGGCAGCCGAATCTGTAGGGGATGAGCCAACAGGCAGCTAGACCTGTAACTAGCATGCTTCACTGAGCCTACTAGCAGGAACCCACGGGAAGAAAGATCTGCACTTGTTTATTTCGGTGAACGGGATGGGACTAACACACAGGCAGCTGGATGTATGGCTAGCTTACTCTCGTGGGCCAGAGGGTACGCGCCCACTGGCTGCTGGATCTGTAACTAGTCTACTTCGATGGGCATATGGATGTGAGTCTACGTGAGGGCTGGATCTGTACCTCATAAATTAAAGGAAGACACTGCAATTTACTTCATGTCAACAACGGTTTGTGTTAATCAGATCTTCACTACAACATTCATTATAACATTCAATGTATCCTTCACTTTAACCTTCACTGTAACCTTCACTTTAACTTTCACTGTAACCTTCACTTTAACCCTCACTGTAACCTTCAGTTTAACTTTCACTGTAACCTTCACAGTAACCTTCAGTTTAATCTTCATCGTAACCTTCGCTGTAATCTTCACTTTAACCTTAGTCTTTTACTGTAAACTCCATTTTAACCTTCATTCTTCACTGTAACCTTCAGTTTAACCTTCACTGTAACCTTCAATGTAACCTTCATTTTAACCTTCACTTTAACCTTAATCCTTCACTGTAACCTTCACTTTAACTTTCACTGTAACCTTCACTTTAGTCTTCATTGTAACCTTCGCATTAACTTTCTCTATAACCTTTACCTTAACCTTCAGTGTAACCTTCAGTTTAACCTTCACTGTAGCCTTCACTTTAATTGTAACCTTCACTGTAATTGTAACCTTCACATTAACCTTCACTTTAATCTTCTCTATAGCCGCATCTGTGGTTTTTTTTTTTAAAAGTGGTTACAGCCATGTCCTATGAGAGGGGGGTCCAGCTGGTTCGCTGCACTGAGCCTAGAGTTTTCCGGGGAGTGGATCCGGAGGGCTCGGGGACTTTGGGGAGGAGGGGTGGGGGGGGTGTTTGGGGGGAGGGGAGGGGGTCGTGGAAAGAAGAGAATTACGCTGGCGTACAAAATTCTCTCGGAGGCCGCCAGTTGCTGCTGCAGACCTCGCAGTTTCTGAAAGGTCCTGAAACTTGCAAAAAAGGAACCACATTAAACCTCAAAGTCAATTCCGGTTTTCTCCCCTTCTACCTGTATTAAAAAAAAAACATCAACAAAAAAGGGACTTTAATGGAAGAAAACAAAGCATCGGGGCCACAAAGAGGAAATAAACAATACGGGGCACCGACTAGAAACAAAAATATCCGCCAACAAACTACGGCAGAGCAGCACTACATCCTGCAGGTCCACGGACAAAGAATCTCTCTAGAAAGGAAATAATTATACGCTTGAGATGCAAAGAAGTGGGGTAGAGAGGGATTATGGTGGGAAAGAGGTAGATAGACCACACAAAGAGGTCTGGTTCCGCGTATCTCTGCAGGTCATCAGTTGTTTTGTTGTTTTTTTTTTTTTTGGTGGGGGGTGGGGGGGGGGAGTTGCATGGAGGACGCGAACAGAGAGGTTTTATGACACAAAATTCTTACTGTTATTTTGTGCCAAAACTTGCTGTAATCTGTCCAGTATGTGGAAACTCGTAACGAGAGAGAGACAGAGAGAGAGAGAGAGAGAGAGAGAGAAATGACAGCTTTACAGCATCACCAGATGACTGCAAGTCTCCAGTGAGATGATGAGGCAAGTTAACATACGGCCCTTCTGTTTGGCCATATTTTTGCGCTGTTTCTCTCTCTCTCTCTCTCTCTCTCTCTCTCTCTCTCTCTCTCTCCCCTCGATGCTGTCCGTGGCTGGTTCGTCATGCACAAGTGATCACGTTAGGATTTTTGTTTTTGGTTGAACTAGTACAATCGTACCTCTCTTTCACCCCTTGTGTAAAGTACTTTTCCAAATACCGGTTTTGTCAGTTTGTTTCGATACTTTATACTGTTTTTTTTTTAATGTAACACTAAACATACTTTACAAACATCGGCCGGAGTTAAATGTTCGTGTGAAGTTTTTGTTCTTACTTTACTTGGCCCGAGACGTAATCTTTACAAAATGCTCACATGTTGAATCAAAGTCGACGCTGGCTGATTCTCCTCTATACAAACTGTGCATCATCCGGCTTGCCTGGTCATCCTCCAACCGATGTCGCTAGGTGCTTTTTTTTAAAACTAGGATTTTGATAATATAAACAGGCTACAGTAACTGACTACCTCCAGAAGCTTTCCCCTTTTTTTTTCTCTTTCTTCGTTCGGTAATTTACAGGTAACTGCCGGCCAACGCCATCACTGCTGCCTTGGAGCAACAAAGATGGAACAATGACGAATGGAACAATGACGACTGTGCCGTAGTGATGATGCACATAACGGGTTCTTGGCCAACTAGAGCTGGCCAAGACCCTGTTCCATTACCTCGTGATGTGTTTCTTCTTCAGCTTGGCTGGCTAGACGGGGCTTTCCGTGGGTCACAGGGTAGTGGAGTTTGCCAAGAAGCTTTCTTCTACGACCCACTCCGGGATTTCTCATTATAATCTATTCCTCGTCTTAGTGTACTGCAATATCGTAACGGATTTCGCTGAAAAGTATAAGGATTTTACACTTAAAATAAGATCACAACAAGAACCGTCATTAGTTATTGGGGAAACAAAAAAGGTTTGGTGGAAATCCCATGGACATGTACTCGGAAAAGACCCAAGTAGAACTTCTGGAAAAATCAGTCAAGTGTACATCTGAAACAAAGGCACGCAATCCCCTGGGTTTTTTTTTCCCATGGAGAGGTCAATGGAGTTGTAACACTGTCCCGATTCCCCAGGAAGGAAGGAAGGAAGGAACGAATATACTTTATTTTCAAAGGGTTAAGAATTGGGCACGCAGGCCCGTCTGACATTCTGCCCTTCGTCATACAGTTTTCACTCAGTCACAGACATTCTGCACTTGTTAATGGGCACAATAAGCATGAAGAAACAATTAAATGGTTACATAAATAAATAATACGCTATCTCTTGTCCATACACTCACCACTCTAATTGGGACAGACAATGAGGAAGTTAGAATGGACCCCGGAAGTCATAGTTATTTGATCTGTCTAACTTACGTAGCTCCCAAACAGAGGGGCTACTTATTATGTGGAGTACAAACTTGATTACCAGTTACCTATATACCGTCAAGTCGATCTTGCTCTTATACAGTTATTTCTTCCAAGTGCTCAGTATAAGTTGTGCTGTTCGTGCCATCTTGTTAGTCCGTCCAGCATTTTTCTCTCCCTGTATCCTCTCTTTTGTCCTCCGTCTTTTCCGTTGTCACGATGTATTCTAGCTTGCCGTAGGACATGTCCTACGAATCTGGATTGTCCTTTCCCGATTTTTGTTATTGCTAGCCTCATCCCTCCACCCTCTCTTAGAACCTCCTCATTTTATTTCTTTGCTGTCCATGGTAAAAAAAAATAAGAGAGAGACAATGTACTTTCATAAGACGGGCCTGCGTGCCCAATTCTTTACCCTTGAAAAATACAGATTATTCATTCAGTCATTCACACCATCCCGTCAGACTGTCCAGTATCATTTCTCTTGGTCTTCCTCTTGATCTTCTTCCTTCTAATTTTTGCTGCTGTTATAATATTTTCAATGCCCCCCTCTTCTCATTGCATGTCCTATGAAAGTACATTGTATCTCTCTTATCTTTTTTTTACCATGAGAGGAGATCATCAACTGAGCTGATGACCTGTATGAAGGATCGTGTACTCTGGAGAAGCATAATAGCCAACGCCAGTCGGTGCGGCACATGATGATGATGATGATGTTATAAATACCAGCCATCTGGATTTAATATGATTGGACAGTGGATCTCTTCTATCTCAGCCGTCGATTATGATTGGTGGTTTGGTTCTGAGCGGCAAATGGGGGCGCGTAGTTGTTACAACTCAGATCAGTTTTACACCGGCAACCGTTACAATAACATTGTTAGCGAAACTTACGAACCGTACCTTGTACTATCTCCCTGTAACTACGAACTAGTGATCTTTGTCGCCGATGCTGTGAATGTGTTGAGGGACAGCATCCTATAGGCTTGAGGGGGGGATTATGGCCGCTATTTTTTTCAGTCCCGGAGTACACTTAAAAAGCTGGAAGGGGGGGGGGGGTTGTGCAATGCTTCTTCAGCAGACTCCACCACCATGTGGAGTATGACGATCCTTGCCCCGTTAGCCAGGCTATGCCTATTATTAGCGGTACCAACGGAGAGGTGGAGCAGGGTCTTGGTCAGCTATGGTTCGCTAGACCTGGCGTTAGCACATCAGCTGTCGGTCGCTGATTGCCTCATCCGACAGCGCCTTTGCCAGAAGAACGAGAACCCCTTTCTCCATTAGATCGTTAGCTTTTAACGCTGAGTTCAGTCCCTTGTGTTGCTGCTGTGATCACAGTCGCTCTGTACACGTAACAGAGTAACCTTTTTATTGTGCCACCCTTGGGCGGAGTATTTTGAACAAACTTTTATGATTCACAAGATGACCCTGATGACATCTGCCTTTTGATATATCACGAAGCGGATGACTTGACAGCAAGTGTAAGATGGAGAAAGTGGTTGTATTTATAGCAACCTCAGTGTTAACATGTGAGCAATAAACAATAAAGTAAACTATATTTAAATAAGATTAGTGAACAACAACAGTTCCACTTTGGAAATTATATACAATTTATGAACAATAAATCCGTTTATAGGATTTATTATTTATAGGCTGGCTAGTAAAGAGGATTAAACAAAGAAAAATTAAATAGTCTGGACATATTAAACGTCATGATAATCTAGAGAAGACCGTCTTGGAAGGGTACATAATGGGAAAAAGAAAGAGAGGAAGACCAAGACGAAGATGGCTGCAAGACATCGTTGATGATCTGCAAATGGATGCATCAGCAGCAGGACATCTTGCTTACAACCGAGAGGCCTACAGAAGTGCTGTTAGGGAGGCAAAGTTCCGCAAGAATGAATTAATTAATTAATTAAATCCATTTTTTGGATACGCCATAACTCAACTTAGGAAATAATTTTTTACAAATTTCAGTGGATAATTTTTAAAGAGGCACAGAGATTTGGATTTCTTTCATTCAGAAGAAAATTTGAGTCAGCCAGACTTACAAACGAGGAAAGTGTCAAACAAAGACAAATGAAAATCTAAATCTATATAAAAGAAGTGACTGCGCTAGAATTCTTTGAAACCGGTACGCTGGTACGTGGTCCTTCACCTTGCATCAAGTACGTTCCTATATATACATATATTAAAGAACTAATTAAAAATAATAAAATAATTGAAAAAATAATTAAACATACTTTACAAACATCACCAGAATGTAAATGTTTGTGTGATTTATTTATGTTACCTTACTCTGGGGGCGAAATCAACTCCGTGCAAATTTAGCATCATCATCATACCTGCCCGTTTATTCTGCAGCCGATTTCTCTTGTTTCTTCCCCCCCCCCCCCCACTACGTTTTTTTTAAAAATATAAACCGGTTTTAGTAACCGACAACCTCCAAAATTTTCGATTTTTCTCTTTTTTAATCGGTAATTTACCAGCAATTGCCGGTTAACGGAATTACTCCAAACGTATAAGCAAAAAAAAAAAAAATCCCACCGATAACCAGTGCCCTTTTATTAGAATAAGAAACACCTGGCCATGGAGTCTTGGAACAGATATAAACAAAATTCGACTACATCTGGAGACGGATGGAATAAACAGCCCAGGATACAAAAATTAGAGAGCCACTGCTAATGGCCTATCCCCCAGGTAGGGGTAAAGAAGGCGGAGAGCGAGAGAGAGTGTGTGTGTGTGAGAGAGAGAGAGGGAGATTGATTGATTGATTGATTGATCTTTATTTCAAAAGGGTTAAGAATTGGGCACGCAGGCCCGTCTGACATTCTGCCCTTTATCATACATCTTTCACTCTATTCCAGACATTCTACAAATATGCTGTTCATATA
Organism: Achatina immaculata; assembly: GCA_009760885.1. NCBI lineage: Eukaryota > Metazoa > Mollusca > Gastropoda > Stylommatophora > Achatinidae > Lissachatina > Lissachatina immaculata. The sequence continues at coordinate 10,185,199 of CM019703.1, forward strand.
ACAAACATAACTAACATTGAAGCTGAGAGACATAAAATAAAATATAACATTTACGTTTCGCTCTTAAACATGTGAGAGAGAGAGAGAGAGAGAGAGAGAGAGAGATTGAGAGAAATTGGGATACGTGAAAAAAAAAAGACAGACGGATGCGGAGAAAGAAAATCATCGAAAATCTATCGCTATGGTAAATCAAATTGCAAACGAGTAGATGAAAAAAAAAAAATTAAACGACTGAGACCTGTGAAAGAGTATAATCTCCAAAGTCTACTGGCAGTGCAACCAATAATGATTATGATGATGACGACGGCGATTACTAATATGTAGGAATAAAAAGCTCAGCAGAAGGTAGAAAGACAAACCATTTCTCGGCAGTGAATCTAGTCCTATCAGTCTGTTTCTTCTAGTCCTTTCACTCTGTTTCTGCTAGTCCTATCAGTCTATTTCTTCTAGTCCTATCACTCTGTTTCTTATAGTCCTGTCACTCAGTTTCTTCTAGTCCTATCAGAATGTTTTCTTCTAGTCCTATCACTCTGTTTATTCTAGTCTTATCAGTCTGTTTATTTTTAGTCCTATCAATCTGTTTCTTCTAGTCCTCTCAGTCGTTTTCTTCTAGTCCTATCAATCTGTTTATTCTAGTCCTGTCAATCTGTTTCTTCTAGTCCTATCAGTCTGTTTCTTCTAGTCCTATCACTCTGTTTCTTCTAGTCCTATCACTCTGTTTCTTCTAGTCCTATCAATCTGTTTCTTCTAGCCCTTTCACTCTGTTTCTTCTAGTCCTGTCAATCTGTTTCTTCTAGTCCAGGGTCGGCAATGTTTTTTCTACTATGGGAACCGGATGCCACCATCTGAGTGCCCGGTGGGCCAAGCTGATGGCTGCAGCTAATAAATGAAAGTAATAATAATAATATAACGAAACTATGAATAATAGTTATGTCGCTTACATAATATAATGTAATAATGAAACTACATTTCGTATGACGTATGCCGCAGGTTGCTCGACCCCTGTCTAGTATTCTGCCTTGGTCAGCGCTGTTTAAAAAAAAAAAATTGATTCCCCTTGAAAAACTCAGTCTTAAAAAAAAAAGGAAATTCCACTTTACATAAAGCAGAACTTTCTAGTCAACCACAAAAATGGCTCCCTTGCCCCACTTTGTGCTCAGTGCACGCACCCAATCTGCAGCAGCAGCCTAGTTACGCCTCTGTTTACTAGCCAATAATCACATACATTTCAACAATCCCTCCCTTGATTCATCATACTGGCACTGAACCAGGACAAACATTCTGCGCTTCTAGATCTTTCTGCATTGCGTAATGTGGCGGGCATGCCGGTACGTTAGCGAGAGACGAGAAGAAAGACAAAAGCGTGAGCCTATCTGATCCACAATACCTATTATCCGGCACAGAAGTCACGTGCTGTTGTTTACATAAATAAGGATTCGCTAACGGTGCGGTTGCTATTTAGCTGCGAGGGCCCAGCGAAGGTGTTCGCCGCCCCCCCCCCCCGACGCCAGGACTGGCGAACAAAAGCCGGCTAAGGCGAACATGCAAGAAAGCTACTAAAATAGCATTTACCTGAGATGAGGCTGGATTCGAAGATGTAGAGGCGGTGGCCGGTCGGACTAGGGAACCATAGTTGACCAAGACCTATTGTGGCCCCGCTCTCCCCCCACCCACCCCCCACCCCCCAAAAAAAGTGGTGCCCCTGGAAACAGGCAACCATCTGAGCTGTCAAATAAGGCTCGGAGTGGAAGTCTGATATATTCGGTTTTGCGAGACGCATAACAGTGACAGAACAAAACCATCGCTCTCTCTTTTTTTAAAGGACAGAAGAAGAAGAAGAAGTTAGGTTTGGATAAACTTCCTCGCATCCCGGGCAGGTCCACAATCGGAAAGCATGATCACCGACGCCTTCCAGCGTGACACGCTATTAATCAATATCTGAAACATGCGAGTGCCATCGGGACCAACATCACACCAAAGAATGACTACCTCAGCCTTGCTCATATCATCGTCCATCATTGCTTAATAATATGAGCTAGTGACCTGCTTTGGTGCATTCTTTAGGAAGGGTGGGAAAAAGAGAAACGGGAATTTTTTTTCCTCGTCTCTGCCAAGAGAAAGACAAGAGAGGGAGAGAGAGAGAGAGAGAGAAAGAGAGAGAGAGACCCTTCAAAAGAAGATTCCAAAACAAGCTAAACTGCTTCATTTATTACTATCTTACGGTTATTATTTTGGGAATATTGGACAGAAATAATTCTGTAATGGAATATGGAGTAAAAAGGGTTCTGTTTTGGAACATAGGGTAGAAAAAGTTCTATTATGGAATTTAGTGTTAAAAGAAAAACAAAAACAAAAAAAAAAACTTCTGTCATGGAATATAGGATAGAAAAAGTTCTGTCGTGGAATTTAGCGTTAAAAATAAACACATTCTGTCAAAGAATATAGGATAGAAATCTGTCATGGAATTTAGCGTTAAAAAAAAAAAACCTTCTATCATGGAATATAGGATAGAAAATGTTCTGTCGTAGAAATTAGCGTTAAAAAACCCCTTCTGTCATGGAAAATAGGATAGAAAAAGCTCTGTCGTGGAATTTAGTGTTAAAAAACAACAACAACAAAAATCTTCTGTCATAGAATATGGGGTAGATAGAGTTCTGTCATAGAATATAGGGTACAAAAAAAGTTCTATCACAGAATGTAGGATAGGTTCTGTTTTGGAATAGAGGGTAGAAAAAATTATATCACGGAAATTAGGGTTTAAAAAAACGAAACAACAACAAAAACAAACTTCTGTCATGGAATATAGGGTTTAAAAAAAGTTCTATCACAGAATATAGGATAGGTTCTGTTTTTGCAATATAGGGTAGAAAACGTTCTATCATGGAATTTAGGGTCTTTAAAAAAATCAAACTTCTGTCGTGAAATAGAAGATAGAAAAAGTTCTGTCATAGAATATAGGGTAGATAAAGTTCTATCACAGGATACATGATTTTTTTTTTTAAAGTTCTCTCACTGAGAATAGGGCAGACGGAGTTCTATCGTGGAATCCAGGGCAGATAAAGTTTTATCATGTAAAATGGCGTAGACAAAGTTCTGTCATGAAATATGTGCTGGAAAAAATTCTATCATAGAACATAGGGTAGATAAAGTTCTATCATGGTATATAGGGCAGACAAAGTTCTGTCATACTACAAAGAGGCCTAGGGTATATGTCGTTTGCGTCCATATTTTCTCTGACCTGTCTGGGCACCGGCGGCTAGGCATTACGCCTGACCTGACTGCTTCGCCTTCCCCTAACCCCAAACAGACAAGGAGCCAGGTATGCATTTCTAAGACTGGGTGACTGGGGCACCTCTGGCCTGAACCGAACAACCCCATTTTCACCATGAAAGGCCCGTGTAACTAACCGCCTTGTTACCCGGAGGCCTGTTATTTTCGGAACGGAGTTACCAAAAAAATAAGGACCCATCTTCAACGCCAGTACTAAAAGGTCCATCCCTTAGCAAAAAAAAAAAAAACAAAACGAGGGCGAGTCAAAAAGTTAACAGCTAATCAAGGGAGGTAATCATTGAACAGTATATGACAGGACCGAAAGGTGCGTCAAAAAGTCTTTTCATATATTATATATTAAGTGGTTGTTACTTCCACTGATTGGCGGTTACTTTCTGACTCGAACTCGTCCATGACAAACTGTATATGGGAGCACACAGTTATCTAGATATCTAAAATATCATGCGCTTACCTGTTAGAAATTCAGAATCCAGAATGATGTCCTTAGTTCTTGTTTACACTCGCTGAATTAGAGAACTACTGCATTAACTAATTGTTATCGATTTTTGTTCCCCCTTTCTTTTGTTATTGTTGTTGCGAATGGTTAGTGTTCCAGTGTAAGGCAGTGATCGCAGGGGCAGAGATAACGTCACGTGCGACAGAAGCTATCAGCTCTTACACTCACAGAGGGACCGGACTTCACGTATAACATGTGCCGGCGGATCTTACGAAACGGGAAGATGGGAACTTATTGCCGGCTTTTTAAATACTGCACCTCCATTACTACCGAGCGCAGGGAGGCGGGGAGGGGGGGGAAACCATGCCTCATACCCCTTCTCACCCCTCTTTCCCAATTATTCTTTCGCCCACCTTTTTATGTTTTTTTTTTTTATTTTAACCGTCCCAGCCTCTTACGACGGCGCGTGTCGGTAACCCATAGCAACCCCCCCTCACCCACGCCTCCCAGGACGAGACACCGGTCTGTGAAGTTTGAGCAGTGCTCGAGGTTCTAAGTATGGTAAGCCGTTTGAGCTATTTTTTTTTTAATAACATTTTTTGGTAACGAAAAAAAAAACATGACAGCATTAATTGCTTTAAATGGTATAACTATAACATAACTCAGACGAAAGTGCGAGCAGCACAGTTCGTGAATAAAATGTAAAAGAAAGTTGAAATAACAACATCAATAATAATAATAATAATACACTCTTCCAAGCCATTAAGGCTGATTGCTGCAGATAAAGTTTGCCTCCGTTCCTCTCTATTTCTAATCTTCTCTCTCTCTTTGGGTACACCAGTTTCCATTGCATCCTCTTCTATGTTGTCTTGCCATCTCTGTCTTGGTCTACCTCTCAGTCTTGTTTCCTTAATCTCTTGTACATACATCACTTTCATGTCTGTTCTCTTCCATTGCATCTACATGATTCATCCAGCATGATCTGTTCAGTTTCAAAACGTTTATAATCCTCTGTGATTTAAATAAGCTGTTAAGTTCAGTGTTCTTTCTGACTCTACATTTCCTATTATTAGTATCCATTTAGGGCCAAAGATTCTTCGTAGGATTTTGTTCTCAAAGCCCTGCAATTGTTGTTCATCTTTCTTTGTTGTACTCCACGTTTCTGATCCATACAAGACGCGTGGTCTTATTACAGTTAATAATAATAATAATAATAATAGTAATAATACAAAACTACACAGGAAACAAAATCTCAAGAGATATAAAGGAAACGTTCCTTACTAAACTTTATTAACAAGTTGCTCTTTTACAAGAAATATAGAGCTGAATATCCTGTATTTATGCAAGAATATTTTGTGTTTTATGAATTAAGTTGCTTTGTTCTGTGGATTCCTTCTCCCCCCCCCCCCTTTTCCAGTATGTTATAAAGTGATATCGCGGGGTACCGTATCTCTTGGATCTAAAGGTTGAACTATTTTCTCTACTTTCTTGTTCCCAGTAAAGTATGAAATACTTAATTCCTGGTTCCGAGGGGGAGGGGGGTGACTAAAGATATGCATATGCAAGCAATAATATCATCACTGTCATATTTCAAGTGTGTTCTTTTTTTTTCTTTAACATAAAGAAATGTCTGAATGAGGAACAAGAAGCAGTCACAGAGGCTTCAGGCAACTAACAGTTGAGAACATTGTTCAGTAACATGGCAAAATGATGACAGACAGATAAAGAAAGAAAGAAGGCAGAAAGGAGAGATTCACTAAATGAATTTAATTACCGAAAAGCCGAATTATAATTCTGTTACGTAATCACATAAAATGTTATTATTTTGTGTTTGAAAGAAAATAGTTGGGGCTAATTAGTTTAAAAATATGAAAAAAACACTGCCCATTAAAATCGATTCTGGTATTATATTTTTTACATAAATATCTATGCACTCAGAATTAAGCTAAAATATTTTGCATATAACTAGAGAGATAACAATACTAAACTGTGTACACAACTAGAGAGATACCAATATTAAACTGTGTACATAACTAGAGAGATAATAATACTAAACTGTGAACATAACTAGAGAGATAACAATACTAAACTGTGTACATAACTAGAGAGATAATAATACTAAACTGTGAACATAACTAGAGAGATAACAATACTAAACTGTGTACATAACTAGAGAGATAATAATAAACTGTGTACATAACTAGAGAGAAAACAATACTAAACTGTTTCCATAACTAGTGAGATGACAATACTAAACTGTGTACATAATTGGGAAGAGATAACAATACTAAACTGCGGACATAACTAGAGAGATAACAATACTAAACTGTGTACATAACTAAAGAGATAACAATACTAAACTGTGTACATAACATAAGAGAAAAGCAACCGCCTACTAACGTTTTTGTCCTCTGCTCCCCCCCCCCCCCATAATTAAGAATTTTATTTTAAACCGTTCTTAAGCGTTCTACATACTTTTTGTATTGCCCCATCATCATCATCATCATCATCATCATCATCATCGCCAGGCAGTGGCAGTCATGCTTACTTGATATTTTCTATCAGCTCAGGTTGATTGTGTAATGGCGTTAGACTGTCCGTGCTCCCCCCCCCCCCCCCCACCTTCTTGGTCTTCCCCTGCCTCTCTTTCCATTTCATCTTTCCTGTTGATGTGACATTTTCAAGCCCTCCTCTTCTCACTATATGTCCAATGAATGATGACTGTCGTTTATGGATTTAACTAGGCTCTCTTCTTCATTTGCTTTTGTTAGACACTGCCTGTTAGCCATCTTAGGTGTCCATGGTGTTCTTAACATTCTTCTAATAAACCACATTTTTTTGCCTGCCTCTCTGCCTCTACTGATCTTACCCTCCCACACGGTAACCCCCCACCCCCTCTTCCTCCCTAACAGTTAAAACCAGCCCTGGTGTGTGTGTAAATAAATTTCCCACGTACAGGCCTCGATCATTCATTCATTCACTCACGCGTTCCAGTCGCTTGTACAGCAGAAACTCACCACGCTCATCTCCCGCTACATCTATCGCCACTTTATGGCCGATCTTTATGTAGGTGTGTCTCTTAGAGTCTCCAACAGTTCTAGATTCGCAATATAACAGTTGACTGCCCATGGTATAAACAAAATAACAGTTGAAATTCCAGTTAGCAGTCGACCTGCGGTTTGAATTTACAGTTATTTTGTCTAGCATTTCCGTTGAAAATGGAAACATAAACTATGACGACTTGAATTTTTCAAGAGATTTTAATTTTTAGATTGTAAAATTTGAGGGAAATATATGATAAATAAAAAAAACTAAGCATAAATATGAAAATCAGGATATTTAAGAGTAATGTTCTAAGTGTACTACTCTATGCAAGTGAATGCTGGAAAATCGCCAAAACCATAGAAAACAAGTTGAATTCTTTCCAGACTAAATGTTTACGAAGAATTAGAAAAATATTTTGGCCAAACACCATAAGAAATAACATCTTATTGGCAGAAATGCAGATGAAGCCACTGACAACAATTATTGAGGAAAGACGCTGGCGATGGTTGGGATATGTGCTCCGAATGACGGATAACTCACTACCAAAAATAGCACTAAGATGGACACCACAGAGGAACAGAAGTAAGGGTAGACCAAAAGAGACATGGAGAAGAACAACAGAGAGGATGTTGAGCAAGAGAGGGCTCACCTGGGCAAGAGCAGAAAAAAAGTCGAAGGACAGGCATTTGTGGAAAACCCTTGCGGAAGCCCCATGTGCCCTGGGCACTTATGATTCAGAGAGAGAGAGAGAGAGAGAGAGAGAGAGAGATGATAAATTCTGTTACCCTGTTATAACTACTGTATTATTATCTGTCACTTTGGGGGTGGGGGTGGCGCGAAGACATTGTCCGTTTTAGCAATCAGCGATCCACAGTTGACATGCTAGGGTCAAGGTTGACAAACCATAGCTAACAAAGACCCTATGGCGCCCCCAGTAACAGGCCTAACATGGCTAACGGGGTAGGGATTGTCATAGTCCCCACGGTGGTGGCGTCTGTAGAAGAAGTACTGACAACAGACCCTGCTTTTTTGCTGTACTCGGGAAGTAACAAGACAGAAGTATAGTTCAAAGCTATAAAGGGAAATAACAAGATAAAAGTAGGGTTCAAAGCTATAAAGGGAAATAACAAGATAAAAGTAGTGTTCACAGATATAAAGGGAAATAGCAAGATAGAAGTTGTACTCAGAGCTATAAAAGGAAACCAGTCAATAAATCAATCAAGTACCGTGCCATATGGCGTAGGCGACCATTTCTTTCCACAATTCCCTGTCTTTAGACTTGATTATGAGATCCGCCGCTGACTTTCTTCCTAGCCACACTGACAGCCCATCCAGTAACTTCTCTCTCTCTCTCTCTCTCTCTCTCTCTTCCTCTGTCTCTTCTTCCCTCAATTTTTCCAGTTGACACAATGTGTTCCAATTTTCATCTTCTCAGAAAATGTCCTACAAATCTTGCTTGTCTGCCTCTGATCTTTGCTGTAATTTGCCTTTTAACTCTCTTAAGACTTCTTCGTTGGTTTTCTTAGCTGTCCATGATACCTTCAACATCCTTCTTATGAACCACATTTCCATGGCCTCCATTTCTCGCTGTACTCTCTTATTGATGGACAATGCTTTAAATCCATGAAACAAAATTGGCTCGATGTAATTTTAAGTACTGGAATCTTGTTTCCATTGATACGGATCTGTCGCACAAGATGTTTCTCATTTTCTGGAATGCTGACTTGGCCTGAGCACGTCAGCTTTTTATTTCGTTGTGACACCCGGAAAGAAATGAGGTCGTGACACACAGAAATTCCGTAGCTTAGATTCAGCCTCTCTAGCAGGTACCAACTTTTAGACAAACATACACACTGTCACGTCTGGTGCATACTTGAACAACAATAACAAACGAATGATATTATACCTGATCGAGGTCTAATCCTACAAGATTGTGTTCTCTTACTTTACCGTACGAAGGCCTCGTTGTTTCCTATTTATAAAAAAAAAATGTTCCTAAAACTATACCTGATTCCAAGTACCACAATCCCTCGTGTCTACTGAACAGTTACTAATGACTACCAATAAACACGTTTTTTGGGGGAGGGGGGTGAGAGTTGGCAAAGTTGGATAGTACCCTGTTCTCTCGTGGCTAGACGGCTGCTCCTCCTACCGGAGTCCGTGTTCGAATCCCATGTCTATGATTTTTTCGAGGTCTAAACCTACAATACTGCGTTCTCTTACTTTAAAGTACTGCTCAGAGCTTAAGCATAACGAAGACGTAAACATGTGTTGCTGATTTTCTTATCAGAAGGTAATTTCTCTTGTTCCATCATGTTAAACTGACACATGGTTCTCATCTGACTTACATAAACATAGTTTGCTGCAATATGCAAATAAACTTGTTTAATTCTTTCTCTGTTGATTTCGTTCCTTCTTCCTTTATTTTTCTCTTTACTTTGAAACTTGAGAAAGAGTAAATTAAAATGAGTAATATTGGTGAGCATCTTTACATTAATAAAGCATAAGATAAAATTTTTAGTGCCGATGAGTGAATGCGTTCGTCTCAACAACAGATTCCATTAGAAATGTATAGGTCAATATAGTAGTTAGCTTCTGATTCATAGCGTCTACAGGTTTTAGGTAAACAAATACATCTGGGTGTAAAAATCTAACATTTTCTCTCTCTCTCTCTCTCTCTCTCTCTCTATCATATGATTTGTCAGTCGGTCAGTCATTTGCAATGACCCTTGCGAAACTTATCAGCTTTCCTGTAGGCTTCTCAGTTTAACCCTGCTGCTGATGCAACCATTCGTAGATCATCCACGATATCTTGCAGCCATCCTCGCCTTGGTCTTCCTCTCTTTCATTTTCCCATTATGTACCCTTCCAAGACGGTCTTTTCTAAATTCTCATGACGTTTAATATGTCCAAAATACGTAAGTTTTCTCTATTTCATCTTCTATGCTTTGTAAGGCATAGAAAAAAAGAAAGTAAAACAAACTAGATTTCTTTGGTTTTGTCGCTGAGAATTATAAATTATACCGCGTAATTTGTAACTTTACGATGCACCTTTACACACAAAGTTTTTATTTTTGTTCTTCATAGCGTATTTGCTCTTGGGTTACAAATTTTGAGCACGAACCGCAAAACTTAAGGGGCGCCAGTGACTGCAGTTATAATCCATACACGTATATTGCATTGAACACTTTAGCTCAGGGGTGTTCAACCTTTTGGATGTCGCGGGGCCAGTTTGAAAATATGGCACTCAACTCCAGGTCGTACAACGGAGAAATCACATATACGCTGTTACGCTCAGTTCAGAAACAAAATCGAAAAAAAAGGGGGGGGGGGGTTGGGAGAATTGTTAGGTAAAGGCAATTTAAATCTACATTTTGCTATACTATAATTATTTTTACATTTTTTCGATTTGAAAATATTTCCCTTGAGAGATGTTTCTGAGTTTGATGTGGCATTTGAAAGAACGAGAGTGTAATTACATAATAATAATAATAACAATAAAGTTTCAAGAAAGGTTCTCAGACTTGAAAGTACTTTCCTAGACTGTAAAAGAAAACGAAGTGGCCTAACTCTTGTTCAACCGATAAGTGGTGCATGAGTTGCCTACCTTTATTTTGGGCAGGAGGTAAGTGCCACAATTCAAAACCTTTTTTTTTCAAAAAAGAAAACTTACATTAAAAGAATTACTGCAGCATTAAAACAGCTGTAAAAATTTTAAAAACATTTTTGTAAGCTTCCCGTTCCCGAGCAAAATAAGTTGGATCTCAATTTATCTGCGGGCCATAGGTTGAGAACCCTTGTTTTAGTTACTTTAAGTGTTGTCAGGAACCGTAAGCGTGTCCTTCTTAACGGTCAGAAGTATAAATGCAGTTATTTCTCTTACGTTCTTTCATTTATTACCTACCTTCAGTTTTTTTATGTTCTCGTTTCTAAAGTGGAAAGTTAAAGAAAACAGTAACGAAATAGTGTGCGCATTAAAATTTTTATTGGCTATGAAGATCGATGGAGCTTTCTGACAGATCATCTTCTAATGCTTACACAAAGAAGTTAAGACAGCAGCCGTAATCTTCACCCTCATCTGACTAAGTGTGCAGCCATAGCGAGGAACAATTTTTTATAAATAGGAAACTACGAGGTTTTGGTACGGTAAAGTAAGAGAACAAATATTGTAGGATTAAACCTCGAAAAAATCGTAGACAAAGCACTTTAGTGAGACGTGAGAGAAAGAAAAATCACAAGAGAATTACCTGGGATTCGAACACGGACTCCGGTAGGACGAGCAGCCGTCTAGCCACGAGAGAACAGCGTACTATCGACTTAGCCAACTAGCACCATAGCGAGATACTTCTGTAGTTACTTTTGATCGAGGTTTTGCTACTAAGGTCTATAACCGAAACAGAGTTATCTCTTACCTGTATTTTTTATATTATCTACCTTGTTCACTTTTGTTCCTTTGATACTATAGTTCTTAATTATTATTATTATTTTTTTTTTTTTGCAGAGGGCCAAGACACTGTCCGATGACGCCATCAGAGACCCATGGCTGATATGCTAGTGTCAAGGTTAGCGAAAAATAACTGACCAAGACCCTGTCCCACCTCTCCGTTGGTACCCCCGACAAGAGGCCTAGCGTGGCTAACGGAGCAGGGATCGCCTTAGTCCCCATGATGGTGGAGTCTGTTAAAGAAGCATTGCATACCCCCTGCTTTTTTAGCTGCGTTAGGGGACTGAAAAAAATGGCTACCATAACCCGCTCCCAAGCCGATACGGTGCTGCGCCTCAACACCTTTACAGGTGGTGCTAAGATTTTCTTTTAATGATGCCAATCAAATTGCTGATTCGTAGACACCCAAAGTTCCTTCCCTGGATACAGTATGGGGAGAGGGGTGGGGGAGGGGGGTCCATGGACACCGACTTAGGAAACATTGTTTTAACATATTACAGTATATCGTAACTGCGTTGTTTTCAGCGTACAGCTCACATTACTGTTTGATCTTTTATGTATGGGCATCACTATACAGCTGTGTTAGTTCTTTACGCTTGATAAAAATAGTTCAAATGAATTGTTGCTAAGTTTTTCAATGGGTTTTGTTCATTGACTAGTATGTGATTATTCACTTATGCTGTTCTGCGATTATTTATATAGACTGTCTTATGCTTATTCACACAAACTGTCTTGTGAATATTCAAATAGACTGTCATATGATTATTCACACAGAATTTTAACGCTGTGTAAAAATTACCTGTGTTAAATTAATTTATTGTGGTCTGTGAAATTAACTGGTGTCAATAATTTATTATATATGATGTAAAAAGGTATAAAAGCAGTTTTATATTTTATGGACGTTAAAATACTGTAAAAGTGAATTGTGTTACTAGTTTATTGTGAAAAGTGTAATACTGTATAAAAGTGAATTGTGTTACTAGTTTATTGTGAAAAGTGTAATACTGTATAAAAGTGAATTGTGTTACTAGTTTATTGTGAAAAGTGTAATACTGTATAAAAGTGAATTGTGCTTTCAATTTTTTTGTACGCATGTTATAATACATCACTTGTCATTATTGTATTATACCTATTGTTATGACTGACATGTGTTTTAACTGTCTAATTCTAAACGCTTTTTCTTTGCTTCTCTTCGAAGTATTAACTGGTTTTGTAATTCCATGTATGTTCTTTTTTCTGTCCATGAAATTTGCCTTTTTTCTGTATATCCATTTTTCACGTTCCTCAGTTTTCTTTTCTTTTCTTTTTTTAAACTCACTATCCATCAAAATGTTCAAAGGTTCAAAATCAGATCCCGTGCCAATGCATTCAGGACAGCTCCATATATTCTTACATCTGACATCCTTCCCGTGCCGTTAAAAGTCACATAGGGCTCGCAAGGTAGTTTGCCAAGTTTTCCTGTTTTCGGCGAGCTTTTCAGCCCTACTAATTTGACCTCTAGAAAATGGATGCATCAGCAGCAGGGCATCTTGCTTACAACCGAGAAGCCTACAGGAGAGCTGTTAGGGGGGCAACGTTCACAAGGAACATGCAAATGACTGACTGACTGACTGACTGAATTTGCCCTCTCTTAACACTGTCCTCGAGTTTTACGTGGTTGACTTCTTTTTTCTTTGGCCTGTTGTATTCCGCTTGATAGCTTGTTATGGGATTCTCTGATTGTTTCTTCTCATCACCTGACCGACATATGTCCGTCTCCTTTTTCTGATCACACATGAAGCAGGTTGTTGTTCGCTCATCTGTCTTATCTCTGCGTTGTTCTTGAAGTCGTTCCACTTTATACTGATTATTTTCCTTGGGCATCTGTTTTCAAAAGAGTCTAATGTGTTGTTTATTTCTTTAGTTGTTTTCGCATGCATAAATGAGGGTGGATATTATATTTGCTACATATGTTGTTCATTCTTAAACCCCAAAACAAGAGAAGTGTGGACATCATCAATTATTCTCCTAAGTTTCGAAGAGAGCGTTAACATCTTTTTTTTTTTTCAAAAAGAAACAAATTATGCTATAAGTGTAACATAACAGATCTCTGTTGTTTCTAAACAGAAGCTCTAGTTTCTGGATTCCCATTCTGGAAACAGAATAGCTAGTAGGCTCCTTATTTCGGTACTAGCTACGACGAAAATGGGCATAATCTGCACCACATGGCACCGCTTATGAAACTCGATGAAGCAGCTGCGGTCAAACTTCCCGAGTTTAGCGTCCACAGAAAGTATTACCGGAATGCCCTGATCTAAAATTCAAAATGACGAAATCAGGATATGCAAATTTTGATCTAAGCCTATCATAAGGGAGTTGGTAGCAAACTTTCTTGTCTTCTTTTTTTTTTACATTTTTCTCCTAGTTACGTCATTCTATTGGGGCCAAGGCCACAAGTTTCAAAGGCGGGATTAAGGGAAGGAAAGACATTCCACAGATGAATACCGGGAAGTATCAGAATTGTGAGTCCCAAAAAAAAAAAAAAAACTATTTCAGAGAGAGTACGTTTATGTCATTATTTGCAAATTTTCCAGACAAAAACAGGCAAGGTAATGTTCATCTTCATATTTTCAATGAAACTTGTACTTGTACGAACTCCCTGTAAATGCGAGCTGTTCTTTGCAGTCGATGGTGTAGAGATGTTGAGGCACAGCATCGTATCGGCGTGGGAGCGGGTTATGGTGGCTATATTTTCAGTCCCAGAGTACAGCTAAAAAGCAGGGGGTGTGTAATGCTTCTTTAGCAGACTCCACCACCATGGGGATTATGGCTATCCCTGACCCCGTTGCTGGGGGTACCACGGAAAGGTGGGACAGGGTCTTGGTCAGCTATGGTTCGCTAACCCTGACGCTGGCATATCAGCTATGGGTCGCCGATTGCCTCATCGGACACCATCTTAACCCCCTTTTCAATGAAACAGATCTATATGTAAATAAATCTATGAGTTTGATAGGATGGGGGGAAACTAATGTTTTAAATAACTACAAGTGTGTCATTCGTTATAGTAAATAGCCGGCCATCATGCACCTCCTTGTTACTCGATACTTGGTGTTCCAGATATTTCAAATGCTTTTCTTTCTTCATCCCACTTAGTCCGCTGAGATACATATTTTCCCTCTTGGCCTTTCTGTTCTCCTTTTTCCTTTGAATTTTTCAGTAATTACTAGGGTCTGTGTCTTCTCATGACATGCCCAAGATGTTTTTTGTTGTCTTTTTTTCTTATCATTTTAACTGGATTTCGTTGCTCTGAAACTTCTTTGAGGGTTTCTTTTTTTTTTCATTTGTTTTTCTGTCCGTCCAGGCTATTTGTTCCAACTTTCTTTAGAACCACATCTCTGTTGCTTCCAATTACTTTCTTATCTTTTTGTTGCCTGTCCAAGTATAAACCCATATAGCAATATTGGCTCTATATAGCACCGTAGTACTCTTTTTCCTCAACGTATATAAAAAAAAAGGTAATCTTGTCATGCCTTAGAGGCACATAGAGATATGGTGTTAGTGCCCATATTTTCCTTGACCTGTCAGCACTCTAGAGGGTGATATGGTCAGTATCACGCCGGGCCGCCTTTCCTTCCCCAACTCCAGAAGAAATTGGGTACCCATTTCTACAGCCTGGGTGACTGGGGTGCCTCCGGGCTGATTCGAACCCCCGACCTTCGCCATGAGAGACCAGTGCTCTCAACGTATAGCACGCCTTATTTTGTTAGTGTCTTCTTTGGGTCATAAAAAGCTGCTTTTGCCTTACCTGTTCGTGATTTTTTCATGTGTGCACCTGCCATCAGCTGTTAATATTGTTCCGAGGCAACTGAGTTTATTTACCTGTGTCGGTGTCTTTCTGTTTGAAACGATGGTGCACTTTGGTGTGTTTACTCTTTATGATATCATCACTCTTTCTGTCTTTTTTAATTTTTCAATCACTGGAGTAAAAACGGTTGCTTATGGTAGTTATCATCTTTTTTTTTAATACGAAAGAAGTTGTACTCCCTTCACTTTTACTGCATAGTCTCAAAATGATAAATTTTTCCAAGTTATGGCATTGTCAAAAGTACATTTCTTTGCAAGCTAAGATTACGGAAAATTTGCTTACACTGAAGTTTTTAGTCCATCGGCCAAAGGTCTTTTGTCGCTTTTTCCCCCCAAGACATATAGTAGACCAAGAGAGAAAATCGAAGATGGCTTGACAAAATGTCACGGGAAAGGCACAGCAACAGAACCGATTAATAACATGAAAGACCGGAAACTGTGGAGAGACATAGTCGCCAGCACCTTCAGGCATGGCACATGATGATGATGAGTCATATCATAACAGCCATCTTGGGCGGAATATAACGCAGATTCGAAGCAGATGGGAGAGTCCTCTCATCCCATCACTTACTCCATTGTGCTATACTGCTCCTTTAGTACGGCAACCCCTCAGAAAGCTTACTCCATTGTGCCATACTGCTTCTTGAGTAAGAGAATCCCTCCATAAATATACTCCATTATACCATACTTCTCCTTTAGTAAAGGCAATCCCTCCATAAACTTACTCCATTATACCATACTTCTCCTTTAATAAAGGCAATCCCTCCATAAACTTGAGGCAAAATGCTAAACCATTCTTTTTGGTCTTTGTTTCTGGGGAGGGACTGATATTCAGTAGATTATTCTGGAAATAAAGAATATTCTACGCGTAAGGACAGCAGCGGTTCTCATTCCTTTGATAGTTGAGGGGGGTTGAAATGACGAAACGATTGGGGGAAAAAAGGGGGAACGGGGGGGGGGGGGAACGACAGAGATGGCTGTCGTAGAAATATGGCAAGGGTTTGTCAGAAATGACGAGCCAGAATTGGGCAGAGGGCAAAGATTCTATCATACATTGTCAAGAATGAAGGATCTTGGGGGATGGTCAAGTATTTGACTTGGTGTGTAAAAACGTGAACTACTAATCGAAAGTCCCAGAATGATGGTCAACTAACACAGGACGGGTATGATCAATTTGTTTGTTTTTTTTATACCCTGAAGAAGATACTGAAGATGAGATCAGAGCAGCCATGGATGTGTCAGGAACCGATGTTTCTAACCAGCTAAATAACTGATATCCTGCGCCTTTGTGATGCTGGTTGGTGCACTCCTTCACTTCACCGAAGACTAGGTCGCTGTGCAGACCATTGGCGAGAATCTACCAAAGAAGCCAGTCTCAGGAACCCGCTCGCTTACGGCGTATGAATATTGTCGTCAGCTGCAAAAACAAAACAAACAAACAAAAACAACAGTTTAAAGTTTTCAGTGCAATTACAAGGACACAATGAGCCAGCCATTTCTTCAGAGACATGTACGTACTTCGGTTTACATTTTTTTCAAGGCAGCCTAGAAGCTGTTTAAATGGCATCTTTATAACTTAAACTTACTTTTTCTTCGTCCAACAAACTCATATCGTCAACCTGGGCGATATCACTGATGAGGACAGCAAAACCTGTCTTAGATTGTCCACATCATCATACATCTTTGCCTGGAGTAATATTAGTATGTGATTTTTTGTTTTTTTGGTTTTTTTTTGGTTTAAATGAGAACTGAAGATGCTGAAAAAAAAAGTAACTGTACCATACTTCTATTTGATACACTGAAAACAACGAGTGATAAACGAGAATTTTTTTTTAATCCAAAAGAACGGGCATTGTGAACATTACTAGAGAGATCAAAAGACGAAGATGGAAATGACCGAACCACATGTAACGAATGAAAAACACACTGCCCTGACCTGGACACCTCATGGAAAAAATAGGTCGGATGAGCGGTAAATAGGAGAGAAGCCTGAGAAATTTTGGGAAAACCTGCCCTGAAAATGCAGGATATTGCCTTGCGGTTTCTTGCCCGCTTCTGAACAGAGTTGATAACCAGCTGGCGGAAAGCCGTATAGGAACGCGAAAGAATACTGGACCAAGCAGTATCTTAGATGTGATAAGAGGAGGAACAACTGTAAGTAGCGTCTTTGTACGTCTTAAGAGATATGACTTAAGGATGCGACTCAAGTGATCAACCAAGGCAATGGGTACTTGCTTGTATTTAACATGAGAGAACAATCGGGAAAATCCAGACAACCTAAAGATAGCTTGGCAGCCAAGGGAATGTAGATAAGACAGATACATCCTGACACAGCAACACCTGGTTTAGTATAGCAAGTGATGAAACTAAAGATAGCACAAAGGCAAGATATAGTTTGCCTTCTAACGCCTAATGAAATCAGAAATTCTTCTTTTCCTTCTCCTTCCAAGGAAAATAGCAAATCTGCAAGATTAGGTTATGAAAAACTGACAGTTATGGATCTGAATCGTGGAGAAAGATGGAAAACAACTACATACCTTTTGGGAACGTAAGTTTAGGAATATTTGTCTCTAGAGCTGAGGAAGGACCCGGTTCCTCCGATAAAAGCGGGTAACAGGTTCCTGTAAACCGATTCCTGATCAATCAATCAATCAAGTGCCGTGCCGCGTGGCGTAGGCGATCATTTCTTTCCACAATTCCGTCTTTAGACTTGATTATGAGATCCGTCGCTGACTTTCTTCCTAGCCACACTGACAGCCCATCTAGTAACTTCTTTCTCTCTGTCTTCCTCTGTCTCTTCTTCCCTCGATTTTTCCAGTTGACACAATGTGTTCCAATTTTCCTCTTCTCAGAAAATGTCCTACAAATCTCGCTTGTCAGCTCTGATCTTTGCTGTAATTTGCCTTTTAACTCCAGCCTCTCTTAAGACTTCTTCGATGGTTTTCTTGGCTGTCCATGGTACTTTCAAGATCCTTCTTATGAACCACATTTCCATGGCCTCCATTTTCTCGCTGTACTCTCTTATTCATAGACCATGCTTCACACCCATAAAACAAAATCGCCTCGATGTAACATTTAAGTACTCAAAATCTTGTTTGCCACTGATATAGATCTGTTGCACAAGATGTTTCTCATTTTCTGGAATGCTGACTTGGCCTGAGATAATTCCTGATACCGGGTTGTATCAACTTGGAACTGCTTTAGAAGACAGGACCAAACCGATTCCAGATACGAGTAGAACCTTTGCTGACGAGTAATAATGTAGGCGGAATGACGTCTGATGATGGGGGATTTTTTTTTTTTTTTCCCATCAAAACAATCCCGTCATCGCGCTGGGTCACTCCACACCTGCCCCATCCTCGCGCTCTCCTTCCTTCTACAAGGAAATATATAGTCATATATTTATGTACACTACTCTATGGAAGTGAATGCTGGAAAATCACCAGAACCATAGAAAACAAGTTGAATTATTTCCAGACTAAATGCTTACGAAGAATTAGAAAAATATTTTGGCCAAACACCATAAGAAATAACATCTTGTTGGCAGAGATGCAGATGAAGCCACTGACAGCAATTATTGAGGAAGGACGCTGGCGATGGTTGGGACATGTGCTCCGAATGACTGACAACTCACTACCAAAAATAGCACTAAGATGGACACCACAGGGGAGCAGAAGTAAGGGTAGACCAAAAGAGACATGGAGAATAACAACAGAAAGGATGTTGAGCAATAGAGGGCTCACCTGGGCAAGAGCAGAAAAAAAGGCGAAGGACAGGCATTTGTGGAAAACCCTTGCGGAAGCCCCATGTGCCCTGGGCACTTAAGGTTCAGAGAGAGAGAGAGATATTTATGTACAGTGCAATCATTAAACGTGCTATTTTATTTCTCAGCGTTGATTAACAAATTAATTTCCCTTTATAAAATTGTCTTTGTTTTAAGCGTGTAAAGGTTCTAAGGACTGTTATAGGCGGGGGTGGGGTGGGGAATACGCTCTCCACTCCAATTAAATGTCTCCAAGGCGTGCGTCTCAAATAGCCTCTGGCAGTCAAGTCCAGCTCCTGGCCTTCTCGTGGCAGAACTGTTAAAACTGACAGGAGAAGGGGCGAAGGCGAATATTTGGCGCCTGAAAACCAGACGCTTTGGATAGATGAGAGTCATGTTTGGTAGCTCATCTACGGCTGCTGGCGAGATTCTTCAGCTCCTCCCGGCCAGTGAAGAAAAATACTATTAGGTTTTGCTGCGAGTTTACAACGGCGATGACATCCTCATTTGACGAGAACTGGTTTCCGCCGAGCAAAATTTTCAAATTCAGGAACAGGAAGAAGTCATACGGAGGCCAATTCTGGAGAATAGGGTGGATGAGGAATCATTTGGAAGCTTAATTCGTGCAGTTTTGCCATAGAGACGGTTGATTTGTTTGAAGGCGAGTTGTTTTGATGAAAGAGCATTTTTCTGAGTGCTACAATCTTGACCGTTTCTATTTGAGCTCTTCTTTCAGACGGCCTAGCAATGTTACATAACAGTCTCCTGTTATTGTTTTAACTTTCTCCAAATAGCCAATCAGAATGATTCCTCGGTAATTTCCCCCCACCCCACAAAACAAAAAACAAAAGGCAGCCGATGGAATAATCTTCTTCGGGGCACTTTCACCATTCATTATCCATTGCTTAGACTGTCGCTTACGTTCAGGTATGTAGTGATGGATCCATGCTTCGTTCACAGCCAGGAATCGACGCAAAAAGTCCCGCGGATTAAGGTTAAACATAAAAAAAAACACTGCGCTGAAATGTCACGAAGCGCTGCACCCATCGCCCACAAAGCTTTTTTCATGTGCAGTTTTAATGCAGGACGTTATGAACGCGTTCATTTGAGATTCCTACAGTTTCTGCTATCCCGCACACTTTCATTCGGTGGTCTTTCTTAAAGATACCTCTAATATTTTTTACGATTTCCGGTGTATTGACCTCCACGGGGCGTCCAGCGCGTGCTTCATCTTCAGTGCTTGTTCGGCCACATTTAAATTAATTTTTCCAGAAACAAAGTCTCCAACGGTGGAGCAAAGTCCCCATGAACTTCATCCAACTCCGCTTTGATCTGTGAGGCCGTTCACATCTTTAAATAAAAATGTTTTATCACTCCACGGAACTCGTTTGCGTTCAATTTTTTATGAAGCGACTGCCACCCTGCACAGTTCAAACGTCTGCTAAATGTTAACAACGCGTCGCTGTTGGCTGAAATTTTGAATGACTTAGTTTGAATAGTGATACTTGCCAGCAGTGACGTCACTAATTGAATTGTGGCCCCGTTTCATTTAAATTTACCTTACCTATTAAACGACCCTCATACCCCAGACATTACAGAGATGAAAAGACAATGTCTTACTTACAAAGACTCAGAAGTCACAAGCTGGCAAGCGAACATACTTTGTAAACGTCACTAAGTTCCAACATTTTCTTCGACCTGTCGACGCATTTCACTATAACACGGCCAGTAGAACACCTGGCATCATTTCCTTCCGTGACTGGGACAGGAGCCAGGTATACAGTTCTGCAACTGGGTTGATTTGATCGAGTCACTTCTGGAAAGAATCGAACAACCGGCGACGAGCGCACATATAACTGAACTATCTGGACGTCGCTACTTTGCCTGATAAGATCTTTTGAAAAAGAAATATACGGGTGAAAATGGGATGGGACGAACCTTTTCACCACAAAAAAGCCTTTTGGGCTCAGAAATAAACCTACTGAGTGTTCACATTTGGCCTGTCTAGAAGAATAGACTTAGAAGTTGTGCTATACGTAACATTTCTAATTTCGTGTTATTCATGCTAAAAGACAGTACAGCGTAATGACGATCCTCTTCCGAACATTGAGCGGTATGTCGTATCTGAGGGCCCTCTCCGGAGGCCGCAGTAAAACACTGTGGGCCAGGTACAAAAGTGTTGGGAAAGAGGGGTCCGTAAAGCAAGATGTCGCTTCGGGCAACAAGCAGTGTGAGCACTGCCAGGTGAGCTTGTGTGCGAAAACGTGTGACTAGTGCAAAAGCGAGCTTGTTGTAAACTGTGATCACTGCCAGGTGAGCTTGTGGTAAATATGTGACTACTGTAAAGTGAGATTGTTGTAAATTGTGACTACTGAAAGATGAGCTTGTGGTAAACTTTTTTAGCTACTGTCAACTGTTTTGTGACTAACGTGTGAGTCTTGCGTGGTAAACTTGTAGTTACTGCCAAGATGAGCTTGTGGTA
Source organism: Achatina immaculata (assembly GCA_009760885.1). Classification (NCBI taxonomy): domain Eukaryota; kingdom Metazoa; phylum Mollusca; class Gastropoda; order Stylommatophora; family Achatinidae; genus Lissachatina; species Lissachatina immaculata. The sequence continues at coordinate 10,206,503 of CM019703.1, forward strand.
AACTTGTAGTTACTGCCAAGATGAGCTTGTGGTGAACTTGTAGTTACTGCCAAGATGAGCTTGTGGTGAACTTGAGTTTTGAAAATGCCGTTGATTCGGCTGTCGCTGCTGCTGCGAACGCACCTGCAATGCCTTATGGTGATACGGCTGCTTCAGTGAACGCACCTGCAGTGCCTTATGGTGGTACGGGTGCTGCTGTGAACGCACCTGCAGTGCCCTATGGTGGTACGGCTCCTGCTGTGAACGCACCTGCAATGCCTTATAGTGGTACGGCTGCTGCTGTGAACGCACCTGCAGCGCCTTATAGTGGTACGGCTCCTGCTGTGAACGCACCTGCAATGCCTTATGGTGGTACGGCTGCTGCTGTGAACGCACCTGCAATGTCTTATGGTGGTACGGCTGCTGCTGTGAACGCACATGCCCCCCCGTGTACTTGTTACTTAATTTCAAACATTGTAACCGCCCTGGAGCTCCATGTTAGCTATATGTTATTATGATGTTGTTGCTGTTAGTGTGGCTTTTAATGTTTTTTTTAATATAACTGCTGCTACGTCTTATACGTAACACTGCTATTAATAATACTACTTCTGTTATTACTACCAATTTTGTTTCTGGTACTGCTAGTTCTACATCTGTTACTACTACAGCTAGCACTGTTTCTATTTCTACAGTGCTACTATTACTTCTACTATTACTACGACAGTTGCTACTATTACTTCTACTATTACTTCGACAGTTGCTACTATTGCTTCTACTGTTACTACGACAGTTGCTGCTATTACTACGACAGGTGATACCATTACTGCTACTATTACTACGACAGTTGCTATTATTACTACTGCTATTACTACGACTTAGCCAGTGCTACTTTTACTGAAACTGATACTCTGTAAAAAAGAGGCTAATAATTCTACTGCTACTTTTACTACAACTATTATTACCAAAGCTACTATTGCTGCTGCTGCTTTTACTACTACTACTACTACTACTACTGCTACTACTACTACTACTACTACTACTACTACTACTACTGCTACTACTACTACCGAACTTAATTTTTCAAAATTCGTAAAAATTAAGGCACACAGGCCCGTCTGACATTCTGTTCTTTATACAAGCTCAGATAATACTACGCCTAGTAGGCGACTAAGTAGGGGAGTTGTTAGTTCACATGTCCTTCACTGAAAAGGCCGCTGGCTGGTTCGAATCCGTGATTCTCCCAATCCACTCTGCTGTAGAAATTGCCACCTGGCTCTTATCTGAACTGGAAAGAGAAAAGCTGCCATGAACGAAACCACAGCGCCCTCTTGTGGTGCCGATAGTTCAAAGAATAAATGTTATGTTCTCTTCGTGTGTCTCAACGGCAAAACAGCCGACTCTGCCTTATCTCTCCTTTTCCTGCAGCACCAACACCAACTACAACTACCACTGGTACCTACTACTACTACTACTACTGCTACTATTATTACTTCTACTACTACTGCTGCTGCTACTGCTGTTACACGTAATCCAAAGTTACTACATGTACTATATAACTGCCACTGTTGGTGAAACATATGGCAGTTATTGTAATCTGGTGATACATTTATACCTACTACTATAGCACACATTACAGCGGATTATAAACATCTTGAAACAGAACAGATTACGCTAATCGGGGCATGTAGAAAGAACAGAAGAAAACAGGCAAACGAAAATGATGTATATACAAGAGATAAAGGAAACAAGATCGAGAGGTAAACCAAGACAGAGACGGAAAGAAAATATAGAAGAGGATATGGAGTAAATTGGTGTCACCAACTGGAGAGGGAAGATTAGGAATAGAGAGGAAAAGAGGCAACGTTCATCTGCTGCAATGAGCATTAATGGCTTGGAAAGCTGAGGGAGTAATAGAACACACATTGCAACCGGCACTATCGCAACATCCATTTATCACCTCTTTAGCACATTCACAATCATCTAGAGCCTCTAGGAAATACTCTGTCAGCCGGTGCCAAATAATACCCCCCGGCGCCCACCCCTGCTTACCATTTAACTGCAGGCCCTTTCTTAAAACAGGGGCCCTCCGTTAAAGCATGGAAAGACCTTCGGATCACACTGGCTGGGACATTCCCCTCCCCCCCCCCCTCATCGGACCCACAGCTGTAACAAAAAAATAGACATTCTTCACCGAGACAAATACTGACAGCTTTTCACTATTTCAATTGCTTGTGTAGGCCATACCATATCAAGGCCACTGTGTGGTTGAAGCTTGGATTGGTCGTCTGGCAATTCTGTCTGTCCTGGCCCTTCTTTGGTGGGCCAAAGACTTTTCATACGTCCACGTGGCCCACGTCAACAGGGACTATAACAACCTGGGAGAAAACCAGTATGTCTGCCTGGATTGTGAGAAGGTCGACCAGGCTCCCGGGGTAACGTGAAAGACTCGTATTAGTAACTTGTGTTCTTGTATTTTTGTTTGGAGATGGTAGTACATAGTACAGCGGTCTTACCTACAAGGGTCCACCTTGTGGGCCAATCATTATGACTCTTATAAAGTTAACGCTCGGCGAACTGAATTCCAACAGAAGCTATACTGCTAAGAATTTAATACAGTATATGCAGACAAAAGTTACAATGTCGAGAAGTAGTACAGTTATATGCAAACATTAGTCACAATGTCGAGAAATAGTAAGGTATATGCAAACATAAGTTACAATGTCGAGAAATAGTACGGTATATGCAAACATGAATTACCATGTCGAAAGTAGTGCAGTACAGGAAAACTTGCGCCGCTATACCGAGAAGTAGTACAGTCAATGCAAACCTGAGTCGCCTTGTCGAGTTATAGTAGAGTACATACAAACCTGACTCACCGTGTCGAGAGTCAGGAAAACAGTGCAAACCTGAGTCATTATGTCGAGAAGTAGTACAATATATGCAAACCTGAGTCATTATGTCGAGAAGTAGTACAATATATGCAAACCTGAGTCATTATGTCGAGAAGTAGTACAGTATATACAAACCTGAGTCATTATGTCGAGAAGTAGTACAATATATGCAAACCTGAGTCATCATGTCGAGAAGTAACACGGTACAGTGGACCCTTAGAAGTCGAACACAATCCATTCAAAAAGGCATTTCGACTTTCAAATTGTTTGACTTTCAAGTATAATTTCCTCGTAAGAAATAATGTAAACTGAAATAATTTGCTCCAGACACCCCCCTCCCCAAAACCTACCCATTATGAAACACTTTAAGTACAAATATTGGTTATTTAATGCTAATACGCATTAGATCATATACTAATACTGTAAACTTATTAATAACAACAATATCTTATATTTATCCAAACCATCAAAAGTTATTCTACTTCTTCCACTGCTGGGGATCTTTTACCGGTAAATGATTTTTACCCCTTTGGCCACATTAGCTGCTTTATTGGCTTCCTCATTCTTTAGTATGGTTGATATGGTCGACACACCCATCTCATATTCCACCGCCAGTTCTGATACACGTGTATCACTTTCCCATGTAGTGGTAAGTTCCTTTCTCAGTTCTGTGGTCATTACATTCATTCTCTTAGGCTTCTCAGCACATGTAACTTCCCTCTGGTGCCATCATGAATCTGTAATTTTCACGATAAAATTAAGAACAAAAAACATAGAAATCTCAGTAAAAATACACTTTGTAAACACACGCTGAACTTTGGTAGAAGTTCACTGAACCCAAGTCACGTGAGATATGACCACGTGATTCTTTGTTTTCGTTGGGTGGCTGCATTTTGTTTCGTTCGACTTCTGAAATTTTTGTTCGAGTTTCAAACCATTCTACTTCTGAAAGTTTTGTTCGAGTTTCAAACCATTCTACTTCTGAAAGTTTTGTTCGAGTTTCAAACCATTCGACTTTCGAGGGTCTGCTGTATATGCAAACCTGAGTCACCATGTCAAGAGTCGAGATGTAGTAAAGTACATACAAACCTAAGTCGAGAATCGAGATGTAGTACAGTATATAGAAGAGTCACCATGTGGAGAGTACAGATATAGTACAGCGTATTAAAAACCTGAGTCACCATGTGGAGAGTAAAGATGTAGTACAGCGTATTAAAAACTTGAGTCACCATGTGGAGAGTAAATATATAGTACAGCGTATTAAAAACTTGAGTCACCATGTGGAGAGTCGAGATATAGTACAGCGTATAAAAAACTTGAGTCATCATGTCAAGATTCGAAGTATAATGCAGTATATAGAAACTTGAGTCAACACGTGGAGATGCAGTACAGTATATAAAAACCTGAGTCACCATGTGGAGAGTCGAGATGTTTTACAGCATATAAAAACTTGAGTCATCATGTAGAGAGTTGAGATATAGTACAGCATATACAAACCTGAGTCACCATGTGGAGAATAGAGATGTAGTACAGCAGATAAAAACCTGAGTCAACACGTGGAGATGCAGTACAGTATATAGAAACCTGAGTCACCATGTCAAGATTCGAAGTGTAATACAGTATATAGAAACCTGAGTCACCATGTAAAGTGAAGAGATTTCTCCAAACACTTCATCGTAACTGCCCTCGAGAGCCTTATAAACAGAGTCCAAAGCACGGGTTAGATATTTTTGTGTGTCTTTATTTCACTCTGTCGCCAGCTTTCTCGCTTCCTTGGCATAATTCTAACCTACTTTTACATATTCATTCATTTTAGTCACCATTTTACAGTTCGTTTGCTTTATCTTGGTGGCCATTTTACAATTCCTTTTTTTTTTGTAAATCTTAGTCACTGTATTACATTTCATTTTTTTTATCTTAGTCACTATTTTATATTTCGTTCTTTTTATCTTAGTCATTATTTTACATTTCTTTCTTTTTATCTTAGTCACTGTTTTACATTTCTTTCTTTTTATCTTAGTCACTGTTTTACATTTCTTTCTTTTTATCTTAGTCACTGTTTTACATTTCTTTCTTTTTATCTTACTAACCATTTTATATTTGTTTCTTTTTATCTTAGTCATTATTTTACATTTCTTTCTTTTTTATCTTACTAAGCATTTTACATTTCTTTCTTTTTATTTTAGTCACATTTTCCATTTCGTTCTTTTTATCTTAGTCACTATTTTACATTTCTTTCTTTTTATCTTGGTCACTATTTTATATTTCTTTCTTTTTATCTTGGTCACTATTTTATATTTCTTTCTTTTTATCTTATTAACCATTTTACATTTCTTTCTTTTTATCTTAGTCACCATTTTACATTTCATTTGTTTTATATTGGTCACCATTGGACAATTCGTTCGTTTTACCTTTCCATTTTTATATTTTGCTCTTCTTATCTTAGTAACCATTTTACAATTCCATCTCTTTATGGAAGGGTAGTCACCATTTCATGCAACAATTCCGGAGAGTGTTACACATTCATTTATTTCACCGTAGTCCACTATTTTGCACATTCGTTCGTTTTACCGTGGTCGCCGTTTTACACAGTCATTCATTTGGTTTCAGTCATCTTTTTTTAACATTCATCCATGTTACCGTCTTTACTATTTTCTCCCTTCATTTGTCTTTACTTATAATTTTACCCTTTATCTTCTCCCACGTTATTGATTCACTTGTTATGCTGGGGGGTCATCATTTTACTTATTACCTCGTTTTATCGCATTCAACCATTGAGACTACGGCCCTTTTCTCGGCCCCTCTTCCCCCCTCCCTCCCTCAGGGCTGTGGAGAGCTGTGTCGGGCCCCGCGGTCGGTTACTTATAGGTCCACCCTCCCCCAGGGCTGTGGAGAGCTGTGTCGGGCCCCGCGGTCGGTTACTTATAGGTCCACCCTCCCCCAGGGCTGTGGAGAGCTGTGTCGGGCCCCGCGGTCGGTTACTTATAGGTCCACCCTCCCCCTATCGGAACATTGCAATCTCTCATGAATTTGCACTCTAATAAGAAAATATAGAAGAAAAGCGGGGCCACGGGCCCCTTCTCAACAGCCCAGGCTACAGATTCCTCCCTTCTTGTTGTGCATCCCCCAAATATTTAGAACACGGTAACCACACGCCGATTCCATACCACTAAGGCATGTTAGGGATAAGGTATTAAGCCCATATTTCCTTGACCTTCGACACATGAATGTATGATGTGGTCATTATCACGCCTGGCTGCATTTACCTTCCCAGATTTCTCTACCAGCCATTTTTAGAGGCTGGGTGTAACCCGGGGTCTTTTTGGTGTGGTGGTACCAGGAAAAAAAACAAACAAACAAGAAAACAAACCCTACCTCTGAAACTTGAACATGATACCACCGGACTTGTAGACCGAGCTCTTAACCACTCAGCCACTCAGGTTGCCGTTTAGATCATGCACTTAAAACACACACACACAACACTGTGAGAGAGAGAGAGAGCGGGAGAGAGAGAGAGGGAAAGGTCTCTTATTACCTTCAGTTTGGGATTATGTTGGTGTCCTTTGTTATATCCCCAAAGAGAAATTCGTCCAGAAAGAATTCGTGTATCTTATTTGAAACTGGTCGCTACTCGCCTTAACAAGGCAACACTGATTCAGATTTCCCGTTTGTTTCAGAATGTCCCGGACATTTGCCGCAAGTAACAAAACGGGAATCTCGGCAAATATGAAAGGAAAGAGAGAACTACTCGGGATGTGATGATTTTGTTTCTGCTGTTCCTTTGGGTTTTTTTTTTTTTTCTTTAAATCTACACAAATTTTTTCCACAAAATAAAAATGTTTAAAAAAGTGAGCTGCAAGTGATAGTTTTTTGTTTTCACCACTTGAAATGGCAGGCTTTAAGACAATAAAAACATTCTGTACATTTCCTTCACCCTCTCTCTTTCTCTGTCTGTCTCTTTCTCTGTTTGTCTGTCTGTCTGTCTCTCTCTCTCTCTCTGTCTCTCTCTTTCTCTTTCTCCGTTTCTCTCTTTCTGTCACTGTCTCTCTTTCTGTCTACTTCTTCTTTTCTGTCGCTCTTTCTGTCTTTCTGTATCTCTCTTTTTTCTCTTTCTGTCCTTTCTCTTTCTGTCTTCTCTTTCCGTCTCTCTATTTCTCTCTCTTTCTGTCTCTCTCTGTCTCTCTCTTTCTGTCTCTCCATGCCTCTCTTTCTGTCTCTATCTCTCTCTCTTATTTTGTCTCTCTCTCTTTCTGTCGTTCTCTTTCTCTCTCTGAACCTTAAGTGCCCAGGGCACATGGGGCTTCCGCAAGGGTTTTCCACAAATGCCTGTCTTTCGCCTTTTTTTCTGCTCTTGCCCAGGTGAGCCCTCTATTGCTCAACATCCTTTCTGTTGTTCTTCTCCATGTCTCTTTTGGTCTACCCTTACTTCTGCTCCCCTGTGGTGTCCATCTTAGTGCTATTTTTGGTAGTGAGTTGTCAGTCATTCGGAGCACATGTCCCAACCATCGCCAGCGTCTTTCCTCTCTCTATTTCTGTCTCTCTCTCTCTCTTTCTGTCTCCCTCTCTTTCTGTCTCTTTCTTTTTGTCTCCTTGTCTGTCTGTCTGTCTGTCTCTTTCTGTCTCACTCGCATTTTCTTCTGTCTCTTTTTTCTATCCCTCTCTCTCTCTCTCTCTCTGTCTCTCATTCTGTCTGTCTGGGTCTCTCTTTTTCTCTTTCTGCCCTTTCTCTTTTTCTGTTTTTCTCTTTCTGTCTCTCTCTTTCTCTATCTCTCTCTTTCTTTGTCTCTTTCTGTCACTCTCTGCCTCTCTCTTTCTGTCTCTCGTTTCTCTCTCTCTCTATTTCTGTCTCTCTCTCTCTCTTTCTGTCTCCCTCTCTTTCTGTCTCTCCGTCTCTATCTACCTGTTGTGTGTGTTTGTCTCGTCCTATCTTTATCTCAATATGTTTCTCTCTATCTCTCTCCATCTCTTTTTTTCCCTCTCTTTACCTGATTTTGTTTTCCTCAAGCGAGGAGCAATATTATACATAAATTTTTGTCTTAAAATGTCCATGTTCACATAATCTTGTTCTCAGGCAGTTGCATTGCGGGTACCATGTGCTACGTATATACATTAGCTGTCGCGTTGGCGATCATGTCTCTCCATCTTACACGATCCTTGGTGTGTCCGATGGTCAGTACCACTTGGTATGTCCACTGAGAATATTTTTCTCGTGACGTTCCTCTCCTCCTTTTCCCCTTGAGTTTTCCAGTCATTAGCCAAGTTCTCTAACGTCTGTCTGCTGGTTACATGTACAAGAAATTTAGACTGTCTTTTTTTTTCTTATAATTTTGACAAGTTTTCGTTATTCTGAAACTTCTTTGAAGACATCTTCATTTGTTTTCCTGACTTTCCAGAGTATTTGATACATCTTTCTCCAGAACTACATCTCTGCTACACCAATTTCTTTATCATTTATGTGTTAAGTGTCCAAGTTTTTCATTATTGCAGCAATGTCGGTTCACTCTATATCTCTCTCTTGTTCCATCTGTGCCCAAGACATATGGTGGCTGTTGGTAGCAAGAAATTTCCACTTCAGCGCATCCTTCGCTATCTTCTTGGCTGTTAAAGGGCATATTATTATCATTAATTTTTACATGATCACGGTGCACGAACTCCGTAGCCGCTGAAACGTCGAATTAATCTTTTTGGAGGCATTTTTTGGTCATTTTTTTTCTCCCGAAAGGTCAGTATTTGTCCATAATTAAATTGTGAAGTCCATTCACGGTAATAGAACAATTTCACTATCTTGTCGATTATCTCCTTTTATATGGAAAAATGCTTGGCTTGGACATTTTCTGCATGAAAAGCGACTTTGCTGTTACATGCGCCTCAGGGAAGCAGGACATTTAGATAATGAAAAGTAAGATATCCGGACAATTAGACACCCTGGTACTTAGACAATTTCTAGGAACCGCTAAACAGTTCTTAAGGTCCACTTTATGTTTCCTACATTTCAGCTGTTTCTTACTAGTCAAGACCCTATTTCACCTTTCTTAAGTTTGAAATGGCTGTTTGTTCCTGGTCAAGACCCTATTTCACCTGTCTTAAGTTTAAAAATGCGTGTTGACAGTGGAGGTCCTACGTCATATTTCTGAAGTTTCAGCATTCTGTTCCTGGTTAAGACCTCATTTCTATAGGTTATAGGTTACAGGTGAATGACTGGGACGTCCATGGACGATATTACTGTCGGCACATGCCTTATTCTTCACGTAGTGTCCCCACTGATGAGAAATAATGAAATGTTGGGCCCCGCTAGAGATGCCGGTCCTGATGTATTGAGCAGTTGTCGCTGACCGAAAGGACAACTGGAATAGTCCAGACCCCCACTATCTGGGTAACTCACTGCATAATGTTCAGGTTCTACGCCAGGGATGATCCGCCTCTTAGGGGGGCCTCCCTGGGAGAAAGGGTAGACCCGTTACAGAACACCAGTCAGCAGGTCTAGTGTGTGAACAGAAAATGTCTAGATTCTGACTGTTAATATGAGTTACTACTTTTCTGGCTTCCTCTTCAGGCCCCACTAACTCGTACAACACCCTCCCTCCTCTCTCTCTCTCTCTCTCTCTCTCTCTCTCTCTCTCTCTTATTAATATTAGATTTCCGTTCCTGGTTTTCCGATCCCGTTCCTAGGTTCTCAGTCTCGTTCCTGGATTCCCGATCCCGTTCCTGGGTTCCCGATCCCAGACTCACGATACCGCCGTAAGTCGACTAGAAATTAGACTCGTTCGCTCTTCGATCGCAGAACCCATTCTACTTCTAGGCTCACGTGATCTTGTAGAACGACAACAGTTTATTTTTGGGTTCTCTACGGCTCTATCTTGTTATATCGAGGAATTCATTTTTTCCGGCAGTTGACGCGCTCATCGATTGGATAATAAAAATATAAATTTTAATTCGTAATGCTAGAAAACTGCATTCATTCGTTTATTAGATACTGCGCGGAATAAGTGAAAGCCAAACTTTCATTTAAGCGAGAAGCATGTAAAGGAAACAACAGGAAGTTGAAATCTGTCGGAGATAAAGTAGGGGTGTTGACAAACGACGGGATGTCTAAAATTTAAGGACGGAAAGAAGAACCTTAGCTAACGACAGAAAGACGGAGAGAGAGAGAGAGAGAGAGAGAGAGAAGATTACGAAACCCTACAATAAGAGAAACACAACAAACGTGTATTCGGTATGAATAATCGTTTATAAGCGAAATGAAAACAAGAAGAAAATATGCCTCTGACGATTTTACTGGATGTTTAATTGTCCGATTGTCTAATTGTCCTGATTGTTCAGCTGTCCAGTGTATAACTGTCCCGGATATATAATTCCGGCACTGCGATTTGAAAAAGAATCAGCAATATTTTCTTTCAATAAGCAGATCCGCGGAATCTTTTTTCACAACAAGAATAAGGCTAACAGCAATACCTGAAACTGAGAGATCTCCACAATGGCATCATCGTAAAGCTTTGTATGTTCCATGGGCTGCACACAAGCACCGTTCTAAATCTGCAGCTTTTATCTCTTTTCTAGGAAACCTCAAAACCCAGCAGCACCTGACTACATGCTACCCCAGTTTCCGTGTACACCTGAACAATGGGAGCTTGACAAATGGAAAAGACACCTCTACTACCCGGAGATAATACGACCAAAAACACAGACAGTGAGACTGCCATTGGAACCGAATTCACGTGGTAATATACAAAGCGGTTGATGTTTATCAAACGTGCACTCATTACTTCCGATAGGTGTGAAGTATGAATGGAAACGTATCATTTTACAAATATAATTACACATATAAAGCAAAGTAAGTACGAAAACATTACAGTGCCTTCTTTCTTTCTTTCTTCTTCTTCAAGCAGATTTCCGAGTCAGTCAGTCAGTCATTTGCATGACCCTTGCCGAAGTTTGCCTCCCTAACAGCTCTCCTGTAGGCCTCTCGGTTGTAAGCAAGATGCCCTGCTGCTGATGCACCCATTTGCAGATTATCAACGATGTCCTGCAGTCATCTTCGCCTTGGTCTTCCTCTCTTTCTTTTTCCCATTATGTACCCTTCCAAGATGGTCTTCTCTAGATTACCATAACGTTTAATGTGTCAAAAATATTTAAGTTTTCTTTGTTTAATCCTCCTTACTAGCCAGTCTTCTTCAATGTTAAGTTCTTGTACCATGGATATATTTTTTTCTTTTTATGTCTTTCCGGGTAGGGAAATAAGTAGGGGGTGCCTTACTTTCCGAGTCACTGAAGCTCTCTCCATTCTTCTCTGTTCTTGATTTTTTTTTTCTTGCCAGTTGTTGATTTCAAGAGCGTATATTTTTTTATCTAGGTTGTCTCATCTTTGTTGTCTAGGTTGTCTCCCTTCGTCGTCTAGGTTGTCTCACCTTCGTTGTCTAGGTTGTCTCACCTTCGTTGTCTAGGTTGTTTCACCTTCGTTGTCTAGGTCTCTGTCTCTTGGTTTGTTCCCTTTCAGAGAACACTGCCTATCCTTGCTTTAAAAAAATAAAACAACAACTCTGGACAAATTATGTGTTTGTATATGGTATTTGGTTTCTCATAAAAAGTGAGTGCACTGTATAAAGATCCACACTCAGTGAATCCAACATAAGAATAAGGTACTTGACATTTATGTTAGGGAAAATGGCCATTCTTTTGTGAAGAACCGTTGTTGTCACATACTTCTCTCTCATGTGGTGCTATATGTGTTGACGAACTGATGGTTTATGCTGTGTGTAGGTTTACAAGTATGCTAGAACATGTAAGCATCATCCATGGAAAACTATAGAAAACAATACAAATGTTAAAAAAAAAGTTAAAAGGGAGAGAGAAGAGAAAAAAAGAGGAGGGGAAAAGGAGGAGAGGAGATATGAAAAGAGTAGATGATAAGAGAAGAAGAAGAGGAGGGAAGGAGAGGAAAAGAAAAGAATTGAAGAGATGAAGAGAAGAAGGGCGATCAAGAGATTGATTGATTGACTGATTGATCTTTTATTTCCAAAGGGTTAAGAATCGAGAACCAAGGCCCTTCTGACATTCTCCCCTTTATCACACAACTTTCTCTCTGCTCCAGACACTATACAGATATGCTGGTCGTATAACCAACATAACTAACATTGGAAAGCCGAGAGACATCAAACAAAATATAACACATACGTTTCACTCTTATCCATGCACTCAGTACAGAAAGTAACTACATACACATATACATGACTATCTACCAAACAAAATTTCGGAACTATTCTGAATAAACAATTAACTGAATTCAGATCTCTGTAAGAGCAGTCTCAAATAACTTCTTTAAGTTTTATGAATCATGGAGATGAGAAGAGAAGCAGAGCAAGTTTCAGTAACAACTAATGAATGTGTTGCAAAAGAACATATATCATGGGATTGGCCAATCCGTGTTCAACAGCTCTACCAAACAGAATCCTGGGCCGTAAGGAGAAAGTTATGAGTGAAGGATAAATGTGAATCAGAAATGTGAATCTACAGAAAATTAGGTAATATATCACGGATGTTTTTTTTAAAGAACAAATGCAAGAGTGTTAGAACAACTACAAGTGTAATGTGAATTTCTAAACAAAAAAAAATATAAGGATCCAGAAAACATAAGAGTACACCGAAGATCATAAGAGAAGGAAAGATAAAAGGAAAAAAAAGGAGCAGAAGGTAGACAGATGTAGATGGACAGGATACAAACTGGCTAATTGGACCATTAAGAAGAGGGAGGCGAGAAAACTGGTGATTCACTAACCACCAACGTTCCTACCAAAGACGGCATGTGATGGTTACCAGCAGCAACAATACCACGGGTCTGATCGCTGACATGCTTCTTTGTGTGTGACAGACAGACAGGTTAGGTAGGTAGGTAGGTAGGTAGGTAGGTAGGTAGGTAGGTAGGTAGGTAGGTAGGTAGTTAGGTAGGTAGTTAGGTAGGTAGGTAGTTAGTTAGGTAGTTAGGTAGGTAGGTAGGTAGGTAGGTGGGTAGGTAGGTAGGTAGGTAGGTAGGTAGTTAGTTAGGTAGTTTGGTAGGTAGGTAGGTAGGTAGGTAGGTAGGTGGGTAGGTAGGTAGGTAGGTGGGTGGGTAGGTAGGTAGGTAGGTAGTTAGCTAGGTAGTTAGGTAGGTAGGTAGGTAGGTAGGTGGGTAGGTAGGTAGTTAGTTAGTTAGGTAGGTAGGTAGGTAGGTAGTTAGGTAGGTAGGTAGTTAGTTAGGTAGTTAGGTAGGTAGGTAGTTAGTTAGGTAGTTAGGTAGTTAGGTAGGTAGGTAGTTAGTTAGGTAGTTAGGTAGGTAGTTAGGTAGGTAGGTAGTTAGTTAGGTAGTTAGTAGGTAGGTAGGTAGGTAGTAGGTAGTTAGGTAGTAGGTAGGTAGGTAGTTAGTAGGTAGTTAGGTAGGTAGGTAGGTAGTTAGTAGGTAGGTAGTAGGTAGGTAGGTAGGTAGGTAGGTAGGTAGGTAGGTAGGTAGGTAGGTAGTTAGTTAGGTAGTTAGGTAGGTAGGTAGGTAGTTAGTTAGTTAGGTAGGTAGGTAGGTAGGTAGTTAGGTAGGTAGGTAGTTAGTTAGGTAGTTAGGTAGGTAGGTAGTTAGTTAGGTAGTTAGGTAGTTAGGTAGGTAGGTAGTTAGTTAGGTAGTTAGGTAGGTAGTTAGGTAGGTAGGTAGTTAGTTAGGTAGTTAGGTAGGTAGGTAGGTAGGTAGTTAGGTAGTTAGGTAGGTAGGTAGGTAGTTAGTTAGGTAGTTAGGTAGGTAGGTAGGTAGTTAGTTAGGTAGTTAGGTAGGTAGGTAGGTAGGTAGGTAGGTGGGTAGGTAGGTAGGTAGGTAGGTAGTTAGTTAGGTAGTTAGGTAGGTAGGTATGTAGTTAGTTAGGTAGGTAGGTAGGTAGGTAGGTAGTTAGGTAGGTAGGTAGTTAGGTAGGTAGGTAGGTAGGTAGGTAGGTAGGTAGTTAGGTAGGTAGGTAGGTAGGTAGGTAGGTAGGTGGGTAGATAGGTAGGTAGGTGGGTAGGTACGTAGGTACGTAGGTAGGTAGGTAGGTAGGTAGGTAGGTAGGTAGGTAGGTAGGTAGGTGGGTAGGTAGGTAGGTGGGTAGGTAGGTGGGTAGGTAGGTAGATAAGGTGGAAGGGTGGGTGGACGAACAGACAAACAAAGACAAACAGACAGATAGGTAGATAGAGAAAGAGAGTGTCTATATTTAAAGACACTTTGTATACACCAATATTATTCAGACACACTTTTAATACCCTATTCATATTGGTAATTTTATATTGCTTTACAGTGGGAAGCTTTAACAAGATTTAACAATGTGCCCGGATTTAACAATGTGCCCGGATTTTCGTGGCTTTATTCTCTGCTGGATCAAACCACTTTTCTATGCATATTGCACGTATCGCCTGAAAAAGTTATGTTGTCATGATTCGGTAAGAGTTAAAGATCGTATAGAAGAAGGACATGTCAGTTTTATACTAGTCTCCACAACCGTAACTTTCACATCATCATCATCATCATCATCATCAATCATCATCATCATGTGCCATCTCCGGAGGTAAACATGGCTACAGCCAGTTTCCAGTTTCTTCTGTCTTATCACTTTCACTCTTGATTCCTGTCCCATCTCTTGATGTTTGCCAATCAGTCAACGTCATTGTCGTCTTTTTTATCTTTCTTTTCCCACATCGTCTTTTCCCTAACAAATACTGAGCCTCCCCTGCGTAAGGAGAAAATATTACAACTGCCTAATTCTCATTTTAGAAAAAAATTGTTTCTTTATTCAAAATCAACTGATGTTTCTTTCACTACCCTTGCCACCAGATTATACTTCTTTCACTGCCCTTGTCACCAGATTATACTTCTTTCACTGCCCTTGTCACCAAATTATACTTCCTTCACTGCCCTGGTCACCAAATTATACTTCTTTCACTGTCCTTGTCACCAAATTATACTTCCTTCACTGCCCTTGCCACCAAATTATACTTCTTTCACTGCCCTTGCCACCAAATTATACTTCTTTCACTGCCCTTGTCACTAAATTAAACTTCTTCCACTGTCCCTGCCACCAAATTATACTTCTTTCACTGCCCTTGTCACTAAATTAAACTTCTTTCACTGCCCTTGCCACCAAATTATACTTCTTTCACTGCCCTTGTCACTAAATTAAACTTCTTTCACTGCCCTTGCCACCAAATTATACTTCTTTCACTGCCCTTGTCACTAAATTAAACTTCTTCCACTGTCCCTGCCACCAAATTATACTTCTTTCACTGCCCTTGTCACCAAATTAAACTTCTTCCACTGCCCTTGCAACCAAATTAAACTTCTTCCACTGCCCTTGCCACCAAATTATATTTCTTTCACTGCTGACGTAAGGGTTGGCGAACCATAGATGACCAAGACCCTGTCCAACCTCTCTGCTGGCGCCCCCATTAACAGGCCTAGCCTAGCTAACGAGGTAGGGATCGCCATAGTCCCCATGGCAGTGGAGTCTGCTAAAGAAGCATTGCACACCACCCCCCCCCACCACCTGCATTTTATCTGTACTCTGGGACAGAAAAACTAACTGCCATAACTTGCCCCCCACACCTACATAATGATGTGCCTCAACACCTTCACAGCATCGGCTGCAAGGAACACTGGTGGTGGTGGTGGTTTTGGTGGTGGTGGTGGTGGTGGTGGTTTTGGTGGTGGTGGTTTTGGTGTGGTGGTGGTGGTGGTTTTGGTAGTTTTGGTGGTGGTGGTGGTGGTGGTTTTGGTGGTGGTGGTGGTTTTGGTGGTGGTGGTGGTGGTGGTGGTTTTGGTGGTGGTGGTTTTGGTGGTGGTGGTGGTGGTGGTGGTGGTTTTTATTATCTACACATTATACACAGTGCAGAACGCCGATAAGAGATTCTTGTCTTGATCCAATATTCATTTCTGTTCCAGCTTCCACCTTCTTTTCATGAGAAAATTATCATCAACTGGTGCTCATCTGTCTGTGTCTGGCTTCCCCGAGCGTCGAGAAAGACTTAATGTCTTAAACATGATGACTCACAAGATGTGGCATTTCAGAATCCAAGAGTTTGCAAGCCTTTAGCGTTTCTTATTATGTGTGTGTCTGTGTAAGCTTTCATTAAATAAAGAAATATTAAAACAGAAGTGGTTTTCCATGTGTTTGTTGTCATTTTTGTAAAACTTTTTATAAATCCACATGAAGAATTTCCGAATCGCTTTGGCTCGGCGTGACACTTTTTTTGCAAATAGATAGCTTAAAATAGCCAATATTAGTTTCACAGCGGAAAAAAACATAAGATTCTTTAGAAAGGAAAAGGAAAACAATACATGGTTATTCATTAAGTCCCTGAAACATTTCAAAAATTCGTAAAAATATCATACGTAACGGATCGTGACTGTTCTTATGTCGAGAGAGAGAGAGAGAGAGAGAGATAAACTGTTTAAGTTTTTTTTTTAATAAAGCCCGCGCGCAGAGCTCTCGTGGTTTGCCGCTAGGAGGCAGCAGTAGCAAATATGGCGTTTAGTAAACGTGAGCAGTTATTTTATGTTTTGGAATACCCAAGAACCTTATCCGTTGTGACTGTGCAGCGACGATTTCGAGCGGAATTCCAGAAGGCAGCGCCTGTTTTCAACAGTATCAAGAAGTGGTATGGGAAATTCCTGGATGAAGGCTGTCTGTGCACAGCTCCTCGGCAGGGACGTCCAGGACCAAGCGACGAAACTGAGAATCATGTTAGAGAAACTTACCAGCGAAGCCCCCGCCTTCATCTCGAAATTTCGCATACCCTTCAGTCTTAAAGGTAAAAATAGATGATAGGGCTCAGCAGTTGGCTTCACATAACTGGATATCTGAGGTTTCTGTAATTTTCTCCCTCTCATATCTTACGTGGGCGGCCTCTCCCTCTGTTTCCTGCAGTTGCTAGGGTAAATGTTTTCTGTGGTATGCTGTCTGGCGGTAGTCGTGCAGTGTGGCCAAAACTTGTAGTGTAATACTAGTGCTACTCCAGCCCTTGCTACTGATACCATCATAGCTATTTTTTAGGGGAGATAATGGTGTAAAGTCCACATTTAAATAGTGCACTTGATGAAATACAGTTAAGAGATTGTCGAAGATGGAAAAAGAAACTAACACAGATATTTAAACGGAACAAATTATGAAACTAACAAAGATATTTAAACGGAATAAATTCCAAACAGAAGTTCCATAAAGTGGGTAAAAATTGATACGCGAATGAAAACAAGCGTGGCATATGTGGAAACTGATGTAACTCTTGTACAAATTAATTAGTTTTTAACATTTCCGCGGTAATTTCCCCTACTTCTTATATCTTCTTATATCCTTCCCGTGCCGTTAAACGTCACACAAGGCTAGCAAAGTAGTTCCCCAATTTTTCAAGTTTATCCGAGGAGCTCATTCCCCTACTTGAAGGGAACATTTTTTTTCCTCGTCACTCTTATTTCTTTATAGTTTCTCTGGTGGAGGGGATGGGTGAGCTGGTACATCGTTACCGGGACTGAAGGGTTTCATTGTTTTAAGGGTGGGCCCGGGGGGGAGGGGGGCTTCGGAAAGAGGAAGGGGTGGGAAGAGGAGAAAATAGAGAAAAAAAATTGATAAGCACGTAGAAAATTCCCCATCTCCCTCCCCCCTCCCGTTTATCTTTTTTTTTTTCATCCGCTCTGTCCTCTTCACCCCAGTTCCACGCCCCACACACTTCGGGCCCACTCTTAAAACATGGAAACTCCACCAGATCCTGGAGACATGCTTCAGATGAATCTTATCTTTGGACTGGAAAAGGGGGGGGGAGGAGGGCGTAGCTGATGGAAACAGGTAAGTGCAAGAGAAGGGAGGGGTAAAGGGGGTATTGCATGGACTTACAGAAACTTCTTTCTGAGGGTCTGCACAAACAACAGAAGAAAAAGACAAGTGGTGGCAAATGAAGTACGTGCATACAAGAAATCAGTATTCAGAATTATACATTTTCCTACAGCGTTCCGTTCCCATGGCCCCATCGGAAAATGAAATGAACTTGAAACAAACTTCATACAGGTGAATATACAGTACTTCACATAGGTGAATATACGATACTTCACACAGGTGAATATACGATACTTCACACAGGTGAATATACACTACTTCACACAGGTGAATATACAGTACTTCACACAAGTGAATATACGATACTTCAGGTGAATATACACTACTTCACACAGATGAATATACAATACTTCATAGAGGTGAATATACAGTACTTGATAGAGGTGAATATACAGTACTGTATAGAGGCGAATATACAGTACTTCACAGAGATGAATATACAGTACTTCATAGAAGCGAATATACAGTACTTAACCATCAATAGAAAGGCGTTTTTTAACATAAAAATAAACTACAGTGACCGTATCATTTTTTTCACAAACTTTAAGAAAAGTAGCTTTATATTAAATAAGTACTATTTATTCTTTTTCTTTTAATGTAAATTTAAAATAAGAGTCATTAGATAGTCGGAAAACGAATCGCCGTAAAGCAGGTTGTCGGAAAGCAAGGACTATAGCTATACGTATGAATAGGGCTGCCCTGATATTTACGCCGGTTTGAAGCAGTCACAAAGAAATTTCAAAGTTTTCAAGAGAGGTTTGGATTGGATGCGAATGCGGAAGAGCACCTCCTGGAATTGTTTGATGACAGGAAAAGTCAGTGGAAAAACGATCTTTCTATGGAATAATTAGCACATGTGGTGGAACACGTGGACGGACAACGAGCAGGAGGAGAATAAGAAACAAAGATGAGCCGAAGTGTGTTGTGCGGGTAACAAAAACTGACGCCCTTAAGCGATTTCCTGCTAAAAATGAGTGATTAAGGAGGTAACGGTAATCCTGTCATGCCTTAGAGGCACATAGGGATATGGTGTTAGTGCCCATATTTTCCTTGACCTGTCAGCACACCAGAGGGTGATATGGTCAGTATCACGCCTGGCCGCCTTTCCTTCCCCAACTCCAGAAGAAGTCGGGTACCCATTTCTACAGCTGGGTGACTGGGGTGCCTCCGGCCGGATTCGAACCCCCGACCTTCGCCATGAGAGACCAGTGCACTAACCACTTCGCCACTTAGACACCCAGTGATTAAGGAGTGATGAAAAATATACTATGACCTGGAGGGAAGTGACTTTTGTAACGGGTTTAAGTGTAGTCTTAGGGCCTTATTATGAAAATCTTAAGGACAGGAAAAGAAGTCACGGTAAACAAACTCTGGACATATTTTATTGAGATGCATGATAATCAGTCAGGTCCTTCATCAGTGGATGGCTCTCAGTCAGGTCCTTCATCAGTGGATGGCGCTCATTCAGTTCCTTCATCACTGGATCAATCAGGTCCATCATCAGTGGATGGCTCTCAGTCAGATCCATCATCAGTGGATGGCGCTCAGTCAGGTCCTTCATCACTGGATGGCTGTCAGTCAGGTCCTTCATCAGTGGATCAGTCAGGTCCATCATCAGTGGATGGCGCTCAGTCATATCCATCATCAGTGGATGGCTCTCAGTCAGGTCCTTCATCAGTGGATCAATCAGGTCCATCATCAGTGGATGGCTCTCAGTCAGATCCATTATCATTAGATGGCGCTCAGTCAGGTCCATCATCACTAGATGGCTCTCAGTCAGGTTCATCATCAGTGGATGGCGCTCAGTCAGGTCCATCATCGCAGATCCAAAGTTGCGCCGCGCCAATATTGGCAATGACGCTACAAAAAATTGCGTCATCGACTTCGGATATAAATAAATAACTTATTATTACTAAATGTATATATTAACATTTGTAAATAATATAATATTATACTGATTAATACAAAATTATGCTAATATCAATTTATTGAAAGCAAAAACATAAAGGTCGGACACCTGGAAAGTAAACAGAGCAACAGAGCACACTGTTGTATGATTAGACATCGAGGAAAATCTGAAAGTTTTCTTTTAAAGGAATTTTTTCCCAGGTTTACCCATACAACAACGTGTTCTGTTACTCTGCTTCGCGAAAGCCTCATTGTTTTCCTATTTGTAAAGGAAAAAAAAATGTTTATCTTAACTTTATATTAGCAACATTTTCCCGCGTGAAAGTATCCAATAACGTCCCAGCAATGACTTGTTTTTAAAATTAATCTTTTCTTTAATGTTGACTCTCTTTAGATGCCATCGTTTGCTAAATCTGCCCGTTTTAATATCACGGTAAAACAAGAAACATCCAAAGGCTGAAAACCACTGACTGGGGGGACAAAAAAAGGGGGGGGGGGGTCTTTGTGTGAACTTGCTGGACCGAACATCCCCAGATGCCGCCCCAGAGCTTTTTTTTTTGGGGGGGGGGGGGGGGGGAGTGTTTGTTTGCCAGTCTTCCACAGTGACTAGCTCTTCTGACAGAGTGTTTGTGGGAGGTGTGGTTGTCGCTTCAAGGCCAGCCACACTTGTTGACAGTTCTGAGAAAAATTCAGCCCCACCCCCTTGAAATCGTTAACCCACATCCACTGGTTTCATTTCGTTTCAGACAGCGACAGAAAGACTTGGCCTTTCGGGCGCCAAATATAAGCAGTTGGTTGTGCTCGGAGAGTTAAAACTACGAAGTCTCAGAAAGTCTCTGTATGTGGAGAAAAAAAAAAAAGAATGGTTGACTTGAAAGTTATATGGATTACAGTTCAAGCTGGATAACATAAATGCTTACTTCATGATCTTCGCTACGAACTCTGCAACATACCCAACCTATTACCAGCACTGGTTATTCTGAATATTTCGAACAACAGTAAGTAGACAAACTTTCTTCTATTCTCTGTGTAGTTGTTAGGTTTTAACTTCTTCTTCTTCAATCTCCCTGGACCAGAGTGTTGATGTTCTTTGCAGGCGATGCTGTGAAGATGTCCAGGCATAGCATCGATTCGACTTTGGGGCGCCTGTTATGCCGGCTATCTTTTGTTGTTTAACCTAAATGTTGCTAAAAAAAAGGAGATGTGCAGTGCTGCTTTAGCAGGCTCCCCCCCCCCGTACTGCTTTAGCAGGCTCCCCCCCAGTACTGCTTTAGCAGGCTCCCCCCCCCCAGTACTGCTTTAGCAGGCTCCCCCCAGTACTGCTTTAGCAGGCTCCCCCCAATACTGCTTTAGCAGGCTCCCCCCCTCTCCCCCCTACCCAGCCACGGAGACTATGACGATCCCTGCCCCGTTAGCCGAGCTAGACCTGTTGGGGAGGGGGTGACCAACGAAGAGGTGAGGCATAGGGTCTTGGTCAGCTGTGGCTTGCCAACCTTAACACCAGTATGCCAGATATGTGTTGCTGACTGCTAAGTCTGAAAAAGTCTTACCCCCCCCCTCTCCTCCACAAATAACCCCCACACCCACAGCTGTTAGTTTACATTTACTAGTGAAGTTTGTGTTGGGTAGTCACGTATTACTGAAGATGTATCATCATTTTGTAGCGTAGAAGAATGTAGCGTAGAAGAATGTAGCGCAGAAGAATGTAGCGTAGAAGAATGTAGCGTAGAAGTACTTGACTGTTGTTGCATTTGCATTCATTTTCCTTGCCATAATTAACGAAGAAACAACCGTCTGGCTCACTTCTTCTTCTTCGTCGCATTTAGTGCCAAACGGGTCTGTGGAGCCAGTACGCCAAACCTTTCGACTCCGAACCCTGACTCTTCTATATTTCTACCATCCAATTCTAGTTCTTCTATAGATCTTACAGTTCTCTGGTCGTCGACTTCGCCCAGAATTTATTTCGATCCCAGCTCTACATCCACAGTGCCAAGGACCTTTCAGGACGTCTCACTCCACAAGTTTTTAACGCACAGAGCAGCATCGTTAAAAAACAAATTCCCAAGCAGCTTTCTACAGTGTAACAGAAATAAAAGTGTTTTCTATGTCATATCTCTGTGTGTTCTATATTTTGAACGTATATTCCATATACTCTTATATATGTGTATGTGGATACTATATGTCTGGCATTTATTCCATATTTATCCCATTATTACTTCACTAATAAATGCGTTTATCTAGCAACTTCTGGGGGGGGGGGGGGGGGAAATACACTATCCGATTTGGCAGTCACCAACCCATAGGTGACATGCTAGGTTTATGGTTGGCAAACCATAACTGACCAAGACCCTGTGTCCCACCTCTGTGTGTGTTTTTTTTTCTAAAGTTTTTCTTATTTCTTACGTAAGCTGTTTTTCTAAAGTATTTTACAATCACATATGCTCTCCATTTATAGCATTATTCCACTTATCTGTATGTGTTAAGATTTCTCATATTACTTCATGTATCTGAGCTAATTATACTTTCAGTGTTATTCATGTATCTGAGTTAACTATACTTTCAGTTTTATTACACGTATCAGAGTTAACCATACTTTCTATGTTATTCAATGTATCGGAGTTAACCATACTTTCAGTGTTATTACACGTATCTGTGTGAGGTATATTTTCACTGTTTATCCCACGTATCTGTGACTTCTACATCTCCAGGCATGTTCCATGTATCTTGTCTCTGTACAATACTTCAGACTCATGATACTCGTTCATTTGTCTCCTGCCTTTACAAGTTTATCCTATGTATCTTTGTCATATTTCAGTTGTTTTTTTTTTCCACTTTACAGACCTGCTATGTATTTGGATGTATTCCACTTTGTGCTTTGTTGTGTTTCTCCTTTTCGTTCCGTCTCTATGTTTTCCATTTTTCATTTCCATTTACCCACACTGTCTGTTTCTTTCTTTTTCATTGTGTCTTTGTGTGTGTGAGCAGTTTCTCTTCCGCTTGTCCTAGGTCGCACTGACACCCTCACGCTTTGAGCACCTGTCGAGCCGGCGGCAGAAAACTGGCCTTACACGTTCCCACAATAAGAAGTTTCCCAGGCATTTTATATTCTAGGCTCAGGCACACCGGAAGTGTTTGAGATTGGAGTTATGTGGGATACAACTGTGGATAATTCTACAGACAAGAATGTTCTTTGAAAGAAAACTGATGAAACGTTAACTGGAAGCGATGAAGATGTTTCTCTACGGAGTAATGCAAATCTTACCTGTGACAAGCAGAATTATAAGTGAAAATGTATGTGTGTATGGAGAGAGAGAGAGAGAGAGAGAGAGAGAGAGAGAGATTGACTGATTGATCTTTATTCCAAAAGGGTTAAGAATTGGGCACGCAGGCCTGTCTGACATTCTGCCCTTTATCATACATCTTTCACTCTATTCCAGACATTCTACAAATATGCTGTTCATGTAACAAACATAATTAACATTGAAGCTGAGAGACATAAAATAAAATATAACAGAGAGAGAGAAAGAGAGAGAGAGAGATTTGGGGACGAAGATTTAGTCTACCGAGGTCAAACCCCTGAGTTTGATGACCACCTACGGACCCACGGGATGGCACTGCTATACTTCACTTTCTCATCTTTAACATTGTCATCTTTCTTTAACTCCTGCCATCTTTGTATTTTGTTAAACCGACCACACTGGAACTGAAAATTTTCAACCTCACCTCAAAAAAGGGCGAGCAACAACCGCTCATTTTAAGGTTAGAAACATCCGAATTTGACGCCCAAGAAAATTCCAGAGTTTGTCTAAACAAGATTTGGACGTCGCTTCGTCAACTGTCAATAACCTTTCCCGTATTCCAGGCTCCGGAGGTTGTTTCACGACTTCTTCTCGAACCGAAGGTGAAGTATCACATCCATGAATTCACTTCCTTGGTCACACAAACCGGCGTTTGCCATGGCTAGGGCCCAGAAAGTTTGTAAACATCGCCCTTGTTGCTTTCCATGGTCACCTTTGCCATCTTGGGAACATTTTTTTCTCTAGCTTTGTAATCTACGTTTACACAGTTCCTGCCTCAGTTTTCTTCGTCATTTTCATTCATTGCCTCAGATATTGTTTTCATTTGATCATTTTTATTGTTTTTTTTTTTTTGGTTTTTGCTTTTTTTTTGTTTTATTTTTCTGAAACTAAAAAGCTTCGCCTCTGACTTATCTACTTCTTTGTGACTACTAAGTCTTATTTCACATATTAAAAACAACTCATCTGTGACAATAAACAAGATAAGACCTGACGACTGATATGTGTAATATAATAGCCCTGCACTAGCGTACGGCCGCGTTTGATTCCATAGGGTCTGGTCCTATGTCGATATGGCCGTATGTCGGTCGTTCTAGGAGAAGGTCCGAGAGCAAATATACTGCACTATTTTAACATGTTCCAAGATGAACAGACGTGCCCCCCCCCCTTGTCATTTTAAACAGAATGCACATTAGCGCCAGTAGCTGTGTGAAAATTAATCATTAAAAGCAAGATATGCACACTAAATAAAGAATATCACCACACAAACTTTCCGGTCGCACACACAATATACGTACATGCACATACATCCCCCCCCATGCGTACAAACTACTCACTAAATGATGACAGAGTGTGCGCCATCCCACCTCCTTCTCTTGCCCTGTTATATAAAAATTATTGCAGATTTAGAACAGCAAGTCTTCGTAAATTAACCGCAAAATGGATCGCAGCGCATTAAACAGTCCCATTGGACCTCGGTCATAACTCGGTCAGTGGTAAGTCGGCGAAAGACTATATAAGGTGTTTCAAAAAATGTCTTTCCACTTTTAGGAGGCCACTGTAATAATAAAAGAAATACATCGGTTTTTTGTGACTGTTTTCTTGCTGAGCAGCAACTAACATGATGTTTACCTACCGCCACTTCCACAAGAGCTGAACATTTAGAAGCAGCGAATCATCGCCGGCGTCACTCCAAATATGCTACATAAAAGGTGGAAGAAACTAGATTATCGCACTGAAGTGTCGTATCACCGGGGAGGGGTCGGAGAAGGGGGGGGGGGGTGTCACATTGAGTCCCTGTAAGACATGCCTAAAACTTTGAGAATTGTCCTGTAAAATAACGCACACTTTTTGACTGTAACAATGTCCCAATATTTCAAGGATCATAAACAAACAAAAAACACTTCAAATAAAGACACGAAGAAGAATAAGGTGAAAAAATGTACACTTAGCTTTTTTTTTTCTTCCTCCTAGTAAGAAAGACAGGCACAACATTTATATGTGATCCTTGAAAAAGGCTTTTTGCCGAAATACTGGATTGTTGTATGTTTTTTATTTGTATGTGCTCATCTTGCTTCCTGTCATTCTTGTTTCTGCCCACTTTCCTCACTCTTTCTATTTTGTGTGTGAGAGAGAAAGAGAGAGAGAGAGAGAGAGAGAGAGAGAGAGAAACTGAACCATACTTGTACTTGTATTGTACGAACTCCCTGTAACTGTGAGCTGTTCTTTGCAGCCGATGCTGTAGAAGTCTTGGGCCACAGCATCGTATCCGTGTGGGAGCGGGTTATGGCAGCTAAAAAGCAAAGGGAGTGTGCAATGCTTCTTTAGCAGACTCCACCACCATGGAGACTATGGCGATCCTTGCCCCGTTAGCCAGGCTAGGCCTGTTACTGGGGGTACCACGGAGAGGTGGGATAGGGTCTTGGTCAGCTATAGTTCGCTAACCCTGACGCTAGCATATCAGCTATGGGTCGCTGATTGCCTCATCGGACATCGTCTTCACTCGAAGCTGAACCATACATCTCTTTCTACTTTCATTACTAGAACCAGTTTTACCTTAGTCGTTATTTCTCATTTCTCTTATCTCATATATGCACACCCACATACAAACATACAAACACACCCTGGCCTTCTGGGCCCCAGGCCTGTTCACCCTAATGAATAATCCGCCCCTGGAGATAACTTAATTAAAGGACGCACACACTGTTCACCACCCGTGACATGTTTCCGTGAGATCTTCTTCTGTTAACGCTCCCGTAATCCCGTAATCTAACAGCTCTTTGGTATCCACGTTAAGCCCTTGTTGTTATAATTTCTAGAGTCAGGTCACATCTTAATTACCTCTGAAATCTGTCGCATAACCGGCGATCAATCAAGACCTGAAAATCTCCGAAGTCCTGGCTGTCACTCAAGTATGGTTGACGAGTTTGGTCATAATTTTTGTATGATGCTCCGTCAGGTCCCGCGCATTTTCCATTTCGCGATAAGAGCTAATTTTGTGTGTGAATTTTTTATGTGATAGTTTGTTCAGAAAAAAACTACAACTAGTATCACCACCACCACCACCATCACCACCATCACCACCACCACCACCATCATCATCATCATCTCAGAAAAGTACTACTACTAGTACCACCACCACCACCACCATCATCATCATCATCATCATCTCAGAAAAGTACTACTACTAGTATCACCACCACCACCACCACCATCATCTCATCATCATCATCATCATCTCAGAAAAGTACTACTACTAGTACCACCACCACTACCACCACCACCACCACCATCATCATCATCATCATCTCTGAATATTACTATCATCATCATCACCATCATCATCATCATCACCATCATCTCAGAAAAGTACTACTACTATCACCACAACCATCGTCATTCATCACATCATCATCATCAACTCAGACAAGTACTACTACTAGTATCATCATTATCACCATAACCACCATCATCATCATCATCATCGTCATCTTCATCATCATCAACACCACCACCACCACCACCATCATCATCATCATCATCATCATCATCAACTGAAAAGTACTACTACTAGTATCACCACCACCACCACCACAATCATCATCATCATCATCATCATCAGAAAAGTACTATTACTAGTATCACCACAACCATCATCATTCATCGTCATCATCAACATCATCAACTAAAACAAGTACTACTACTAGTATCACCATCACCACACCACCACCACCACCGCCATCATCATCATCATTAACTCTGAAAAGTACTACTACTAGTATCACCACAACCACCACCATC
Organism: Achatina immaculata; assembly: GCA_009760885.1. NCBI lineage: Eukaryota > Metazoa > Mollusca > Gastropoda > Stylommatophora > Achatinidae > Lissachatina > Lissachatina immaculata. The sequence continues at coordinate 10,233,242 of CM019703.1, forward strand.
ATCATCGTCATCATCATCATCGTCATCATCATCATCGTCAACTCTGAAAAGTACTACTATTAGTATCACCACAACCATCATCATCATCATCAACTCAGAAAATTACTACTATTAGTATCGTCATCGCCACCACCACCACCACCACCACCATCATCATCATCATCATCAAACTCAGAAAAGTACTACTACTAGTATCATCATCACCACCACCACCACTATAATCATCATCAACTCAGAAAAGTACTACTTGTAGAATCGCCATCATCATCATCATCATCATCAACTGGATGAGGGAGCTATCGAAACTTACGAATATATCTCCGCCAGTTCATCAGCTGAATTTGTGACTTTATGCTACGCAACCGTTTCAGCATGTCCTTTGCTTTCTCTTTCAGCCTTCCTCTTTCGATTCATGTTTAAACACTCTACAGCGGAGGAGAAGACACCGTCTGATCTGGCAATCAGCGATCCGCAGCTGACATGCTGGCGTCAGCACCGGCGAGCTACAGCGGGAACAGGACCTTGTCTCGTCTATCCGTCGGTACCTCCACCAATATTCCTAGCTTGGCTAATGGGGCATGGATCGCTTTGGTGGCGGATCTTCCTGAGAAGCCGGCTTCTTAAATTCCTCACTGGTAATTAAAGGAAGCTGTCCGTGGCTTTCGTGATCTTGTTGTCCAGGCCATCAAACCGGATATGATCCCATTTTCTATTTTACAAAGTAGTCCTCTCATTACATCACTTTTTTTCCCCCTCTCTAATTGTAACTGCCAACAAACCTTAAGGCATGTATTCCACATGAGACAGTGATGGACAAGGAAATTAGAGACAAATTTCCTCCCAATTTCCCCTGTGCTCTTGTGTAATTACTGGATTAGCCGAAGCACAGATGCAGAGAGCTTCTCAGAACTCAGTCCTCTTTGAGACATATGTTAGCCCAGTATCTCGGCGTGGAACTAGCTTTCATTTCGGTCAAAGGCAACTTGAATTCCCTCAGTGTAGAACCTTTACCTATAGTAGCCAATGAATAAACCTTCAGCTATAGTAGCAAGTAAATAAACCTTCAGCTATAGTAGCCAATGAATAAACCTTCAGCTATAATAGCCTATGAATAAACCTTCGGCTATAGTAGCCAATGAATAAACCTTCGGCTATAGTAGCCAATGAATAAAACCTTCAGCTATAGTAGCCAATGAATAAACCTTCGGCTATAGTAGCCAATGAATAAAACTTTCAGCTATAGTAGCCAGTGAATAAAACCTTCAGCTATAGTAGCCAATGAATAAACCTTCAGCTCTAGTAGCCAATGAATAAACCTTCAGCTATAGTAGCCAGTGAATAAACTTTCAGCTATAGTAGCCAGTGAATAAACCTTCAGCTATAGTAGCCAGTAAATAAAGTCTTAAATATAGGGAAGCGAGGGACTTTGAAGGAAACCCATTATCTGTATAAGAAATTACGTCAAGCACGCAGGAAACGTTCTGTTACGTCGAGCGTAACAACCACACATCTCCTGTGATCATCAGAGGAAGTACCTCCGCTCCTTAGACAAGTGTTTAGGCCCTTTAACCTCCTGACACTCTAGGAGGGTGGGGGGTGGGTGGGTGGGGGTGATCATGACTCCCAACGGGTCTGGAAGTTGTTGATTTTTTTTTTTTTCGTTTCGAGATTTGAACCACCATTTTCCGCGTGATACAGAATCTTGAACCGCATCTTAGCTCCTCTGCCATACAGAGTTAGAAGTGAAAAATGAAACAATTTAAGATGTGTTTTCGCCAGGCCTTAACACTATTTAACGTTCGGTAAACTGTACTGTATCATATACGAGTGAAGCTTTGTACTGTGTACTGTATCATATACGAGTGAAGCTTTGTACTGTGTACTGTATCATATACGAGTGAAGCTTTGTACTGTGTACTGTATCATATACGAGTGAAGCTTTGTACTGTGTCAATGCGTAACTCTCTCTCTCTCTCTCTCTCTCTATATATATATATATATATATATATATATATATATATATATTAGAAGTCTTCATCTGTTGATTGTAAACGGAGGTGATTGAGACTTTTAAAAAAAATGAATGCCAACAGCCACTATACTCCGAAGATCTAATTTTTATTTGTGTTGACACATAAGCTTCTTGTCATCACTGGTTGTCAATTACCTTACAGTTTTAGAACCGTTGTGGAATACTGAGATTGAAACCAAAAAAAAAAAAAAACCCCACAATAAGAAGCACTACCAAAGATTGCTATTACACTATTTTTTTTTAACTAGGCAGATGTTCGGTAATTTCTAGTTTGTTTTTTTTTTTTTTCATTCTGGGATCGTTTTTTTCAATTATCCGACAGTTTTTCTGATAAATTTAATTTTCTTTCTTTCTTTTCTTTTCTTGCTTTTCTAATCTTTTATGTTTCTTTCTTTCTTTTTGTTTTTCTTATCCTTCCTCCTTTTTGTTTCATGCTTTGTTTCTTATATCTCTCTTTTTTTCTTTCTTCGGTTACTTTTTCTTTCCTCTCGTTTCCTTTCTCTTTTCTTTTTTTTTCCCAGTCGCTTTGTTCTATCCTTGTTTCTGCTTAAGTCTTTCTTTCTTTCTTTCTAAAGGCTATTGTGAATTTTCAAACCACTCGAATTGACTGAAAAAAAAAAGAACTTGACATCTTAGAACGATCCACCACCACGGAGAACGCGTAAATTTCTATTCATTCATTCAGCTGAAATCGCATGACAGCCTGTTTCTAGTGTGCTTCGCGTTGCAGTTTTGGTCAAAATCTTTCTCCTCGACTCTTTTCCTAAACAACCGAAATGGTCGGCGATACGTTACGTACGGTTCTTTTACGTTCTGTTGAAGACAGCCGCTTCCAGTGTTCTGCTGCAGTAACAAAGATGTTGCTTCACGTCTCTACTCCACCAACCCCCAAGGTTATGCGAACACGATGGCTCACATGTCTCAAATTTCCTGACTGACTACGTGGTCTTGTTGGCTCACATGTGCTTCATCACATACGACGCCTATCTAACCCTCAACCTGTTAGCATCTCTCGAGTTCGTTACGTAAAGTCTTCTGTGTTATTTTAGCTACAGGAATAACGTCTGGGTCAGCAGTTTCTGCGGATATGTCCACACACTGAAAAGGCTCTTTATCACTCATATTTTTCAGTAAATTTATAGTACAACCATGGGGTGAAGACGCTGTTCAATCAGGCAAACAGCGACCTATAGCTGAAATACTATCGTCAGGGTTAGCGAACCATAGCTGATCAAGACCCTGTCACAACTCTCCGTTGGTACCCCCCCCCATAAAGTAACTGTTCTAGCCTGGCTAACGGGGCAGGGATCGCCTTAGTTCCCACGGTGGTGGATTCTGCTAAAGAAGCATTGCACACTCCCTTTGCATTTTAGCTGTACTCAAGGACTGAAACAAAAAATACCTGTCATAACCCGCTCCCACGACGATACGATGCTGTAGCCCCAACACCTCCACAGCATCGGCTGCAAAGAACACCAGCTCTCAGTTACAGAGAAAAAGCACAAGACAAGACAGGATAGTAAAACTGTTGTCATATTTCGCGCCGTATAAGATTCTATTCACCAAACTGTTAAGGAGATAATACACAAAAAAAAGCCTCTAAAAATAAATGGATGACAGACGGCATCTTAGGACTGATGGACAAGAGGAGGAGGAGTAAAAATGACCAAGAAAAATATAGCAAGATAAATAAAGAAATAAGATGCAAATGCAGAGAAGCAAAGGAAGTGTGGTTAAATGAACAGTGCAGACAGATAGAGGACTCTCATAATAAAGACAGCAAAAACATGCACAAACTAATTAGTGAACTCACAGGCAGGAAAACAAAATATACCACAGGATGCCTGAAATCAAAAGAAGGTAAAATGTTAATGGGAAAAGAAGACATTGTGGACAGATGGACAGAGTATATCGGTGAGCTATATGGAGGCGAAAGACCAGAATTAACACCAGATACTGCAAACTGTGATGGACCACCAATACTTGAAGATGAAATCATAGATGCCATCAAACATATGAAGACAGGAAAAGCGACTGGGCCTGATAATATAACAATAGAAGAAATAGAGGCACTAGAGGAGACAGCAATAAAAATAATAACCAAGTTACTAAATGAGATTTACAACAGTGGTTATATTCTCAGTGACCTGATTAAATCCACGTTTATAGCACTACCAAAGAAACTAGGTGCAAAGGAATGTGATGACCACCGGACTATCAGCCTCTCATGTCACATAACGAAGCTACTTCTGAGAATAATTATGAGAAGAACAAGGAAAAAGATAAAAATGGAAATAGCAGATGAACAGTTTGGATTTGTTGAAGGAAAGGGAACACACAATGCCATTTATGCTTTACGAACACTAACAGAAAGAGCTTTAATAGTACAGAAAGATCTCTACTTATGCTTCATTGATTACACCAAGGCATTCGACAAGGTGAATCATAATGAAATTATTAAAATGCTTGAAGACATCAATATAGACGGCAAAGACTTGAGGATTGTAAAACATCTATACTGGCAGCAAGAAGCAGCAATTCGAGTTGAAAATAGAACTGCAAAATATCAACCTATAAAACAAGGGGTGCGACAAGGATGTGTACTATCTCCAGACCTTTTCTCTCTGTACAGCGAGAATATTCTAAGAACGATCATCACAGAACCAGGCATAAAAATTGGAGGATACAGTATTAACAACCTTTGGTATGCTGACGACACAGCTGAGAACCAACAAGGCCTGCAAAATCTCTTGGATAAAGTGGCCAAAGAAAGTGAACAGAAAGGCCGTACTTTGAACATCAAAAAGACAGAGACTATGGTTATATCTAAGAAACAGAATCCACCAGCATGCAGTATAAAATTCAACGGAACTATTCTAAAGTAGGTGCAGAAATTCAAATACCTTGGAGCAGTAATAACTTCAGATGGGAAATGCAGAACAGAAATTAGGAACAGAATAGGCCAAGCAAAGACTGCATTTCAGAGAATGAGAAACATATTAGCCAACACATCCTTATCAATGAATGTTAGAAAACGAGTCCTAAAATGCTATATTGAACCTATCTTGTTATATGGAAGTGAATCATGGACAATAGGCAAGTCTGCATAAAAATCATTGGAAGCAGCAGAAATGTGGTTTATTAGAAGAATGTTGCGAATCCCCTGGACAGCAAAAATAACTAATGAAGAATGTATGAGAAGAGCTGGAGAGACAAAAAAAAAACCTTGTCAAAAAGATAAAAGAGAGACAATGTACTTTTATAGGACATGCAATGAGAAGAGGGGGCATTGAAAATATTATAACAACAGGAAAAATAGAAGGAAGAAGATCAAGAAGAAGACCAAGAGAAATGATACTGGACAGTCTGACGGGATGGTGTGAGAGGAGATCACCAACTAAACTGATGGCCTGCATGAAGGATCGGGTACTCTGGAGAAGCATAATAGCCAACGCCAGTCGGCACTGCAGATGATGATGATGATGATGATGATAAGACGCACTGTCTCCCCTCCCTCACTCCCCCCCCCCCACACACACACACACCAAACAAGTTCCCGTGTCTTGTAAAACCCTTGTTACGTTTGGGTAGACACTGGAGCAGATGCTACTGGTACCATACTTAACATTTAAGCGCCCTTGTTTAACATACCAGTCTACCGAAGACACCAGGATGTGATGTTCAGTCAGTCAGTCAGTCAGTCATTTGCGTGTCCCCTGCGGAACTTTGCCTCCCTAACAGCACTCCTGTAGGCCTCTCGGTTGTGAACAAGATGGCCTGCTGCTGATGCATCCATTTGCAGATCATCAATGATGTCTTACAGCCATCTTCGTCTTGGTCTTCCTCTCTTTCTTTTTCCCATTATGTACTCTTCCAAGACTGTCTTCTCTAAATTATCATGACGTTTAATATGTCCATAATATTTAAGTTTTCTCTCTTTAATCCTCTTTACTAGCCAGCCTTCTTCAACATTAAGTTCTTGTAGTATAGATATATTTGTTCTTTTTTGTGTACATGATATTTGAAGAACTCTTCTGTAGCATTTACATTCAAAGACATTTATGCGTTTCTCAGCTGTTTTGTTAAGTGTCCAGGTCTCACAGGCATATGTTGCGATGGGAAAGATGCATGCCCTTACAAATCTTATTTTTGTAGTTCTGTCTGCTCCTCTCCACAGATTCTTTATTTGTTTTACTTTCTGAAGAGCGATAGATGTCCTCCTTTTAATTTCCCTCATTGCATCTCCACCACTAGTTAGTAGTGATCCAAGATATTCAAAACTCTCCACTTCTTCCAGTTTTTCCTCATTGATACTAATTTCAGCTGCCTTGTTTGTTTTGTCAGTTGTCATCAATTTAGTTTTCTTTGCATTAAGATAGAGGTTTTGTTCTTCGCTGTTCTTACGGACTGACATAATTAGTTTTTCCATTCCTTTTTGTGTTGTGGACAGTAATACTGTGTCATCAGCATATCTAATCTCTGGTATTTCATAACCTCCAATTGTTATGGCATCGTAATATTCTTTGTCTACATCTTCTCTAACATTCCTCATTATATTTTCGGTATACAAGTCAAATAAGTAAGGTGACAATATGCACCCCTGACGGACCCCTTGTTTTATGTCAGTGGCAACCTGTAGTGAATTTTCAGCGGTAAACTGTCATGAATTTTCAGTTGTAAACTGTACTGAATTTTCAGTTGCAAACTGTCATGAATTTTCAGTGGTAAACTGTAGTGAATTTTCAGTGACAAACTGTAGTGAATTTTCAGAGGTAAACTGTCACGAATTTTCAATGATAATCTGTCATGAATTTTCAATAATAAACTGCAATAGTCATAAACCTCTTGAAAATTTTCAGCACAAATATACCGATTCTTTTTTTTTAATTAAAAGCTGTGGTAAATTTGTAAAAGGAAAAAAAAAAAGCAACAACAACAAGAAAAGGTGATGTTATGCTTAATATGCTCATTAAAATAACACTAAAGGGCACTTACTGCTGTAGTTCATTCATGTGACATGTCCCTTCCCGAACACTGTCCCTCTCACAGCCTCCCTGAATGCAATACGGTCTTGGCGCAAGTTGACCGGCGTCTTGCAGTGACACATTCAGACCTTCAGTGGTGTCTAGAGCCCATCTGCAGCGCGGTCGTTCCTTTTCTCCTCTGCGGGGCTCGAGGCCTTGTACTATCAGCCTCTGCAGGCCATTGTGTCTCTTGATGTGGACGAAGTATCTAAGCTTTCTCATTTTGATGGTGTTTACGAGCCAGTTTTCTACGACACCTGATCCCAGTAATATCTCTCTATGTGATTTTCGTTCTATTCATGATATACTAAGTGTCCTTATATATATAATATATATATATATATATATATTATATATATATATATGGATAAACATTATAAACATTATAATAGAAGTGAGGAGTGGTATAATTGTCACTTGTCGATGGTCACCCTTTTTTTTTTTTTTACGTTTCATGGAAAAGTGAAGTTTTATGTTGGTTTTTTTTTCGATTTTTGTCCAAAATACTCTGCCACATTTATAAGTGGGTCTTATATGACGAGAAAAGCATTTGTTGTTTCTTTGTTGTTGTTGATTTTGTTGTTGCTGCTTTAGCTTTGCGTGATTCTACAAAACTGAAGAACTCAGCCCCGTTTTTCTGGTTGTTATTACATGTCACCATGTTATTGTTATTGTTTTTATATTGACAGGTTTATTAGTAATTTAGCAATTTTTAATAAGTTGTGTGTTATCTCTACGGTCCGGCTTCTGGCCAGAGACAACAGGAAAGGTCAAACTGTCGCAGCTTAGTCCTCGCGTCGCCTAATTCTTGCGTAACTTCCGCTTTTATTTGCATCAAATCTGATGTCCGGCAGCCTCCTGTCTCATACAGTGAAACCAAAAGCAGCAATTATTAAACATCGGTGCAGAAAGCAACGGACTAACCAGCAAAACCCACCATCCAAAGATCAGATGCCACAGCTTTTAGGTCCAGAAGAAGCCACCATCGTCAAACTACGCACAGGACATCGTCGTTTTCGAGGGCGTTTGTTTCGCTTCGGCCTGTCCATCACCCTGGACTGTAAATGCGAGACAGGTCTTCAGACTCCAGAACACGTCCTGCAGTGTTCTTCCCTCTACCAATAGGACTGGCCCCATCTCTACCCACAAGGGGAGGAGGAAGAGGAGGGAAAGGGAGGGCCACACTAGAAGATAAACTTTGGGAGTCCGAGCCAAAATCTCCAAAAAACGACGACATGGTTTAACTGAACAAGAAATAGAGACGTTTGAGTCTAGAACCATGGAACCTAGAAGAAGACCTCCATCACTTGACAGCGAGAATCCATTATTGCATCTCATCTGCTGCTTATCATTTTTCTCGTGGACTGTTTTTTTACATTAATAATTATATACCCGGTGTCTTGTCCATTTGTCCAATTTGTGCTCTCATTTTGTTTTGGCTGCTTCACATCGAAAAGCATCAGCATGAAGCAGCTTCTCTCTCAGCCTGTTTGCAGTAAAACAGCCAAATGAATGCCGTGAAGTTTACACAGTAAAAAACTGCTTTGATTCACATTTCAGCGCACACAGTGTAGTATGAACTGCAAAATACGGTGCATCCACGATAAAATACGATGCATCCACGATAAAATACGATGCATCCACGATAAAATACGGTGCATCCACGATAAAATACGATGCATCCACGACAAAATACGATGCATCCACGATAAAATACGCCCGAATCCACAATAAAGAACACAAACGTGAGTGACAGAAAATTTTTTCCACTCTCAGCCAAATAAGCAGGGGCGGGGGGGGGGGGGGTGTGTGTGTGCAATACTTTTTAAACAGACTCCACCACCATGTAGATACTACGGCAATCCCTGCCCTGTTAGCCAATGTATGCTTGTTTCTGGTGATGCTAATGGAGAACTAGGACAGGGTCTTGGTCGGTGAGGGTTCCTCAACCCAGACGGCTAGCATGACAGCTTTGCTTTACTGACTGCAAACAAGACAGCCTCTCCGCTCCCGTTGCAGTGATATAAAAGCAGTTGTTGTCAATATTTTTCTATTTAAAAAAATGAGCAAATTCTTGCAACAAAAACCGGCTTTTCATGCTTTCAAATATAGATTTTTTTTTTTTTTCCCCTCAGGAATCTCGCAAGTTTTTTAGAATGTCCCTCTTCATGCTTTCGAATACAGATTTTCTTTTCTCGGGAACTTCACAAGTTTTTTAGAATGTCCTTTTTTTTTTTTTTAAACCTTCGTGCTTTCCACCCACCCTATGCTTGCCCTGATTTCCAACACTGGATACAAGCGCTTCGTGTCCCTTAGGTTATCCAGGCCATACTCACCTTTGACCTTCCAGTTATCTTGGCGCGCGTACTGTTCCCCCTGCTCTACGGATGTCTCTAAACACTTGGAGAAACCTGTTCCTCTTTGTTCCCCCACGTCTGCTACGGGGAAGAAGAACACAAACCACATTTTCTGCACAGTTCCTGTAAAACCAGAGTTGCTTCCTGTTCCAAACTAGATAAATATTGTTGTACTTTAGCGTATTCTATTTTTTGCTGGAAACTGTGCAGCTGATGGTATTTGTGCAGCACTCTTTCTGTTATATCACGTTAGAAGTGGCTGTTGATGCTTGCAGTTATGAAAGCATTCATGGAACATCTTTGGTCGGCGTCTGTGGATGAGATCGCTTCTTTGAAGCTGGTAGGCGTAATGTCACAAAAATAAAAGTGCTCACGAAAGACTACGTGAATGGTGGACTTGGTTTGGAGTTTGCAAATCGTATAATTGTAAATGGTGTGTGTGTGTGTGAGACAGAGAGAGGGGGGGGGGGTAATGAATGGAGAATATGAATTGTTGATTCCGTGTACTTTTAAATGGCAAGTGATAGAGAAAGAGAGAGAGAGAGAGAGAGAGAGAGAGAGAGAGAAAGAGAGACACATACACAGAGGAAGACAGAAGCACAGAAAGAGACACATAGAAAGACACAGAGAGAGAGACAGACAGAAAAGAGATTCACAGATAGTGAGAGAGAGACTCATAGAAAAGAGAGGCAGAGAGAGATACACAGAAAGAGAGAGACAGAGAGAGACGTACAGAAAGAAAGAGGCTGAGAGAGACACACAGAAAGAGAGAGACAGAGAGAGACACACAGAAAGAGAGAGACAGAAAGAAAGACACACAGAAAGAGAGAGACAGAAAGAGACATACAGAAAGAGAGAGACAGAGTGAGACAGAGTGAGACATACAGAAAGAGAGAGACAGAGAGAGACACATAGAAAGAGAGAGACAGAGAGGAACATACACAGAGAGGCAGAGAGAGACATACAGAAAAGAGAGACACAAAAAGAGACACAGAAAAAGAGAGACAGAGAGAGACACACAGATAGAGAAAGACATACAGAAAGAGAGACAGAGAGAGACATACAGAAAAGAGAGGCAGGAGAGACACAGAAAGAGAGAGACACACAGAAAAAGAGACAGAGAGAGACATACAGAAAGAGAGAGGCAGAGTGAGACACACTCAAAGAGAGAGACAGAGAGAGACACACAGAAAAAGAGAGATACACAGAAAGAGAGACGCAGAAAGAGACACATAGAAAGAGAGAGGTAGAGACACACAGAAAGAGAGAGACAGAGGGACACACAGAGAAAAAGAGAGATACACAGAAAAGAAAGGCAGGGAGACACACAGAAAGAGAGAGGCAGAGAGACACACACAGAAAAAAAGATATACACAGAAAGAGAGAGACACACAGAAAGAGAGGGACAGAGAGAGACACACAGAAAGAGAGGGGCAGAGAGAGACACACACAGAAAAAGAGATAGAGAGCGGCAGAGAGAGACACACACAGAAAAAGAGATATACACAGAAAGAGAGAGACATACAGAAAGAGAGAGGCAGAGAGAGAGACACACAGAAAAAGATATATACACAGAAAGAGAGAGACACACAGAAAAAGAGAGATACACAGAAAGAGAAAGGCAGAGAGACACACAGAAAGAGAGAGATACACAGAAAGAGAAAGGCAGAGAGACACACAGAAAAAGAGAGATACACAGAAAGAGAAAGGCAGAGAGACACACAGAAAGAGAGAGGCAGAGAAAGACACACAGAAAAAGAGAGACACACACAGAAAGAGAGAGACACTCACAGAAAGATAAAGGCAGAGAGGGACAGAGAGAGAAAGACACAGAGACACATGGAGAGACAGAGAGACAGAAAAAGGGTCACAGTGAGAGAGAGACAGAGAGACGCAGAGAGAGAGAGGGTCACAGGGAGAGAGACAGAGAAACACACACACACACACACACGCACACACAGAGACATACAGAACAAGACACGCAAAAAAGAGACAAACATATACATACACATACAATGAATGAATGAATGAATGAATAATCTTTATTTTTAAAGGGTAAAGAATTGGGCACGCAGGCCCGTCTTACATTCTGCCTTTCATCACTCCATCTTTCATTCTTCTCACACACTCGATTTAATACAAATATACAAATTAAATTAGGAAAAAAACATATCAAAAGAGTGTAAGATTTAACTATTACATTCAAAGCAAAAGAGAAGAAGTAATTAACCTAATAAAATAGCTCTCACGCACACATACACATAAACAAAAATTCATTTTCAGTACAGATCTTCTAACATATGTTTTTTTAAACAAACATTAAAATAATTTCTAACAATATCTAACATGTTACTTTTCTAACTATGTCATTTTAGTACTTGATGGTTGGCGAGTCATGGGTTGAGAGATTGCTGGTTACTCTATGGAGGCATATAATTACAAGCAAGTAAATACAGAAAGAAAGAGACGCACACAAACAAGAGGCACACACAATTTCTTCAAGTTCTCTCTAATGTTCGAAAGCTAAATTTACATCATCATCATCGTCGTCGTCGTCGTCGTCGTCCTCGTTCCTCTGTACTCATAATGAGGCATAAATATTAAGGCATCAAGAAAAGTTCTCCAGCCAATCCTGTCTTGAGCAGTCAGGGTACCTCAAACCACGTCTTCCCTGCGTCCTTTAGTTCTTCCTGTATAGTGCTTCTCCATCTCCCAGATAGCCTGTCTCTCGTGTGTGTGTTGTTTTTTTTTCCCTTGACGTGTTCAAGTCAAGGCGGTATAGAGACATCTTGTTCCTTCCTTACAGCACTGTGCTAAATCCTGTTTTATTCCAATTCTCCTTAACTGTCTCCACATTCTCTCTAATTTTCTTCGAATTCCTCCCAATTTTCTTTCAAGTTCTCCCCAATTTTATTCAAATTCTCCTCGACTTTCTTCAAGTTCTCTTTCAGTTTTCGAAAGCTCACCATAAAACATTGTGCTGAATCCAGTTTCCCTCAAATTCTCCCCAGCTGTCTCCAGATTCTCTCCGACCTTTTTTTTTTTTTTCAGTCAGCTTTATTCTCTCTGATGTTTTTCGTTGATGGTTCTTTCTATTAGTGGCTTCCGATGATTTTTATCTGTGTAAACTTTGGTTTTCCGTTGTTACACACTCTTTAACTTTCGTCTGCTCATGACAGGTCGAAAGAATTTTAATTGCATTTCCTCGAGGCTTTACTTTGTTTTCCATGTTCTGTAACTTCTCTTAGAACTTCTTCAGTTTTTGTTTGTTTGTTTGTTTTTGGGATGGCCAGAGTATTTGTTGCATCTTTCCGCACTGCAATAAGCCAGTGGCTCTTTTTCCTCCCCGCAGACCGCTTTTCCGATATGAGAACAGCTGTGGATTCCTCATTTGAAATAAAGCAAAACACTCGATACCCAGTCCAAGAATCTCATGTTAAGAACCATTGCAGTAGATCAGTGGTTCCCAACTGGTGGTCCGTGGGGGAAGTCCGTAGGAAATTTTGAACCAGATGTGGAATCGATCGTCCGGAATAAAAAAAAAAAACGGCATGCTATTTAGGTTGGTTAGCTGTGACACATTTTATATTCTGTTCATTTGTCAGAACAAGTAGGAATGTTAATTGCTGTCTATTTTTTTTCTTAACTATATTATCGTCATTTTGAAAATTCACCAAGTTTGTACTGTCTGTCTGTCTGCGTGTATGTGTGTGTATGTGTGTGTGTGTGTGTGTGTGTGTGTGTGTTTTAGCGTAGTGTAGCGTTTACTCATTAAAAGGTACCCAAGTTTTCTGAAAAAAAATCTTCAGCATTTAAAACATATACCTACCATACAAACATGAAACTTTTCCAAAGTATGGGAGTCTGTGGCCTGGATTTTGAAACAAAAGAGGGTCTGTGGACCTTTGTTAATTGGGAAACACTGCAACAGACCTTGGTTTATTGAAGGAAACTACCAAGGGGAGGCCACCCTTGACTTCTGGGAGACAAGTCTAAAAGATCTAAATAGTCTTTTAGTTCTATTCATAAAGGAGCTTGTAATAGGGGGAAAAAAGGAGCCATAATAGAAACGTTGAGAAACTCTGCGCTAGCCTGCAGTTCATATTTCTCCAACTGGTGATAATGCAATTAAGACGAAGTGATTATTTACTTTACAAACGTGTTTCTGTCGTGAATACATGTACAGTCATTTTTTTGTTTGTTTGTTCATTTTCTTGCATGTTTTGTTCTGTACGACCAAAACTGTTGTTCGTTCGCTGGTGCTGAGGTTACTATTTACGAATGGTTGTATGCTGGTGTCGCCACATTCGGTCATAGTCCCTGCTGTTGCTGTAATCATAACCATCACCATAAACGCAACAACAGCAGCTACTACTACTATTACTAGGGCTGCTACTGCTACTAGGACTATTACTACTAGCTGGAGTACTACTACTACGGTGTCTACTACTACTAATAGGACTACTACTACTACTATTACTACTACTACTATCACTACAACTACTACTACTACAACCATTGCTACTAGGACTTCTGCTGCTAGGACAACTACCAGACCTACTACTACTACTAGAATTATTGCTACTAGAACTACCATTACTTGGACTACTACTACTACTACTACTACTACTACTACTACTACTAAAACTTCTGCTACTATGACTACCATTACTAGGACTATTATTACTATTAGAAGTACTGCTACTAGGATTACTACTACCAGAACTGCTACTGCTGCTGCTACTACTACTACTACTACTACTACTACTACTACTACTACTACTATACTACTACTACTACTATTGCTGCTGCTGCTACTATACTACTACTACTACTATACTACTACTACTACAACTACTACCGCCAGCACTAATACTAATACGCTTTGTCTGTCTCCCCCATTCTCTCTGTGTCTCTCTCTTTCTCTGTCTGTCTTTTAGAATGTATCTTTCTCTCTCTATCACTCTCTCTGTATCTCTCTCACATACTCTCTTTATCTCTTTCTGTGTATCTCTCTCTCTCTCTCTCTCTGTGATGTCAGTCTGCCTTTTCTTCAGTGTCTCTCTCTCTCTCTATGTCTGTCTCTCTCCCTCTTTTCCCTCTCTCTCTCTCTTTCTCTCGGTACTAATCGCCACATGTACTCAGCCCTGGCTCATGAAGTCAGCAAATTGTTTGTCAGATCTCACGCTTTGAACCAGAATAGGGACGCTGAAGTTATCAGCTGGCTTCTATGACCTCGGTCATAAGCCATGGCTTCTGAAGACGTCCTCTGGCAGGGTTATCCACGAGTGCAGTATCTTATGTCTGGTATAAATCAGCCAGCGTGACCTGTGTACCGTAGAGAGATAAGTAGCCTTTGAGGAACTTTTAACATGTGCTTAAAAATTACGCTGGAGAACCACGTATAAACCCTTAACGCACAAACACTATTTGTAACTATAGCAGTAAACAGTTTTTTTAAAATGAGAGGAAAAACAATAAAATCTTTAGTGACTGAATGAAGTTTTAAATGGCGTGTTGTTGATATTATCTATAGCAGAAGTTCCAAGCCCAGTATTTTTACAGCTCACGATAGCGTCATCGGTAATGCATGACGGCATGCTAAAATGTGCACTTAGCGCACGTAAATAAAGATATAAATATTCATAATTTATGTAAAATTTTATAGTTATTATTATTTAAACAATTATTTTAATTACTATTTAAATAATTTATGTTGCAGTTACTACTTGAACTATACAATTTAAAAAATAATAAAAATAACAGTTTATGCAGTTATAAATATTTTTATAATTATAAATACATGTTATATTGCTATTCGTGTAGTACAGTGAAGAATTAGAAGAATATTTTGGCCAAACACCATAAGAAAAAACATCTTATTGGCATAAATGCAGATGAAGCCACTGACAACAATTATTGAGGAAAGACGCTGGCGATGGTTGGGACATGTGCTCCGGATGACTGACGACACACTACCAAAAACAGCACAGGGGAAAAGAAGTAAGGATAGACCAAAGGAGACATGGAGAAGAACAACAGAGAGGATGTTGAGCAACAGAAGGCTCACTTGGGCCAGATGAGGGAGCAAAAAAGGGCAGAGGACAGGCGTTTGTGCAAAACCCTTGCGGAAGCCCCATGTGCTTTGGGCACTTAAGGTTCAGAGAGAGAGAGAGAGAGGGAGGGAGAGAGAGGGAGGGAGAGAGAGAGGGAGAGAGAGGGAGGGAGGGAAAGAGAGAGAGGGAGGGAGAGAGAGGGAGGGGGAGAGAGAGATATATATATAGTACAGAACGTATCAGACGGCACGGGCGGTTATGTCCATCCATGTTCTTGATCAGTGATGGACTAAGCAGTAACCACTCTGTGGCGTCTTGCAAGACAGTAAGAAACTCTCTCCGCCTCTCTCGGTCCTCGGCCAGCCTTTGTATGGTGCCCTAGCTGTCCTGCGTATTACTCATTTCTACTTGTAAATATTCCTCCACACACTGGAGTGAAACATGCTGTCACCCAGCCTTCTTATTAATTTTTCTAGTTTCCTTATCTCCTCACGCTACAACATTTACATTCTCCTTCAGTCTTCCTCTATCACACCTAAATCAAGTCTTACTTGATTATACGATGTTTTCCAGTTTCTCATCTTCCCCCCCCCCCCCTTGCGTGTTTGAGTAAATATTATTGTCTTTCTCGCCTGTGATTGTGTTGCGCTGGGCTGGCCAGCGAGATTTAGGTCAAAAGGTCTTAGCCGTAGCGGAGATGGACATGAAGTGCGCATCCCAGTCCCCTGCACAAAACATACTGGGCTTTCTCCTTCATAGACGCCATTTTGATACTGGTGATTGCAGTGCTAACTGTAAGGACTTTGTGTTGTGCTATCTCCCTGTAACTGCGAAATGTTGTTCTTTGCAGCCGATGCTGTAAAGGTGTTAAGGCTTGGCAGCTATTTTTTCAGTCCTGGAGTGCAGATAAACGAACAGGGGTTGTGCAATAACTCTTTAGCAGACTCCACCACCATGGGGACTATAGCGATCCCTGTCCCGTTAGCCAGGCTATGGCTGTTACTGGAGATACCAACGTAGCATGGCCTTGTAAGTAATGGTTATAATTATTATTATTATTAATGAATATGATTATTAAAATATACTGTAAACAAAATAGTAACATGGAATAGCGACAGAGCAAAGTTGGTAGGAAAGGAAGAGAAAGGTATAAAACTTCCATGACACTAGAACAAGACGCGGACAAAAGTAAACAGTGGAAACAGTGAATAGAAAAAGACGAGACTCAGTGACGATGAGATATAGGTAATACAAAGGAAGACGCCAGAAAGTAGGATGGTCCAGTGATAACAAAGCGGTGACTGGACGTTGACACGTGTAAAGAAAATAGAAAAGCATAATGTTACTGACACAATAAAAACATGAAAGAGCAAGATAATGACTTAGGTAAATAACAACTGTATAGACGAAATTGACGTAGACTGACACGCATGACATGTGTTAGGTGACACGCGTTAGGACGCTATTACATACGGTTTTTAAAAATAGGAGTGACCAACTCGGCCAGCTGACCACTTTAGGTCACTGACGGACAATCAGAACGCTCATGGGAACCAGTGGACATCTGAAGGGTGGAGCCAAAATACTTATTGGTTAATCCATCAAGCTGGACTTGAAGATAAAAATGCGAGCGGAGAGACAGGAGAGGACGAAGAAGCATAGAAGTACAGGAGAGACAGGGAAGGACGAAGAAGTACAGGAGTGAGGAGATAGAGGAGGGAGCCCGAAGACGGAGGAACAAGGACTGTCAGTGAATAGAGACCGGTCCAGACGTCAAAGTAAGGAGCTCGAGAAGGAAGGAGCCCCCCAAGAAAAGGAAGTCCAGAGGCTAGCGGACAAGTGAGGGGGATCGTCATAAGTAGACAGAGAAGATAAGAACAGCAGAAGGAGAACACACTCCAGAAAAGACAAGAGAGAGAAAGAAGACGTAGGTAATGACAGATGGAACAGATGGACAATTAGAGCAATAGATACTCAGGAAAAACAGTTCTGAAGAAGTAGTTTTAGGACAGACTGAAGATGTTATTCAAGTGATTAAGAAGGTTTGTAAATGTGGTAAAGTTTTGTGAAACCTGTGATGTGTTAATCAAAGAGCATCTGTAAGATTCTATAATATGGAACTACTCAGAAATATATGATTCACACCATTACAGTGTTATACCAACGGAGAGGTGGGATAGGGTCTTGGTCAGCTATGATTCGCTAACCCTGACGCTAGCATGTCAGCTATGGGTCGTTGATTGCCTAATCGAACAGCGTCTTCACCTCCGTAAGGACTTTTTTAAAAAATCTAAGAATCGGACTACTTAACGCCACAATGTTCGTATAGGACAGTTTCTTAAGATATGATGTTTCTTAATCCGAGAAAGGCTTTATGGTCACGCTGAACTATGAGCACTAGAAAAACAGAGTACAGTTTTAGAATGGAACAGTGCAGGAATCTGGTCAGAAGCACATCTTGGTCAAGCAAGAGGCGGAGATGGACAGTAGAGAAATGGAAGAGTTGGATTTTTAGTCAAAGATTTGGTTTTACCCGCCCATCAGCTCTGATTTATACGTAGGGATGCAAATGAATAAATATAGGTCATGGGAGAAGAGGTGGAATGGCAGAAAACTATTCTAGACACACAGGTGAGTTGCAGACTTCTAGACAGGATGTAGACAGGTCAAATATGTGAAGACGCTGTTATATTTGGCGCTCAGCCCCCCCCCCCCTCCCATAGCCAACAATATTAATTTTGACAAGAAATTTGCTATAAAAATTTCCGTTTTCAGAGATTTTCCGATTTCGGTTATGAATCAATGCTAGTCTCAGGTGAGGTCAGTCAACACGTGACAAGAATACCTGATCCGAAGCCTAAAGCTGGGCGTTTGTTTGATTACCTCACTCAATCCGGTTTCGGATTCCTTTTTCATGTTCGCACTTTGTCAAAAGAATTATATCTTCTTCTTTCTTTACGGGTATAGTTTATATATACAGTTCTGTGTCTTGGATAAACTGTACTGTTTTTTTTTTCTCTTGCGGGTCTGGTGTAGAACTTCTCCGCTAGTTTCAAGTGTAAGATAAATGCTTTTTTCTATTAAATTTTACGCAGGAAAGATTTGTTTTTCTCAGTTGTCTGCTTTGAGAGACGGAATCTCCAACCTGGTGACCTGTTGTCACTCTACTGCTTATTTAAACCTGGTTTCTGTGTTGTCCTCTATCTTCTGGGCATGCCCCAGTTTGTTGCTACGAAAGCACAGGACGTAAAAATCTCTGAAATCTGTTACAGCCCATCTTCCCTGGGTAGGTCGTGCAATCTGACGAGATTGTACAAGACAAAATTCGTGTTCCGTTAAATTCTTCCTTGTGTTAAATGAAGACTATTTGTAACTCTGTTTTACAGGTTACTGTAACCAACACAGAAAAGACAAATGGTAAAGTGGCTCAACTGGAAACCTCTTAAATACAGCGCAAAACTTGAGGTCGTTAAGTTTAAGTTTTGTTGGGTTCGAAAATTGGTTTATAGGAATAAAATCCGTTTCATATATTTAAAGATTTACTTTCTATCTAAAGAAGATTAAACAGAGGAAACTTAAGTATTTGAACACATTAAACGTCATGATATTTTAGATAAGACGGTCTTGGAAGGGTGCATAATGGGAAAAAGAAAGAGAGAAAGACCAAGGCAAAGTCATCGTTGACGATCTGCGAATGGATGCATCGGCAGCAGGGCGTCTTGCTTACAACCGAGAGACCTATAGGAGAGCTGTTAGGCAGGCAAAGTTCCGCAAGGGACATGCAAATGACTGACTCTCTATCTCTCTATCTTTATCTCTGTCTCTTTGCCTCTATCTCTGTCACTGTTTCTAACTCTGCGTCTCTACCTCTAACTCTGACACTGTCTTTCTCTCTCTCTCCTTCCCTCCCTCCCTCCCTTACATGCACAAACAAGACACGCAGGCACTAAAGCTTACACTTTTCATTCTATTAATTATAAAGGAAAATGGGGGGGGGGGGGGTTAGGGATGCTGGGAACTGGGAGTGAAGATTTGAAGGTGAAAGGAAAGGAAGGTGTGTAAAGGGATCCAACGCTGCAGCTTTTGTGCATTTTAACTGTTGGTGTCTTCCAGAAGATAGGCAACAGTTTTGGCCGCCCCGGGGCGCATGACAGAAAAAAAGGTGGGGGGGGGGGGCGCTAGCTACGTACACGGAAAATAAATTACAGAGATGTGGAGAATGGACTGAGAATATGTTAAACAAGGTTTCTCAACATTTTAATCGTACGCCCCTCGCCTCTCATCTACTTTCCCAGACAGATAATGAGCGAAAAACACATAGAACATGTATCTAGGCAGTGGTTCCCAAAGTGGGCATCCCGTCCCTTTTGTAGACAGTTGGAATTTTTTTTTCGGGGGGTGGGGGTGGGGGTGTAAGTATGCTAGGTATAAGGTCCGACAGCCCAAACTTGTTTGTCATTCATTGTTATAAAGTAACAGGGCTGAATGGGGAGGCAATAAGAAAATGTTAATTCCCTCCTCCTGATGCATCCATTTGCAGATCATCAACGATGACTTGCAGCCATCTTCGCCTTGATCTTCCTCTCTTTCTTTTTTTTCCATTAAGTACCTCTCAGGACACCTCCAAGAAATTTTCCCTGTCTTTCTTTTCTTATCATTTTAACTAGTCACATGGTTCTGAAAAACTTCTCTGAGAACCTTTTTGTTTTTGTTTTTTTTCTTTGTTTTGCTTTGTTTTTTTTTTCTTTTTGGTGTCTATCCGGGGTATTTGTTGTATCTTTCTCCAAAACTAAATCTATTTTCTTTATCATATTTTTTGTTAATTGTCCAAGTTTCACAATGATATAGTAATATTGGCTATATATAGCACTGTAATACTCTTTTCTTCACTTTTTGAGATATCGTAAAATATTGGCTCTATATAGCACTGTAATATTCTTTTCCTCACCTCTAGGGACATCCTAAAATATTGGTTCTATATAGCACTGCAATATTCTCTTATTTGCTAGTATCTTCTTCATGTCATAAAAACCTGCTTTTGTCTTACCTACTCGTGATTTTATTTCATTTGTGCACTTCCTATCCGCTGTTATTGTTGCCCCGATGTAAATGATTTTATTTACTTGTCTCAGTGTCGTCTCTTTTGAAAGGATCTTACACTTTAGAATATTTACTCTTTTTTGTTACATTACCATTGTTTTTGCCTTGTTGCTTTTATATATTTTGTTGCTGTTTAACTTTTATATATCTTGTTGTTGTTCAGCTTTTATATATATTGTTGCTGTTTTACTTTTATATATCGTGTTGCTGTTTCACTTTTATATATGCTGTTGCTGTTTAACTTGTATATATTATGTTGCTGTTTAACTTTTGTATATCTTGTCGTTGTTTTACTTTTATATATCTTCTATTGCTTTGTTCAGTAATCTTCATGGCTAGTTTCTGCAAAGTGCTTTCACTTTCTGCTGTTAGAAAGTTATCACCCGTATATCTCATATTACTGACAGTATGGCATACTTTTAAGAAGCGCAAGAAAAGCTTATAGGAACTCTGGATTAAGCCTTTCTATGGAGCGAGTCAGATGAGACATACATTAAATTTAAATACGTGCATACACACAATCGTCCAGGCATCCAGATGTGCTGTGCCGCTAGACCCAGGCCACGTATTAACTGTAATGTTAAGCCTTGCCTTAACAAATGGCACTAATCACGTTAGACACAGAGTCGCTATAACCGTGCCTGGTCTCTCACGCCGCGCTTTATGCGCCTTATACCGCGGAACCTTGGCGTGAAAGTGATTCCTGGTCCCGTCCCACACGTTCGTCATGTCCCGTCTTCTGTTGGTCCCGGTAAAACGCTGAAACCGGACAGATGCTCAGTTTCACACGAGACAGGTGTAAAAGAGATCCGCTACGGGAATGGCGCGTTACGGAGTTTGTGACGGTATTTTCGTTACATTAGAAGATCTTGATTTTGCTGATGACATAACTCTTATCAGTAACAATGTGAATTCCAAGCAAGAAAAACAGATAGCCTGTCTTCACTGGCTAGCAAAATAGGACTTGAAATTAACAAGGACAAAACAAAATTAATGAAAATTCCCATTAATCAAAATGGAAAAATACACGTAGAAGGAACAGATGTTGATGAAGTCAATCAATCTGCATACCTTGGCAGCTACATAGACCAGGATGGTGACACTAGAAAGGAAGTTAGAATTCAATTTGCAAAAGCAGCATTGATCTTCAAGAATCTTGAGAACATACGGAATTCAAAAGTTATAAGCACAAAAACAAAGTTAAGACTATTCAATTCAAATGTAATATCCACCCTCATTTATACATGCGAAAGCTGGAAAACAACTAAAGAAATAGACAAGAAATTAGACTTTTTTGAAAACAAATGCATAAGGAAAATACTTGGCATCAAGTGGAACGAATTCAAGAACAATGCAGAGATAAGACAGATGAGCGAAAAACAACCAGTCTCATGGGTGATTAGGAAAAGGAGATGGACTATGTAGGTCACGTGATGAGAAGAAACGATCAGAGAATCCCAAAACAAGCTATCAAGTGGAACACAACAGGTCGAAGAAAAAAGAGGCAGACCGCGTGAAACTCTGAAGAGGACATTGTTAAGAGACGCCAATTTAGTAGGCATAAAATCCATTGATGAGGTTGAAAAGCTCGCCGAAATCAGGAAAAGTTTGGTGAACTACCTTGCGAGCCCTATGTGACGTTTAACGGCACAGGAAGGATGTAAGATAAGAAGAGTACATTAACACCCCTATTAACGCTAACCCGAACGACACTGATTCAAATAGCGCACTATATCTGGGGTAAGTATCATCACCGCGCAACAGGGCACGCCCAAATGAAAGGGACATACAGCTAACGGCAGCAGTAGTGGGCACATGGGCTGTGAATGGTAGTCCACAGGATCAAAGGGTCAGAGGATAATGGGCCCCTGTGGGTCAATTTAAAGAGTTAAATAGGGGCCCGGTGGATAGAATTAGGGGCTCGAAAATCATCTTGCAAAATTCCTCCCAGACGCCCCAGAGCGGGATGTCACTGTATATGGTCATTATGTATGGGGAAAAAGTTTTAGGTGAAAGAGGTGAAGTTTTAGGTGAACATATGTTGTTGTCCTCTAGTGAATAGGCGGTTGCTTATCTTGCTGAAGTTTTATGTTCGATTCCCTGACATTCGCTTATTCTTTCTCTCAGATCTAAAGTTCTTTACATTTTCCCCATGCTAACTAAACCACATCCCTTCACACTGGTAACTAAACCACATGCTAACTAAACCACATCTCTTCACACTAGTAACTAAATCACATGCTAACCAAACCACATCCCTTCACACTGGTAACTAAATCACGGTGACTAAACCACATGCTAACTAAACCACATCTCTTCACACTGGTCAGTCAGTCATTTGCATACCCCTTGTGGAACTTTGCCTGCCTACCTAACAGCTCTCCTGTAGGCCTCTCAGTTGTAAGCCCTGCTTCTGATGCGTCCATTCGCAGATCGTCAACGATATCTAGCAGCTGTCTTCGCTTTGGTCTTCCTCTTTCCTTTTCCCTTCCAAGACAGTCTCCTCTAAATTATCATGACGTTTAATGCGCCCAAAATATTAAAGTTTTCTCTCTTTAATCTTCCTCACTAGCCAGCCTTCTTCAATATTAAGTTCTTGTAGTATGGATATATTTGTTCTTTTTTGTGTCAATGATAATGAATGTAAAGATTCACTCTGGCAGCGTGTAAAATATATTTCATTAAGAGGACCTAACTCCATTACCACAGATATCGCTGAAATGGACACCTTCAGGGAAACAAGAGTAAGGGTAGATCAAAGGAGACAAGAACAAAGAAGAGGCTGTTGATTAATAGAGAGCTCACCTGGACAAGAGCAAGAAGAAAATCATAAATAAATAAAGGGCGAAGAACAAGTATTTGTGGAAGTCCCAGATGCCTTGGGAACACTAAAGGCCCAGAGAAAGAATGCGACCTTAGACTGACCCTGTTTTTACAACGCGATCGCTTTAATTTTTCTTCAGCAATTCTTTATCTAGTCCATTAAGATTTTTGTATAAGCTTTAAAGTCACCGAAGGTCAAATAAATTTCCTTTAATGAAAAAACAAAATTAAATTATAACAGGCAATACAATCAACACGCCCGTAAAGGTAAATTACCGATAACAGCTTCACGTTATTGAAAAAGTTATCCTTCATTGGCGACCATTATACGGTACAAGCTGTTTCCCCTGCGTTATTGACACTAATCATTTTTACCTCTGCAGGTACGAAACAATGAAGGGGGGGGGGAGAGGATAATCGATGTGCGGTCTATCACATGTTACAGAGATCGATGGGGGTTGCAGATACTGCATGTCAGATCATGCACGGCCAACACTACTCAGATTTGACGGGGTTGGGAGGAGGGGAGCGGAGGGCAAGAGGGGAGGACTTCCTTGCATTTGTAAGCCCATCTTACCACATTACTGAAAACGCTGTCCGATGAGGCAATCAGCGACCCATAGCTGATATGCTAGCGTCAAGGTTAGCGAACCATAGCTGATATGCTAGCGTCAAGGTTAGCGAACCATAGCTGATATGCTAGCGTCAAGGTTAGCGAACCACAGCTGATATGCTAGCGTCAAGGTTAGCGAACCATAGCTGATATGCCAGTGTCAGGGTTAGCGACCCATAGCTGATATGCTAGTGTCAGGGTTAGCGACCCATAGCTGATATGCCAGTGTCAGGGTTAGCGACCCATAGCTGACCAAGACCCTGTCCCACCTCTCTGTGCTACCCCCAGTAACAGGCCTAGCCTGGTTAACGGGGCAGGGATCGCCGTAGTCCCCGTAGTGGTGGAGTCTGCTAAAGAAGCATTGCACCCCTCCTCCCTCTGCTTTTTATCTGTACTCTGGACTGAAAAAGTACCCGCCATAACCCACTCCCACGCCGATAAGATACTGTACCTCAACACCTCTACAGCATCGGCTGCAAAGAACACCAGCTCGCAGTTACAGGGAGTTCGTACAAGTACAAGTACGACATTACTAATTCCAATTCACTTTTCCCCCTCTCCTCGTTTGTTTTTTTTTTAGGCCCAGCTGGCTTTCCATACAATTCTGTTCTGGAATACATTGTATATATCAATATTTTAACATTGTTGTACATTGTTTTTAACCCGCCGTATTCTGTTTCTTTACTGACGTTGATTTACTGGGCGTTTTTCTGTGTGTGTGTGTGTGTGTTTTTTAAAAATCCGACTTTTTTGTTTTCATTATCCCATAGAATATGCAGATAGAACTGGTTGTTATGACTACCGATGCAATCTGTGCCAGATCGAAAGACAAGATGAGCCAGACTGAAGGGAGTCCGGGGGTTGGGGGGGGGGAGTGGGGGGTGGGGTGGGAGAGGGATAGAGACAAGAGATGAAGGGAATCGAGCACTCCCTCCCCCCCTCCCTAGGGAGACATGAGAAACAAAGACCCGTCCGGGCCATCCTGTATACAATACACACATGATGGATCTGCATGTACAGATCAAATGGAGCCCTTGGCGTACATAGCATGTCACTTAATCAAATTCACGTGAACTTGGAAAAAATACCTGGAGGGGGGGGGAGAGGGGAGGGAGGCTTTACCTGGATTGTCTATCCATAATTCATCACGTTCTGCCTTCTTTTGTCTCGCTTTTTCGTTAATTTCTTTTCTTTTTTTTCCGCTCTTTCATTAGCTCTGTTTTTCCCTGTGATGTTATGAAGAGGAGTACATTATATTATATAAGATTATATGTCTACATTGTAAGAGCTTCTTGTTTTCTTCCTTTCTTTCTTTCTTTCTTTCTTTCTTTACTAGACAGAAAGGTGGAAGAATAAGTAGAAAGAAATAACGAAAGGAAAGAAGGAACAAAGGAAGGTATGTTAGTAGGTGTGTATGTGTTAGGTAGGTAAGTGAGGAGGAAACTAGGTAGTTGGGTGAGTGGATAGGTAGGTAGGCAGGTAGGTGAGCTGGTAGTAGGCAGGGGAGTGGATAGGTAGGTCAGTGGGTGGTGGATAGTAGGTGAATAGATAAGTGGGTGAATAGGTAGGTAGATGGGTGGATAGGTAGGGAAAAAAAGGCAAAGGACAGGCGTTTGTGGAAAACCCTCGCGGAAGCTCCATGGCCCTGTGCACTTAAGGTTCAGAAAGAGGGAGGGAGGGAGGGAGGGAGAGAGAGAGAGTGAAAGAGAGAGAGAGAGAGAAGGAAAGAGAGATAGTGTAGGTTTTTAGTTACGGACCACATGCGCATTTTAAACACGTAAGAGAGCTAACCACCTTCCGGAGTAACACATGAGAAGGAATTAATGTAGCCAATAGGAAGCTCTGTCTTTTCTTTCTTTCTCACAAGATCTGTTTCGCGACAGATTTAATCTTTAGCAGACGGGACGAGCTAGAAAATAACCTAAGCGTGTACTAAGATCGCGCTTCTGTGTATGTTAACATACATACATACATACATACATACATACATACATACGCTGCGAATGTAAATAGCAGTTTTGTATCACAGGCAAAGATATCTTATATATCCTTCCCGTGCCGTTAAACGTCACATAGGGCTCGCTATGTAGTTCGCCAAGTTTTCCTGTTTTCGGCGAGCTTTTCAACCTCATCAAGGGATGTTATACCAACTAAACTGGCCTCTCTTAACAATGTCCTCTTTAGAGTTTCACATGGTCCGCCCTCTTTTTCTTCGGCCTGTTGTGTTCCACGTGATAGCTTGTTTTGGGATTCTCTGACCGTTTCTTCTCATCACGTGACCAGCATATGTCCATCTCATTTTCCTAAGCACCCATGAAACTGGTTGTTGTTCAGTCATCTGTCTTATCTCTGCATTGTTTTTGAATTCGTTCCACGTGATGCCAAGTATTTTCCTTAGGCATTTGTTTTCACAAGAGTCTAATTTCTTGTCTATTTTTTTAGTTGTTTTCCAGCTTTTGCATACATAAATGAGGGTTGATATTACATTTGAATTGAATAGTCTTAACTTTGTTTTTGTGCTTATAACTTTTGAATTCCATATGTTCTCAAGATTTTGAAGATCTATGCAGCTTTTGCAATTCTAATTCAAAGTTCCTTTCTGGTGTCTCCATCCTATATATATATAACAAGTATACATATGTTTATATATATTCTGTTATATAAGTTTCACGCATTGCGCTAGTTTTATCTTTTACTTTTGTCTTATCTTAAGAGATGATGAATAAATAAACGCATAGTTCAATAATTGTCTAATGCTCCACAAGGTATTTGTTTCTGTCACACTTCTCGTGTTAGCCAGAGTTTTCCAAGCATAAAAGCCGAGTTGAGACCTAGGTGAGTAACATACAACGTTGAGAACGTTGGCTTCTGTACACAAACAAAAAAACCACTATAATGGTAGTGGAACCAGCGTGGAAGTAATGTATAAACCACGAAAGACAGATGCAGTCTGGGTTGTTTAGCAACCATTTCCCCGTTTTTATTATTCTGTGTTTAACCTGTTTCACACTCAGTGTCATAGATTCTGAGATGCTCTGTTTATTCAGTCATAAAACACTTTTTTTCCCCTCATACAGCATTACACATATGATCCCCAGATTATAAAACTTAAAAGGTTATGATTTAAAGTGTTAAAACTTATGATACTTGTCATGATATCTGACTTTTTTTTGGGAGGGAGGGGGGGGGGGGGCTCTTATATCTATGATTCTGTATTTCTCCAGTGAAGTATATATTAAACTAAACCTGGCAAATTATACTCTGCAGTCTGTCAGTGGTCGCATTAACAGGTAATTACCAGTCTTGTCTTGTCTTGTCTTGTCTTGTCCTATCTCCCTGTCACTACGAGCTGGTGTTCTTTGCAGCCGACGCCGTGAAGCTGGTGATGCAGAACATCGTATCAGCGTGGGAGCGGGGTTATGGCGGCTATTTTTTTCAATCCCGGAGTACAGCTAAAGACCAAAGACTCCACCACCATGGGGACTATGGCGATCCCTTCCTATTAGCCAGGTTACGCCTGTTTCTGGGGGTACAAACGGAAAGGTGGGACAGGGTCTTGGTCTGCTATGGTTAGCTAACCCTGACCCTAGCATATCAGATATGGGTCGATGATTGCCTCATCGTACAACGTCTTCACCTCACGATAATTACCAGTAAAATACCTATTAAAAAACAAAGAGAGAGAGAGAGAGAAGAGAGAGAGAGCGAGAGAGAGAGAGTGTGTGTGTGAGAGAGAGTGTGTGTGTGTGAGAGAGAGTGTGTGTGAGAGTGTGTGTGAGAGAGTGTGTGTATGAGAGAGTGTGTGTGTGAGAGAGAGAGTGTTTGTATGAGAGAGAGTGTGTGTGTGAAAGAGAGTGTGTGTGAGAGAGAGTGTGTGTGAGAGAGAGAGTGCGTGAGAGAGAGTGTGTGTGAGAGAGAGAGTGTTTGTATGAGAGAGAGTGTGTGTGAAAGAGTGTGTGTGTGAGAGAGTGTGTGTGAGAGAGAGTGTGTGTGAGAGAGAGTGTGTGTGAGAGAGAGAGTGCGTGAGAGAGAGTGTGTGTGTGTGAGTGTGTGTGTGTGTGTGTGAGAGAGAGAGAGAGAGAGACCCGAAACTTTTGGACTTCGCCGATTACTGTAACCGGTTCATATTATCAAAAACCTAATTAAAAAAAACTACCCAACGAAGTCGATTAGAGAATAATTGAGCCAGTAAACTGGTAACGATCAGTTTGCTTGGTGAAAGTTCGGCCACTTTTGACGTTCGTTAATCGTGTTAGCATTTTGTAATGATTAAATCTCGCAGTGAATAAAGTAATAAAAAAATCTCACACGAACATTTACTTCCCGCTGATGTTTGTAAAGTGTTTAATTTTATATTTAAAAACAAGTATATGAAATGGCAAAAGAAACATGGAGAAGAACAACAGAGAAGATGTTGAGAAATAGAGGGCTCACCTGGGCAAGAGCGGGGGAAAAAAAAGGCAAAGGACAGGCATTTGTGGAAAACCCTTGCGGAATCCCCATGTGCCCTGGGCACTTAAGGTTCAGAGATATGAAATATCGAATGTTCTATAGAAAAAAAAAACAACTAGTATTTGGAAAAGTACTTCATGCCAGGTGAAAGACAGGTGCAAGTATAGTGGTTTCATAAAATCCAAACACGATGCACTGGTTTGGTACATTCTTTATTCCATTTTTTAAAGACTTATTTCTCACTTTCTGCCTAATTTGTCCGTTATCCTGGAATGAACTACTATAGGCATCTTAATACACTGCATGCAGGAGCACACAGTATGTTCATTATCACAGAGTGCACAAGGGCTCTTGTCTTTCAGTTTTCTGGCTTCTGGTTCCCTTACTTTTTGACTCATAGCCCACTCTCCTGAATGCTGACGCTGGTTCATTTTTGTTTGGGACTGTCCCTGGGGTAAGCTCAGTCTAGTAAATATCAAGAGATATTTACGTACAGCTCTGAATCAAAGGGAAAGTTGACCTTTGTTATGTCAATGTTGTCATTGTGTTAGCAGAGCATTGCCGTTGGCACGGTACAGTCCATCCTCATTAGCAATTTGTCTTCAGCACTGGGGTTTAATTCAGGGTTGGAGGATGGTGTATAAAGGCATTAACAAAACTCCCAACCTGGGATCCACAAAGGGTCATGTAGGGATTCGAGGAGCAAATCCAGATTATGTTGAAAACTAGAAATGCACTTTAGTTCTTGATTTAAATACCATGTGGACAGGATCTGTATTTTAGTGTATTATAGAGGAAGACCAAAGCGAAGATGGCTGCAAGACATCGTTGATGTTCTGCGAATGGACGCATCAGCAGTAGGGCATCTTGCTTACAACCGAGAGGCCAAAGGAGAACTGTTAGGGAGGCAAAGTTCCGCAAGGGACATGCAAATGACTGACTGACTGGACAGGGTCTGTAGGAGGATCGCTCAAATCACTGGAGGTCGCCGTCTCTCGGGCTGTCACAGACTTAGCGTCTAGGATCGAACCCTGCTTGTCACTTCCCATTGATCAGGGTTCTTGTCACAGCTAGGAAGGGGCTCGTGCTCTTTCACTTGAGTAGATCGGGACACACATGGGCTTGTCATGATAACCCTTCAAAATTTTAACAAAAAGGGGGTCAGAATCCTGGAAAAGCACTTAAACAAACCTTGAAAAATATGCACAGAAACATGCAATCCACCTGAGAAGATTGTATGAAACATGCAACCCACCGGAGAAGATTGTATGAAACATGCAACCCACCGGAGAAGATTGTATGAAACATGCAACCCACCGGAGAAGATTGTATGAAACATGCAACCCACCGGAGAAGATTGTATGAAACATGCAACCCACCGGAGAAGATTGTATGAAACATGCACCCCACCGGAGAAGATTGTATGAAGCATGCAACCCACCGGAGAAGATTGTATGAAACATGCAACCCACCGAAGAAGATTGTATGAAGCATGCAACCACCGGAGAAGATTGTATGAAACATGCAACCCACCGGAGAAGATTGTATGCTTCACTGACTGCAGAGGCCTGCTAAAAGCAACATAGGCAAATAAAAAACGGCTCGCAAAAACACAAAAAATATGACAACTAAACAAGCTACAAAACTCAGCTGTAGTCCTACAGTGGCTCCCTTCACATTGCGGAAGAAATGGGAATGAAAAAGCTGATGCCCTCTCCAAGGGCAGGAAGCGAAATGGAGCAGGTTAACCCACCCAGTAAAATATCAAGCAAAAAATCATCATCCACAACAAACGAAACGCCAACTGAACAACAAAAATAGAATCAAAACAAGACCACATTCATCAAATACAGAGATACCAGCAATCATCATCATCAGGTGCCGTGCCGACTGGCGTTGGCTATTACGCTTCTCCAGAGTACCCGATCCTTCATGCAGGCCATCAGTTCAGTTGATGATCTCCTCTCACACCATCCCGTCAGACTGTCCAGTATCATTTCTCTTGGTCTTCCTCTTGATCTTCTTCCTTCTATTGTTCCTGTTGTTATAATATTTTCAATGCCCCCTCTTCTCATTGCATGTCCTATGAAAGTACATTGTCTGTCTCCTATTTGTTTGACAAGGTTTTTTGTCTCTCCAGCTCTTCTCATACATTCTTCATTAGTTATTTTTGCTGTGCAGGGGATTCACAACATTCTTCTAATAAACCACATTTCTGCTGCTTCCAATGATTTTGATACCAGCAAACCACAATCTTTTGACTAAGGACAGAACACCGCAGACTTCTAAGCCACCTCTATCACATCAGAATATCACGCATAAGCGAGTCTCCCTGTGGCTTTGTGGTCCAGACGCCAGAGCACACCCTGCAAACCTGTCCAACCAACTCAAACCTCCAAGCACAGACCTGGCCAGAGGGAGAGGAACTGAAGGAAAAGCTGTGGGTTCACACTCAATCCTGGAGAGGACAGTGGACTTGTTAGGATGACAGGGGTGCAGATTTAGCATGACCAACTTTTCTCGAACGCTGAAGAAGAAGAAGAAGAAGAAGAAGACGAAGAATCCCGGAAAGAGGTTGAAAACCACTGATATAAAGAAGAGAAGAAAAAAAAATGAGAGTAACGAGAGAACGTATAAATAATTTCATTTATGTGAGCAAATACATTATATTTATGACAGCAGTTGTTTCTTGGAAGTCGCACTACGTGGCACCAAATGAAGGAAGGTTTGCTCTGGTTTTGATCATTCAGATTCGGCAGCTTCTGGTTTGTCGGTTCATCTAATGAACCAACGTCTTCAACTGTTCATGCGTCAGGAAAGCTAAGTTATCCTATCCTATCCTATCCTATCCTATCCTATCCTATCCTATCCTATCCTATCCTATCAGCAGCTAAATGAAGATTTCTTCTTATTACTGGAAGATCTGAACATGCAGCGTTACTTGGAACAGAACCACCAATCTTCAAGCAAAAACTTTCCTAACATTCACAGCAAGAACTGGATCTTATGTCTTATATCCTTCCCGTGCTGTTAAACGTCGCACAGGGCTCGCAAGGTAGTTCGCCAATTTTTCCTATTTTCTGCTAGCTTTTCAAATTCATCAAGGGATTTTATGCCTATTAATTTGGCCTCTCTTAACTATGTCCTCTTTAGAGTTTCACGTGGTCTGCCTTTTTTTCTTCGGCCTGCTGTGTTCCACTTGACAGCTTGTTTTGGGATTCTCTGATCGTTTCTTCTCATCAAGTGACCAACATATATCCATCTCCTTTTCCTGATCCAACATGAGACTGGTTGTTGTTCAGTCATCTGTCTTATCTCTGCGTTGTTCTTGAATTCGTTCCACATGATGACGAGTATTTTCCTTAGGTATTTGTTTTCAAAAGTCTAATTTCTTGTCTATTTCTTTAGTTGCTTTCCAGCTTTCGCATACATATATGAGGGTAGATATTACATTTGAATTGAATAGTCTTAACTTGGTTTTTGTGCTTGTAACTTTTGAATGCTGTATGTTCTCAAGATTCTTGAAGATCGATGCTGCTTTTACAATTCGAATTCTAACTTCCTTTCTGGTGTTACCATCTTGGTCTCTGTAGCTGCCAATGTATGCAAATTGATTGACTTCTTCAACATCTGTCCCTTCTACATGTATTTTTCCATTTTGATTTATGGGAATTTTCCTTGTTAATTTCAAGTCCTATTTTGCTAGCCAGTGAAGACAGGACATCTGTTTTTTCTTGCATGGAATTCACATTGTTACTGATAAGAGTTATGTCATCAGCAAATTCAAGATCTTCTAGTTGTTACAACTGGATAAATTCTAAAAATTCTAAATCATCATCATCATCATCGCCGTCACCTTTCACTCCCTTGTGAGCATAGACCACGGATAAAGGCTCTCCGGTCATCCCTGTTCTTGGAATTATTCTCTGCTTCCTTCCATGTACATCCCTTGTCTCTGAGCGCTATCATAATTTCTCTTCTCCAAGTAAGTCTAGGTCTTCCCCGTTTTCTTTTTCCTTGAGGATTCCATGTCAGTGCCTGTCTTGCTATGTTGGTGCCGGGTTTCCTCAGAGTATGGCCAATCCACCTCCATTTCCTAGACATGATTTGTGGGTTGATATGTTCTTGTCCTGCCCTTTCCCAGACCTCCTCGTTCCTGATCTTGTCCTGCCATTTAATGTTTAAAATCATCCTCAATCAGTATTCATGAATGTTTGTATCCTCTGTTGTATTGTCTTGGTCATAACCCATGTCTCCGAACCATATAGTAGGACAGTCTTTACGTTTGTATTGAAAAACCCAAATTTGGTTCTTGTTTTGATGTTCTTAGATGACCACATTTTGTTAAGTTGGATAAATGCTGTCCTGGCCTTGGTTATTCTAGCTTTAACATCCTTTTCCGTTCCCCCGTATGTATCCACTATGCTGCCTAAATATGTGAAATACTCTACTTCCTCAACTGGCACTCCCTCGATTACCATGAGACTACTGCTTGCACAATCTCGTACTTTTCATTATCTTTGTTTCTTGTCTGCTAATATATAGTCCAGGTTTAGCTGAATTAGCCACAGAACATACGAGATCTACATGTACAGCATCTAGATTTATAGTAACCCACGCCAACTATCTATTTGGCACTGGTTGCAAAGGGTAGCTCAATCAATAGCCATAGTTTTTTTTTAAATAACAGCAAAATACATCCAAAGCAAAAAAAAATAAAAAGTGTCAAGTTCTCACATGAAGTTGATGCTGAATCTGTGATCCTTGGACCCTGAATAATTGATAGAGAGCTTGCTAGAATATTGCAGAGAGTACGTAACACGGCCGGCCACGATAGAAAAACTGAGCACGTGGCGAGTGCCCAGAGAATTATTAATCTCCCAGAGCAGAACTAAAAACGAAAGCTTCTGTTAATTTGTTTTTATTTTTTTCCTTTTTTTTTTCTCCTATTCCACAGTTTCATCCCTGCGTGTCTGTGCCTTTATATATATATATGTCCTTCTGCATGTCCTGGTGTAGACAACGCGTTAGACTCTTTTGAAAACAAATGCCTCAGGAAAATACTCCGTATAAAGTGGAACGAATTCAAGAGCAACGCAGAGATAAGGCATAAGAGCAAACAGCAACCTGTCTCATAGGTGATCAGAAAAAGAAGATGGACATATAATGGTCACGTGATGAGAAGAAACGGTTAGAGAATCCCGAAACAAGCTATCAAGTGAAACACGACAGGCCAAAGAAGAAGAGGTCGACCACGAGAAACTCTAAAGAGGACATTGTTAAGAGAGGCCAAATTACTTAGTAGGCATAAAATCCCTTGATGAGGTTGAGAAGCTCGCCGAAAAGAGGAAAACTTGGCGAACTGCCCCATGCGAACCCTGTGTGACGTACTGTGAAGTCCTTTCTATTCAGGTTCACTTACAATGCTTCTTTCAGGCGTTAAGTTACATCTTCCTTCGATCATGATGGTTATTTGAGATCTATCAACTATAAATTAATGCTTGAACAAACATAATTATTTTTGTCTGCAAATGACTAATAATACCACGCATGATCCCGAAAGGCGACCACTTGGGGTCCGGCATAGGGTCAGCAACCCCGTCCAGCAAAAAAACATTTTGACTAATACAGAAAAGGAAGCAGGGGGTAGGGTGGGGGTGGGGGTGGGTGAAGTGGGTGGGGGCCGCAGGGGGGGAGGGGAAGAGAGACGTATATCAGGAAAATGGTGGACTAAAAGAGAAATGGGGAGAACAACATAGAGGACGCTGAGCAATAGAGGGCTCACGTGAGCAAGTGCGGAAAACAGGCGAAACAGGCGTTTGTGGGATACCCTCGCGGGAAGCCCCATCCTGGGCCCCTAAAATGTTCAGGAGAGAGAAACTGATTGAGTGATCTTTATTTCCAAAGAGTTAAGAATTGAGCTCGCAGGCCAGTCTGACATTCTGCCCTTTATCATACAACTTTCACTCTGGAGAGAGAGAGACAGAGAGAGAGAAAGAGAGTGAGAGAAAGAGTTAATAAGGGGCTTATATATCTGTATATATATATATACACATATATATAAGTATATTGTATTTAAAGCAAACGTTGACACACAAAATGAGTGTTAAAACGGCGTGTATACTAAGTATCTTGGAATAAGATATAAAAGGGTTACCTCGCTTGAAGAGAGTGTACGATCACTACTGATTGTTTTCTGTCGTTAGCAATTTCTTTCTCTTGCATCCCTTTTAATTTATTGTAAGCAGAGTTAATTTTTAACTCTTGGGTTTTTTTTTCCTTTTCATACTCTCATTTTCCTCTTTTAACTTAAAAATATACGTGCCGTTATTTAACTTGAAAATATACGTGCCGTTATTTAACTTAAAATATACGTGCCGTTATTTAACTTAAAAATATACGTGCCGTTATTTAACTAAAAAATATACGTGCCGTTATTTAACTAAAAAATATACGTTCTGTTATTTAACTTGAAAATATACGTGCCGTTATTTAACTTAAAAATATACGTGCCGTTATTTAACTTAAAAATATACGTGCCGTTATTTAACTTAAAAATATACGTTCTGTTATTTAACTTGAAAATATACGTGCCGTTATTTAACTTAAAATATACGTGCCGTTATTTAACTTAAAAATATACGTGCCGTTATTTAACTTAAAAATATACGTGCCGTTATTTAACTTAAAAATATACGTGCCGTTATTTAACTTAAAAATATACGTTCTGTTATTTAACTTGAAAATATACGTGCCGTTATTTAACTTTAAAATATACGTGCCGTTATTTAACAGTGCAGTAAATGGCTATTTCTTTCCTTTATTTATTTTGGATAATAGTACTGCCTGTGTGCGCTACAAATGGTTCCACCATTTTGAATTTTCTTACAAGTTAACAAGTCAACCGTGTGGACCTCTAACCATTACCAACATCTCAGTTTCAAAAGCACTTGCTGTCTCAATACATCCTCTCTTTTGATATCGCCGTTACTAATGACGCACTTCGTTCATTGGAAAAGGATGAAAATCGTCCTGCATCTAAGAAAGGGAGAAATGGGGGGTGTGGAGGGCGGGTGGAGATTCATACTAGCGCGTTTTTTCAATTCACTTTATAAATGAACTAACGTCTTCAATGGTTGATGTATGGTTCAGAAAAGATTGTTTAGAATTTCTATCTAGTATTGCCAACGAAGAGCGTTTAAAAAAAAAAAGCCTTACAGTCTTAGCAATAACCAGTATATCAGTGTTTTTCAAGAGGTATGCTCCGGCACGCTGGTGTGCCGCGAGACAGCTAAATATTCGCTGTCACATTTTGGTGCTCAGTGTATTATAAACAGTAAAATACAACTAATTTACGCAGGTGTGGCACGAAAGAAGTGTGCATTGTGCCAAGTCTGTAAAAGTTTGAGAACTACTGCGACAGATGGTGGCCTAGAGAAACAAGAAGATTGGAGTGTATGGTTCCTGGGACACGAGAATGAGGAGCCGCCGAGGAGGCAAAGGGAGCCCCAAGCCATCAACAACATTCTGAGCACCATACTCCTAAAAGCAGATATCCTGGCTTGGCAAAATCGTGGCATCTCAGACTGACCACCAAGAGAACAGAGTTCAGTAATGGACACGCATTTGGCAAGAACCGACATACTCTTTAAACAGCCTCTACAACAATGCTCCTCAACTTCAGGTCGAGACCCAAATTAGAGTCGCGGGAGTTTAAAGTAGGGTCGTGAGAGATATGATGAAAAATAACAAAGGAAGAGAAACAATGAGTTAAACTTTGTAAAAAAAAACAAAAACAAAGAGGATTTCGGGGAATTGCTCTTTGTGCGCTTTCTTTATTTTTTGAAACATTAATTCTCCCACGTCCACTCATACAAATGTAGTTTCTCCGATCATGTATGTCCACTCATGCAAATGTGGTTTCTCCGATCATATATGTCCACTCACACAAATGTAGTTTCTCCGATCATGTATTTCTTCTTCTTTTTTTTTAGGTTTTGGCGTCAGTGCCATAACATTTATGGGATTTAGTGGTAAAATTATGTAATTCTGTGTTCAATCTGCGCTTATCATATATCAAAGTACCTGTAAATGAAAGAAGATTTCACGAATAAACTTTTTTGAGAAGAATGATAGAAAGAAACTAGTGTGAAAATTTGAAAACATAGTATTATCAACTTTTTTGCCCCAAAAAATAAAACTTATGTTCTACTTAGCATAAGTTTCTGTAAATCCCATTAGATTGCCATGATTCGTCATTTAGAATTTCACTTTGTAAACATCAACACTTTTTGTGACTATTTCTAATACTTTTGTGCAAATAAAAGCATTTTTTTACTGCATAATGTCTGCAACAGGCAGTCAATATCACAAAATAAATGAATGGAAAAAAAAACGTATACCGATATCCATCAAAAACGATTAAATCTTCATTTCACCGAATGAAATGTACAAATGAACGCCGCTGAAACAAGGAAATGGGCGGTTCTACGGATGAAATGTACAAATGAACGCCGCTGAAACAAGGAAATGGGCGGTTCTACTTTCAAATGACATGCGCAGTGACATGTTAAATAAAAATTAACACCTTTTTTTACGAAACGAAGCATCTAACAATGCACTGTTGTCGACGATGAAACGGAACAATAGCCAAAAGCCATAAATGGATGGGTGGACCCGACTGAGTTCTAATATTAAAATAACACTCACACCCACTGCTGTTTATCGAAATAATTTTGTAGAATTGTAATATACACATATATTTTCTTAAACCGTGATGTATGCACGATAGGCAGGTAAGGTGGCCTGGCTGGCTGAGTGGCTAGGCGCTCGTTTACTAATTCGGTGGTAGCGGATTCAAGTTCCAACAATGGGGGGGGGGGGGGTGTTCCTACTACCAACATACCAAAAGGACCCCAGAGTCCACTCGGCCTCCTAAAATGGATACCAGAGAAATCTGGGAAGGTACGTGCGGTATCACAGTTTCACGTGCCGAATGTCTTAGTAAATACGGGCCTAACACTGTATTCCCCAATATGCCTTAATGGCATGGGGCCGGGAATTTTACCTTTACCGAGCACGTACCATTGCTGGTGTAATATCGAAATAAAATAGAAAGGCTGAGAACCTTTCCCTCGACTCTATATCTGATTCAGAAAGTATTTAATACATCGATTTCCTGCTTGAGTTGGCAACCCGGCAAAATACTGTGCAATTACAAGTATTGTAGTGAAATGTTTCTGAAGCTGGGAAAAAGATAGAATGTGAATCCCATTATGGTAAAATGATTTTATGGAATTTTAAGTGTAAATTTAAGCTGGATGAAAGTCAAGTGTGTGTGTGTATGTGTGTGTAAGAGAGAGAGAGAGGGAGAGAGAAAGAGAGAGGGAGAGAGAGATCAGTTTTTTCGTAATTAATGGAAATTCTTAACAATCTTATTTCAAAAATGAGAATTTTTAAGTTATTTGTATCCACTTAAGAGAGAGAGAGAGAGAGAGAGAGAGGAGAAGGAGGAGGAAAGGGGGAATGGAGGAGTTTGCTGCTGCATTACCAGGATTGGTCTTGTGATGAAGTGTTTATGCGCGATAGACAAGTGCACTGAATCTATAATGTACAAAGTGGACGTGTGTGTGTGTGTGTGCGCGCGCTTCAGTGTAGTGGTTACGTTACGGAAAGGAGTAAGTGGATGGAAGGAAAGGGGACGGTTTACTGTGACGTGACTGAAATATATTACATTGGAAAGACAATCCTGCAGTAGAAACTTTTCTCTGTCTTGAAAAATCATACAAAGGCTAACAACACCATAGTTACCTTCATTAGAGGAAGTACGGTACGACGTTTCGTTTCTTGCTCTTGCCTCCCCTGGAGTTTCAACAAACCCCGATCAATCTCGTTTTAAAAATGATTTCTCCTTTTAAAAACCTAAGGGATTAAACGCGCACCCCATAAAAATGCCACTCTCATCTAGCCAGTCTGTTTTCCTTAAAAATTTTAACGCCGGGTGTATGGCACAAACACACCTAGAACAAAGATGGCAGCACGTGACAATGCATGTGGAATTTTTAGCTAGGACTTGCAAATTAATTGTATGATTTATTCATTAATTGAATTACATTGCAGGCAACCGTAGCATACAATATTGACGTTCTTCCTTGTTGTTGGATCTCGGTGAACTCGACACTCTTAGTACTTCACGCTGCAGTGAAGATCTTTGTAATAAAGTTCACTAAACTAGATGAATGAGATAAGGTGGCTTTATGCACGTCCAGGAAAAGGAAAAACTCCTTGAAGGTGAAGACTAGCCGACTTAAGGCACCGCAGTCATCCATCTGTGGAAATGGGCCCCAGGATCTTCTTAAAGCTGGGGAAGGAAGAGCAGCCAGGCATGATGCTGACCTCATCGTCCTCTGAGTGCCGCTGACAGGTCGGTGAAAATACGGGCATCAACATCGTATTCCCTAGCTGCTCTCCTGGGATGACAAGGTCACCTTCAACTTCTCGGCAAAATCCACCACCTGGAGGGGAATTTGATCATCCGTTGATCATGCTCAAGCGCCACGCTAGCCTGCTCCCAGAAACCTCACATTTATAGATTTAAATGTAACTCTTAGACTGCTAAACAACATCCATGACATACAAACATTTTTTGTAATTATTCATTATGGTTCCCATGTGTTTATCAGGAAATGATACAATGCCTGTATTTAGCATTTACAGTGGTTTAAAATTGTGAACTCTCTGCTCTGGAACAAAATACTACAGTGTGCGTCATTTGTTAAAAACATTTTTTTTTCAGAAACTTTTGAACGTCTCGTGCTAATTTAGGAGTTAACAAAATGAAAGTAAGACTTAATGGAGCCCGCCACGTCAAAAAGTAAAACTGGAACCAGGTCTCCTGGATAATGTAAACGCGAGGGCAAAGAAGGACACGCTTTTTTGGTGGGAAGGGGGAAAGAACGGCTGGGATACGGCAGAGGAGAGACATGAGATCAAGCTGTCCGTCACAAGATGATTAATGGGAAATTCTCATAGTCTAACAAATATGAGAAGTGGAAAATTAGAAGATTAGCGGTCATACACAGAAAACCGAGCATGAAATTAGAATTTTGCAAATGTGTCTTCCACGTACGGAAGGACAGTGACTTGGGGAAGATTACTGGGACAGATAGAAATAAAGATACAAAACAATAAAATAGGACATTTCGTCGCCTGGCGACGACGCTGTCCAATTTTGCAAGCAGCGACCAGTATCTGACATTCTAGTGCCTGGGAACTTCAGCTGTCCAAGACATTGTACCACATCTCCTTGGTAACCACTCCCACCCCCACCCCACCCCCAGTAACAGGCCTGGCCTGGCTAACGAGGCAGGGATGGCCAAAGTCACCATGGTGGTGGAGTCTGTTAAAGAAGAATTGCACAACCCCCCCCCCCCCTGCTCTTAATCTCCAGGCAGGGACTGAAAAAAAAAGCACTACTGTCACCAGCTCAGAGCGGACGCGATGCTTTGCATCAATATCTTCACCGCATGTGCTGCAAAGAACATGTGCATTTCCAGAGAGATAGAAAAAGAAGAAGAAGCAGAAGAAGAAGAAGAAGAGATGATAATGATGATGATGACGACGACGAAAAGTAAGAGAAGAGTTAATTGTTTTACTTCGTGGTCATTATGTTATACCTCCTTTGAGTATGAAGTTAAAACAATTATGTCTTTATTAACTGACCAGCCCTAAGCTACTAAAAATGACGGGAAAGAAATGAAATTATGTTTACTTAAAACTATTGGACATAACGCTTTTATAAGCGGCATGTATATTGCCATTATACGCAGTAATGGATGTGTGGATGTGTCACGCCTCTTTCTGTATTCTTTGTTGGTAAAATGTCTGCCAACGATCTTTGGCGTTACTGTGCTGTATTCCATCCATTGCAAGTGGCAAGGAATCAAGAACAGAGAAGATTTATGCCCATTCAAGAGATCTAATGAACATCCTACCATTTCTAATGACCCAGTTAGGAAAATAAAATGACAGACTGTTTGACTGAGTGGTTAGGCGCTCGGTCTACTAATCAGGTGGTATCGGGTTCAAGTCCCAGCAGTCAAGATTTTTTTTTATGGTACCACCACACTAAAGAGGCAACCGGGGTCCACCCAGCCTCTAAAAATGGGTACCAGAGAAAATGGAAAGGTAAAGGCGGCCAGGCGTCATACTGACAATATCACACTTTCATGTGCCATAGATTTTGGGAACATGGGCCTAACACTGTATTCCCCCCCCCCCCCCCCCAGTATACCTTAATGACATGGAAACGGAGTGGCAGAAATAGTGCAACCACACTAACATCACTTGCACCAGTAATATCAGACCTACACTTTGTCTACTCATTCTACGCACATTTTATGCTCTCACTTTTTCTCTCTTTCTCCTCTCTCTTTCGCTCTCTCTTCTCCCCTCTCTCTCTTTCTCCTATCTCTCTCTCTCTCTTTCTCCTCTCTCTCTCTTTCTCTTTCTTTTTCTTTCTTCTCTCTCTCTTTCTCCTCTCTCTCTCCATCTTTCTCCTCTCTCTCCATCTTTCTCCTCTCTCTCTCCATCTTTCTCCTCTCTCTCCTTCTTTATCCTCTCTCTCTCCATCTTTCTCCTCTCTCTCCTTCTTTCTCCTCTCTCTCTCCATCTTTCTCCTCTCTTTCTTTCTCCTCTCTCTCCCTCTTTCTCCTCTCTCTCTCTCCTTCTTTCTCCTCTCTCTCTCCTTCTTTCTCCTCTCTCTCCTTCTTTCTCCTCTCTCTCTCCTTCTTTCTCCTCTCTCTCTCCTTCTTTCTCCTCTCTCTCCCTCTTTCTCCTCTCTCCCTCTTTCTCTCTCTCTCTCTCTCTGGCCCATGCCAATCAGGCGTTGGTCGTCACCGATTTCCACAGCCATCCATTCCTTTGCTCTCTCTCTAAGATGTGTGTTGGGCCGTGCTCTGTGCTCCTCTTTTAGTCCATCAAGTATCTTGTTTCTTTGTCTTCCTCTGTTCCCCCCCCCCCCCCAGTTTTACTGTTGTCACAAGGTGTTCCAGTTTGCCTCTTCTCAAAGCATGTCCGATAAATCTGGATTGTCGTGTTTATGAATTTTGCCACAGATTTTTCTCTTTTGCCCAGCCTTGTTTAGAACCGCTTAAATCTGTTTCCTTGGCCGTCCATCAATCTTTCTCATCAATCTTCTTACATGCGCACGTTTCTCTGCTTTATAAAGTGTTAAAATAACACTCAGCTTATCGGGAGAGATTTGAATTTTGCGCGCGCGCGCGGGCGCGCACACACACACATTCAAAATGTAAAGTAAGAGAACACATTTTTTGTAGGAATAGACCTAAAAAAAATCGTAGACAATGCACTTTAGTGAGACGTGAGAGAAAGAAAAATCACAAGAGAATTACCTGGGATTCGAACCACGGACTCCGGTAGGACGAGCAGCCGTCTAGCCACGAGAGAACAGCGTACTAACTGGAGGTGCGAGACAGCGCAGTTCGTCAGTACGCTGTTCTCTCGTGGCTAGACGTCTGCTCGTCCTACCGGAGTCCGTGGTTCGAATCCCAGGTAATTCTCTTGTGATTTTTCTTTCTCTCACGTCTCATTAAAGTTCTTTGTCTACGGTTTTTTCGAGGTCTAACCCTACAAAACTGTGTTCTTTTACTTTACCTTACGAAGGCTTCGTTGTTTTCTACATTCAAAATGTAGACTGACGGTCTTCTTGGAAACTATATATAAGTTCTCACAGTCTGGAACATGGTAGTTCGTGATTTCCTTAAGCGGAATTTCCGTCCGTGAACTGGTCTGTGTAAAATATTTCAAACTGTCCTAAGTAATCTAGTGATGTGCATTGGACTGTCCTTTGGAACTGTCCCGTTTAACTATAGCTG
This sequence comes from Achatina immaculata, assembly GCA_009760885.1. Taxonomy (NCBI): domain Eukaryota; kingdom Metazoa; phylum Mollusca; class Gastropoda; order Stylommatophora; family Achatinidae; genus Lissachatina; species Lissachatina immaculata. Next base: position 10,275,594 of record CM019703.1, read on the forward strand.
GTAAATTCATCTGGTTGAACAGCATGCACGAGGGCGAGTCGAAAAGTAACGGCAAACGAAGGGGACTAAATCACTGATAAAGATATGAAAATGCATTTCTAACTCGCCTTGATATATGAGTAACGTCCCTTGATTTTTTGCAATTACTTTTTGACTCGCCCTCGTACATTTATCTGTTATTGGCTGCTTATTTCGTGATAAGATTGCTGAATGTTTACTGCCAGATGTTGATCTAATCTAAATCCCGTAGCAAGGAAGGAACTTAGTGCCTTCACATTTCTAGGCCACTACAGCATTTGAGATAGGGATGTCAGCACCTTGGCCTCACTTCCTTTGCTTTCCTAGGGAAACCCCCAGGTACCCATTTTTTTTTTGGGGGGGGGGAGGCTGTGTTGACCCTGGTGCCGGTCGGTTCGGAAAAAAATCCGCCCCGAGTGTGAAGTCGAACCATGGACCTTCTGATCGGTAGGTGAGTGCACTAACTACTACAGCACGGCGATTAAATTCACTCATGGCTACCTCACAGCTAACATCAGCCTGCACTGGATAAACTAGTATGTTTATCTTGCCCGCTGTTTATTTATTTTGTTTATCTGTTCTGTTCTATGTCTGTTCTATTTATCTGTTTATTTATCCATTTGTTTATTGTTTATTCAAGCTAATCTTGTGTCTAACTTTATTTATAACGCGCCCGGCGGTCTTCGTTTCTTGTACTAGTAGTATCTTTTTGTCTTCTTCATTTCAGATTATTTGAAATATAAGAAGTGATCTATTAAGCTAAATAGGCATTAAGTCTAGGTGCCAGGAAGAGTTGTGGGGGGGAGGGGGGGCAGACGTCAAAAAAAAAAGGGGGGGGGGGAACTTGCAAATACATAGCAAACTTTCTTTTATGTGAAAACAATTAAAGAAGTGAGTAATACGTTTGTTGTAGAATTAAAAGGCTGACAGTGACTTTACGTCTGCGTTTGGTCTGTGTAATACAAACGGTCTATATACCTTGTAATACAAACGGTCTATATACCTTGTAATACAAACGGTCTATATACCTTGTAATACAAACGGTCTACATATCTTGTAGTACAAAGGGTCTACATACCTTGTAATACAAACAGTATACTTACCTTTTAATACAAACGGTCTATATACCTTGTAATACAAACAGTCTATATACCTTGTAATACAAACGGTTTATATGCCTTGTAATACAAACAGTCTATATACCTTGTAATACAAACGGTTTATATGCCTTGTAATACAAACAGTCTATATACCTTGTAATACAAACGGTCTATATACCTTGTAATACAAACAGTCTATATACCTTGTAATACAAACAGTCTATATACCTTGTAATACAAACGGTCTATATACCTTGTAATACAAACAGTCTATATACCTTGTAATACAAACGGTCTATATACCTTGTAATACAAACGGTCTATATACCTTGTATACAAACAGTCTATATACCTTGTAATACAAACGGTCTATATACCTTGTATACAAACAGTCTATATACCTTGTAATACAAACGGTCTATATACCTTGTAATACAAACAGTCTATATACCTTGTAATACAAACAGTCTATATACCTTGTAATACAAACGGTCTATATACCTTGTAATACAAACAGTCTATATACCTTGTAATACAAACAGTCTATATAACTTGTAATACAAACGGTCCATGTAACACAAAGTCATATAATACAGAGCGGGGTCAAGCCATGTATTAGGAGATTTACGATTATAGCTGGAAGGGGAACCAAAGGACCCTTACTGAGTGTAGTCTAGGTGCCCAGGTGTCTGTTAATCCGTCGCTAGATGTCAGCCCGACGTCGCTGTTTCGTTTGTGGGGCTGAGTACCGTGACATTATTTGGTCATTTCTACTCTCTTAACTGCGATAAGCACAAAACATTCACAAAGATTCGGCCCGGGGGGGGGGGGGCATCGCACGAATACGTGAGGAGTGATTTCAGCACCTCCTCCACCCCCCTCCCCCAAAGATGTCAAGCGAAACCTGAAATACGTATAGATGTAAGTCCGGCTCACATCAGGTGAACGCGCCTCGTACATGAACCCACGTTGTCACACAAGAAATCTAGGCCTATAAACACCTCTCTCCCCATCTCCTTCCCTCCTCCTCTCTCTATCTCTTATCTTTCTCTGTCTGTATCTCTCTCACTCTCCCTCCATCTCTCTCTCTGTCTGTCTCTCTCTCAATGTTCGCAACAGTGAAAACTGAATGCAAGGTGGGCAGATGGACATAAATACAAAATCCTTCAGTCTTTAGAAATATAAGTTCTTCCGTTTACTCTCTCTCTCTCTTTCTCTCTCTCTCTCTCTCTCTCTCTCTCTTCTCTGAATGTTCAATGAAAGATGGAAGATTGTCAGATGGGCATAAGTGCTCAGTTCTTCAGTTTTGGGAAATTAAAAATTGTTTCCTTCGCTCTCTCTTTCTCTCTGTGTCTCTCTCTATGCCTCTCTCTATGTGTCTTTCTCTATGTCTCTCTGTCTCTGTAAATCTCTCTATGTCTATGACTCTCTCTATTTCTGTCTCTCTCTATATCTCTCTCTAAATCTCTCTAAGTCTATGACTCTCTCTGTCTATGACTCTCTCTATGTCTATGTCTCTCTCTCTATGTCTGTCTCTGTAAATCTCTCTGTGTCTATGACTCTCTCTATGTCTTTCTCTATGACTCTCTCTATGTTTCTCTGTCTCTCTATGTCTCTCTCTCTCTCCTCTCTCACTCTCTGAATGTTTGCAACAGAGGGAAAGTGGAATGAAAAGGGGGAAGATTGTCAGACGGGCATAAGTGCCGGATTCTTCAGCCTTTGGAAATAAAAACTGTTTCCTTCACTCTCTCTCTCCTACAAACACACACTCTCTCTCCTACTCACACTCTCATATAAACACATCCAATGCCGCTCTTGTTATCTAACAATGGCCATTTCCCCTTTTATCCCTCTCTATTACCCAGTTCTCGTTTCTTCCTCGCCGGGGTCAGTAATCCCTAGGGGAAGCTGGAATCTTCCCTGAGCTTTCGTGCGTACTAAGACAAGAGACATAGCGGAGCCTGATGGCTCAAGATCCGGTTATGGAAAAATCTTTAAGCTGTCTGGCGAGTCTTCTAAACGCTGACCATTTGATCCCATTAATCCAGATCGTGGTTTGGGTGACTGTAAATGTGCTGTCTGTAATGTGACTGTGTGTTTTTTGTTGTGTTTGTGTGTATACGCGGAAGTGTAGTACATGATGTCTCAAAAAAAAAAAAAAACCTTCAATACTAGAGTCCATGAAGAAAAAAAAAAGAATTATTTCACTCCTGAATTAATTTTAATTTATACCTAAATAAATTTTTATGATAAATTTTGCAGAAAGATTCCCCTGGGAACAAATGTGTTAAGAACACAGTCTTAACATAGTCTTTGTGAGACAGGGAACATAGATCTGATTACTTAAAAACTCTGACATACTTTTGTTGCCCAGAAACTTGTAACAGTCAGCACTAATTGTAATTGTTATTTTTGTAAAATGTAGTGTCAGGTTGGTGGACGGACGGGGAGATGGAGATCGCCGGCGGGGATGAGGAAAATCTGGTGTGAAACCAACGAATCCAGGACGTGACAAGCTTATGGGTCTCTACAACAATGGCTATCAGAATGAGGTAAACAAAACAGAGCCAGCAGACTATAGGTGGCGCGGAATGGATATCATTGAGGCACTCATCGGATTCCTCATCTCAAAGTTGGAGTGTCTCTGTGGAACTGTCTCAAAGCCGTTGGTTCTGATGTGGAGAAGGGGCTTAAGTACAGGGACTAGAGGCTGGAAAACAAAGTTTTGGCCAGGCCAGCCTACACCACTGTCTTCATGGCAGTCCGAGCAAGACCACAGTCTGCCAAAGCAAGGAAAGGTGCTGAAGTTGGAGGTACCCAGCCAGAAGGCGCATCGTAAAATCAGGGTACCACTCATTATCGCTAAATGCGCATGAAGAAAAAGAAGGTAGAAAGGTACCGAAAGGAAATTATTCCATGATTTAAAAACGCTGATAGGGTTCGAAATGTGCTTTTTTTTTTTAAAGGCGTTACCTAAATATTCTAGGAACATTGATTATATAGACATACAGGATCTACCAACCCTGCAAGTGTTGTTCTGGCGTGAAAGAGTTAATTATTGGGATTTAGCAACTGCCGAAAGAAACGTTTCCCAGTGATGCTGATGTGAATGAATGCAACGTCTTGCAACCTCTCTTTCCCATTGTTAAATATGGTAGGACACCATAGCTTTATTCAGCTGCGGCGTTAGTAATCCAACTGATCGGACATCATCATCATCATCATCATCATCGTCATCATCATCATCATCAGCATCATCATCATCATCAGCCCTCGTCGACCATGTGTCTCCACAGTTTCCGATCTTTCATGTTGTTCATCAGCTCTGTTGTTGTGCTTCTCCCACGCCGTTTTGTTAAGGTCATCTAAGAGTTTCTCTCTTGGTCAGCCCCTCCCTTTAATTCCTCCAGTTGTCCCTGCTGACACGATGTTTTCAACCCCTCCTCTTCTCCTTATATGGCCAATGAACCTAGACTGTCTCCCCCTTAGTGCGTTCATTAAGATTCGCTTCTCATTGGCTGTTTCCTAGGCACTGGACAGGCTCTGTAAATTCAATAGCCTATTATCAGAGTCACCACAAGAAGACATATATAGATAGATAGACAGACAGGCAGACAGACAGGCAGACAGACAGACAGATAGATAGGCAGGCAGGCAGACAGATAGATGCGTACATAGGAATTTATCAGCTTGGTCATCACTGCTGTGCAACTCTGGAATTCCCTTCGCTGTCATTCAAAACCCATAAGCAATACATCATCTTTTAACTCCAGACCTTTTCAATAATTGCTCACCTGCAACTATACGTCTCCTTAAAGTATCTACTTGCCTTTCTTACCATTGGCTCGCCAGCCACCAAGTTATATTCTAGAAGAACACAGTATAACAGGTAATAGTTTATTTAGAAGTTGTGTTAATGAATGTGAAAGAATGTGATAAGCTAGGAACTGCGTCTAAAGCGTTTTTGTGTGTGCGTGAGTGTGTACATTATCTTGCTATATCTGTCACCTGCCATGTTGGTCATAATCTTATATTTGTGAAAGTAAATGTCTAATTTTACATTCTTGGATATATAGTTTGTATACTTGTACTAAATCTAATGTGTGGCAAGAATAAAAGAGGAGTGATGAAGGATAGAATGTCAGACGAGCCTGCATACCTAAGTCTTCTGTGATTTGCATTCCACTTCCTGAACTTTGCCTCCCAAACAACTCTCCTATAGGCCTCTTGGTTGTAAGCAAGATGCCCTGCTGCTGATGCGTCCATTCGACGATGTCTTGCAGCCATCTTCACCTTGGTCTTCCTCTCCCTTTTCCCAACTATGCACCCTTCTAAGAAGGTCTTCTCTAAATTCTCCTAAGTCTTCACCCACCGAAAATAACGCTGGTTCATTCGTTCATTCCTTCTAGAGTAAAATAAAAATATATACAAAAGAGAAAGAAGAATAAAAGGAAGCTGAACTAAGATGAGCGAGAGAGAAAATCTCCAAGCGGTTTAGTTGTTCTAAACTTCTGCTTCTATGGAGGGATCTGTGGAAGAAGCCAAAATCTTCCGAGCATTTTCTGTCCAAGAAAGTGAAATCTTGTCTTTCTTTCAATACATGTTGAATGTACAAACTTACTTCTTGAGGGTGTCTTGAGAATCTTTTGACTTCCATAGTGTTCTTAATTTTATTGGTTGAAGCCTGTCTGAAGCTATGGATGGTCGGACTGAAGATTTACACACATTCCATGACCTTAAGAAAATGTAAAGTAACAGAACGCAGTTCTTTTTTAGTTTTTTTTTTTTTTTTTTAGGATTAGATCTCGAAAAAAATCGTATCAAAGCACTTTTAGTAGTGAGAGAAAGAAAAATCACAAGAGAATTGTCTGGGATTCGAAAGATAGCGTAGTTCCTTGGTACGCTGTTTTCTCGTGGCTAGACGGTTGATCGTCCTACAGGAGTCCGTGGTTCGAATCCCAGGTAGTTATCTTGTGATTTTTCCTTCTCTCGTCTAAAATTGCTTTTGTCTACGATTTTTTCGAGGTTTAATCTTAGAAAACTGTGTTCTGTTACTTTACTGAAGGAAAGCCTCGTTGTTTCCTATTTATATATATATAAAAATGTTAAGGAAGTGTAATGCTTGAGACTTCCTCTTATTACCTTTTCTCAAGGCTGTGTGCCAGGTTTCTATCCAAGTGTTTTTTTTAACTCCGTGACATAAATGTCAGGTAAAGCAATGTTCCTGACTTCAGCTGGAGCGAATCTGAAGCCCGAGTGAACCCTCCCCCTCCGCATTGAGAATTGAGCACTCTCACGGCTGTTCTACACTCAGTCACATAACCTCACTGCCTCTAATTGTCTAGCGTTCTATCTCGTACACTCTTTACCTGCAGGGCAGGCTACACTGTTCTGTCCACCTCCGTCAAAAGCAAGATAACGAATTAATCAAGATCGTTCATGGACAAACTAGCGTGTGACCTAGAGGAGCAGCTTGACTCCTACAGCTGCTAAATCAAAGATTTTTTTTTCCCAAGAGATCTGAAGGCAGTCTAAAGGTTCAGCGATTCTCAGCGGGACAGGCAGGTGTCTCCCCGGAGAGGAATTTCAAGTCAAATTATAGCACCGTAAAGAAATGTAAGGATATTTAAGAGTGATGTTCTAAGTGTACTACTCCATGGAAGTGAATGCTGGAAAATCACCAAAACCATAGAAAACACGTTGAACTCTTTCCAGACTAAATGTTTACGAAGAATTAGAAAAATATTTTGGCCAAACACCATCTTGTTGGCATAAATGCAGATGAAGCCACTAACAGCAATTATTGAGGAAAGAGGCTGGCGATGGTTGGGACATGTGCTCCGAATGATTGACAACTCATTACCAAAAGTAGCACTAAGATGGACACTGCAGGGGAACAGAAGTAAGGGTAGACCAAAAGAGACATAGAGAAGAACAACAGAAAGGATGTTGAGCAGTAGAGGGCTCACCTGGGCAAGAGCAGAAAAAAGACAAAGGACAGGCATTTGTGGAAAACCCTTGCGGAAGCCCCATGTGCCCTGGGCACTTAAGGTTCAGAGAGAGAGAGAGAGAGAGAGAGAGAGAGAGAGAGAGAAGAAGAAGAAATGTAAACTGATGAAAATTCTTTCTAGATGATGATTTAATCCACAGAAGAGGATTCGGACATGCTAGATTGAAAAGGGAAGACTGAAGTATGGGACGCTGAGAACCCTAGATGGAACATTAAAGAACAAATTGTCCCACGTGGAAATCCACATGAGAATGGAAAGAAACGATGTAATCTTCTGCATCAGGAACAAAATAGAGGGGTAGAAAAAAAGGAGGGGGGGGGGGAATCGTCCTGAAAAAACACAAGAAATGATGATATTCAAAAAAGCATATTCCTTTGGCCAGAAATGATCAACGGAAGGTCAAAAGCTATTTAATTAAAACGTGTTTCTTTTAAAAGTCAGCTTTCTCGTCAGAAAACCGCCACGACTGTAGCAGCCGGGATATACTTGATATAATCTCTGTTACTGTACCGAGCAACTTCTGCTGTTATCATTTTTCTACACATACACCATCCAGCCCTGCCCATTTGCTTCTATGAAAAGGCCGATTAGACAGTGCCCGGCATCCTGAAACACAATTCTCAAGAGGGAGGTAATTCTATAACAGAATGTAGCGACTGTGCCCTAATCTGTAAAGACCTTTCTGAGCACCGTCGCGGTACCTCATCAGAAACAGATAAGACTGTATACGCTTAGATAGGTTTTCTTAACAGTATTTTATCCACTCTCACGGCGTTCCTATTCCCGGAAGTGTTGTTTAATAATAGAATGTCATTTCTCATCTAGGAAGACGGTTTTGATGTGGTCAGATACTAGTTATGGGTTTTGTCAAGTATCATTTTGGTGAAAAGCTCATCTCATGACTGCTTCTAGTAACGTTGGATTTCTACAGTTTATTTTTTTTTAAGACGACGAAAACAACAGGCAGTGACCCGGTGGTACTGCAAACCGGGTACACCCGTTAACGAGATGTGGACCATACCCCTGGCATTCAGTGTGCAGGGCGGGCCTCGGGCAACTCGTAGATCACAGTTACCAGCAAGCTCTGTTTGCCTTGAAAGGACCAGTCACCTTTGCGCTTGCATCTTTATAAGCAATGAATGATTTGTGTCATAATTAATATTCATGCGCTTATAAGCCATTCATTCATTCATTTGCATGTCCCTTGCGGAACTGTGCCTCCTGTAGGCCTCTCGGTTGTGAGCAAGATGCCCTACTGCTGATGCATCCATTTGCAGATCATCAACGATGTCTTGCAGCCATCTTCGCCTTGGTCTTATTCTCTTTCTTTTTCCTATTATGTAACCTTCCAAGACAGTTTTCTCTAGATTATCATGTCGTTTAATGTGTCCAAAATATTTAAGATTTCTCTCTTTAATCCTCTTTACTAGCCAGCCTTCTTCATTGTATGTAAGCCATATATGCTTTATATATATATATATATATATATATATATGTATGTATATATACATACACACACATATTATTTCTCTTTACTTGAAGCACTATGTGTATATATTAAATTTCTTGTTCTTGTTGTTCTTGTTCTTTTTGTTCTTGTTCTTTTTGTTCTTCTTTCTCTTGTTGTTCTTCTTGTACTTCTTGTTCTTGTTGTTCTTCTTGCTCTTGTTGTTTGTGTTTTTCTTGTTGTTCTTGTTTTTCTTGTTCTTCTTGCTCTTCTTGTTCTTCTTGCTCTTGTTCATTTTCTTCTTGTTCTTCTTGTTTTTCTTGTTCTTCTTGCTCTTCTTGTTCTTCTTGCTCTTGTTGTTTTTGTTTTTCTTGTTTTTCTTGTTTTTCTTGTTCTTCTTGCTCTTCTTGTTCTTCTTGCTCTTGTTCATTTTCTTCTTGTTCTTGTTCTTCTTGTTTTTCTTGTTCTTCTTGCACTTGTTCATTTTCTTCTTGTTCTTGTTCTTCTTGTTCTTCTTGCCCTAGTTGCTCTTCTTGTTTTTCTTGTTCTTCTTGCTGCTGTTGTTTTTGTTGTTGCTCTTCTTCTTCTTCTGCTTCGCATTTACTGTTTTCTGCAGTATATGTATCTTGAATAAATTTAACTGTTTTCCCTACCTTCGTGCCATATATGAAGTTTCCAAACTTTACCAATCTGTTATCCCCTGCTGATCTACTTTATCAATCTGTTATCCCCTGCTGATCTACTTTATCAATCTGTTATCCCCTGCCGATCTACTTTATCAATCTGTTATCCCCTGCCGATCTACTTTATCAATCTGTTATCCCCTGCCGATCTACTTTATCAATCTTTTATCCCCTGCTGATCTACTTTATCAATCTGTTATTCCTTTCTGATCTACTTTATCAATCTGTTATTCCCTTCTGATCTACTTTATCAATCTGTTATTCCCTGCTGCTCCCTTTTTTGCTTCACCCCGTCCCATATTTCTTATCTTTATTATTACTGGTACTATTATAAAATTCGTATTTCTATGCAAAATGTACATCTAAAAGTAGGTACCAGAGAAATCTTGGAAGGTGAATGCAACCCAGACGTGATACTGACCACATCAGACTTTCATGCGCCGAAGGTCTTGGAAACTAGGACCTAACACCTTATCCCCAGTATGCCATAATGGCATGGAAACAGGAGCTTTTAACTTTTATGCAGAATGGTTAGTGTCTGCTTAAAAGTGTTCTTATTTTTTATGCAAACATTAGTATTTCGTGTCAAGTTATTGGTGGATTGATTCTAAGTGTTTTAAAATGGAGCACTGAAGTGCGTTTTCCTCCGCTCTGTCCTTCTTCATTCCTTATTCCAGAAGACCTTGCAGTACTCCACCACTCCACCGAGGAGGATGGAGCTTGACAGGAACTCATGGTGTCTTTGCATGGTCAGAGGGAATTCACTGTCACGTAAAACAGGTTTCAGTTACAAAGACCTTCGTGTGTTTTCTGTTTTCTCGCAGCTCTCTTGTTGGATAATTGTTATTTTACATTCTATTCATGAGATGGTCACCCGAGGGAAAGAAAACTCGGCTCAAGGTTACCTGGTGGTGAACTGTAGAAGTAGAAATGAGTGGCATGCAGGATAGCTGGACCGCAGTACAAACGCCGGCTGCAGTCCGTGAGAAATAGAGAGAATTTGTTCATGCCCTTCAAGATGTCACAGGCGCTGAAGGATGCAGTGATTAGAGCACTCGTCTAACAACCGAATGGTTGAGGGTTCAAATCCTCAGCCGAGCGGGATTTTTTTTCTTCCGACCAAGGGTCGACCCAGCCTCGACCCGAGGTCGACCCAGCCTCGTAAAATGGGTACCAGAGAAAATCTAGGGAAGGAAAGGCAGCGAAGAAAGGAACTGGCCACCCTACCTCATGCACTGATGGCCCAGCATAATGAGGTCTCTAACGCTTCATCCCCTGCGGCATTTGCCGTGGGACTATCTTTACCGTTACTTATTCATTGCTGCTATTTTTATACATGTATGTACTCGAATTGGTTGACTGGGTAGATTGAATGATGAGAGACAAAGGGCAGAATGTCAGACGGTCTTGCGTGCCCAATACATTACCTTTTTTAAAATAAAGTTTGTATCTGTCTGTCTGTCTGTTATTACATTAGTTAAGACATTTATTCCAAGCACTGAATGTAAATGATTTTATATTGAACTCTCCTACTACCTAGTAGATTGGTAGATATTCATTAACGTACAAGACTGGGTGAGTAACTTTATTACATGTATGTAGTTACTAACTGATTACCCGGCGTTGCCGGGGTATTTATTTATCCCACTCAAAAAAGTTATATTCATTTCTACAACCTTCTAGACCGCTCTACAACGTTCTATCCATTTCCACAGCCTTCTAGAAGGTTCTACAGAGGTCTATTCAGTTCCACAACCTTCTAGGCGGTTCTACAGAGTATAGACAGTTCTAAAGAGTTATATTCCTTCTGTTCGACTAAACTTGGGCTTATTTGTCATCAGGACTGTCACCAATCAGCTTAGCGACCCCGAATACTATGGATTCGACACTAATCTCGGTCAATTTGGACATTTTATTTTTCACCACTTCTCATCCATTCCCCTCCCATGCCAATGGGGGCTGAACTTGCGAGTGCCACTATTCATCTCAGGGACCCCGAAAACTATGGATTAGACAGTAATATCGGTCGTTTTCGATTATTTGTACATGTCACCCCATCCTACACCCACCCATAGGACCACATGCCGATTAGGGCTGAGCTTGGACCTGAACAGCATCGAGAGTGTCACTATTCATCTCAGCGACCCCAAAAACTATGAATTCGACACTAAAATCGTTCATTTTCTGCATTCAGTGAGTGGATAAAAGTGAAATGTAACAGATTTGTCATTTTAACTTTGTTATTTCAGCTTTGTTATTTCAATTTTAATGATGTTTGTTGTATGCATAGAATATTTCTATTATTTGTTGTAGAATGCCCCCCAAAACGAGAAAAAGTTATATGATAAAGGGCAGGATGTCAGACAGGCCCAATTATTCGCACTTTGCAAGTAAAGTTCAGTCAGTCAATCTCTCTCTCTCTCTCCTCTGATTGTCTTGCTCTCCATGATTTTATCTCTCTCTTTCTCCTCTGTCTTTCTGTCCATAGTTTTATCTCCATCCCTCTCTCTCTCTCTCTCCTCTGTCTTTCTCTCCCTGGTATATCTCTCTCTTTCTCTCTCTCTCCTCTGATTGTCTTTCTCTCCGTGGTATATCTCTCTCTTTCTCTCTCTCTCTCTCTTTCTCTCTCTCTTTCCTCTGATTGTCTTTCTCTCCGTGGTATATCTCTCTCTTTCTCTCTCTCTCTCTTCTCTGATTGTCTTTCTCTCCGTGGTATATCTCTCTCTTTCTCTCTCTCTCCTCTGATTGTCTTTCTCTCCGTGGTTTATCTCTCTCTCCTCTGATTGTCTTTCTCTCCGTGGTTTATCTCTCTCTTTCTCTCTCAGACCTCTTAGGAATGTTTTTACCCCTCACGGTTATATCTGATTATTAAACATTTAATATCTTTCTCATTATTTCTGATAACTGCGATCTGAGCTTGATGAATACGACGACGACGATAATGATGATGATGATGATTATTATAATGACTGTAATGGTGACGACGACGACGACGACGATGATGATGATGATGATGATAATGACGACGACGAAAGTATTAAAGTAATAAAACGTATTTATTCCATCACTCTGTTAACCACAATCTAAACCTAAACTCAACTCCAGTTATTACACTACACGCCAAACAAGATCGGGGGTATCATGACATTTGGTCACGTGAGTCATTGCCAAAAATGTGAGTACATTAATTTCCCCAAAAATAACTCATGACCGCTTCGTGACGCCAGAAGTGTTATACATTTTGCAAAGATGGTAGAACAGAAATTATGGAAACTAGCAATTTATTATTCTCCGTCCAGCGACGCCCACAATAGATAACGATTACACGCTGGCTGTTATGGCTTTCATCGTTTCCCAGAGCATACAGAAAATTAAGATGGGGTGACATTCTCCCAGCAAGACTTCTCAAACAGATCCATCATGACTGAGCACCATGTTGGTCTCAGCCTCGTTCGTCTGACTGTTGTGACAAAGGGCCTTCCCCCCCCCCCCCCCACTCTCTCTCTCTCTCTCTCTCTCTCTCTCTCTCTCTTCTTTTGGAACATTGAGACGAATAGAGATTAGGTTTTCATTGTTTGTGATTCACCAACTGCGCCAATTAATGCGTGTACATCTAGTCTCCATATTCTAGAGCACAATCATTTCTGATTTGGTACATTTGTGAATGTAGAGCAATGAAAGAACTGGATTATACCAGCATACATCTTGATATCAATAACAAATATTCACTACACAGCAGTCTCTCCAGCTAGGGAACAATTCCATCCATCCGTCCATCCATCCATCCATCCATCCATATTCAATGTTCCCTCTAAACTGTGCAGCAGCGCGGTTGCGCATTAAAAAAAAAATCATATTGCGGACGAAATTTATATGCTGTGCAAAAAAAAAAAAAAATTGCTACTTCTACTTTTGAATTCATTGATGCTACTCTGTACTGAAGAAAAATATGACAGCCTTATATGAGTTTGTTTTCCTAATTTCTTTGATTTTACATAACTTTTTCCTGTGATAATTTTAAATTATACGTGGTAATGTGACGTTATGACGCACAGCTGTGCACAAAATATTTCTGAGAATATATTTGAACTCGGGTTAAAAATTTTGCGCACGAAGCAGAAACCTTAGAGGGCACATGATCCATACTTCTTAAGAGTGAAAGAAGTTTAAAAATAAATATCAGAATTATTAACTACCACCGTTAAAATATATATAGAATTGTTATGGTTTTTCTTTCAGACATTCTGCTCCTAGCTAGCCGTAGGTAAAGTAAAAACCAAAATTGCTGTCATGCTTTTGAAGCCATATTTGAAGTCACGATTTAGGATTACTCTCTCTCTCTCTCTCTCTTTCTCTCTCTCACTCTCTGTGTCTCTTTCTCTCTGTCTCTTTCTCTCTCTCTCTGTCTCTCTCTCTGTCTCTGTCTGTCTGTCTGTCTGTCTGTCTCTGTCTCTCTCTCTTCGAATCTTTAGGTGCCCAAGAACATGTTGCTTCATTCAAGGGTTTTTCACAAACGCCTGTTCTTCGCTTCTTTTTTCCCGCTCTTTCCCAGGTGAATGCTCTGTTACTCAACACCCTCTCTGCTGTTCTTCTCCATGTCTCCTTTGGCTTACTCTTACTCTTGTTCCCTTGAGGTGTCTTCTTCTTCTTCTTCGTTCGCTTCTACCACCAAAACCGCACGGTGATCCTACTGAATTTACGCCTGTGGTCCTCGTTAGGTGCCGTGGCCTCCTGTAGGACCACACGAGATCCACGTGAGGACCACAAGGGGTTCAGAGTATCACAGGGCTTTAGCCTGTATTCTTGGTGGGTCTCAGAAGCGGGATTGCGTGACACTGTGGTTTTCATTGCACCAGTTTAGTCTAGGGTTGGACTTTCTCACCGGAAGACCTCGACATGTTTAGGATATCAGTGCATCCCTGCTGGGTGAGAGGCGGTAGCCCATCCAGTCCAGAATTGGACTTTCTCACCGGAAAACCTCAGCGTGATTAGGATACGCAAACATCCCCGCCGGGTGAGAGGTGGTTGCCTATCTAGACTTCCCTGGTCCAGTGTCTCCGACTTCAGCATTTTGCGGTCGTGGCCGCTACCCTTCCTAGTTGTGACCAGGATGGAGCTTTTGTCCAGGAGGACGAATCCTCGCCACTAGTGACTTCCACCCCTAGGTTGAGCCAGTTTAGGCATATTATCCCAGTATGGGCGTGTTTGGGACGTGACCGACCTCTAGAGCAGAGGTACTGTGCCATGTGTAGCCTTCAAGATTCAACCCGGGTGTGAGCCAGTTTAGGCAAAATTCACCAGTATGGGTGTATGTCAGGCGTGACCGACCTCTAGAGCTGAGGTGGCATGACATGTCTAGCCATCAAGTTCCACCCCTGGTGTGTGCCGGTTTAGGCATATTTCACCAGTGTAGGTGTATTTCGGACGTGGCCGGCCTCTAGAGCAGAGGTGCCGTGGTATGTATAGCTATCGTAGCGATACTACTGGACATACCAATTAAACTTCACTTTATCCTTTCCACCACCTTTCCCATCGGCACGGCACAGCAACCTTTATTTCTTTTCCCCATTTCTTCCTTGACCGGGAGGAGCTTCACTCCACGCGCGGCGTTTGAAGAGTCTCACCAGCAGTGTCTTAACCTCTGGGACAAGCCGGTTCATGCATTTCACCCGATATGACTGCACTCAGGACGTGGCCGACCTCCAGACCAGAGGTGCCGTGATTTGACTGTTTGCTTCGCTTTATCCTTTCTACCACCTTTTCCGCAGTGTTACTGCGCGGCAACCTCATTTGCACCTTTCTTCATTGGCCGGGAGGAGCACCACTCCACGCACGGCAACTGAAAATTCTCGCCAACAGCGGCAGATGAGCTACCAAACGTGCCACTCATCTACCCTAAGTGTCTGGTTTTCAGGCGCCAGATATTCGCCCTCGCCCCTTCTCCTGTCAGTTTAAACAGTTCTGCCACGGGAAGGCCAGGAGCTGGACTTGACTGTCAGAGGCTGTTTGAGACGCATTTACAGTCCTTAGAACCCTTGAGGTGTCCATCTCAGTGCTGTTTTTGGTAATGAGTTACCAGTCATCCAGAGAACACGCCCTAGATTTCGCCATCGCCTGTCCTCTTTAATCGAGCTCATGGGCTTCATTTGCATTTCTGCCATCAATATGTTATTTCTTGTGGTATTCTGCCACAATATTCGTCTAATTCTACGTAAAGATTTAGTCTCGAAGGAATTCAGATAGGACTAAGATATGCAAGATAAAATAAACAAGCTAACTCTGAATGCTAACAATATGGGATTAAAGATCAACGTAGAAAAGGCAAAGTTAATGAAGCAAAATGTGAACAAGAGAAATGTACTCAGAGTAGATAGCAAGTTAGTGGAGGAGGTCAATGAATTTGTACATCTTGGCAGTAGAGTAGTAGAAAATGGAGACAGCACAGAGGACATCAACAGCAGACTTACTAGAACAAACCAGGCTTTTGCAGTGCTGCAGACTATATGGAATTTTATTTTAAAAACTGAGCATAAAATGTGCGATATTCAGGATGTTTAAGAGTAATGTTCTAAGTGTACTATCCTATGGAAGTGAATGTTGGAAAATCACCAAAACTATAGAAAACAAGCTGAGTTCTTTCCAGACTGAATGTTTACGAGGAATTAATAGTTTTGCCAAACACCGAAAGAAATAACATCTTGTTGGCAGAAATGAAGCCACTGATAGCAATTATTGAGGAAAAAACGCTGGCGATGATGGAACATGTGCTCCGGATGACTAACAACTCACTACCAAAAATAGCACTAAGATGGACAGGACACCACAGGAGAATAGAAGTAAGGGTAGACCAAAGGAGACATAGAGAAGAGCAACAGAGAGGATGTAGAGCAATAGAGGGCTCATGGGGGCAAGAGCGGAAAAAAAAGGCAAAAGACATGCGCTTGTGGAAAACCCTTGCAGAAGTCCCATGTGCCCTGGGCACGTAAGGATTAGAGAGAGAGAGAGATAGAGAGAGAATGGCGATTATTATTTGGACAGTTTGGGAACGGGATTATCGGAGTGCACTGGACAATTCACTGTAATTGTTAAAAGATTAAAGAACCCCCCTGATGTACAGTATGATCACAGAAAAGGGTGATGTGATACGAGGATAGGGATCGACGTGTTTCTAGTGGCAGTGGAGCCTGAGCATAAGCGTGAAGCTTACTTAGGTCTACTCGGTAGTGTTAGTAAAACGACATTTTCGTCATTCACTTGACTTATAATGAAAAGAAGAGGGCTTGAAAAACGTCATGCCAACAGGGGAGATAAATAGAAAGAGATACAGGGGAATTACAAAGGGGGGGGGGGGGTAATCATGGACAATCTAACGCTATGGCACAAATAATAATAATAATAATAATAATAATATCACCATTTGAACTTATTGAAAATTAGTGAACGAGATCTATGGAAAAGCATGACTTTCAACGCCTTCCAGCATGGTATCTGATTATAATGATATTCATATGCCTTGTCCCATTTAATTTCATACTTCCAACCTCCTTGGGTGGTCTAATTCGAACCAAATAATTATGAAAAACTCATATTTTAAGCAAAATTAAGCACGGAGGAAAAACTTTAAAAAAAATAATTTGAGAGAACATGAAACTAAATCTCCTATTTAGTACATTAAATACTTAACTACAGATGATGACAAAAAAAATTAGCAAAAAAAAACCACACACACACACAAGACAATTGAAAAACGCACAAAAATAATATAAATCGTTTTAAAAAAAGGGGGGGGGGGGGAAATCCCATCATAGCTGATGATAGGATACATCTTTACAAGACTGAACAAACGTCTGAGTGGCCACGTTAGTGTTGGCAACCCTACTACCTTGAGGGGTTCTGAAAATATGACAGGTCTGGTGCCCTTTAGGGCAAAAAAAAAAAAAAGGTTCGTTATTCTCTGAATCTCGCACGCCTCGGGATGACATCATGGACAGCGCTGATGAGAATGCGCACAACACGAAAAAGTTCGCACGGCTTGTTTCGACCGTACACCCGCTGTATACTGCCCGACAGACGGTCTAGTTGCCCTACCGTACGCTCCGCTGAAAGCTAAGGACTCAGGTGCACTCCACACGTCCCAACACCGCAGTTAAAGAAAGGAGTTTGTCTTTCTATGGAGCGCAGTTTTGTCAAAGATTCGTGTGAAGGAGGACCCCCCCCCCCGCCCTTCCACTGAAAATTGCCCTTAACGTAACCAGTAAACCTGCGCAGACGAGCCGCGTCACGAACTGTCGCAGTGTGCACTGTCTGGTATAAGGAGTATCTATAAACAAGACAGTGGGCGCAGACTTCGATGGTGTCTGTGTGCGGATTACGTGTGTACCTTTAATTTAGACTTTGTCCCATGTGTTCTGTTGCCATACGTGCTGTTCCCTTGACATACGTGCTAATTCTGAAGCCAGAAAGTAAATGTGGATTTTGTAACTATCAAAGAGGTAAGATATCACTGTTTTTATTACTCAAACAAATGCTGTTTGTTTGATAAGGAAAATGTAAACATTTCAGTTTGTGGGACTAGTAATTGAGTCGGCAGTTGTTTTTTTTTTAAAACTTGGTCAATCCATGACACACTAAGAGATGCTTGAAGATAGAGGTGTATGGTTCAGTTTTACAAACAAAACAAAACAAAACAAAAAAGACAGAAAGAGTTATGATAGTTGGCAGAAACAGGAATGGCAGAAAGTAAGGTGAGGACGTATAAATGAAGAACTTAAACAATCCAGTATTCTGGCGAAAGTCCTTTTCAAGAATCACATACAAGAATAACGCAACAGATAAAAACATGGAAAATAGATGAAACACTTAGCTGTAGGAGATGTAGGTATAAAAAAAAAGCAAAGTGTTAAATGTTTCATCTATTTTCCGCCTTTTTATCTCTTGTATTATTCTTGTATATGATTCTTGGGAAAGGCTTTCGCCGAAATAGTGGATTGTTATATGTTCTTCATTTATACGTCCTCACCTTACTTTCTGCCATTCTTGTTTCTCCCCACTTTCCTCACTCTCTCTGTCTTCTTTTCTAAACTGAACCACACACCCGAATACTTTCATTCCTAGAGCCAGTTTTACCACGATCGTCTTTTCTCGAATCTAAGTTGGCGCTAAGTGCAGTTTTTTTTTTTTTTTAATGACAGAAAGAGGTGAAGTTCAGTAGAAACGGTTAAGGAGACAATGAGATGAACACGTAGAAATGTAAAAACATACAGTAACAGACCAATATTTCGGCGAAATACTTTTATCAAGGACGACGAAAAAAAAACAACCAGGTAAGAACGAGAAAATGAGCAAATGAAGAAGAAGAAGAAGAAGAAGAAACTGAAAAATGAGAGAACAGAAATGATAGCTGAAGGGCCAAGCTGACAGAGCATATTGGCCCAGTCATGTAACACCTCATTATATGGCACAGATAGCGGCCAGACGGATAGAAACAGTAAGACAATATACAGGTGAACAAAGAAAAGATCAGACAGCTTTACCGCAGGTCCCCATCTCACGAGGCATTACAGGTGCTTTGGAACTCTAGAAAGGACTTTGGTAAGAGGTTGAGGTGTGTGCGGTGTATGTGTGTGGTAGCTGGAGAGGGGGAGGGGTATCAGATTTGTGACCTTGGTTGTTAAATATGAATGACGGACACGGATCACCAGTGCCCTTCGTCACCTCGCACAAAAGTAATCATAAAGCGGTTTCTGAGACGTCACAACGCGTAAAAGTACAGTCTTCGTCTCTTCTTCTTCGTTCGCTTCTACCACCGTGATCCTACTGAATTTACTCACGTGGTTCTCAATAGGTCCCGTGGTCCCCGAAAGGACCACACGAGATCCCCGAGAGGACCACAGGAGGTTCAGAGTATCGCAGGGCTTGAGTCTGTATTCTTGATGGGTCTCAGAAGCGAGATTGCGTGACACCGTGGTTTTCGTTGCATCAGTTTAATCTAGAGTTGGACTTCCTCACAGGAAAACCTCGACGTATTTTTGGATATGAGTATATCCCCGCTGGGTGACAGGTGGTTGCCCATGTAGCCTAGAGTTGGACTTTCTGACCGGAAAACTTCGATGTGTTTTGGGATACCCGTGTATCCCCGCCGGGTGAGTGGTGGTTGCCCATCCAGTCCAGCGTTGGACTTTCTCACCGGAAAACCTCAGCGTGATTAGGATACACATACATCCCCGCCGGATGAGAGGTGGTTGCCTATCTAGACTTCCTTGTTCCAGTGTCTCCGACTTCAGCATTTTGTGGTCGTGGTCGCTACCCTTCCTAGTTGTGACCAGGACGGAGATTTTGTCCAGGAGGACGAATCCTCTCCACTAGTAAGTTTCACCCCTGGGTTGAGCCGGTTTAGGCATATTATCCCATTATGGGCGTGTTTAGGACGTGACCGACCTCTAGAGCGGAGGTACCGTGACATGAGTAGCTCTTGCCGCGAGACTACTGGACATACTGATTAAACTTCACTTTATCCTTTCCATCACCTTTTCACATCGTCAACCTTGATTGCTTTTCCTCGTTTTCTTCATTGGCCGGGAGGATTTTATTCCACGCGCAGCATCTGAAGTCTTGCCAGCAGCGTCTTAACCCCTGGGTTAAGCCGGTTCAGGCAATTCGCCCGGTATGAGTGTACAAGGGACGTGGCCAACCTCCAGAGCAGAGGTGCCATGATTTGAGCAGTCCTGACCTCGAGACTACTGATTACTTCACTTACTCATTTCTTTCACCTTTTCCACAGTGAAGCACGGCAACCCATAATAGCACCTTTCTTCACTGACCTGGAAGAGCTCCACTCCACGCACGGCAGCTGAAGAATCTCGCCAGCAGCGGCAGATGAGCTACCAAACATGACTCTCGTCTACCGCTCATCTACCCGAAACGTCTGGTTTTCAGGCGCCAGATATTCGCCTTCGCCCCTTCTCCTGTCAGTTTAAACAGTTCTGCCACAAGAAGGCCAGGAGCTGGACTTCACTGTCAGAGGCTATTTGAGACGCACGCCATTGGAGTGGAGAGCGTATCCTCCACCCCACCTCCGGCAATAACAGTTCTTAGAACCTAAAAGTACAGTAATCATAAAGCGGTTTCTGAGACGTCACAACGCGTAAAAGTAAACCGGTTTCCAAGAATTTTACGACATGCCCTCTGTAAAGAGTCTGATAACGTTTTTTTTTTTTTTGGTTTTTTGTGCAGTCATGCATCCACAAATAAATTGTCAGGTTTCAAAAGCTGATAGATTGTAAGTATTGGCCATTTTAGATTTATAAACGTGTGCTGAGAACCATCTACACGGGAAGATACGGGGACACATGTGTACTGACTGTACATTAGGCCTGAAAGGGATTAAGCGTTTAGGTCAGCAAAGAAAGGAGAAACCAAACGTCAAGGAAAGAGAGAAAACACAGATCATTGGGGGGGGGGGGGGGGGGGGTTATGACTTTTTTATGAGATTTAGCTGCGGAAGTCGGAGAGGGTGGAAGACTTGTGGCTCTAAATTTAGCTTAGAAGTCTGGGTGGTGGCTTATCCGCCACTGACAAAAAATGATAAATCTTTATAACATTTCCGTGATTATCCGAAGCATTCGTCTCCTTTCTCCCCGCTGTGCTATGTACAGTCTAGCAGTCGCATATAGCTCACCAAAAAACAACCAGATTGATTGTTCCAAGTCTGTAAGACAGGTGGGGGAAACATGCAAGAGGACACACACAATTTGGCTGTTTCGTACACGTACGTTTTTTTTTTAACTGTTTGTGAGTGTTTATACGGTGGCATTTTCATAACATTCGAAGCGTCTATTCGAATACACGCATACATTGTTTTTCTCCGGTTTTTTTTCCCTCCCCCCGATGGCGGCTATGTGTGCATGTGTAAGAGCAGAGCCCCATGTGCAGACAATGATTCTACTTGTCCTAGTGCTTCTAATCTCTATCTACAGATGGCAGGAGCGGACAGTGGTGCGATTGTCGCTCTTGCTGCCTCGTTGATTTTTTTTTTTTTTTCGCTCTGTCGTCTGCGATTTCATCAGTAGCAGATTCAGACTGAGGATGAGCCCTTCCTTGCTGGTAAAGACGATAGGGAGGTCTTTGTTCTTAGAGAAGCAGCATTTAGGGCGGAGCTGGGTAATTCCTGGGCAAGCTGTCAGATGAAGCGGCTGATCTTGACAGACGTGTCTGTCTGACCTTGCCACCCGCGAACTTGTGTTTGTAGGCGTGTCTCTGGGTGGGGGGGGGGGGGGGGGGGGGTGGGGGGGGGGGGGGGGGGGGGGGGGGGGGGGGGGGGGGGGGGGGGGGGGGGGTGGGGGTGGGGGGTGGTGGTGGGGGGGGGGGGGGGGGTGGGGGGGGGGGGGGGGGGGGGTGGGGGAGAGAGACAGAGCCGAGTATGAAGTAGAAAGTACACAATCAGATAGACTCAGACAGACAGGTAGGTAGGTATTTAGGTAGGTAGACAGGCAGGTGCATCATGTATAAGTAGGTAGATAGATAGATAGATAGATAGATAGATAGATAGATAGATAGATAGATAGATAGATAGATTGTTGAGCTGATAAGAAAGGTGAGAAGCAGGCTCTCAAATGTTAACAGTGGCACCGAACCCCCCCCCCTTTTTTTTTTTTCCTCTTCCCCCCTTCCCCCCCCCCAAAAAAAAAAAGAAAAACCCAACAGTCACGCACCACGTGACCAGATCCACAATCCTTTCGTGACATTTTCTGTGGCGCCGTCAGATATTGCTTTGAGAAAATGTAAATCCTATTACAGTTAGCGCAACAAGTATCTCTCACAAAATGATAGTAATCAATACAGTTGTCTCCGCTCTAAGTACTCATAGCAATTTTATCGTATTTACGAGCGGTGTATTTTGCAAATTATGGTGCACGTGCTTATTTTTTTTTTTAAATCTTTTTTTTTCCTAAAGAAAACACTGTGATATTTTTTAAGTGCATTGTGATGGCTCCAATTACATTGAGTAATATCTTTGCTACAAGTCCCATTTGATTTTCACGTCACGTAGATAGCACATTCTAGTAGCCAGGAGTGCTTTAAAAAATAATATAGGCGATGCTGCGTATAAGCCCTACGCTATACAGATCTTGTCTTGTCTTGTCTTGTCCTGTCTTGTGCTATCTCCCTGTAACTGTGACCTGGTGTTCTTTGCAGCCGATGGTGTAGAGATGTTGAGGCACAGCATCGTATCGGCGTGGGAGCGGGTTATGGCAGTTAACTTTTTTCAGTCTCGGAGTACGGCTAAAAAACCCCTGCAGTGCTTCTTTAGCAGGCTCCACCACCATGGGGACTATGGCGATCCCTGACCCGCTGGCCAGGTTATGTCTGTTACTGGGGGTACCAACGGAGGGTGGGACAGGGTCTTAGTCTGCTATGGTTCGCTAACCCTGACCCTAGCATATCAGCTATGGGTCGCTGACTGGCTCATTGGACAGCATCTTCACCTCCTACGTCATACAGATAGTCCTCACTTTACGACGGTCACGTCGGAAACCGAAATGAACGTAAAGCGAATTTCTTTTCGGTGAACATGTAGTACTTCACTGTCAAAAGCCAGGCCTGTTTTTAAAATAGAAGAAATAAACTATAGTGACCATATAATTTGAACACAAACTTTAAAAATGAGTAATTTTACATTAAATAAGCACTATATACTATATTCACAATATTTCAAAATGTTAAATAACAAGTCCTACTATGTCGATGAAATGCAGAATAGAAATTAAGAACAAAATAGGCCAAGCAAAGACTGCATTTCAGAGAATGAGAACATATTATCCAACACATCCTTATCACTGAATGTTAGAAAACGAGTCTTGAAATGCTATATTGAACCTATCTTGTTATATGGAAGTGAATCATGGACAATAGGCAGTGTGCACAAAAGTCAGTGGAAGTAGCAGAAATGTGGTTTATTAGAAGAATGTTGCGAATCCTCTGGACAGCAAAAATAACTCATGGAGAATGTTTGAGAAGAGCTGGAGAGACAAAAAAGTCTTGTCGACAAAATTAAAGAGATAGATAATGTACTTTGATAGGTCATTGCAATGAGAAGAGGGGGCATTGAAAATATAGGGAAGAAGAGCCAGGGGAAGACCAAGAGAAATGATACTGGACAGTCTGACGGGATGGTGTGAGAGGAGATCACCAACTGAGCTAATGGCCTGCATGAAGGGTCGTGCACTCTGGAGAAGGATAATAGCAAACGCCAGTCGGCACGGCACATGATGATGATGATAAGTGGATCGTGGTTAAGCGGGACGTAGGAAACCGGGAACTATGTACATGTAAATGGTTTGCATGTTTTGTTGTATATGTCTGCTATTCGTATATGTTTCTGTTTATATGTGACTGAAATCGGTGATTATAATTATGAATGTATTGGTGAGTTCGTAATTATTATTTCAGAACCTTTTCGTGATTCTTCTTCTTCTTCTTCTGCTTCTTCTTCTTCCACCCTGAAATGAGTTGTGTATGCCTTACGTTAAGATTTATAATCTGCCTGCCATATATGCGCCTTTATATCCAGCACATTCCTTTTCGGCACGGTTATTTTTAGGACCATATTTCAGCTTCCCACTCGATCCCTAAGCAAGACTTTGACCTGTTATCAGGGCGGCAGCACCGCTGGGATTCAGAACAGGGTCTTGGTCATCCATGGTTCAACAAACCCAGATGCACATAGTGGTTGCTAGCCACTATCTTATTCAACTTGGGAACCGCGTCTTCGTTAAATAATGAATAAACAGAAGGTCAGGGGGACCTGTATGCCCAATTCTTCACCCTTTGAAAATACATTTATAAAGTCGTTTTTTTTTTTTGGGGGGGGGGGGGTGGTGTTCCTTTGTCTAATATGGTACCTCACATTGTGTAACTCCTCGTTATATCTTTAAAATCTTAAAAATCCGTTAGCTTGTGTTCCTTGCTTCGATGCTGTCTACCAGGGTTTACGCCTCTGGCACTTTTTCCCAGAGGTGTGGCCAGTTTTTTTTTTTTTTGGGGTGGGGTGTTCCCTTGTCTAATATGGTACCTCACATTGTGTAACTCCTAGTTATATCTTTAAAATCTTAAAATCCGTTAGTTTCAGTTCCTTGCGTCGATGCTGTCTACCACGGTTTACGCCTGTGACACTTTTTTTTCCAGAGGTGTGGCCAATGTTTTTTTTTTTAATCTGAACTTTCTCCACTTCGTTTTGCTACTTTACGTAAGGCTAAATAATAAACAGTGACGACTGAACTACAATACAAACAGAGACAGACAAACTGACACATGTAATGATGAAAAAGAAAGAAAAAGAAAAAGAAACGGGACTAAAATTAAAAACCAGATTCCAAGCCCTTTTTTCGGGGGGGGGGGGGGGGGAAGGGTGGTGGGAAAAAAGCAGTTTTTTTGTTTTTAAAAATAGCTACAAGAGAAATTTGTTTGTTATTTTAGAGGGGCTAATCCTTGTTTGCTGAGTCCTAGATTTAGATAGCCATCATCTTTTCCTCCGAGACGTCTTGGTCTGTAAACCAACGTGCCGGCGTATATTGTTTTCGCGTGTTCTTTGATCATTTTATGGCTTTGTTTCCATTCAGTCTCAAGTTAAATAAAGCACAAAACGAAGAGAGAACAAATATAGAATGTGAGTTATGCTGTCCAAAGATTTACAGATAAGAGATGGAGAAAAATAAATCCATGTTTTTTTGCAGAAAGAAAAAAACAAGTCACTGAGATTTCCATGTAGATTTCTATGTAGACAGTTGTTTATGATAATTTTCCACGTTTTTTTTTCTTTATGACAGTTGTCTTCTTTTCTTTTTTTATGATGATTTTCGCATTCTGGTTTTTTTTTCCTTTCTTTGTGGCAGTTCTCCACTTATGGCAGCTCTCCACTTTTTTTTCTTTACGAAGAATCTCTATTTTTTTCTTCTTTATTTGTGATATTTCTTTGTTTTTCTTTCTTTTCTTATCTCTTTGTGACAGTTTTTTTTTTTCATTTTCCCTTCTTTTCTTGGTTTTTATTCTCTTCTTTCTTTATCACATGCCTCTGTTTTATTTTTCTTTCTCTGACATCCAGTGCTGCCATAAGTATTGCAGTCTTTGAGGATTTACTAAATCAAGGTGTGTTTGTAAGGGAAAAAAAAAGGCTTCCTAATCCCCACATATCCCTATATATCCACCTTATTCTACAGTGTCCCTTGCTTTAATCGCTTCATTTTGGAGTTTTGGACAATTTTAGTTTGCTTTTTTCTTTCTTCGCATTCCCCAAATGCATTCTCGCCCCCCCCCCCCTCCATTTCAGCTTTTCTGCTTTGTCAGTACACCTGTGTTTTACTCTCTCTTTGACCACTTCCTTTGTTCCTTTCTTCCTTTCATTTGTCACGTGTTATTCCTTCTAATTCTCTCAGATTTCCTATGCTCTTGCCATACATTTTCCTTCTCTCTTTTTTTTTTTCAAAGTGTGTTTTTTTCTGTACAGTTCCTGTAACATTTGTAATGTTGACTATCAGATCTCTTATTAAGCTTCCCTGTGTCCATAAATTTATTGTGCCCCTAATGTTCTGACTCCGTAACAACAGTTGACGTACACTCTCATGACTTCATAAAATGAGGATACAAGCAGGTGAGCAATCAAGACTTAACGGTCTTCCATAAATTCCCGGACCAAGGGTTCTCAACCAGTGAGAATTAGGACCATAAACTGACAGATTCAAACTGTTGGAACAAAGAAACTAAAGAACAGACTAAAAGCCACGAATAAAGAGGAGTGGATAAAACAACACCCCAAAGCACACACACACAAAAAAAAAAACAGACTAACTCTGAAGAAACGATCGAGCTGTAATCTTCCGAATGAGAACAGGATGTTGCTGGCTGAGACACTATCTATAATTGACCAAACAGAACTATATGCCTACGCTAAAAGAGCATCACATCCTCGGGAATTATCAGCTATAGAGCCTACTCACGTAAAAGATCTGGCCAGAATCCTTCCCCGCCCCTAAAAGAAGCTCTACGGCGATGTTGAAAACCGGAGACGGAACTGCCGCATTTGTCAGAGAGATTGACGTGACATCATACGTTTGTCGACATTCATTTGTCCTTCACGGCGAGGACATCTTGAGAGAGAGAGAGAGAGAGAGTGTGTGTGTGTGTGTGTGTGTGTGCCTCTCAGATAGTTTCTTTCAGTGTCTTTGTTTCTTTCCATAGTTCATTCATTGATTTATTATTTTTTTTAAAAATATTTTGTTTTTCCATCTTTTCTTGTCTGTCTCCTTTTCTTTCTTGTTTACTTGCTCTTATTTCCTCTCTCTCTCTCTCTCTCTCTCTCTTTCTCCCCCCCCCCCCCCATTCATTTAGTGTCTTTCTTTCTTTCTTTCTTTTTATTCATTCATTCTGTCATTCCGTATTTGTTTTTCATCTCTTTCTTTTAGCACAGAGTATATATATATATATATATATATATATATATATATATATATATATATATATATATAACTTGAACTAATAGTTACATTTGAAAGTTCCATTGTACTGCATTCTATTTAGAAATTCAGTTCCAGTTCTCTGTTGCTCTCTCTTTCTCTGTCACTCTTTCTTTTTCTGTCTGTCTGTCTGTCTGTCTGTCTGTCTGTCTGTCTCTCTCTCTCTCTCTCTCTCTCTCTCTCTCTCTCTCTCTCTCTCAGCTTGTTTATTTTAGCGGGATTGTGGCAACTTTGATTTCTTAATATTATTTATTGCGCTGTAGGAAACCCGGTGTAGGCCACTCTCAGTCCGATTTCATCACTTTTTTCAAGATCTTCATCAAGGCTGCGGCAACAAAAGAGCTTCAGTCTGAATAAGCAGAAGATCCTGCCACACTAACACCAAACTCAAGCATACTGCAGGCATTTTTGTTTTTGACTAGTGTATCACTGACGGTCTAAACAGACTTAAGTTATTCGCGTAGTGATACACAGAATACGTTACAGCAGCGGGTCTTAACCTGTTTTGCTCTAGGTATCATATGCCAGAAGGTCATTCGCAATGTTCCCTCTGAGGGTTTGCGTCTGTGTGCAAAATGTTTAGCTCATGTGCAAGAAAATATTATGTGTGCAAATGTGCGGAGTAATATATATATATATATATATGTGTGTGTGTGTGTGTGTTTACGAAGATTTAGAAAAATATTTTGGCCAAACATCATAAGAAATAACATCTTCTTGGCAGAGATGCAGATGAAGCTACTAACAGCAGTTATTGAGGAAAGACGCTGGCGATGGTTGGGACATGTGCTCCGAATGACTGACAACTCACTACCAAAAATAGCACTAAGATGGACACCAACACCACAGGGGAGCAGAAGTAAGGGTAGACCAAAAGAGACATGGAGAAGAACAACAGAAAGGATGTTGAGCAACAGAGGGCTCACCTGGGCAAGAGCAGAAAAAAAGGCAAAGGACAGGCATTTGTGGAAAACCCTAGCGGAATATATATATATAATATATATATAAACAAACTGTAAAGGGCTGTACATTTAATAACAAGATAAGCCTGCTGCACTTTTCAGTTATTGGTATTTAGTTAACTGCAATGATGATTTCTTTGTTTACTTATTCAGTGTTTCTGCTACAGTACTACCTAAACTACGCGATAAAAGACCAGTTGAAACATCCAATCCGAAAGTCCATATCTAAACAAGACAAGGAACAGTAAAAGAAAAAAAACATGTACCATCATTGTAGTTTTCTTGATCACAATTATAGCACGGAGTAACATCTGGAAACTGGAAAGTAAAAGTAGCGATTTCATTTTTCTTTTTGCGTTGCTCCAAAACTTTTGTGCGCGGTATGATTGCTTTCTATGCACGGGCGCGCAGGCGCGCATCTTAGAGGGAACAGTGCTTCCAGCCTTTCCCCTCAGATAACTCGCATTTAAAATTCAGCACCGGGGAGTATGTTGCCCCAATCCTACTTCATTATCCCCATACTCCCCAAACTCAAACAAAATTTCCCATGGGGGGAGGGGGGTAGTGGCGGGGAGGCTTACTGCTTAAGAATCTTTGATTGACAGGCAATAAACCTTCAGACTACAAACAGAGATTCATATTTTTAGTTGGTTTGTCTAGACACGTGTACGCAGATACTGTTTCCTTACACGTGTTAAACTGCATGATGAATGAAGTAGCTCTGCACAAAAGAAAGAAAGAAAGAAAGAAAGAGAAGGAAGGAAGGAAAGAAAGAATGAGAAAGAACGGGAGAAAGAAAAAGAAAGATAGAACGAAAGAGAAAGAGAAGGAAAGAAAGAAAGAAAGAGAAGAAAAGAAAAAAGAAAGAAAGAAAGAGAAGGAAGGAAGGAAGGAAAGAAAGAATGAGAAAGAACGGGAGAAAGAAAAAGAAAGATAGAACGAAAGAGAAAGAAAGAGAAGGAAAGAAACAAAGAGAAAGAAAGAAAGAGAGAAAAGAAAAAAGAAAGAAAGAAAGAGAAGGAAGGAAAGAAAAAATGAGAAAGAACGGGAGAAAGAAAACGAAAGATAGAACGAAAGAGAAAGAAAGAGAAGGAAAGAAACAAAGAGAAAGAAAGAGAAGGAAAGAAACAAAGAGAAAGAAAGAAAGAGAAGAAAAAAGAAAGAAAGAAAGAGAAGGAAGGAAGGAAAGAAAGAATGAGAAAGAGCGGGAGAAAGAAAAAGAAAGATAGAACGAAAGAGAAAGAAAGAGAAGGAAAGAAACAAAGAGAAAGAAAGAAAGAGAAGGAAAGAAAAAAGAAAGAATGAAAGAAAGAAAGAGAAGGAAGAAAGGAAAGAAAGAATGAGAAAGAACGGGAGAAAGAAAAAGAAAGATAGAACGAAAGAGAAGGAAAGAAACAAAGAGAAAGAAAGAAACAAAGAGAAGGAAGGAAACAAAGAAAAATAAAAAGCAGGATATTTATATGTAGACAAACACGTTTTATCACGTACACGAAGAAAATGTACTTAAAGCAAGCTACTGTACATATGTGCATGAAACTCACTTCATATGTTTATTAGGACATCTGTGCGCCTCACAGTGGGACAGAAAAAAGCAAGGATACAAATGGGCACATACAATATTTCTTTATTCTGACAAAGATTATCCTATATAATCCTGTATTCGTGTGTTAGATATCTTCTTTTTTTTCATTTCCGCGAGACAGTCTTGCAAATCATTATCTGTGTGTACTTGTACGAACTCCCTGTAACTGCGAGCTGTTGTTTTTTACAGCCTATGCCATAGGAGAGAGTTATGGCAGCTACTTTTTCAGCCCCAGTGTACAGCTAAAAAGCAATGGGTGTGCAGTGCTTCTTTAGCAGACTCCACCACCATGGGGACTATGGCGATCCCTGTCCCGTTAGCCAGGCTAGGCCTGTTACTGGGGGTACGACGGAAAGATGGGACAGGGTCTTGGTCAGCTATAGTTCGCTAACTTTGACTCTGGCATATCAGCTATTGATTGCTTATTGCATCATCGAGCAAGCGTCTTACAGAAAAAAAAATGTGTTTGTCAGCGTTTTCTATAAAACGTGTTTATTCTTCTGCGAGTCTCACAGTATGTAGACAGTAAAGCAAAATTACATTTGTACTTTTGCCCTTTTTAAAAAGTTTTACTACATATAAATCAAAGCTATTACTGAACCTCGGCAAGAGAGATATTTTAACTCTGTTCAAATTTTAACCTTTCTGCATATCTTTCAACCCTACTCTAAGCTGCTAAAACACCAATAGAAAACTGCCGACTTTTGCCGAGTTCTTATCACAAACCACCAATTATAACCGAGAGAGAGTATTGTTCGTCAAAGAGACCGACAGACCAATTGCAGGCAGCCATTAGATGCTTTGCTTGGCTTACCGGTTAACCTAATGTTATCTCAGGTATTCCACGCAAGCCATGGGCGTAATACAAAGATTTGATGGGAGATAAAATTACATCAGGGAGTCTTTGTTTGAGGCAACGAAACTCCACGAGACATCGTTTCTGGCCCTCCGTGGCAATGTTACACGTAACTGTATGTAATGATTATCTATTATTATTATTATGTGCCGTGCCAAAAAGCTTTGGCGATCATCTTCTGCGGTCTTCAATGTTTTCAATAAATTCAGATGCTTCTCGTTTTCTTCAAAGCCGCTTGGTCAGTCCACTGAGATATTTTTTCTTTTGCTCTTTCTCTTTTTCCTTTTCCCTTTGAATTTTCTAGTCACTACTACGTTCTCTAACTTCTATCTTCTCATGACACGTCCAAGATACTTTGATTGTCCTTTTTCTTGTTTAATTAACTGGTTTTCTTTGTTAGAAGCTTCTTTGAGGACATTTTCGTTTGCTTTTCCATCTGCCCAGGGTTATTTGTTGCATCTTTCTTCACAACCACATCTCTGTTCCTTTCGTGTTCTTTGTCACCATTTTTCTGCTTACTGCCAAGTTTCTGACCTGTATAGCAATATTGGCTCTAAATAGCACTGTAGTACTCTTTTCCTCGCTTCTAGCGGCATTTTCTTGTTTGTTAGTATCTTCTTCAGGTCATAAAAAGCTAATTTTGCATTGCTAATTCGTGATTTTATTTCATATGTGCCCTTGCCGTCAACTGTTATTGTTTGCTTCAAGGTAAATTTACTTGTGTCAGTGTCTTCCCGTGTGAAAGGATGGTGCACTCTGTCATGTAATGATTACCCAGCGCTTGTTTAGAAGGACGTCTATAACAAATATTCAACAACAGAATTACTGTTATCGTATTGAGATCTTTATGACATCCTTCATTGTTCAACTCAATTCAATTCAAGTGCCATGCCGCATGGCATAGGCGATCATTTCTCTCCACAATTCCCTGTCTTTAGACTTGATTATGAGATCCACCGGTGACTTTCTTTCTAGCCACACTGGTACTAAAATTTGCCTTCAGGTTGTGACATTTAAGTTGGTCCATATTACTCCACTGATAGAAACATTCTGCAGGCTGAATATCTGTTACTACTACTACTACTACTATTACTACTACTACTACTACTACTGCTGCTGCTGATGCTGCTACTACTACTACTACTACTAATAATAATAATAGTAATAATAATATAACGTGATGTGTTATCGGAACACTAAAAATCCGTGGATAACGCTTCACTAATTGGGTGTACTTGGTTAAAAAAAGCACATACATCCATAATCGGTAGTTCATGCACTCTTACACATTCTGGCCCAAGTTTTCTGTTATAATTGCTAAATAAAAATCATGAGAAGGGGCATTAAGAGAATATAACCCTACGCTATATATTCTCTATACAATGCAGAGATAAGACAGATGACTGAACAACAACCAGTCTCACGGGTGATCAGGAAAAGGAGATGGACATATGTTGGCCACTTGATGAGAAGAAATGAGCAGAGAATCCCAAAACAAGCTATCAAGTGGAACACAACAGGCCGAAGAAAAAGGGGCAGACCGCGTGAAACTCTGAAGAGAACATTATTAAGAGAGGCCAAGTTAACAGGCATAAAATCCTTTGATGAGGTTGAAAGACTCGCCGAAGACAGGAAAAATTGGCGAACTACTTTGCGAGCCCTATGTGACGTCTAACGGCACGGGAAGGATATAAGATATAAGATATAAGATATATATTCTCTTCCCCCCCCCCCTCTTCCTCTTTTCATACATTCAAGAATAGCATAAAACTAAAGTCCACTTTTCATAAATCCAAGTAAAAATCTCTCCACAAGAAATTTAAGCCTAAGATTATGGAACAAAGGTCTTCATTGTGTGCTAACGATATTTATTTTATGGGAAGGCAGAGAGAACTGGACAGGGGGAAAAAAAAGGGGAATTTGAGAACTTAAAATAGCTCAAACTATATAGACGGCGCTAAAACGGGAGACGAAATACTGAAATCTTTTCATCTCGTCGCCTTGTGCCATCTCGCCAGAGACGGTTTAGCTGCGATGGCTTTTCCAACTTTGGCTGACACTTGCCCTCGCGATGTGCTCGACCAAGCTGATTCATATCAGTTTCTTGATGTTTCTCACACATCTATACCATTGTCATCCCCCTGCTCTCTTCTCGTCAACTTTTCCATCAAGTATGGTTTACATTATAGTATTATGCCTGTTGTTGATCAAAGAGACCGACTGGCAAATCAGAGACAATCTTTAGATGCCTCGCGCGGCTCGCCAGCTAACTGGATATAACATCAGGCATTCTACGCTAGCCGTGGTTCTATGTAAATATCTTATGGAGATAAAAAATGCATCATTAAAAAATTATAAAGATAAAGGTAAAAGGGTAAAAATCCCCGTTTCCATGCCATTAAAGCATATCGGAGATGCGGTGTCAGGTCCCGTATTTCCAAGACCTTCGGCACACGAAAGTGTGATATGGTCAGTATCACACCCGGCCGAGTTTATGTTCCCATTTTTTAGAGGCTGGAAGGTGTGCTGGTACCAGAAAAAATCCTCACTGCTGGGACTTGAACTCGGTACCACCGTATTACTGGACCGGGGGCCTGAACACTCGGCCAAACAGCCCCCCCCCCCCCCAATAATAAAAATGTGCCTAAAAGATTTCTGTTATCTGATTCTTATTTTTGTTTTCATTTTTTTTTCTCATTCAACTTAATTTTATGTAGCACTTCTTTATTGTCTTTTTGTGCCCATGGAATACCCGGAATTAGTCTGTATTACAAAGCCCTCATTTTTCTTCTTCATTGTCTTTTTTTTGTTTTAAATTGTACAAGCGCTTACCCCATGGATGAGTGTTAGAATATTCGCTCTGTCATCATAAATTGCCGCTTTAATTGTTTCAAGAGCACACAGTTTTTAACGGAAGAACAATCTGTTACTTTTTTTTTCAGATAAACAAAAAAAAAAAAAAATCAGAAAAGCTAACTCAGTCAGTAAGTCAGTCAGTCATTTGCATGTCCCTTGCGGAGCTTTGCCTTCCTAACAGCTCTCCTGCAGGCCTCTCGGTTGTAAGCAAGATGGCCTGCTGCTGGATGCATCCATTTGCAGATTATCAACGATGTCTTGTAGTCATCTTCATTTTGGTCTTCCTCTCTTTCTCTTTTCCTATTATGTATCCTTCCAACATGGTGGTCTCTAAATTATCATGACGTTTAATGTGTCCAAAATATTTCAGTTTTCTCCGTTTAATCCTCTTCACTAGCCAACCTTCTTCAATAAAAAAACTAATCACAAAATTTAAAATTTTAACTTTGTGAAATAAATTTAAGACTATAAGCAAGGAAATATACAGGGAAAACGACAAGTGAATATAGAAGAAAAACGACAAGTGAATATAGAAGAGAAACGACAAGTGAATATAGAAGAAAAACGACAAGTGAATATAGAAGAAAAACGACAAGTGAATATAGAAGAAAAACGACAAGTGAATATAGAAGAAAAACGACAAGTGAATATAGAAGAAAAACGACAAGTGAATATAGAAGAAAAACGACAAGTGAATATAGAATAGAAACGACAAGTGAATATAGAGGAAAAACGACAAGTGAATATAGAAGAGAAACGACAAGGGAATATAGAGGAGAAATGACAAGTGAATATAGAGGGGAACACGACATGTAAATATGGGGTGGTGGGAGGGAGAACAGTCCAAGAATGCCATGATAACTCCTGACAACATAAGTAGAGCTTTTTTTTCCCCCCGCCTTTTCTCCAAAAGTGGTTTTTTGTTCAAGGTGAAGTTAGACTCCACGGTAAGAGTTTCTTTCCAAGACAAAGCGCCATATTTTTTTTTCCTATCCGGAAGTTATAATCTCCCAGCAAGGGCGGATCGTGTTCTTCCCAGACAGCGTCAATGCGACCACTTCTTTCCGGGAAAGAACCACGCCTTTATAAGCCAAGGATTCTGCCCGGCGCTGTTTCGTGAATCGCTATCGTAGTCTGGGTATACGGTTGACGGGGAGAGGAGGGGAGGGCAGGGGAGTGCTTACAGCAGCGTTTATCTCGTGTGAATCGAGAAGTTTCTGAAGGTTAAATTTAAATGCGTTATTTTGTTCTGAGTTCATGACTACGTGTTTCTGTTCAAGGTATTGAGTGAAGCGTGAAGGTTTTTGTTATTTCAGCTTTTAATAATGTTTATTATGTGTATAACATATCTGTATTATGTAGAATGTATGGAATAGGGTGAAAGTTGTATGATAAAGGGCAGTTTGTTGGACCTGCGCACCCAGTTCTTCACTTCCTGAAAAAAAAAAAAGTTCCTTCGTTCATTCGCGGACGGTAAAAAAAGAGATTGTAGGACTGTTTGTTGGTAACAGGAAATGTATGTTCATATATATCAGTGTTTCCCATGCTGTTTCAGACTGCCGCTCCCCTGTTCTCCCAGGTCATATCATCCTCCTCCCCCCCCCCCGGAATGTCCTACTTGTACAAAGGCCTATTAAACTGGGATGTGCATTACACAACTAAAAACTTTAGCAAGTACGAGCCAATTTAACAGTATGAAGAGGTACATCTATAACTCACCTACTGCATTATCTTCTCAGCTTTTAATGTGATGGATGAGTTTCATGTAGGGACACAAGTTTCTCAATATCAGGTTGAAAAGTGCTAACAAGGAAGATATTACTGCGCGGCGGCCCCCCCCCCCCCCATTTAACTATTTTTAACCATTTTACTAACCCTTTTTCTTTCACTGCTTCTTTGGTCCTTTCCAACGCCAACAGGGAGAGGGGCGTTATCGCCCGCTTTGGGAAACACTTTGGGAGGCAGTGCTTCGTGTATAGATGTATACTTATACACTAATTATTGTGGGAAACACTAATGTAAATGATATCAGAGTACAATAGTTCTTGCTCACGGAGCTGGTCATCTGATGATGAGTACGCTTTCTATGTTCATTGTATCATCATCATCATCATTAGGTGCCGTGCCGACTGGCGTTGGCTATTATGCTTCTCCAAAGTACACGATCCTTCATCGTTGTATGCGAGAGTTAATATCCACCGACATAATTGATGAGTCCGTGTCGTCTCGTTTCTATTTCTGTGTATCACGTGATAAGACAGATCATCGCCCTGAAGGATATTCTGTGTCTGAGCAGTAAGTTTGACTGCGTGATTGCGAAATCCGCATCATCTGGTTTGTTTGTTGTTTTTTTTTTTCTAGTCATTCTCTTCAGCAATATTTCTTCTTCCTGCAGATATAAAAATTAAAAGATTCCTACTTTGTTTTGTTAAACTGGACCTGAATGATGGTTGTTTTCAAGAACAAGCGGTCCAAGCTTTTCCTCTGCTCGCTCTTTCGACCAATGTTAGTTCTTCTTTTTCTTCGTTCCAGGTTGTTGGTCACATCAGATCCTGATCCCTGTCGACATGGCAAAACTTGCAGTCCTCTCCAGATCCTGATAAAAGCACCAAAGCTTTTGCCCCAATCTTGTGTCCTCTTGTCATGTCTCTCGTCTCAGGTCGGCATGGTTTGGGCAAACTTGAAGGGTACCAGAACCCACGCCATTTCGACCGCATGATCCGGTACTTCGATCGATTTAAGCTACCTTCCATTCCGTTCTACCAGGACTGGCAGCTTAAAATTTGTGTTTAAAGCCAAATAATATTAGTTAAAGTCCAGAAGAAAGGCAACCAGGTGTAAATATATTTTGTATACTCACATCGCAGGAAAGACAGTCTGGCAGCTCTCTGTTTCTACCATGATCAAGTTTACTTCTACGCTTTCAGTTTGTTTTCGGAATGGATCTTGTATTGCGTGTAAATGGGTATAAAGTGGTCATCTGTAAAACGAGGAAGGGTATGATGGCACAGGAGTAACAGTAACTGATAAGCGATCCAGCATTTTTGTATATCTAGCATTCGAGAAAATGTAGACAAAGCACTTTAGACACGAGAAAAAGAAAAGTGACAACTAAGTACCTTGGATTCCAACCATGGACTCACGACAGAGTGAGCAGTCCGTCTAGCTATGAGAAACAGTGCACTCGGCCATCATGAACCTCCAGATGTGGATGGTTGGCTGGCTGTTTCGTTGCCCGCCCTGGTGGGAGTCCGTGGTTCGAGTCCCAGGTAACTGTCTCATCATTTTTCTATCTCGCAGGTCTGAAAACGCGTTATCGGCTATTTTTCATACTTCGCTAAAAAAAACTTTTTGTGACTTTCAAATTTTTAAAGCGGTCGCGTCCTATAGATGACTTTCAAATAGCGCAGTAAGAGAGAGATAAAGTTACCGCAGGCAGGCCAGGCACTAAACAGTTTTACAACCATTCACACTAGCACCTGAATCATTGGACAGGGCGTTGACAAAGAGTCGTTCAATCCAGAGCGAGGGTTTCCCTTCCCTCAGGCTGACAAACAACGTGTCGTCTAAAGCAAACATTAGTCATTCTTTTCCCAACAGCAAGTGTTGGACGATTGACTTTCCCCACAGCCCAGGCGGCCGCCATAATGGAGGCTTGATTTTTGTTGTGGTTATGTAATTGTCTTTCACACTCTTTTTTTTCCCTCCACGCACTTGTGAAACCTTTGTCTGTATCTGTGGATCTACAAATATCACGGGATGTTTGAAATCATCACCTTCACTTCTTAATTTCTTCACAGATACCCGTCCTGGATATTTTCCATCATTTTGGTTTGTGGTCTTCGTTTGCGCACGGATCTTCTCACGTGACCCTTCTGCTGTATTTCTCTACCAGTGTGCCGCTCATGTTGCGAATTTTCCCCCCATGTCCCTCTTAAGTTTATTGAAATTTACTTGATTGTTTCCCTTGATTTTAATGACTCACTCAGTTTTCATTATTATTCTTTCCTTGTCTATCATCTTATCTGTCCATGTAGTGACCGATTAAACAACATTCAGGAATCCGGGCTATACTAAATAAGCCCCCCTCCCTCTCCTAACTCCCCGGCCCCTCGTGATACATAACCTGACTCCCCTCAAAATCTCTGCTATTACTCTATGACTTTGTGTTACACAAACCAAACACAGCTTATGAATACCTGTGTTTTTTTTCTGAATACCATAATGCGCTGGTACAGCAATAATAGTTATAAATAACAATAATCAATAATAATAAAACAATAATCCTTTCCCTACCCCCACACCCTTTCGGGACATAAGATTTAGTCTGTTCAACCTAATGGCTAATGTGCCACTTGTGTCCTTATGTGTCTGGACTTTACTTCCTCCAGGAAACCTAGGGTGTTTTACTGTCCACATTTCGTCTCCATTAAGTAATGTAGATTATAAATATAGCCTTTTAGAGCTCTCTTTTCTGGTACTTAATGATAAGAGATGAATTATACGCAGTGTTTTATTTAATTTTTGTTTAAATGCACTTTTGACCAGATATATTCCATTCATGAATTCAGGGAATGAAGACGCTTGTCCCATGAGGCAATCAGCGACCCACAGCTCATATGCTAGGGTCAGGGTTAGCGACCCATAGCTGACCAAGACCTTGTCCCACCTCTCCGCTGGTACCCCCCCCCCCCCAGTAACAGGCCTAGTCTGGCTAACGGGGCAGGGATCGCCATAGTCCCCATGGTGGTGGAGTCTGCTAAAGAAGCATTGCACACCACCTGCTTTTTAGCTGTACTCCGGGACTGAAAAAGTAGCCGCCATAACCCGCTCCCACGCCGATACGATGCTGTGCCTCAACACCTCTACAGCATCGGCTGCAAAGAACACCAGCTCGCAGTTACAGGGAGTTCGTACAAGTACAAGTATTCATGAATTCAGTTTACATTACTTGCATACAGCGTATGTTATATTTTTCATTGGTTGCTTGTAAATAGGGAGTCAGACTACCTGAAGTGTGCGACGAGGGAAGGACCTTCACTTGAATGGGGTGTCTTTCGCTTGAAAGATTTTAATGAATTCCATGAGACATGGACGTCTCTCGCCTGGCTGAAAATATGAAATATCGGCCCCAACCCCCCACCCTGGACGAACCTTGATAATGTCCATTTTGGCACATAGGGATATGG
Organism: Achatina immaculata; assembly: GCA_009760885.1. NCBI lineage: Eukaryota > Metazoa > Mollusca > Gastropoda > Stylommatophora > Achatinidae > Lissachatina > Lissachatina immaculata. The sequence goes on from CM019703.1 coordinate 10,313,805, forward strand.
TGTTAGTGGCCCATATTTTTCTTGACCTGCCAGCACACTGGAGGGTGATATGGTCAGTATCACGCCTGGCTGCCTTTTACTTCCCCAACTCCAGAAGAAGTCAGGTACCCATTTCTACAGCTGGGTGACTGGGGTGCCGCCGGCCGGATTCGAACCCCCGACCTTCGCCATGAGAGACCAGTGCACTAACCACTTCGCCACTCAGACACCCTTTACTTTTTTTTTTTTTTTTTTACACAGAACAGGACCGTGACCAGTTCTACAGTGCAGATCCTAACAGCTCCTCCAGGATGTTACTCAGATGTTAAATTGTTCATGGTCGCTGCACATCCGACTAGTCTATAAATGCTCCTGTCTTCTCTTGCCCAGCTGCGCCCGCGGTTTGTTGCGCCTGTGAGCACCCCTGGCGAACCCGAGGCGATGAAGCAGGACGTAGTCCCACGCCGTAGGTCCCAAACTAAACAAAAGACCGCCCCCATATCTTTTCAGCTGCTCCTACCCGCCACGTTGTTCTTTTCTGGCTCAGTCTTAGTCCGCGAATTTTTCTCACTGAGAGACCAAATATCCCGCGTGGATACAAAACCAGGGGCCCTCAATTTCGTGTTCATATCCCGGACCAAAAGGATATAGTTAAATCCTTGTTTGTCGTAAGACAACATCTGGTTCCCGTAGTTGATTCTGAGGTAACTGCTTTGGATTTTCTTTCATCTGCTTGGCCAAATTTGTGTTTAACTTCCTTCGTTCTTGGGTTTCAGGGAACTTTCCTGTCTCCAATGGTGTTTACCCTGTAGCTAATGCCATGGTTAGCTCATTTTTTTTAATTTGTCTTTGGACGTTTATGGTCATTTTATAATTCTTTTTCCCGTTCATTCTTATGATTGGATGCTTTAAATGAGTGTATCTTTATAGCAATAGAGTTTACAGGGATCAGAAAATAAACATCTTACATCCTTCCTGTGCCATTAGACATCACATAAGGCTCGCATGATAGCTCCCCGAGTTTTCGTGTTTTCGCGAGCTTTTCAACCTCATCAAGGGATTTTATGCGCACTAAACTGGCTTCTCTTAACAATGTCCTCTTTAGGGTTTCACGTGGTCGACTTCTTTTTCTTCAGCCTGTTGTGCTCCACTTGAGAGCTTGTTTTGGGATTCTCTGACTGTTCTTATCATGTGACCGACATATGTTCATTTTTTTTTTCTGATCACCCATGAGACAGGTTGTTTGCTCATCTGTCCTATCATTGTTCTTGAATTCACTCCACTTTATACCGAGAATTTTCCTTAGGCATTTGTTTTCAAAAGAGTCTAATTTCTTGTTTATTTCTTTAGTTGTTTTCCAGCTTTCATGTGCATAAATGAGGGTGGATATTACATTTGAATTGAATAATCTTAACTTGGTTTTTGTGCTTATAACTTTTGAGTACCATATGTTCTCAAGATTATTGAAGGTCAGTGCTGCTTTTGCAGTTCGAATTCTAACTTCCTTTCTGGTGTCCTGGTCTGTGTATCTGCGAGGTATGCAAATTGGTGTACTTCTTCAACAGCTGTTCTTTCTACATATATTTTTCCTTCTTCATTAATGGGAAATTTCATTATTTTTGCTTTATCCTTGTTAATTTCAAGTCCTATTTTGTTAACCAGTGAAGACAGGGCATCTGTTTTTTTCTTCCATCGAGTTGTCACTGATAAGAGTTATGCCACCAGCAAAGTCAAGATCTTCCAATTGGGTCCCATGTACTCAATCAATACCCATATTACCTGTGCAACATTTTTTCACTATGAAGTCTATGGCATTTCACACACAAAAAAGGAATATACATCCTTGTTTCGCGCCTTGTTTCTCATTCATTCTTCTGTGTTGACTGCAGAAACATCTGTTGTAGAGGTCACTAATGATGTTGACAATTTTCGATAGTATTAATACATAAGCACTACAGGAAAAAACGCCTGAGCGACTCTCAGAGTTCACAAGAACGTGGCTGGGGGAAACCGATCACAAAGTTGTGGCAGGAGGATGGGTGAAAGTTGGGGAAATAAATATGTAATTGTTACGTCGTCGATGGAAGTTCTTAGGTGCCTGGAGTTATCGATGTTGTCATGAAGTACTTCGCCGTTCTGTGAGCCATTCATTATTGCCATCATGTTGGAAGTAAAATGTCATTGTTTGGTAACTGGGAAGGTAAAGCGCCCAGCTGTGATACTGACCGCATCACACTTTCATGCGCCGACGGTCTTGGAAAATACGGCCCTAATACCCCTATTCCACAATATGTCTTAATGGCATGAAAACGGGAATTTTAAATTCTCCCTATTTGTAACTGGTCAGTCAGTCATTGCATGTCCCTTGCGGAACTTTGCCTCCCTAACAGCTCTTCTGTAGGCCTCTCGGTTGTAAGGAAGATGGCCTGCTGCTGATGCATCCATTTGCAGATCATCAAGGATTTCTTGCAGCCATCTTCGCATTGGTCTTCCTCTCTTTCTTTTTTCTCATTATGTACCCTTCCAAGGCGGTCTTCTCTAGATTATCATGTCTTTTAATATGTCCAAAATATTTAAGTTTTCTCTGTTTAATCATACTTACTAGCCAGCCTCCTTCAACATTAAGTTCTTGTACTATGGATATATTTGTTCTTTTTTGTGTTCATGATATTTGAAGAACTCTTCTGTAGCATTTACATTCAAAGGCATTTATGTGTTTCTCGGCTGTTTTGTTAAGTGTCCAGGTCTCACAGGCATATGTTGTGATGGGAAATATGCATGCCCTTAAAAATCTTATTTTTGTAAATCTGTCTGTTCCTCTCTACAGCTTATTTAGTTATTTTATTCTATGAAGAACGACAGATGTCCTCCTTTTAATATCACTCATTGTATCTCCATTATTAGTTAGTAATGGTCCAAGATATTCAAAACTCTCCACCTCTTCCAATTTTTCCTCATTGATATATATTTCAGCTGCCTTATTTGTTTTGTAAGTTGTCATCAGTTTAGTTTTCTTTGCATTAAGAAAAGATTTTGCTTTTCACTGTTCTTACGGACTGACATAGTTTTCCCATTCCTTTTTGTGTTATGGACAGTATTATGTGTCATCAGATATCTAATCTCTGGTATTTCATACCCTCCACTTGTTATTGATTGATTGACATTCCTTGTGGGCCAACATTGGCTCATAGGGCGGAAATCATATCTTTCCATGTCTGTCGACACGCCGCGCCCGCTGTAGATCTTGGATGGACTTGAATCCCAAAGTTGTACTCTCTCTAGTGATGGTTCTACGTAGGGTCTCCCTTGGCTTGCCTTGCTTTCGATTTTTTTTTATTGCCAATTGTTATGGCATCGTAATATTCTTTGTCTAGATCTTCTCTAACACTCCTCATTATATTTTCAATAACTGGGAAACCGACCTCAGATTGATGTGACTCTGAATGTTCATCCGTAGAAAAGATTGTTTCACGTGTGTTGTTCGTCCTTTATTTCACTACACTTTCACCACGACCATTACGAATATATCTATATAACCCTGTCTTACAAAGGACATACTTCAGAAGACTTATCTTGTTTTGTACGATCTCACTGTAACTCCGAGCTGGTGTTCGTTGCAGCCGATGCTGTAGAGGTGTTGAGGTACAGCTTCGTATCGGCGTGGTAGCGGGTTATGACGGCTACTTTTTCAGTCCCGGAGTACAGCTAAAAAGCAGGGGGTGTGCAATGCTTCTTTAGCAACTCCACCACCATAGAGAATGTGCCGATCTCTGCCCCGTAGCCAGGCTATGCCTGTTACTAAGAGTACCAGCGGAGAGGTGGGACAGGGTCTTGGCCAGCTATGATTCGCTAACCCTGACGCTAGCATATCAGCTATGAGTCCGTTATTGTCTAATTGGACAGCGTCTTCACCCCTCCCCCCCCCCAACTTACTTCAGAAGACAGACGAACCAATTCTTTCATTATATATGCTTTAAAAATACAGTTATAACTATACTGCTACTATTTTTAATAATATATTTCTATCTATAATACATAGCAGAGAGCACTGCTGTTGGTAGTGTAGAAAGATACGAACTTTGGTCTAATGACCTTTCTCCATATCGGACTCAATCCAGCCCTTAAATGCAAAGAGAAGAGCTATTTTCAGGCATCCCTGACTTTGGTATCCCCGTGTGTCTGAGCAGGGAGGTAGTTAGTGCACTAGTCTCAAACGGCGAAGGTGAGTGGTTCAAGTCCGGCCGGAGGCGCCTCGGACTGTTAGAAATGCAGCGGCACACCTGGGACTTCTTCCTCTCGGAGACAGGGAAGTAAGATCGTCCAGGTGTGGTGCTGACTAAATCACGCTCTAATGTGGCGACAGGTCAGGGAAAATATCTATGTCCCCTAGGTGCTTCCATGTTATAATTGGGCTTCCTTTTTTATATTGATATAAAGGGGGAGACGGACCGCTATGAGAGACCCATACTTGACATCCTAGCGTCAGGGTCGGTGAACCATATCTGATCAAGACCCTGTTTCCACCTTTCCGTTGGTAGCACTGGTTATCAGGCCTAGCAACGCTAACGCAACAGAGATCGCTGCAGTCACCGTGGTGGTGGAGTCTGCTAAAGAAGTACTGCATCCCCCTTGCTTTTCTAGCTCCACTCAAGGACAGGAAAGAGCCGGCATAACCCCTTCCCAAACCGACGGCATGATGCGACTCAACACTTTCGCAGCATCGGCTTCGAAGAACACCAGCTCGCAAGTTCCGTGGAGATAGAAGACAAGACAAAACAATTGTAGATCCACGCATCTTGACCTCAGGTTCTGGATCTCAGTCAGAAGCCAACTGGGCAGACCTTGAAGAAAACTCTGGACCTCATCCAAAGGACATGGCTCCCAATTTAGCACGTTAAAACTTGAAATCCGACGATTTCTAGACGGTAAAGTAAGAGAGCACAGTTTTGTAGGATTAGACCTCGAAAACAATCGTAGACAAAGCACTTTAGTGAGAGAAAGAAAAATCACAAGAGAATTACCTGGGATTCGAACCACGGACACCGGTAGGACGAGCAGCAGTCTAGCCACGAGAGAACAGCGTACTAACGAACTGCGCTAGCCCGCACCTCCAAAAAAAAAAAAAAGGATTTCTAGAGCCCCGATTCAGCCATAGAGCCCTGAAATGGAATCAGCTTATCTGAAAGTATATTATTAGAGTTAAATGGTCTGGCTGTACATAATTATTTTTTTTTCCTCAAAGAGGACAAACGATGAAATGAGTCCCACACATCACAAGCTGATAACCACTGATATCAAATTTGAGGTTGTGTCGCAGGCAACCATAGTGTAATCCGACTCCTCGGCTTCCTGTGTTGTGTTGCCGGTTATAAAAGAATTCGCTTTCCAGGTAATAAATGCTGGCGGAGCAATTTGAAAGTGTTAGTTTGACAACACGAGCCCCCCCCCCTTCCCCAGTCTGACAACACGATGCCCCCCCCCCCTCCGAACACAAATCATCCGGGCGTGTATTCCCCCTCTGAGCTCTTCCTTGGTCTGGGCCCGACAGCTGTAGCAACTGTCGCTTCTTAAGTTTGACGTGGCTTGATGTAGAAGTATTTCAGCTTTTCCTTGAGTTTTGCACTGATAAGGATATTTTCGAAATGAAATAGTTAGCGATAATTTTTTTGTTTGTTTGTTGAGAAAGGCTGTTGAGCGAGTGGTAGATATTTGGAGTCAGTGCCAAAATATATGGTCTTCTTCTTCTTCTTCTTCATTTACTATCTATTATCTGCAATTCTGTTTCCCCCGTAAATTTGACTGCTATTATTATGGATGCCGCGGTGGTGTAGTAGTTAATGCACTCGTCTGCCGATCAGAAGGTCCCTGGTTCGATTTAACACTCGGACGGGTCAACCCAGCCTCAGAAAAAATGGATACCTGGGGAGGGAAAGGGGGGGGGGGGTCCTCTATTTAAAAAAAAAGAATGCCATGGAGCCAAGGTGCTGGCATCCCTACCTCAAATGCTGTAATGGCCTAGAAATGTGAAAGCACTAACACTTCGCACCCCGCTGGGGCATAGAAATGCTACGCGAATTAGATCACATATAGAACCATACGCTTTAACTTCTTGTGTGGTTTCACTGGGTCATTAACTGCATCTCAGTGTTCTTTAGTCTCTTAGTTTTGGAGGATGTTTTGCAGTGTGAGGTGCATTGGCACATGCACAAAAAGTAGAATTACCCATCTTAAAACGGAGTCAGATGTGCCTTGTTCTGAAGCGGAAACTGATTACCTATTCACTTCTGATTAGCAATCAAAACGGATATTTGCACTTCGCACCAAGAGAGAAATGTCTGAAAGAGCTGGCAAAACTACATGGAAAAAAAAGAGAAGCCATCCCTTGTAACTGAAATGTAAAAGCTTCAACTTCTTCAAGTACAGGGTCTTGGTAAATCGGAAGCTGGGTCGCCAGAATAACAGTTAACTCCAGGTCATCGCGGCGACCCCACAACTCCTACCTCAGGTCCGTCCTCTGTAACCAGGTCTGGCTTCGTAGGTCAGTGAACGTTGGACTCTTGGAGCACATGCTCTGGGGTGTGTGCTGTATCCCCCACAGGGGCATGCGTTCGTGAGAGAAATCCTAAGTTGGTGAAGATTGCTCAGTTGTCTGCAGTGGCCTGTTCTTAAACAGAACTGGATGGTCTCTGTTGGCGTCTCTGTAGCTGATGGATTGGGTCAGGATCAGGAGCACTGTGTAGAAGTCACTAGTGGCGAGGATTCGTCCTCCTGGACAAAAGCTCCATCCTGGTCACAACTAGGAAGGGTAGCGGCCACGACCGTAAAATGCTGAAGTCGGAGACACTGGACCAGGGAAGTCTAGATAGGCAACCACCTCTCACCCGGCGGGGATGTCTGCGTATCCTAATCACGCTGAGGTTTTCCGGTGAGAAAGTCCAACCCTGGACTGGATGGGCAACCACCTCTCACCCGGCGGTGATACATGGGTATCTCAAAACACGTCGAGGTTTTGCGGTGAGAAAGTCCAACTCTGGCCTGGGTGGGCTAACGCCTCTCACCCAGCGGGGATGCACTGATATTCCAAACACGTCGAGGTCTTCCGGTGAAAAAGTCCAACCCTAGACTAAACTGGTGCAATGAAAACCACGGTGTCACGCAATCCCGCTTCCGAGACCCGCCAAGAATACAGGCTAAAGCACTGTGATACTCTGAACCCCTTGTGGTCCTTTCGTGGAACTCGTGTGGTCTATTTTGGACCACACAGGGGACCACGGGACCTAACGAGGACCACATGCGTGAATTCAGTAGGATCACAGTGCGGTTTTGGTGGTAGAAGTGAACGAAGAAGAAGAAGAAGAAGAGGAGCACTGTCTATATTCAGCCTCTCTGCCCAGTGTATTGGTCTTTTAATATAGTCTTAGCCTCTTTATAACTGACTTGGTGGCTGCGTTGTTCTATTTTACTGCCGTTTTTGGACAGTGTCTACTCTCTCATTCCCCTGCTAAAGCGCACTAGGACGGTATCCACTATTGTACCACTTTTGTTGGAGGTGCGAGATAACGCAGTTCGTTAGTACGCTGTTCTCTCTCTCGTGGCTAGACGGCTGCTCGTCTTACCGGAATCCGTGGTTCGAATCCCAGGTGATTCTTTTGCCATTTTTCTTTCTCACACGTCTCACTAAAGTGCTTTGTCTACGATTTTTTTTCGAGGTCTAATCCCACAAAACTGTGCTCTCTTACATCATTTTTGTTGATGCTAAGAGACTGTTTGATTCTAAAATAATTTTCTGTAAGATTTTCTCCTTTTCTGCGCCTTTCAGTGCTTCACAGAGGCTAACTCTGCCTTTGTAAGCTTAAGAGAATACGTTTTTTCTTTTTTAATTACGGCACAGAAAGTGTGTGAAGAAAAGAGCTCGAAAATGGCAGGACAAATTGACCACGTATATTTGACAGGCAGGCAATCAAATTAAGCCCAGGTATTAATGCACGCCTTAATTGTCTCACCAGTGTCTTACCTTGTTAGCAACCTCATCCGGCCTCTCATGGCCTCTTTTATTTGTCTCTAGTCATCTCCTTCTGCCTGGATACGGACCCCCCCCCCCTTTTTTTTTAATCAGTAATGGAGATATCCTCCTATCAGCTGTACCTGGTGTTCAACTTTCGGTGAATGATCTCAAAATGTAGTGCGTACTTGAAATGGTGAATTCCCCCCCCCCCCCTTTCCCCTTTTTTTTATCTCGGGTCTGCAAGTAAAAATAGGGCAGATATGGAGCACTACAAGTATTTGTACGATATTCCGTAACAGCACGTATTTATTATTTCACGTCGGTCCCTTTTTATAACTTTTTTTTTCGTTAACAAGTTCCACATAAGTTCCGGCTAGGCAGAAAGGAATACACCTGACATGTGGTTCATCGACTGTCCAGCCCAACCCAGAAAGGATACATCTACCATGTGGTTCATCGGCTGTCCAGCCTAACCTAAAAAGGATACATCTACCATGTGGTTCATCAGCTGTCCAGCCCAACCTAGAAAGGATACATCTACCATGTGGTTCATCGGCTGTCCAGCTCAACCTAGAAAGGATACATCTACCATGTGGTTCATCGGCTGTCCAGCCCAACCCAGAAAGGATACATCTACCATGTGGTTCATCGGCTGTCCAGCCCAACCCAGAAAGGATACATCTACCATGTGGTTCATCAGCTGTCCAGCCCAACCCAGAGTCTGTGATTCTGTTCCCAGTTGTTCTGTTATTATTTTCATTCTCTTGTGTCTAAGGCAGAAAGGTAAAGGTAACCCTGTCATGCCTTAGAGGCACACAGGGGACATGGTGTTGGTGCCCATATTTTCCTTGACCTGTCAGCACGCTAGAGGGTGTGATATGATCAGTATCACGGCTTGGCCGCCTTTCCTTCCCCAACTCCAGAAGAAGTCGGGTACCCATTTCTACAGCTGGGTGACTGGGGCGCCTGCGGCCGGATTTGAACCCCCCGACCTTCGCCTTGAGAGACCAGTGTCTAGGGTGACTGTTAGCTTTCAAGGCAAAAACTATATAATTTGTCCTTTCACACTGTCTGAGAAAAAGTTGTATTTTTCGTTTACCTTCCCGTTCACTGACCCGAGGGCGCTTGGGTGCCTTTGCTTTTTCTGGAGCTAGAGAAGAAAAGGTGGTCAAGGGTGGATGCTGACAACATTTTGCGGACAGATCAAGGACAATATTGCCAGTAACAAGGGCTCTGTCAGTGCGCGCGCGCACGCACGCACGCACACACGCGCACACACACACACACTTGTCATGAGCTACGAGATTACGTCCCTTTTCTTGTGCATACAACAAACTATAAGTTATGTCCGGAAATGTTCTGGGAGTGTTTCGTAAGGACACAAGCAGTTCCTACATTTGATTTATTACACTTTTTTTTTAACGGAGAAGCTGTAGTTAAAATATCTTTGAGCTGTAGTTTCCACATTAAGAAAGTTGCAGTCGAAGTAAAACTGTATGAGTGGGCTGTTTTTACAAAAAATTATGTGCATATATTAAAATTTAGAAAAATCTGAATGTTATTTTTTAAAGATTGCATTAATTTCTTTATTTATTACATTTAATATCTTTAACTGCAGTAATTATGCGTTTGAAAGAAATGAATATTAACCGTAATGATTAAAAATAACAATTTTAACCAAATGTCAAGAGAATTTACAGACTTTCGCGCTAGGAGTTTCTGTCGGTGTTTATTCCCCTTGGCGTAACTTTTCAAAATTATCAGAGAAAACAAAATATTCGTGACTAAATTACAGCGCATTTCTGGTTAAGATATGATAAATCCACGCCAGGTAGAGAACTCACAGCAATTTAGTTATTAGTTCCAGTCCAGCCAGGGCTGAGATGGCCAGGGATCTGTGTCTCAGTGCGGGGCCATGTTTCGCAGTGAAAAGAATGGTGTGTGTCGCAGTCTGATGAAGTTTGGGAATCACAGTCCTAGAGTACGAGAGTAGCGAAGTGGTTAGCGCATTGTATTTTCATGCAGAAGTCAGCGCTTCAAGTCCGATGGAAGGCGCTCTAGTTACTCCAGCAATACTTGTACTTGTACGAACTCCCTGTAACTACGAGCTGTTGTTCTTTGCAGCCGATGCTGTAGAGATACTGAGTCACAGCGTCGTATCGGCGTGGGAGTGGGAGCGGGTTATGGCGGCTACTTTTTCAGTCCCGGAGGACAGCTAAAAAACAGGGGGTGTGCAATGCTTCTTTAGCAGACTCCACCATGGGGACTATGGCGATCCCTGCCCCGTTAGCCAGGGTAGGCCTGTTACTGGGGGTACCACTGAGAGGTGGGACAGGGTCTTGGTCAGGTATGGATCGCTGATTACCTTATCGGGCTTCCTCACCCCCTTACTCCAGCAGTAGAAATGGCTATGTGAATTCTCTTGCAGCTTGGGAAGTGACACTGCACATACTGACGTCCAGACTACAGACCAGCTGAAGGACTCAGGCCATTTTTTTTTTGCGGCAGCGGTTCCCAACTTTTTCTTTTAGCGTGACCCCTAAATCAGAAGTAGTTCATTTCAGCGAGCAGTAGGAATGGTTATTGCTATTTTAATATTGAAGTTTTGAATTTGTTAGTTTAATATTGAAGTTTGAAAACATGAAGTAGGAGGATTTCCATATAATACTGTATTATTCTTTTTTTCGTTTGTTCCTTTTTAATGTCTTCTCGCGACTCTATGGAAACTTCTCATGACGCTATTGAAACTTCTCGCGACGCTATTGAAACTTCTGGCGATGCTACTGTGATCTCTCGCGACCCGCTGTGTTCTCTCTAAATTGTTGGTAACAACTGCTCTGCTTTAAGTTGAATAGTCTCTGTCTCTCTCAAGCCACACACGGTGCAGTGGGTGCGACATCCCAACCTCTGTGCTATCATACATGAGCAGGCGAATCTGGTCTGGACATATGACCGTGAAATTTCTTCGTCGTCGTCGTCGTTCGCTCAGACATCGATACCAAACAAATGCTGCTGCCCGTCTCATGTTTTCAGCATCACTGTAGAGCTTCTCTTGTAGTGGTCTAGCCAGGTCCTTTGCCTGAGTGGGTTGTGTAGCTGGCAGGTCTGGATGTGGTGTCTGTTGTTCTTTCCTGCAGCCGCATCAGAGAAAGCTCGAACCTAGCTCTAGCCACAGGAAGCCACACTGGAACATCAAACTTCGGGACGCAGAGTCTGACCTCCAAAAGACGAAACAATTTATCCGGGCAGAAAATATAGAATTAGATTGCAAAAGCAGCATTGAGCTTCAAACATTTTTAGAACACATGGCATTCAATAGTTTTAAGCACAAAAATCAAGCTAAGACTGTTCAACTCAAAAGTAATATCCACCCTCATTTATGCATGCGAAAGCTGGAAAACAATTAAAGAAAGAGACAAGAAACTGGATTTTTTTAAAAAACAAATGCCTAAGGAAAATACTCGGTATAAAGTGGAACGAATTCAAGAACAATGCAGAGATAAAGCAGATGAGCGAACAACAACCTGTCTCATGGGCGATCAGAAAAGGAGATGTCACGTGATGAGAAGAAACGATCAGAGAATCCCAAAACAAGCTATCAAGTGGAACACAGCAGGCCGAAGAAAAAGAGGTCGACCACGTGAAACAATAAGGAGGACATTGTTAAGAGAGGCCAATTTAGCGGGCATACAATCCCTTGATGATGTTGAAAAGCTCTCCGAAAACAGGAAAACTTGACGAACTACCGAGTGAGCCCTGTGTGACGTTTAACGGCACGGGAAGGATGTAAGTAAATATAGATATTTAAATATAGAGAACCATAGAACGCAGAAGAATAAGAAAAACCACGCTACATTTAAGAAAGAAAAAGGCTAGAATATTTATCCTACAGTTAATTAAAGGTTAAATATACATGCTATAAATAAAAGAAAGGTTCAGTGTTTAACCTTTAGTTAAGAAAAAACATTAATTTAAATCCGTACACCGTCCTTAAAGAAAAAAAAGGTGTCTACCTTTCATTTAAGAAAAAAAAAAAACCCACCTTAGTGGTGCAGTGAAAAAGCTAAAACCTTTTGATTTGTGGGTTACAGTTAAAAACAAAACAAAACAAAAGCGACGGCTTAAGACGACAATAGAGGGTAACCAACTCTTCGCGGTAAGCCCCTAAAGGGACAGTGAAATAAATCTTCATGCATTAATGTCTTACTTGTCTACATTTAAAAGAACTCTTGGGCTATACTGTATTTTTAAAAAAAATTCCACTAGACGATTTATCTCCCTGTCTCCTATATCCTGTATACACTTGGCCTGTCAGCAAAATTCATTTCTCTGATTCAGAAATCTTGTATAAAATCGACATACTGTTATCTTTTATTTCGACTTAAAAAAAATTTTTTTTTTTTAATCGACCAGCGATATCTTTACCTTTCTGGCTGTGTTCTCTCTAAAGCAGAAAAACAAACACGCGATATTACGATTTTGTGGGTTAACATTTTTTTTTTTTTTTTGGTAATCGTTAACGTAGAATTTTCAAGGGGGAAAAAAGCCCATTCAAGACACGAAAACGTTCCCACCTCCAAAGATTTAACAAACGTTTCACTGCATGGGCCTACTGTGTGGGAAGCATTCATTCGTCATGCATCGCCGCTTTTAAATCCAAGGTTTCTCAATCAGTGGGGAAAATAATCTCCCTTCCCCCCTCCCCACTTCCAGTTTTAAGGTTCTCAGAGGAGGGAAAATGGCTGCCACCCCCACCCCCTACAGACTGACAGACTCAAAACTGTTGGAATACCGATTTACATTGTACATCATCAGTATTGTAGAAAGAGTTATATATTCCAATATTTTGAGACTGTCAGTCTGTGGATCCCTATACGAGGGTTTTCAGTGCAAAGTTATCTGTGGAGAATATACTTCCAGCAGCTTTAGGGTACAAACAGGAGTGAAACAGGGATGTGTACTATCACCAACATTATTTATCTTGGCAGTAGACTGGTTAATGAAGGAGGCAACATCAGACAAACGCAGAGGATTACAATGGACCCTTAACACAGTGCTGGAGGACCTTGACTTTGCGGACGACATTTGTCTATTATCAAGCAGTCACAAAGATATGCAAGATAAAATAAACAAGTTAACCCAGAATGCAAACAACATAGGACTAAAGATCAATGTAGGAAAGACAAAGTTAATGAAGCAAAATGTGAACAACAGAAATGTACTCAGAGTAGATAACAAATTAGTGGAGGAGGTCAACGAATGTGTATACCTTGGCAGCAGAGTAGTAGAAAATGGAGACAGCACAGAGGACATCAACAGCAGACTTACTAGAGCAAACCAGGCTTTTGCAATGCTACAGAATATATGGAAATCAAATAAACTAAGCATAAATATAAAAATCAGGATATTTAAGAGTAATGTTCTAAGTGTACTACTCTATGGAAGTGAATGCTGGAAAATCACCAAAACCATAGAAAACAAGTTGAATTCTTTCCAGACTAAATGTTTACGTAGAATTAAAAAAAATATTTTGGCCAAACACCATAAGAAATAACATCTTATTGGCAGAAATGCAGATGAAACCACTGACAACAATTATTGAGGAAAGACGCTGGCGATGGTTGGGACATGTGCTCCGAATGACTGACAACTCACTACCAAAAATAGCACTAAGATGGACACCACAGGGGAGCAGAAGTAAGGGTAGACCAAAAGAGACATGGAGAAGAACAACAGAAAGGATGTTGAGCAATAGAGGGCTTACCTGGGCAAGAGCAGAAAAAAAAAGGCGAAAGACAGGCATTTGTGGAAAACCCTTGCGGAAGCCCCATGTGCCCTGGGCACTTAAGGTTCAGAGAGAGAGAGAGAGTCTGTGGATCGTTGATGATCTGCGAAAGGATGCATCAGCAGCAAGGCACCTTGCTTACAACCGAGAGGTTGCTTACGGGAGTGCTGTTAGAAAGGCAAAGTTCCGCAAGGGACATGCAAACGACTGACTGTTAGTCTGTAGCCTCAGTTGCTCGCCCTCCACCCCCCTCCCCAGAAACATAATACCCTCCCGGAGGACAAGACCCTGTCCGGCTAACAGAGCAAGAACCGCCATAGCCCCCCCCCCCCGCCATGGTGGTGGAGCCCGCTAAAGAAACATTGCACACACTCTCCCCCCCCCCTTTTTTTTGGTGCTTTTTTAGCACCTCCCAGGTACAGCACAAAATAAAAAAGCCGCCATAATCCACTCTCAATCCGACACGATGTCGTGCCTCACCACCTGCACGGCATCAGCCACAAAGAACGTCAGCTCGCAGTTCCAGGGAATTAGAAGGCAAGCCTCACACCCAAGTGGGGAGGGAGAAACTCCGCACTGCCTGAGAACCTCTGTTGTTAAACTGTTTCTTCTACGTCAGAACAACAGAAACAGTGGCTCAGCCAAGACTTGTCTTTTCCAGAAGAGACCTCGATAATCTTATTCTTGTTTTCAAAGAATGGCTGTGAGCGCTGAGAAATGTGCAGGAAAAGACTTTAGTGGATGGAGGGTGAGCAGCATACATGTAACTGATCTCTAGTTTTAGCAATATCTGACATCTTACAGACTTCTTTGGAGCGATCAACTGTTTGATTTTTTTTTCTTTATGTGCCGAAAATTGATTGAGATAAGAATTGTTGCACTCTGTTCCAACAATAGGTTATATTTACACTCCAGCAACTGTGCACCTCTCCGACCTACTTTAACACTGATAACGTCTTGTTTAATTTCTTGACAAAGGTGCACTGTGTGCTGACGACTGAAATATGTCAATACCATTATTTTTCATTATTTTGATTATTGTTATACGTTAATGACACACCCCTCAATGCTTTCAGAAAAAAAAAACTTAACAGAAACCTGAAATATCTGAAATAATGAAACAAACAACCGACTTTCCCATCCCCACCCCCAATCTTCCGCCGAAGAAGTCTAGGCCCCCCCCCCCCTTCAGAAAGATATATGAGGAAGGAAACAAGACAAGATTTCGTTTAGAAAAAAAGCGCGCGCGCGCGCACACACACACTAACTCTTCCATTTTACGGTGAACTGTTACACAGAAAACATTATATAATATCCCTAGCATAAAAAGGACAAATATATCTATACTACAAGAGCTTAATATTGAAGAAGGCTGGCTAGTAAAGAGGATTAAAGAGAGAAAACTTAAATATTTTGGACACATTAAACGTCACGATAATTTAGAGAAGACCATATTGGAAGGATACATAATGGGAAAAAGAAAAAGAGGAAGACAGAAACGAAGATGGCTGCAAGACATCGTTGACGATCTGGAAATGGATGCAGCAGCAGCAGGCCATCTTGCTCACAACCGAGAGGCCTACAGGAGTGCTGTTTGGGAGGCAAAGTTCCGCAAGGGACATGCAAAGGAATGAATGAGGGGGCCTGAGAGAGAGAGAGAGAGAGAGAGAGAGAGAGAGAGAGAGAGAGAGAGAGAGGAGGAGGATGAGAAGAAAAGAAGAAGAAGGGTGAAGGGGGAATCATGATGGGATAAAAGGTTAAAAAGTCAATCGTATAGCTTCGTCACAATCTTTTTTCGCTTCATCCAAACACTGCATTGGCAGTACCAACCGACTTTCCCATAGTCAGCGCAGTTGACTTCTCTGTTACAGAAACGGTGTTCGTATCGCTACATGATTGGCGCTATGCGATATGCGGAAAGTCATGTGATATACGAAAACATTAACGCATGGGACCGACCTCCTTTGTGTTGATGTTTCGTATATCGGAGTGGCGATTTGCTAAGTTTTTTTTTTTGAGTCCCCATGGTGGTGGAGTCTGCTAAAGAAGCATTGCACACCCCCTGCTGTTTAGCTGTACTCCGGGGCTGAAAAAGTAGCTGCCATAACCCGCCCCCGCGCCGATACGATGCTGTGTCTCAACACCTCTACAGCATCGGCTGCAAAAAACAACAGCTCCCAGTTACAAGGAGTTCGTACAAGTACAAGCAACTACAAGTATATCCGAGTAACATTTTTAATGCTGTTTTCGCATATCGGAGTAACATTTCTTAGAGGAGTTTTCGTATATTATAGAAATTCTCCTTGAGTGAAATTCTGATAGCATTTTCTTCTGACACCGTGTCAAGCTGTTTCATATAATATTTGGTATTGATCTGTCTTCATCAGTTGCAAATATAAAATCCTTTTTCTTTTAATCCACAGATAAAATTTGTGATTTGTCAGTTTTTTTTTTCCTCTTTGTAAAGATTTACTAATGTACATGCTCCTGACATCTATGTTTGTCCTGGTTTCTCCCTCTCATATGCCAGCGTACATATTTTGTTCACATACCCGTACACCAAGGGAGAATAAGGAAGTAAAGGCAATTTGAAAATTACAGGGTAACCACAACGGATAGAAATTGGCGCAGTACAATACGTTCGCAATGGCTGATGGGTAGTTCGAATACGCGCATCGCAGCGCTGTGCTCTTTGCCTAAGTTAAGCAAAGGTCAAATAAGCATTGACGCTCCGCTGCAGGATTGCACCTTTTTTTTTTTAAACAACACGCATGGAGTGAGATTTCTTTAGGCGGAAGTGAAATCTGTTGAAGTTCATCGTAGGATGTAGGCTGGGCACGGAAGTGAAAACAACATGACAGTGAAACGTTTATGATTGGATGTAAAAGGTTAAAGCGGGAAGAACGAATCTCGATTTCGCCTGGGCATCATAATGAACGTCCCCCATGTAGCAGTCGCAACGGTGCAGGCGATACAACATCTACGGGGTTTTGACTTCGTCCTCATCTCTTACAGCCATGATCTGACGCCGTGAGATTACCACATCCACCTCTTACAGCTCTGATCTGACGCCGTGAGATTACCACATCCACCTCTTACAGCCATGATCTGACGCCGTGAGATTATCACATCCACCATTTACAGCCCTGATCTGATGCCGTGAGATTACCACATCCACCTCTTACAGCCCTGATCTGATGCCGTGAGATTACCACATCCACCTCTTACAGTCCGGATCTGACGCCTTGCAGCTACCACCATATTCAATCCTGTTCAAGAGGCTTTACGTGGCTGCAGGCCCGGATCTGGGAGTGGATAAAAGTGAACTTCTTCCAAGGAACTAAAGAAGCTGGTGGAACGATACAAGAAATACATGACTCCGGAGGAGGAGTATGTTGGGAAGTGATATAGCCACTGCTCATTTATTCACAGTTACGTGAGTTAAAGAGTATGTTGCAAAAACAAATTTATGCTTTGCAGCGGACCTTTTTTTCTCCAGACATGCAAAATAGACTTCAAAACACTGAAGGGTATGATGCTGGGGTATAGATAATAGCAAAACTTCTGTCTAGATCGTTAGAAGATTCCCCCCCCCCCCAGCCCCTCACACCGCGTTTCCCTGTCTTCCTGAGGAGAGTTTACCCCCACACTTTACACCTTCCTAACATAACTGCTGGGAAAATAGAGGTGTGGGGGGGGGGGTCTCTAGATTGTTTCTTCTAGTAGGTGTGTATAGCTTACCACTGTTAATGCTATGTGGGGCCCCCGTCGGGCTTCTGTATACTAGATTTCAGTTCACTGTTCTTGAGTGTCAGCCAGTGATTTCGATCTTTGAGGAAAACCGCTGGACATGTACTCCGGATGACTGGTAACTCATTATCCAAATAGCGCTGAAATGGACACCTCAAGGAAACAGGAGTAAGGGTAGACCAAAAGAGTCACGGAGAAGAACAGAGAGGATGTTGAGTAATAGAGGATTCACCCGGACAAGAACGGGAGGGTTAAAGAAAAAAAAAAGACGAAGGACAGGCCTCTGAGGATAACCTTTGAGGAAGCCCCATGTGCTAAAGGATCAGAGAGAGAGAGACAGAGAGAGAGAGACAGAGAGAGAGACAGAGAGAGAGAGACAGAGAGAGAGAGAGACAGAGAGAGAGACAGAGAGAGACAGAGAGAGAGACAGAGAGTTCTTGACTGTCTAGTCCTCTGAGCTTTAGTACTTTTAATAAGAAAATCTTGAGCACAAGGTCATGGAGCGCTCCCATCCCCACCCCAAACCCCCACCTCATATAATTTTCTCTCTATTAAAAAAGAAGGGAAGAATAGGACTGCTGGGACCCCCTCAACAGCCTGGACCCCAAAGGATACAACCTGGAACCCCCCCCCCCCCCCCCAAAAAAAAAAAAAAACTCGTCGAGTCGCCTGTTTCACCAGACCTACACACTCCTATACACACACGTGTCGCCTTATGGTCTACGGCCGTGCTTTTATATAACAACCTAGCGGATGTCACACAGTTGTCCGATCGAGGCTCTATCTCTCTCCCTGCCTGTCCTAATTTGTGATTTTACAACCCATGCCACAAAGCCTGTGTAACTTAAACTGGACCTTAGTTCAATTTTTGGAGTGACGCACGCCAGGTTGCGACTTAATAGACAGTACAGCGTAGGCTAGAGAAACCACCTGGCATCCTTTCACCTGACCAACAGCTTAATGTGTTGGCCCCAGGTTCATTGTTGTGCATTCTCTGGATGATACTTGTAAGATTTCAGTGCCACATCGATAGAAAGGGCAGCACTTGATCGAAGGATGTAAAGAGATGTCGCATCAAATGTTTGCTGTTTTTGCCTGACGCGGATTTACAATGCTTATGGGCTCTTAAAGGTATGCAAGCGTTGTTTAAAGTTTTATAAGTGTAGTTTTTTTATATTAAAAAATATAGTTAACTCTTTAACCCCCAAAACAACACTGGCAGGGTTGGTACATCTAGCATGTCTGTCTATGTAGAAGTTTCATCCTTGTTTCTTTTAATGCTCAGAGCAATATTTAGGTTAGGTGTAAATAGAATGAAAATTAGCACATGTCTAAACCAAACTTATATTTCTAAATTATAGCGTAGCTTCCTTCCATTTTCTTTCTAATCGTACAAAAACTCTTCATCAAAATTTTTATACTGGTAGAGCATGGAAATCAATTCGGCAGCGAATGAGTTAAGCTCCCCAAATATAATCAAACATGTTCAGTCCGAACTGGTGCTTATTATAAGCTGAAGTTTACCACAAAAAAAAATCATGTTTTCCTAATGATTTAAAGGTTTACTAGTACAGTAAGTGTGTGGGGGTGGGGGTGGGGGTAGTGTTTGTATATAAAAGGTAGAAACGAAGAGGGATGGATGGATTGATTGATTGATTGATTGATCTTTATTTCAAAAGGGTTAAGAATTGGGCACGCAGGCCCGTCCGACGTTCTACCCTTCATCATAACATCTTTCACTCTATTCCAGACATTCTACAAACATGCTGTTCATGTAACAAACATAGTTAACATTGAAGCTGAGAGACATAAAATAAAATATAACATTTACGTTTCGCTCTTATCCATTCACTCAGTACAGAAGTAACTACATACATTATAAATGACTATCTACTAAACAAAAATTTCGGGAATATTCAGAATAAACAATTAACTGTGTTCGGTATCTGTAAAGGCAGTCTAAGATAACTTTTAAGTTTTATGATTCATTGAGGCATGTAGTCGATATCAAAGATATTGGGAAAGTTTATAGTTGTAGGAAGGAGTATAATTTATATTTTTTTATACAGGATGGGAGGGTATTCCAAAGATGAGCAGCAGAATAACTAAACTTTTCTTTTAAAGATCAAGTCTAGGTTTTGGAAGACATATGTTGTTCAAGCGTTGGCTGCACTTTGGGCTAAATTTAAACAGGTTCCATAGATAAGGCGGAGCATGCCGTGAAAGAATTTTATGTACTAAACTTGGCTTTGTTGAAGAGGAACCTGTTCTTAAGAGGCAGTATTTTGGGAGAGAGAGAGAGAGAGAGAGAGAGAGAGAGAGAAAGGAAGAGTAGGAGGAGGAAGGAGAAAAATGTATAAAATATTTCAGAAAAAACCAATTGTTCATGGACATCAAAATGTAGTTTCTTATAAGTATATAATGGTATCGTGAACATCTAAGATGACAAAGAAGGAATGTTTTATAACAAAAGGAAATTAAGAAAGAAATGTAGCTAAATCTGTCAGATATGGGCGGTCAGCAATCACTGGACACACATACAGTAATGAGAATGTGAAGTGCTTGAAAACATAACAACCGGAAAGTCACATGAGAAGAGAGGCAGGGAAAGGCCAAGGGAGAAAGAACGTTCAAAATGCGATGTTCCTCGTTACATGTAGCTGCAGTAGGCGGACAGCTATTGATATGGCATCTTCTTATTTTCAGTTTTCATGTGTGAAAATTGCGGTGAGGAGTAAAAGGCCATATATTTTTTACTGCCTAGTTTTAGGAAACGAAGCATAATATATCTTTCATTTGTATTGATGAGATATTGGTCGTATATCACCTTAGCTAAGTTCCTGTACCATATTGTTTTCATATAGGAGACAAAGAGGTCCGTTTTGATTAAGATAAGATGAAGTAGAAGCGACTTCTTTGATTCTGTTGTTGTAAAAACCAATGCTATTCCTTATCATTGTTAGCTTTCTACCAGAAAAGTAGCGAAGATGCTGCTCCATCTAGCAGCCAGTGGCCCGTGACCACTAGCGTCAGTGCTGGAAAAGCACGCCCGACCAAGATCTTGGTCCACCTCTCCGTTGGTGCTCGCAGTAGCTGGTCCCAGACTGGCTATCGTGGCAGGGATCACTCACTATCTGTGGCGGCGGAGTCTGGTACTAAGAAGCTTTGAACGTCCTCTGACATGTTAGCCTTACCTGCGTCTAAGCTCGCTCCCTTTTCGATACGGTGCAAATGTTTTAGTTTCTTCACCACTTCGTGAGCAAAGTAGGGGACTCGCAGTTTCAGGAAAAGACGAGCAGAAAGCAACATAAAATATGTGCTGCTGAAAGTCTTCATGTCGCTGGACAGATATACTGACCTGTATTTTCCTGAACTAAATCCCTTCTAGTGGAACAATATCCTTGTTTCTTTTCTTGTTCAGTATAGTACCAGATAAATCTGGAAAGGCAAGCGCAGGCAGGCGTGACTACATCACACTTTCAAGTGCCGAAGGTCATGGAAAATACGGGCCTAACACCTTATCCCCAATGTGTCTTAATGGCATGGAATCTGGGATTTTACCTTCATTTTACCTGTAGTACTGTAGAGAAGTGCTCAGAACTGATCTTTTATAAGTAATAGCTTACACATTGTAGGTTAGTGCTGCGGCAATGATACCAACAGGGACGGAGAGCCGATGAGGAAGACCTAAAAGAAACGAGAAAGACAAGGTTTGAGGTATCCCTACTTGCTCAGGATAGGATTGGCTTGGGAACCTTTGTTTATGCCTTATTGCTCCATTGACAGAGTACAGAGAACTAATGGAAATTAGTGCTAAAATATCTTATCTCATCTAATATCTTATATCCTTCCCGTGCCGTTAAACGTCACATAGGGCTCGCAAAGTAGTTCGCCAATTTTTCCTGTCATCGGCGAGTCTTTCAACCTCATCAAAGGATGTTATGCCTGACAATTTGGTCTCTAACCGAGAGCGCTATATTTTAGCTCAACCGAGCAGTGTCTTAAATGCAGCGTTTCTTTTCAGTCAGTCAGTCATTTGCATGATGTCCTTGCCGAACTTTGCCTCCCTAACAGCTCTCTTGTGGGCCTCTCGCTTGTAAGCAAGATGGCCTGCTGCTGATGCGTCCATTTGCAGATAATCAACGATGTATTGCAGCCATCTTCGCCTTGGTCGTCCTCTCTTTCTTTTTCCCATTATGTACTTTTCCAAGACTGTCTTTTCTAAATTCTCATGACGTTAAATGTGTCCAAAATATTTAAGTTTTCTCTGTTTAATCCTCTTTACTAGGCAACTCTCTTCAATGTTACGTTCTTGTAGTATGGATATATTGTTTTTTTTGTGTCCATGATATTTGAAGAATTCTTCTGTAGCATTTGTATTCAAAGACATTGATGTGTTTCTCAGCTGTTTTGTTAAGTGTCCAGGTCTCACAGGCGTATGTTGCGATTGGGAAAGATGCATGCCCTTAAAAAAATTATTGTTTGTAGTTCTGTCTCTTCCTCTCCACAGCTTTTAAAGTTTTTTTTTCCTTAAAGAGCCTTAAATGTCCTCCTTTTAATATCCCTCATTGTATCTCCATTATTAATTTGTAATGATCTAAGATATTCAAAACTCTCCACCTCTTCCAATTTTTCCTAATTAATGTATATTTCAGCTTTTCTTTTATATGGACATAATTTCGTTTACAGAGGAAAAAAAAGAATTTTGCCATGTTATTTACTTGTAATATTGTAGGAATTTTGGGAAGACTTTTTTTTTCTCATAACTTGTACTTTGCAGATTTACGGTGCGTGAAATACCTCTAAGTTTATGAATTTACGTATCTCTTCTATAATTTTTAATTGGTTCGAGATTCATTTTTATCAATGAAACATTGTACCCAACACTGCACATGATCAGCCTTCCTTACGCCCTCTTATGTCTCCATTTTGCTAGCCCACAAGTGCTACTTCTATAACCACGGCGGCTAACATTCGGTAGTTAACATACATGTTCTGGGAAAAATGCTGTGCCATAGCTAACAGCAGCACTTGTGCGAAGTTTTGTGCTCTGCCGTGCGCTCAAAAGCTTAGCAATAGAGCTTGTCATATTTTGGGTATTCACAGAACATATTCCTCTGCGACCCCCCACTTTAAAAAAAAATAGCTCCGCGACCCCCCCCCCCCCAACATTAAAAAAATAGTTAATTAAAGAGTTAATACAAATGATGAATTTTTTTTTCTTTTAAATTTTTCTCGGAGTTTACTTAATAAAGTCACAGATCAGAAGCTAAAAGAATTCACGTATTTTATTTTGGTTCCTGTGTGCATTTTATGAGGGTATTTTCTAGACTTATTAAGAGTGTGTTACAGATACAAGGAAAACGATGGCCACATTGATATCTTAAAAGAGATCACTGGTTCGTGTCCCATTTAACCCTGGGGCGACCTTAAAGACGTTTTCTCTTCTATCAAGACGGGATGTCGTATTTGATAGTTTGTTTGGGAAATCTGTCTGTTGTTCTTCTTTCGTGAACTCTTATTTTGCCGGCTTTCTGATAAGTCTGGGTGTAGGTGAAGCCAAGGTCAATAGTGACAGTCTGGATGTGTTGCTAGCACAGGCATCAGTGGCTTCTTTATCTCGTCACTTTAGGCCATCATTATTTGTTGAAGAGGCAAAAGGGGGAGAAACCGATAGACAGACACAGAAAGAGAGATTGAGTGAACGTGCTTCTGGTATATTTGAAAGGAGAAAGTATCTGAAGGGGCCACGTTTAGTTTGTCCAGACGCAGCGAGGAGAACCAGCATAAGCAGCCGAAACGCTTGTGGGGTGGGAAGAGGAAGGGGAGCGGGCGTGCTTTCTCTGATGATCAAGGGCAGTGGTTCCCAACCTTTTAACATTCAAAGACCACTTTTCCAGCTACAAAAAAGTTGCGGACCACCGTCTTATATGTAATGACACGAACCTGTAAATGTTTTTAACTCCTTTAGTATCGCATCGATAACACAGATGTAGACCATCTAACATTGCTCCCAGAAAGTACCCGGAAGCCCGAAGAAGTTGGGGAAACTCCATAGTTATCAGGGCCAGGACACCAGAGTGGGACCCTCGTAGGACCCGGGCCAAGACCCTTGTAGCCTGTGTGTAATTCTTGTTCGTGTTACTTATGCCCTACTAAAGTACATACAAATCTATGTGCTGTCCGTGTCGATGTGCTCTGCTAGAAGTCAGTCTCCTGGACAGAACTGACTTGCGTAAGTCTCTCTCTCTCTCTCTCACACTTTTCTCTCTTCTCTCTCTCTCTCTCTTTACCTCTCGTGTAGTCCATTCTCTTATATTTGTGAATGTAACAGTTTAATTTTGCACTCTTTTTGATGTGTCTTTATTTCCTCATCTAGTTTATATACGTGTATTAAAATCGAGTGTGTGGAAAGAAATAAAAACGGAGTGAAGAAGGGAAGACGGGCCTGCGTACCCAATTCTTCACCCTTTGAAAATAAAGTTCATTCATTCGTTCATTCTCTCTCTCTCTCTTTCTCTCTCTCGTCTCTTCAGTGTCCAAGACACAGTTGACTGCGGGTAGCAAGAGATTTCCACTTCTGTCGGTCCTTCCTGTTTTCTATATCAGTCTTTTGTTTACAACCATTCACTCTCTGTTGTATGTCTGCGTCTCTTTGGGTCGTCCCTTATGTCAGTCCTTTGTTTACAAGCATTCTCTCTTTGTTGTGTGTCTGCGTCTCTTTGGGTTGTCCCTTATGTCATTTCTTTGTTTACAAGCATTCTCTCTGTTGTATGTCTACGTCTCTTTGGGTTGTCCCTTATGTCAGTCCTTTGTTTACAAGCATTCTCTCTTTGTTGTGTGTCTGCGTCTTTTTGGGTTGTCCCTTATGTCATTTCTTTGTTTACAAGCATTCACTCTCTGTTGTATGTCTGCGTCTCTTTGGGTCGTCCCTGATGTCAGTCCTTTGTTTACAACCATTCTCTCTTTGTTGTATGTCTGCGTCTCTTTGGGTCGTCCCTATTGGAGTCCGCATCAATGCTGTTCCTGGTAGTTATTCGAGTGCCATTCTTATAACGTGGCCAGTCCATTGCCACATTCTCCTTTCAATCACTGTCGACAGTGGTGTCATGTCGTCTCTCTTAACAAGAGGACATTACTTGTGGTATTTGACCACAACACTCCTTTGATCTTTAGTCAAGTAATTAATTGATCTTTAGTCAAGTAATTAATTGATCTTTAGTCAAGTAATTAAAGAAAACAACGGTATCATTTCCTGCATCCATTAGATTCCATCCATGTATTTTAAGACCTTCATTTACTGCAGTCTGCGTAGTACATTGAACAGAAATCAAGTTCCCCAAAAACCAACCAATAACAATTTCAGAACCTGTGGATGTTAACCGCTTAAATAAAAGAAAAGACTTTGCGTTGTGAAAGTATGCTTTTATGCATTTAAACGAACCTGCAGCATGCCATTATCTAAGTCAAGTCTTAATAGAAAGTCGTGTCACGTGTACCTTTGTGTTGTTTGCTTAGCTTTCGAACGGCCAACTCCGAACTTATGGCGTGTTTTCATACCGTGTTACGTACGTTACCGACGGTGATTGTTATTGCATGTCGTCTCGGAGTGGAACTCTCACCCGTGCTCAATGAATATAGTCGGCAAATTTTACGGGGGGGGGGGGGAGAGGGGATAATATCAGGCCCTGGTTCTTTGATCTCCTTGCGTGGTTATGACCCAGGCAGTGAAGAACCAACGAACACTATTTTCGAAGGGTTAAGAAATTGGGCACGTAGGCTCTTCGTCTAACATTCATACAGCTTCCACTCATTCAGCTTTTGTTAATGAGCATAATAAACATGAAGAAGCAAATCAAACTAGTACACAAATAAATAATGAACTGTCTCTTATCCATACACTCGCTGTTGGCGAGATCTTCAGCTGCCGTGCGTGGAGCGGTGCTCTTCCCGGCCAATGAAGAAATTTGCAAATGAGGTTGCCGCGCAGCATCACTGCGGAAGGGGTGGTTGAAAGAATAAAGCGAAGCAAACAGTCAAATCACGGCACCTCTGGTCTGGAGGTCGGCCACGTCCTGAGTGCAGTCATATCGTGTGAAATGCATGAACCGGTTTGTCCCAGAGGTTAAGTCACTGCTGGCTTGACTTTTCAAATGCCGCGCGTGGAGTGAAGCTCCTCCCGGTTAAGGAAGTAAATGCGGAAATAAAGGTTGCTGTGCGGCGCCGATGGGAAAAGGTGGTGGAAAGTGAAGTTTAACCTGGTATGTCCAGTAGTATCGGTACGAGAGCTATACCACGGCACCTCTGCTCTAGAGGCCGCCTACGTCCGAAATACACCTACACTGGTGAAATATGCCTAAACCGGCACACACCAGGGGTGGAACTCGATGGCTAGACATGTCATGCCACCTCCGCTCTAGAGGTCGGTAACGCCTGATAAACACCCATACTGGTGAATTTTGCCTAAACCGGCTCATACCAGGGGTGAATCTTGAAGGCTATGAATGTCACAGTACCTCTGCCCTAGAGGTCGGTCCCGTCCCAAACATGCCCATACTGGGAAATGCCTAAACCGGCTCAACCCAGGGGTAGAAGTCACTAGTGGCGAGGATTCGTCCTCCTGGACAAAAGCTCCATCCTGGTCACAACTAGGAAGGGTAGCGGCCACGACCGCAAAATGCTGAAGTCGGAGACACTGGACCAGGGAAGTCTAGATAGGCAACCACCTCTCACCCGGCGGGGATGTCTGCGTATCCTAATCACGCTGAGGTTTTCCGGTGAGAAAGTCCAACCCTGGACTGGATGGGCAACCACCTCTCACCCGGCGGTGATACACGGGTATCTCATAACACGTCGAGGTTTTCCGGTGAGAAAGTCCAACTCTGTCCTGGGTGGGCTAACGCCTCTCACCCAGCGGGGATGCACTGATATTCCAAACACGTCGAGGTCTTCCGGTGAGAAAGTCCAACCCTAGACCAAACTGGTGCAATGAAAACCACGGTGTCACGCAATCCCGCTTCCGAGACCCACCAAGAATACAGGCTAAAGCACTGTGATACTCTGAACCCCTTGTGGTCCTTCGTGGAACTCATGTGGTCTATTTTGGAACACACAGGGGACCACCGGACCAAACGAGGACCACATGTGTGAATTCAGTAGGTTCACAGTGCGGTTTTTGGTGGTAGAAGTGAACGAAGAAGAAGAAGATCCATACACTCTGCACTCTGATTTATACAGCTGCCTCGTGAAATAAAATTACGTACATTCTCACATTCAGTCTAAACTAACAAATTTATATAAAAGCAGTGTAAAAAAATCTAACAATCAAGCCGCACCTTACAGCAGTTTAAACCCTGACAGTTTATGATTGCTTCCGTTTAAAGCAGCGTTAACCATTCCTATTCGGTGATCATAGTCGAAGGGAAAAAAAGTTTAGGAAACTGAATACAATCATAGAAAAAACCCTATCGCAATGCTTCCCAGAAGTCCAGTTCGTAGATATATACCTATACTTTTCATATCGTAAGTACATACAAGAGGTCTGCCCATAGACTTTGTCTAAACATCCTCAGATCCCAAGGGATTATTTCCGTTGAGAAGCGATTCTCAAACTTTTTTTTAGGTCGCGGACCTATAATGCTAGTGTCATTCATGGTGTTCCTCTCCACTCAAGCCCCCACTAACCCCCACCGCCCCACACACCTCTCTCCCCCGCCCCACACAGACCCTCGCCCCTTCCAGTTTCACCCATACACACACAGACTTGATACTAATTAAACATACGAGAGGCGCTCAGAAAGTAATGCACCACATCGTTTTTCTCAGGAGCTGTTTATTCAAAAAGCATGAAATTTATACACAATATACATGGATATGTCATGTAAACATCGGTATTATTCAACGTAATTCCTGTCAACTTGTACGGCTTTACGCCAGCGCGAAACAACTGCATGTGTTCCTAGCCAGTATCAGGTTTTCTCTTGATTATGTAGCCATTTCCTCGCTGCATGAATCACTCCTTCATCATCTTCAAATCTTACCCCTCGGAGTGCATCTTTAAGTAGACCAAACAGATGGAAATCAGAGGGTGCAAAATCGGGACTATAGAGTGGATGGTGTAGTACAGTCCAACCCAGTATGGTGATTGCTTCCCGTGGTACCAGACTTGTGTGAAGCCGCGCATTGTCGTGAAGGAGAAGCAGGTCTGCTGGATTCTTGTGCGGCTGAACTCTGCGAAAACGTTGACTGAGTTTTTTCAATGTCTTAATATAAGGTTGCGAACTGATTGTCTCTCCTCTGGGCATAACATCCACAAGAATCACACCTTCGATGTCCCAAAAGACAGTGATCATGACCTTTCTAGCTGAAGGAGTTGTCTTGAATTTCTTTCTTTGTGGTGATTGCGGATGATGCCACTCCATTGACTGTTTTTTGTCTCAGGTTCAAAATGATGTGCCAAGGTTTCGTCACCTGTTATGATCTTAGCCAAAAAGTTATCTCCCTCAGCACTGAATTCTCCAACAGTTCAGAAGAAATTGCTTTCCTTTGCAATCGATGGTCATTTGTGAGACTTCGAGGAACCCATCTTGCCCAAACCGTTGAAAATCCGAGAGCTTTTATAACTGCATTTGCACTACCATCGCTGACTGACAGCTTTAAGGCCAATTGTTGCTTATCAGTAAGATTACTGCCCACAGCGCATTTCAAAATTTATGCCTTAGTGGTTGTGGCAGGACGTCCACAGCGCGGCCGATCATTCAGCTCCTTGTCTTCACTTATTGATTCTTTGATTCTCTGAACTCAGCGACCGACTGTACTCCTGTCGACTGCAAAACTTCCATACACTTCACATAAACGCCTGTGAATGTTCACGACAGTTTCCTTCTCTTCAGCGAGAAATTCTGTCACAATTCGCTGCTTATACCGCAAGTTGCTAACACGCTCCATTTCAACGGTTAGGGCAGCCATATTCTTTGGCCGGATGCAGTACAATTTGGTTCACACAATCGGCACATGCGATATTTAAAGTGTGCTAAATATCACGCTTCTATCCTCATCATTAGCTGAAAAAAAAAAAAACGATGTAGTGCATTACTTTCTGAACGCCCCTCGTATTTCTACCATTCTACCAAATATGGACTTAATCTGCCCGGACCTTCAACAGTCGGCGGAACCCCATGTATCTGAGGACCGGACTTCTAGGAAGCATTGCGATAGGGTTTTCTCTACCATCGTATTCAGCGTTTCCCCCTTCGGCTGTGATCACCGAATAAGGGACTGGGAATAGTTAAAGCTGCCGTGAACGGAAGGAAGCACGCCCTTGCCTCGATGTAGATAACACATCTATTCAAGCTGAGAGTTGTCACGTGTTATATATAATACACTCTTCTCTTACGGTACGGAAATAAAAACATTAAACAATAAAGGGAGAACGATAATAAACTTAGTTCCTTGAAAAGAGAATGTACAAGAGAATTTGCTATATCAGGGATAGAAACAAAAACAAAGTAGTAACAGCAGTAATCGTGCTAGCCGGCAATTACTGGTAAATTACCGATTTTAAAACCCAGAAAAACCGAAAGTTTTGAAAGTCGTTGGTTACTGTAACCGGTTTATATTACAAAACAGTAAAAAAAAAGCCACCAGCGAAATCGGTTGGAGGGCTACTCACACCTTTACACCCATGATGCCCAATTTGCATGGACGAGAATCAGCCAGTTTTGACTTGGGATCAGCATGTAAATAGTAAATCTCGTAGCAAATACGTAAGATAAATACCACCTGAAAATTAATTCCCGTTGGTGTTTGTATGTAAAGTGTGCTTAATTTTACATATAGAAAAAAGATTAAGGTACTGAATGTTGTATTGAGAAAACCGACATTTCTGAAAGTGATACATGCAAAGTGAAAGACCGTACGAGTGTACGTGTTTCCAAAAACTCCTAACGCCGTCACTGAGAAATATGTGTTAAAAAAACTGAAGAAAGACACAAGTAAACAGATCTTTAAAGTCTTTGACCGCGGCGCAAGAAGCGCAGTCAGTCAGTCAGTCAGTCATTTGCATGTCCCTTGTGGAACTTTGCCTCCCTAACAGCTCTCCTGTAGGCCTCTCGAGAAGCACAAAAGTAAGACGAAAACTGCACTTTGAGCAACAAGCTGAAAGAAGTAAAAAAAAAAAAAAACCAAAAACCCAGCAAGCATACACTGTGATTGGGTTATTCTGTCAGTCAGATTTCTAATTAAGATCAATAATGTGTTGTTTATGGTTTAACCTATACGCTCTGTGTATGTACGCAAGCACATTGCCTACAGGTTGCTTGTCTTAACAGGCCCATGTCTGCACGTTGTTAGTAAAGCTTTAACAATTTTGTCAATGTTCTTAGGATCTGTCTGTCTGTCTGTCCGCCTGTCGGTCTGTCTACTTCTCCACCCTTTGACAATAAATTCGTTTTATCTGTCAGTCTAAATTTGTCTGTCTGAATCTGTCAATCTGTCTAAACAAGCGTACAGATAGGTAGACTTATGGACAGCTGAATGGGGAGGCAAATCGATGAACATGGATAGTGATACAACAAACTTTCATTTTTTTTAAAAACACCCTTGGGGAAATAAAACTTCGTTCTGACTATCGCCATGTCTCTCTGTCTGTCTGTTCCTCTATCCATCTGTTGGTCTGCAGTCTAAAATACCTACCTACCTGCTTGCCTACCTACCTACCTACCTACATCCATCCATCCATCCATCCATCCATCCATCCATCCATCCATCCATCCATCCATCCATCCATCCATCCATCCATCCATCCATCCATCCATCCATCCATCTATTTAACTACTTATCTGCCTGCCTACCTGCCTGCCCACTTTTTGTATTGTATGTAGGAGCATGCACTGTTTTCTTTATTTGTGTGTACACTGTACATATGCTATTTGTGAATGTGTTTGTGTCTAAGCACTTTATACAACGTGTGCTTGATCTACACGCAGGATTCGGGACATCGTGTACGCAGGGCTGACTGAGGCAACACATTCGCAGGTTTTAGAAAGAGAAGATTACAACTGTCAAATAATGACCTCGTTTGACCTGACATTCGTGGGCAGGTGACAGGCTTAGATGACTTGTTCTGTTCTGATTAGATGGTGTAGTCTTTCTTTCTTTCTTTCTTTCTTTCTTTCTTTCTTTTAATGACAGCTTCGACTTCTGTACACGAACCTTTTCTTCCTCCACACTGTTCTGAGTCAAGGGTGTCCAGTTTCGAAGGACCCAAGGATCCACGAATCGAATTGGGGCCCTAAACAAATCAAACAATTTTTGTCGAATTACATCTCTCTCTCTCTCTCTCTCTCTCTCTCTCTCTCTCTCTCTCTCTCTCTCTCTCTCTCTACCTTTAGGTATCCAAGGCGCATGAGGGTTCCGCAAGGATCTTGCACAAACGCATCTCTCTCACATCCCGCTCTCCCTTCTTGCCCAAGTGGGTCCACTATTGAATTATATAATATACTTCTGGGAATATTAAAATATCGACCAAACAGTCAGTTGGAGCTGTCATGCCTTCTTTCTTTCGCAGCATAAAATCAAAACTGGTCGCTTCTGATCTCAATCATTTGCGTGTCCTTGCGGAATTTTGCCTCCCTAACAGCTCTCCTGTAGGCCTCTCGGTTATGAGCAAGATGGCCTGCCGCTGATGCATCCATTCACAGATCATCAACGGTGTCTTGCAGCCATCTTCGCCTTAGTCTTCCTCTCTTTCTTTTTCCCATTATGTATCCTTCCAAGACTGTCTTCTCTAAATTCTCATGACGTTTAATATGTCCAAAATAAGTTCTCTATTTAATCTTCTTTACTAGCCAACCTTCTTCAATATTAAGTTCTTGTAGTATGGATTTTTTTATGTACATGATATTTGAAGGACTCTTCTATAGCATTTACATATAAATACATTTATTTTAATATTTTTTTTATTTTAATATTTTATAAGTTTAATATTTTACAGTAAATTATATTTTCTCAACAGCCTGGCGTGCCGAGAAAGAAAGTCCTAGGGGCCGCGAAAGAAAGTCCTAGGGGGCCGCGAAGAAAGTCCTACTGGCCACCAGTTACAGTCCTCCTCCAAGGGGAACTAATCGTTAGTGGATTGAGCATTCAGACTAAGAAGCGCTTCCCTCATTTCCTAATCAATGCTTTGCTGGCCCCCCCCCCCTCACCCCATTTAAGAATAGTAGAATGTTAGAGGAAACAAAGCTATGGAGAGCTTTGTCGGGCCCTTGGGTCAGTTACTATTGGGGCCTTCTATCCAGACAGGGGAATTAACTCTCTTATACATATTTAATAAGAAAAGAGCTGGGAAAAAAACAGGGCCGTCGGAGCCCCCCCCCCCCTCAACAGCTCGGGCCCTAGAACTTACAACCCTGGGTCCCCCTTCCCTCTCTCTCCTGCTTGTATTCCCTCCATTCCCAGTTGGGCTTGAGAGAAAGTGAACTGACAAAGGTTCACACATTTAACAAAGCCAAAAAAAAAAATATGTAATAAAATATCTCCAAATCTAAAAATCCTTTTGCATGTAAGCATTTTACATACATTACTCAAAGTCAGCTGACATACATGATTTGTAGTAAATTCAGGGGAATTTGAACATAGTATTTATATATCTTCTTTGAGGAGCGGGGAGGGAGGGGGGATCACTCGTTCATGTATCATTAAAGCAACGGGAATTATATTTCAGTTGAACCTTAATTTCAAACAGAATACAGATTCATCACCAAATAAATTGCCAAAAATATACATATATAAAACGGGGTTTTCTCTCTCTCTCTCTCTCTCTCTCTCTCTCTCTCTCTCTCTCCCCACCCCCACCCCCTCAAATATAAATGAAGTGCTAGGAATCCTACAATTTTGTTATATTGTTGTGTTCAGGATATTTATCTGTTATTTGTTTCAACAGTAACCAGATTGTACTTTTTTCTTTTTAACACTTTACTCTCATGTACAGTCCTCGTTGTTTACAACTTGCTGGAAATTACTTTTAAAACAGAGGTGATAAGGATGACCGACTATGATTTTTATTGTTTAGTAGCAAAGTCAAGTGTTTCTCGTCTCGTCACGCGACGAAAAACGATTAACATCCTTTGGTTTTCCCAATGAATTAACTTCAGCTTACCGGAATGGTTGTTTTATTATAAATGCGAATTATTTCGACTTTTGAGATAGATGGCAAGCTTTGAGATGGTTAGAGGGCAAGTTTTGAGGTAGCTAGCAGGACTCGTTTTAAGATAGTTAGAGGACAAGTTTTGAGATAGTTTGGGACACGTTTTAAGATAGTCGGAGAGTAAGTTTTGAGATAGTTAGAGGGCAAATTTTTAGATAGCAGGGAACACGTTTTGAGATAGAGGACAAGTTCTGAGGCCGTTAACAGGAAAGTTCAGGTAAGTTTATTGTCTTTGTTTTTTAGATAATGCAAGTTTATTTAATTAAATTTAATTAATTAATTAATTAGTCTGTTTGCGCAACAGTAAATTATATTTTGCAGAACAGTAAGTTATATAAACAACTAATCTAAACGGTATAGTACAGTGGTCTGCGAAACGTCCACCAATCAGCTCCCAAACCGATACAGTTCTGTGTCTCAACATCCCCACTGCACCGGCTGTATAAGACACTCGCTCGCACTTACAGGGATATTGAAGAACGATTCCTCCCCATCCGTCATACTTATACATTATCTAATGGGTGTGAATATTCACAATGTCATCATCATCATCATCATCTTCATCATCTTCATCGCCTTCCACTCCCTTGAGAACATAGGCCACGGTTAAAGCCTCTCCAGTCATCCCTGTTCTTGGAATTATTCTCTGCTTCCTTCCACGTGTATCCCTTGTCTCTGAGCACTGTCATAATTTCTCTTAAGTCTTCCTGGTTTTCTATTTCCTTGAGGATTCCAAGTCAGTGCTTGTCTTTCTACGCTGGCGTCGGGTTTTCCCAGAGTGTGGCCAGTCTACCTCTATTTCTTAGACATGATTTGTAGGTTCATAGGTTCTTGTCCTGCCCTTTCCCAGACCTCCTCGTTCCTGATCTTGTCCTGCCATTTAATGCTTAAAATCCTCTTCAAGCAGTAGTTCATGAATGTTTATCCCCTGTTGTATTGATTCACAATATATTTAATTTAAATATTTAAAATTTCATATTTTCCTCATGTAACTTGCAGACGTCATTATCAATAATTCAGTTTGTTGGAATTCACAATTTCATTGTCCACTTTCACGTGTTATATGTGATTCATTTAGATCAGGGTTTCTCAAAGTGTCCGCGGATCTCCGCGGGTTATCCCTTGAATGGCATGCATATGCTTTATTATCACTGGGATTCCTTATTCCGATGCTGTTAAAGCTCAGTTACTAAGACAATGGCACTATTTAAAACACGTGTGACGACCAGCATAAGGAGAGTCGCCCGTTCTGGAGCCTCCCCGCTGGGCCTGGCTTCCTTTCCTTATCTTCTGCAAGGGGCGGCGGGAATGAAGCTTCACATTTGATTATACAGCAGTGTACAACTGGCTTACGAGCGCCTAATGTCAAAGCAGTGAACCTCAGTCTTGTCTGTTCATTTGAATTTGCGAATCGATAGAGAATGAGTGGATGATCTTTATTGGTAAAGAACTGGGCAGCAGACCCGTCTTACATTCTGCCCTTCGTCACTCCATCTTTCATTCTTCCCACACACTCATTTTAATACAAGTATACAAATTATATTTTTAAAAAAACGTATCAAAATAGTGCAAGCTTAAACTATTACATTCACAGTATAAGAGAAGAAGTACTGTAATTAATTTAACAAGATAGCGTGCGCACACACCCAGGCATATTCATAAACAGAAACACATTTTCAGTACATTTCTTCTAATATATATATTCTTTTACATTCATTAAAATAATTTCTAACAAGATCTAACGAGTTACTTTTAGATTGTTGTGTTCAGGATACTTTTATAAATTGCTTTATCTGTTATTTGTTTCAACAGTAACCAGATTGTACTTTTTTCTTTTTAACACTTTGCTCCCATGGACAGTCCTCGTTGTTTCCAAGTTGCTGGAAATTACTTATAGAACAGAGGTGATAAGAATGGCCGATTATGATTTTTATTGTTTAGTAGCAAAGTCAAGGACATGGCGAGCCATGGGTTAAGAGACTACTGGTTATTCTATGCAGACGTATAGTTACAAGCAAGTAAATAATGAAAAAGGTTTGAGTTAAAGGATGAAGTGTTACTAATGGATTATAAATGGTAGGGGAGGGTGTTCCAGAGCTGTACTGCAGAGTATGCAAGGCTTGTACAGATCAAGCCTACGTGTGTAAGAAGCTTCTTGTGTGAAATTACAAAGAGATGCCCGCCCTTGTACTTGATTTTACCGTTCGGTTGGAGTTGTATGTATAATCATAGCGTGTCCTGTAATTCTGCATTTTCTTATTACACAAAGACGGACCGTCACAGTGTATTTAACGTTTTCATGCCACCTCGTCGCCTTCTCGTTTTATTAATGCCTTGTTCTTTCCTCCTGAGGTCCGGCGTGCTAGCTTTCATTGAAAAGGGTTTCATGGCCCGAAAAAAGTTTGAGAACCGCTGATTTAGACAATTCTTAATCCAGATCTTGTGAAAATTTTCTTTTGTGTGCATTACTCTCGTTGTGTTGCCGATTTCTCAGCAAATGAAGGCCTATTTGCTGCAGTTCATTTGAACCATAAAGTTCCCAAGCCGTGGCTAACTTTGAGTAGAAAAATGTGTATCTGCAGTGTGCAACCGAATTTTGTCGCCCGGGACGCCGTTCGAGTCTTGTCCGCCTGCCAAGTTCAGCCATTCATAAGTTCCGTGCGCCACGCCAAGTACCAGGAGAGAGGGAGAGAGATGTCAGTTAGGATTGTCTTGTCATGTCCTGTCACAAACCCCCGTTGTCTCGTGACAAGCTTTGACACTTTCGAGACGAAATGTTTTTCTTTGTCAGAACGAAAGCAGAACACAATACTGGCCACGTGATTTCCAAGCGAATGTTTTGTAAGGTTTTCCCACACTAGTAGATCCTGAAAGTACACCTAGCAGTTTTTTTTTCTCTACGTAGGTGGGTGCGTGCGTACGTGAGTCCGCATGTGTGCACACTGTATTTCAGATTTCATTTTGTTGTCGTTGTTTTCTTTGTACAAAGTGTTGGAAGTCACGGTCGAAATGTAGTTTAAGTGTCACAGAAGACGATTAATAATGTACAGTATTTCTTAATGCCGGACACACGAGGATTTCTTCATAGAGTTCAGTGTTTCTTATGTCTTGTAACTGAGACACCGTTCGTTATGCAGTTGTTATCTTCATGCTGCTAGTAGTTTTATATGTACCGTGTGTGTTTCTGCTATATTGTGATTTATACCGACTTAACACAAGTAATCAGCTTCAAAGTTGCGCCCTGTCCACAAATTTAATACCACCCTCCCCCCGCCGCCCTCTCCCACGCCATCCCCTTTTCTCACCCGATTATGCATGCATGCGCGCGCGCACACATACACACACACACACACACCATAGCAGTCCGGCTAGATCAGTGATTCCCAATTTTTTTTTCGGGCTCCTTCCGCTGGCTTTTCACCCAGGGGTGATATCGCACATTTTGGGAAGCACTGAATTAAATCTTGGTAGGTCGCCTAAGATTTTGTCGTACAGTCTGCTCCAGCTGTCGGGAGTTCTGTCTGCCACAACAGGGAGGTGGAGGTGGGGGGTGAGGTTCAACCAGAAAAGGTAGTCAGAAACAGTATACAGATATACCTTTTATGAGGGAATCAGAGAACTAAAGAAAATAGAGGCCTGGAAGTGGGAAGCAAGAGAACTAAAGAAAATAGAGGCCTGGAAGTGGGGAGCAAGAGAACTAAAGAAAATAGAGGCCTGGAAGTGGGGAGCAAGAAGACTCAGAGTGGGGAGCAGTTTTTATTGGGATCAGAGTTGGGAGCATTATTTTTTGTTTGTTTGTATGGGAGTGGAGAACAGTTTTTTTTAAAATCGGAGTGGGGAGCAGTTTTGGTTGGAACTGGAGTCGTAATCAGTAGAAATGTGCCAGTTATGACAGAGTGGGAACAGAACATTACAGAGTGGGCGATAAAAAGAAATGTACCAGTTATGAAAGAGTGGAAACAGGACAGTACAGGGTGGACAACAAAGACCCACTGCACCTGTTGTTGTGTGTGTGGTACGGATGTACGGAAGAACATGGCGCCGTATTCATGTCTGCAGCTGTCATGGCGGAACTCTCACACCGACGTCCTAGACAGACCCGTAACAGTTGCATTCATAAATGTAGCATTAAAAAAAAATCACACTACACGCTACAAACATGTGTAGTGGGACTTTTCGCATACCTTGTAGAATAATAAGAAATGTTGTCGAAGATATGGCTGCACCGACTCCACAGCCAATGGCTTTCTTTCGTCTTACTTGCCAATCTGTAGGCTGCTAAGGCCATAAAAAAAGTATCTAAACTTGGTTACTTTTTGTACCTGATATATAAATCAAACATATCCTGGATGTCGAGCAAACTCAGGCCTTAATGTAGATCCTTCCTACTCTCTTAAACCGATATCTGTAGAGTTAAGGGGCCGGATTTTAATGACTGTTTACTCAAAGTCTGGATCAGTAAAGAATAACATGAAACATCGCGTGTTGAAAATCATAAATGTGGTTTTAAATGAGAAATGTTTTTTGTCGTCAAAGCGTTATTGTTTTTTTTTTTCCTTTCTGTTTGTTGAATGTATTTTTACATATTTTAATTGTCTAGTTTGTAACTTCTGTCTGTGCTGGAGTACTGTTGTAATATCTATGCTTATTGTCGAGTTGTTTCGAGTGGTCGTCAGAATATATGCTGTGTGATATCCCAATGATCTTGATCATTATCATTGTCCTGTTTGGCTCACTATGGCGTAGGAAATAATCATCTTCAATCTTCTGTACTCCCAAACGAGTATACGGCATCAGCAAATGTTCTCCAGCTAGTCCTGTCCTGAGCAAGTCGAGTTACCTCAAGCCATGTCTTTTTTTCTGCTTTCTTTAGTTTTTCCTCTGTTGTGTGTCTCGATGACTTGCCCCTCTTTCTTTTCCCTTGAGGTGTCCCAGTCAAGGCGGTATAGGGGTGTCTTGTTCTTTCAGTTCGTAGTATGTGGGCCAACCATTTCCATTTCCATCTTCGTCTTTTGACTTCTTTAGTAATGTTCTCAATACACGTTTGTTTGGTTTGTCACGTGTTCTTCCTAGTGTGTTCTTAAAAGATCATGTATGTCTATAAATGGATCCGGATCTATCCGGATTTCCGTCAGCTTGGCTGGTGGTCTTTTATCATACCATCTTGTTAAATTGTTAGTCATTTTATATTTAAATTCACCCCCAAAGCCAATGTTATGTTGTATACTTGGTCACAGTATTATACTTAACGTTTCGAACAGTTTCATCATCAGTCATAAAATGTTGCTTTCTTTGCCTTTTCAGACGGACACAGACAGTCATAATTATGCCGCTTTATCAAGAATGGAACCATAACCTTTGGCCAACGATCGATGACTTGTTACAGTAATTGGACATTTCTTATATCGCACGTGTAGGTCATATTTATTCCACAGAGCTTGAAGCCTGTATGACACCACAATAGGTTATCTGGACTTCTTTTTTTTTTTACCTTAAATTGTGAAAGTGTTGTCATTTGTTACAATGATACTGACATTTACAGAGAGATTCCTTTTGCTCAAGGGAACATCAGTTTCATAATTTCTTTTTTTTTTTTTTTTCTGAAGAATTAGATTCAGCTGAAGCGCACAATGTTTTGCCCATTAAAAAATTGCTGCATTTTTCCTTGTGGAGAATTATACACACGATCTCTAATGTGGACACTAGTTGTGGCCTTTGCATTAGTTCTCCAGTGCCAGTATGCGTCGTCTCAATCAATGGAGATCAACAAGACGATTAGAGAAGAACTGTTACCAGGTTTTGTCATAGCCGATTTAGCCACAGAGGCGGATTTCATCACTGCGGCCTCGAAAGATGCACGCGAGGAAAGTGATCTCCTGTATAGTATTCTCACTTCAGGAAATCCCAAAAGTCATTTCTTTGCAGTGGACGCGACGTCTGGAGTGGTAACCATTCAAAACAGAATCGATCGTGAGCAGGTCTGCAGTTTTAGGGACGAGTGTCATCTACGTTTCGAGGTTGCTGCCCGTTCAGCCTATGGCGTCTTCTTCCTTCTAGTCAACTTCAACATTGTCGTGACAGACATCAACGATAACCCCCCAGAGTTCACTCAGCTGCAGTTTGACCTGTATGTTCCAGAGAATTCGGACATCGGCCGAACTTTTCAGTTGCCTACAGCCTTCGACCGAGACACGGGAGTGGGAAATGGAGTTAGTGAATACAGAATTCTCGAGGGGCCTGATCTTTTTGGGTTGAAAACCGTCGAAATGGGATCCAACTCCTCGGATGTTTTCCTTACACTGGAGAAAACAATAACAAGGGAGGTCACCGCAAAGTACAAGGTGAGTATCGTTAGTCCTGCGCTGGTGCTGTAGTATCTTTATGTAACTAAATTTTGATAGATGATGATGCGGTGAAGATAATGTAACACGAACATCGTGTCGAATAGGAAGTGAGCTGGCTTGACTTTACTTCAGCTTCTGAAGCTGATCCAAGAAACAAGAGGTCCACAACACAGGGAGAAGTGTGTTCTCGCTATCTCAGTGGCGAGGATGTGTTAGAGCAAAATCCTTGTTTGCTGAAGTAGTAAGGGTCTTGACCCGACGTTGTGTGTTAGACTTAAGGCAGTATCAACATAAAAGTTCGTCTTTTTACAGCTTCTTCTTCTTCTTCAGTTTTCTAAGCTATTATGGGCCATTGCAGCAAATAAAGTTCGCCTCCATTCCTCCCTACCTGTAATCTTCTCTGTTCAGTTGGTGACACCAATTTCCATTGTATCATCTTCTATGTTGCCTTTCCATCTCTGTCTTGGTCTATCATTTCGTCTTGTTCCCTTCATCTCTTGTACGCAACATCATTTTCGTGTGTCTGTTCTCTTCCATTCTTTCCACATGGCTCAACCAGCGTAATCTGTCCAGTTTCAAGACATTTATATAATTCTTTGGGATTTAAAATAAGCTGTTCAGCTCAGTGGTTTTTTTTTCAGCTGTGATCTAGTTCATTACATCCACAACACGCTGGCTCTTATGATGTTTGTGAACACTGATTAATAAAAGCAGTACGTCAGGCCACCCATCCTGCAATGTCCCTTTCTTAACCCATGGGAAATAAAGTTCCTTAGTTCACTCTGTCTAACATATTTTGCTTTATAAACGGCGTCGATAATAAGGATTCCAGTGGAAGCCATAGAATCCTTGGCTAATTGCAGATACAATGTAGTAAAGTTTGTTACATTGAAAAGAAACAAAGAAAATGAATGCACATAGTTTATTAACTGGTGAGCAGAAAAAAATTAATACTTAGATCTGTAGTACGATTGACGCGGTAGTGTAGTGGTTAATGTACTCGCCTACTGCTCGGAAGTTCTCCGAGCA
Source organism: Achatina immaculata (assembly GCA_009760885.1). Taxonomy (NCBI): domain Eukaryota; kingdom Metazoa; phylum Mollusca; class Gastropoda; order Stylommatophora; family Achatinidae; genus Lissachatina; species Lissachatina immaculata. The sequence goes on from CM019703.1 coordinate 10,353,902, forward strand.
ATCCAGCCTTAAAAAAAAAAATAGGTACCTGGGGTTTTCCTAGGAAGACAAAGGCAGAGAGGACAGGTGCTGACATCCCTACCTCAGATGCTCTAGTGACCTAGAAATGTGAAGGCACTAACATTTCACACCCCCCTACGGCATGGAAATGCTATGGGGCATAGAAAAACAGTACAATTAGGTACCTTTTCTCAAGGTTTAATTAGGGCATCTCGTTATACGGCAAGAGTCTACGAGAAGAAACATATATATATATATATATATATGATTAGACTCTTTTGAAAACAAATGCATAAGGAAAATACTTGGCATCAAGTGGAACGAATTCAAGAACAATGCAGAGATAAGACAGATGACTGAACAACAACCAGTCTCATGGGTGATCAGGAAAATGAGATGGACATATGTTGGTCACTTGATGAGAAGAAATGATCAGAGAATCCCAAAACAAGCTATCAAGTGGAACACAACAGGCCAAAGAAAAAGAGGCAGACCGCGTGAAACTCTGAAGAAGACATTGTTAAGAGAGGCCAAATTCAACAGGCATAAAATCCTTTGATGAGGTTGAAAGACTCGCCGAAGACAGGAAAAATTGGCTAACTACTTTGCGAGCCCTATGTGACGTTTAAAGGCACGGGAAGGATATATATATTCAAACATTTACCGTTCTACGTACACTACAAATTCGTTACAAGGCAAGAGGAGGTGAAGTAGTGCACCTGCATCGTTGTTTGGTGAGCACGGAATGTTATGAATGTGTGTGTGTGTATACAGTATGTGTATGTAGATTTTTGTGTATTGTTGAAAAGTTATTATGGTACGATTCTTTATTTAATATGTTTTGATTCATATTTTGTAATTAATTTCTACATAGCTACTGTGTGCTAATGTGTATTCTGTTAGTATTTTAAAGTAATGGTAAACATGTCTATTTATCCTGTAACGTGTTATATTTTAAAGTAATGGTAAACATGTCTATTCATCATGTAACGTGTTATTATTTTAAAGTGATGGCAAACATGTCTACACATCCTGTAACGTGTTATATTTTAAAGTGGTGGTAAACATGTCTATTCATCATGTAACGTGTTATTATTTTAAAGTGATGGCAAACATGTCTACACATCCTGTAACGTGTTATATTTTAAAGTGATGGTAAACATGTCTATTCATCCTGTGAACTATGCTTAGTGTCTGACCTCCCCTTAGAACGACCGACAAACGGCGAGAACCCCACGGTCCCAGGACCTGGTACGTCGACGGATGACCATAGTGTTATTGTATCACCTAATAAAAGTGGTTAGAGAATACATAACACTAGGTGGCAGCACACACAGTACTGCATCATTGGTAGTCAACTGCGCATGCTTTGAGTCCAACAGCTGTTTATAGTAACCAAACATGGATAAAGAATATACTGCCACCTGGCGTTTTGTGGCGATGCATGTGGGCGAATATGACGTCTAGGCCAGATTTCTTTTTCATTTTTAGCAGATCATACATATGTGGATCTTGCTGTTTGCTGTCTTTTAAAGATGAGGAGTATTAAGTTATCTGCGCAATGATAAATCATAAAATGAATATATGTTGTGTGTTTAATCCTCTACTTTCTGTATAAATTCTCGTTATTTACAGTCTGTCTTCCTTATTTTGTTTTAGTTAGATGTTAATTTTTCCAACTTACTTGTGTTTTATAGTAGAAGTTAAATGTGTGAATAGAATTTATGCATAAATATACATTTGATTTGAATATATTGTATATTAAAAATTTTTTTAAATCATTAATTAATTTTACTCGTGATATAAAATCTTGTCTGTTGAATCTTTGACATAGGATGGGAAAGGGTTAAAATATTTGTTTTCGTTTTATACACATAGAAGATTGTACGTTAAAATATTAGCATTTTTGTTCGTGGATCTTTTGCTTAAAATGGGTGTGGTTTTATTTTTCAAGATAGGAAGTCGTAGTTTTGTTCTTAATGGGTGCCGTTTATTTTGGATTTAATATAGTGTTATTCATCTAAGTGTAGCGTTTTCTTGCTCTTTCCTTACAATTTGGCACCTATGTCCAATCGTTTGAGTCCTTTAGTCTCTTGACAACTAAAACCTGTTGTTGCGAATCCGTCTGAGTTCTGCTCTGATCAGCCCGAACGATATTGTAACCGTTTATTAATTGCCTCCAGTAGCACGACCAGAAGATGGCATTGACCCGATTCTTTCTGGGCACCATACTTAAAAAAAGGAAACAAAAAACCGGAATAGATCACCAAAAAAAAACAGGTTGGAATTAAGTTGAAATTTTTGTTCAGGATATTTCGAGGCGCCCCGGTTAAAGGGAGTTCAGCTGAAGCTTTTGCTGGGGATATGTAGAGGCGGCCTAGTCAAAATCATTTGTAAGAATGAGTTCTTAGCGCCTCCCTGGAGATAGGCAAGGAAAGGTGGCCAGAAATGATGCTGACAAGGTCGCCCTCTGGTATGTCCTCAGATAGAACCATCTTAACAGCATTGCAGGGCCTGAGCAGAACAGTGCGCTAGGGCCCATTTCTACCCATTCCCGGAAGTGAAAATATTACACACAGTATTTGAATCGTGGGGCCCCCGCACAGCTGCCCGGTATGTCCATTCGTTAAGATGGTGCTCCCCTTAGGTCAAGGAACATTTTGATCTTTTATATGCCTCATTGTGATGGAGCGAGTGTTTTCACTTTAGCCAATGAGACCCTTGTTAGCAGGAAGCGATAGCACAGTTATGTGCTTAGTGCAGTGATGAAAACCCTTCAGTGATTAACATTTACACGTGCTTTTTTTGAAAGGAATGAATGACGTATGTGCTATAAATGAACTAAAAGGCCTTATAATTGCGGCATTTGAACAAAAGAATATAAAAGACCCGATTACTTATACTCAGAAATATCACAATTGCACGATAAACAAATACGATTTGTATACGAATTATTTTAGGTCCTGGTTGGCGCTGTTGACGGCGGATTACCGCCCCTGACAGGGACGCTAACTGTGGAGGTAACTATATCAGACGTGAACGACAACTTCCCGGTTTTTGAGAAGTCGTTGTATTTCAAGAACATACCTGAAGATACTGGCAGTGACCATGTTATAGAACAGGTGAGTGTGTATCACAGGTTTACTCACGATGCGGTGTTAGTGTTTTATGTAAGTATTACGCTCAGTAACTCAGGTTTTGTTGTAAGACGAACGTACATTTGGGATTCCCCGCTACCGGCGATCTATCATGTGGGATAGATGAGCCACCATTATTGTGCTTTGTGAATGGAACACGAAGATGCAAGCTTTATCGGAGTCCCCTTGGAGGATATCCATAGAGCTCTAATGTAAAATCTTTGCTCAGTTCAGGGTTATGATATGATACCAGGATCATCGAGCCAGAACTAGCCAAGAACCTGTTCTGCATTTTGGTGGTTTAGCTAATAGAAGGCCGATGTGTTTCTTCAGCGTAGCTCTGTGTTTTCTTTCAACCTGGTTGTCTGCATTATTCAGCCTGGCTCTGTGTTCCTGCCGTCTGGCTCTCCTTGTTCCTTCACCGAGGCTCTGCGTATGCTCTTAATTCTGACTCAATGTGCTCTTTCATCTTGACTTTCTGTGCACCTTCAGCCTGGCTCTGTGTGTGATCCTTCAGCCTGGCTCTGTGTGTGTTCCTTCAGCTTGACTCTGTGTGTGTTCCTTCTGCCTGGCTCTTCACTGTGTTCCTTCAGCCTGGCTCTGTGTGTGTTCCTTCAGCCTAGCTCTTCACTGTGTTCCTTCAGCCTAGCCCTGTGTGTGTTCCTTCAGCCTAGCTCTTCACTTTGTTCCTTCAGCCTAGCTCTTCACTGTGTTCCTTCAGCCTAGCTCTGTGTGTGTTCCTTCAGCCTAGCTCTTCACTGTGTTCCTTCAGCCTGGCTCTTCACTATGTTCCTTCAGCCTAGCTCTTCACTGTGTTCCTTCAGCCTGGCTCTGTGTGTGTTCCTTCAGCCTAGCTCTTCACTATGTTCCTTCAGCCTGGCTCTTTATGTTTTTTTATCCTAGCTGTTGGTGCACTCTCAGCCTGATTGTCTGTTCTTCTTCATACTAGCTCTCTATTATCCTTCAACCTGGACATCTGTGTTCCTTCAGCCTGGCTCTGTGTGTGTTCCTTCAGCTTGACTCTGTGTGTGTTCCTTCTGCCTGGCTCTTCACTGTGTTCCTTCAGCCTGGCTCTGTGTGTGTTCCTTCAGCCTAGCTCTTCACTGTGTTCCTTCAGCCTAGCCCTGTGTGTGTTCCTTCAGCCTAGCTCTTCACTTTGTTCCTTCAGCCTAGCTCTTCACTGTGTTCCTTCAGCCTAGCTCTGTGTGTGTTCCTTCAGCCTAGCTCTTCACTGTGTTCCTTCAGCCTGGCTCTTCACTATGTTCCTTCAGCCTAGCTCTTCACTGTGTTCCTTCAGCCTGGCTCTGTGTGTGTTCCTTCAGCCTAGCTCTTCACTATGTTCCTTCAGCCTGGCTCTTTATGTTTTTTTATCCTAGCTGTTGGTGCACTCTCAGCCTGATTGTCTGTTCTTCTTCATACTAGCTCTCTATTATCCTTCAACCTGGACATCTGTGTTCCTTCAGCCTGGCTCTGTGTGTGTTCCTTCAGCCTGGCTCTGTGTGTGGTCCTTCAGCCTGGCTGTCTGTGTTCCTTCAGCCTGGCTCTGTGTGTGGTCCTTCAGCCTGGCCCTGTGTGTGGTCCTTCAGCCTGGCTCTGTGTGTGGTCCTTCAGCCTGGCTGTCTGTGTTCCTTCAGCCTGGCTGTCTGTGATCCTTCAGCCTGGTTCTGTGTGTGGTCCTTCAGCCTGGCTGTCTGTGGTCCTTCAGCCTGGTTCTGTCTGTGGTCCTTCAGCCTGGTTCTGTCTGTGGTCCTTCAGCCTGGCTCTGTGTGGTCCTTCAGCCTGGTTGTTTGTGGTCCTTCAGCCTGGCTGTTTATGTTCCTTCAGTCTGGCTATTTGTGGTCCTTCAGCCTGGCTGTTTATGTTCCTTCAGTCTGGCCATTTGTGGTCCTTCAGTCTGGTTGTTTGTGGTCCTTCAGTCTGGCTATTTGTGGTCCTTCAGCCTGGTTGTTTATGTTCCTTCAGTCTGGCTATTTGTGGTCCTTCAGCCTGGTTGTTTGTGGTCCTTCAGCCTGGCTATTTGTGTTTCTTCAGCCTGGCTGTTTGTGGTCCTTCAGCCTGGCTGTTTATGTTCCTTCAGCCTGGCTGTTTGTGGTCCTTCAGCCTGGCTCTGTGTGTTCCTTCAGCCTGGATGTCTGTGCACCCCAACCGTTATCATCCATGGAGTCTGCTGAGAACCATGGCTCTTTGAGCCAATTCTAGGACTTCAAGTAAACCACTGTGATCCATTTCCAACCCATCACAAAAGAAAAAAAAAACTATACTCCAACAGTCATCACAGCATCAGCTGCTAAAAACTATAGTTCCTAGCTCCAGATAGATCTGAAAAAAAAGAGAAGAAGCTGATCTTTCTGTCATGTATGAGTCATTCACAGCCTTCTATCTTAATGTGTCTTTGGCAGATTTACTTATTGTCTCCACTTCTGTGTTTGGAATTGTGTAACAGGAAGAATTTCAAGTGTGTATGTCTTACATGCAAATGTACATACTGAGCATTTTACATCCTAAGAAATCCTAAGAAGATAAAGAATTGATGAAATCAGAAAAGGAAATGGAAGGAATTTTAAAATGTGAAATTTTTGTTTATGTACTATGTTTATAAGTTTGTGTAGATAATGTGGGAACATGTTTAAGAGAGGAAAAGAAAACAAAAAGAGATGCCCTGCAATCAGTGGCTGGCAAAATGTAAAGTGATTTCAGTTATATTTCTGTAAATAGGGCTGCCTGACTTCTCAAATCATATTTTATGTGAATTGTCTCATTCAGGATGTGAATCATCTGCATGGTTATTTTGTATATGAATCACATATTTCTCATCCACACAAATGGTCAGGTTAATTTAGCATTATATTGACCAAAGCACAGTTTACTAATTTCCTTTAATCTTATTCCTCTTATTTGTAATATATCAAACCTTTTTTTTGTTGTTGTTGTTGTTGTTGTTGTTGTTGTTGTTCTTCTTCTTCTTCTTCCTCTTCTTGTTTTTCTTCTCCTCCTCCCCTTCTTGTCTTTATCCTCCTTCTTCTTCTCCTCCTCCTCCTCCTCATCTTCTTCTTCTTATCCATTTCCTCCTCCAAATGATTCCTCATACTGATTTTCCAGAAGCAAACATAGTACAGTTAATAGTAACCTGTCTTTTCATGTCAAGTTTATGGATGGGAGATCTGCTGCCAGTGCACTCCAGCTACGCCATATTTGAAAAGGGATACCCTACATATTTGTTTTGGCGAAAATAAAGTTGCCATCGTCATCATCCTTATCAATGAATGTTAGAAAACAAGTCCTAAAATGCTATATTGAACCTATCTTGTTATATGGAAGTGAATCATGAACAATAGGCAGGTCTGCACAAAAATCATTTGAAGCAGCAGAAATGTGGTTTATTAGAAGAATGTTGCGAATCCCCTGCACAGCAAAAATAACTAATGAAGAATGTATGAGAAGAGCTGGAGAGACAACAAATCTTGTCAAAAAGATAAGAGAGAGACAATGTACTTTCATAGGACATGCAAAGAGAAGAGGGAGCATTGAAAATATTATAACAACAGGAAAAACAGAAGGAAGAAGATCAATAGGAAGCCCAAGAGAAATGATACTGGACAGTCTGACGGGATGGTGTGAAAGGAGATCACCAACTGAGCTGATGGCCTGCATGAAGGATCGTGTACTCTGGAGAAGCATAATAGCCAACGCCAGTCAGCACGGCACCTATCATCATCTGATTGTCTCATCCCACCCCACAGATTGGCAACATTGGTCCTACAACTTGCTTTGTCCTTTGTATTCACTGTGCACCTGGCCAGGCTGAATCCAGACTTTTTCTTAAATTTTGTCCGCCAGTCAGTGTAATTGCTTTTTTTTTTTTTTTTCTTCTACTTCTCCCTCTAATATGTTTTTCATTATTGTGTTATGCCTGTTAGTATGACCAAAATGTTTTAATTGTCTGGTTCTCTTTCTTTTCCCCGTTATCTTTGTCTTGTGTTTTTTTTAGAAATGGATAGCCCTGAAGATGAACAAAATTTTCCTTGAAAAAAATATGAATTAAAAAAAAAAGAAACTGTTTTACTAAAAAAACATGAATTAAAAAAAAAGAAAGTGGTTTCCTGTAAATTACAAAAGAAATTGTTTTCATAAAAAAATCATGAATTTAAATTAAAAAAAAGAAACTTTTCTTAAAAAACCTTGATTTAAAAAACTGTTTTCATATAAATCTGAATTAAAAAAAGAAACTGTTTTCATGTAAAATTGAATTAAAAAAGAAAATATCTCCATATAAAAGTGAATTAAAAAAAAAACATTTTCATAAAAAAAAACTGAACTAAAAAAGAAATTGTTTCTTATATTTCAGGTGAAAGCAACTGATGCAGATATTGGACCTAATGGCCAGCTAAGGTATGCATTTTCAGCACAGCAACCTCAAGATGACCTAAACTTCTTACGAATTGACCCTCAGACTGGTGAGATTTTTTTGACAAAGTCGATCGAGTCCAGATCAGGGGATGACATTGAGCTCGTGGTGGAGGCCAGCGATGGAGGACACCCCCCAAAGGTCTCCAGAACGAGAGTTAGAGTGAGTCATGAGACTTTGTTATTATTGTTTTCCCAATGTTTACCATCATCATGATTTTGAAAAAGGTAATCTTTTTTGATCATTTATCAAAGCAGTTAGCCACTCTATAGAATGTAATGTAAACATAATGGAAAAGTGTAGTGAGTTCAGTAAAGGTAATCCTGTCATGCCTTAGAGGCACATAGGGATATGTCCGTTAGTGGCCATATTTTCCTTGACCTGTCAACACACTAGAGGGTGATATGGTCAGTGTCACGCCCTGGCCACCTTTCCTTCCCCAACTCCAGAAGAGGTGAGTTCAATGGTACAGTGCCGCTGCTGGCGAGATTCTTCAGCTGCCATGCACCTTTTCTTCAGTGAAGAAAGGTGCAAATGGGGTTTCCACGTGGCACCACTGCTGAAAATGTGGTAGAAAGGATAAAGTGAAGCAAACAGTCAAATCATGGCACCTCTGGTCTGGAGGTCAGCCACGTCCTAAGTGCACTCATATCGGGTGAAATGCCTGAACCGGATTAACCCAGAGGTTAAGACACTGCTGGTGAGATTCTTTGGATGCCGTGCGTGGAGTGAAGCTCCTCCCAGTCAAGGAAGAAACTGCGGAAAAGAAATAAAGGTTGCTGTTCGGCGCTGGTGTGAAAAGGTGAACGAAAGGATAAAGTGAAGTTTAATTGGTATGTCCAGTAGTATCGCTGCGAGAGCTACACATACCAACACGCCTCTGCTTTAGAGGCTGGCCATGTCCGAAATACACCTACACTAGTGAAATATGCCTAAACCGGCATACACCAGGGGTGAAACTTGATGGCTAGGTATGTCACGTCACCTCCACTTTAGAGGTCGGTCACGCCTGATATACACCCATACTGGTGAAATATGCCTAAACCGGCTCACGCCATGGGTGAAACTTGAAGGCTTCACATGTCACGGTACCTCTGCTCTAGAGGTCGGTCACGTCCCAAACACACCCATACTGGGATAATATGCCTAAACTGGCTCAACCCAGGGGTGGAAGTCAGTGGCGAGGATTCGTCCTCCTAGACAAAAACTCCATCCTGGTCACAACTAGGAAGGGTAGTGGCCACGACCACAAAATGCAGAAGTCAGAGACACTGGACCAGGGCAGTCTATATAGGCAACCACCTCTCACCCGGCAGGGATGTATGCGTATCCTAATCACGCTGAGGTTTTCCGGTGAGAAAGTCCAACACTGGATTGGATGGGCAACCACCTCTCACCCGGCGGTGATACACGGGTATCTCAAAACACGTTGAGGTTTTCTGGTGAGAAAGTCCAACTCTAGACTAAACTGGTGCAATGAAAACTATGGTGTCACGCAATCCCGCTTCCGAGACCCACCAAGAATACAGGCTCAAGCCCTACAATACTCTGAACCTCTTGTGGTCCTCTTGGGGATCTCGTGTGGTCCTTTCGGGGACAACATGGGCGACCATGGGACTTAACGAGGACCACAGGCGTAAATTCAGTGATATCACAGGGCAGTCTTGGTGGTAGAACCGAACGAAGAAGAAGTGATACAGTTCTTAAAATGAGTTTCCAGAATCAAGGTAGATAACCGTTGTTCTTCTTGTTTTACCTCCTTGGAACAACAAGATTGTTCTTTGTAGCTGATGCAGTGAGGGTGTTGAGGCACGACATTATGTCAGTCGAGCGAGCGGGTAAGGGCAGCTGTTTTTACAGATCTGGAACGTAGCTGAAAAGCAGGGAGGTTCAAAATATCTTTAGCAGACTTCACCACCATGTTACTGTAGCAATCTCTGCCCCATTAGCCAAGCTGAGCCTGTTATGGGGAGGGGGGGCACTAGCAGAGAGGTGGGATAGAATCTTGGTCTGCTATGATTTACCAGCCCTAGTGCTAGTAGTCAGGTCAGATGTGGGTCATTACCAGCTGTCTCAGGCTGTGTCTATATCCTGCTTACAGATAATAAAATATACATCATTTCTTATATGCACATGACTGAACTTCATAATCAATTATGTAATATACCTCAGTTTACAATTTATTGTATTTTTTTTGCACTTTTGATATAAGAATATGGTTTGAGCAGGCAGATGTCACCTGTTATGTGTATTTTGCTGGGAATCATCCTGCTGAACAGCTCATATTATATGATTCTTTCTAAAAATTTACCAGAGGACTGATACAGTTTGTAGTATCAGCATTTTAATAATTAAAACGTTCCAAATTTATTGATGCAGTATCTTGACTACATTTTAGATTCATGTTGAAGACACAGTCAACAGCATGCCAGAAATCATTGTTGACACACTTGGCATGTCAAAAGGCATAGCGGAAGTGTCAGAGTATGCAGAAATTGGCAAGGTTGTGGCTTATATCAGTGTTCAGGACCCGGACAGCGGGGACAATGGGCGAACCAGATGTAAACTGAGCGACAATAAGTTTGGACTCGTCAAACTGCAGGACGACCAAAAGTATAAGGTAGTTGGATTTGTGGTTTGCTCCATTGCTGTTTGTGGTTTAGTGTGACTGCAACATGATAATATTTATGTTTGTAATGCTTGATATGGTAACAGTGATGACACTGGGATTTTTTTTGAAACCAGTACACTTGTACCTGAATATCAGTTTTGTCAACACAACAGTCGGTACCTTATACTTTTTTTTTTTTTTCAGTTTAAAATTAAAAACACTTTACAAGCATCAGCGGGAGTTAAATTTTTGTGTGACATGTTTCTTACCTTATTTGCTGCAAGATGTACTATCTACAGAATGCTCACATGCCGAACCAAAGTCAAAACTGGCTGGTTACACAATGATCATCACCAGCCTACTGGCCTGAATAGCCTGCAGCCGATTTTGCTGGTTGCTTTTCACTAAGTTTTTGATAATATAAACTGGTTACAGTAACCGATGACATCCAAAAGTTTTTGTTTTTTTCTCTTTTTTGTTTTTTAATCGGTAATTTACTGGTAATTGCTGGTTGACTTGATTGCTGGTGGCTTATAAGGGCATTTAAACAACTGAATATTGTTTGTTATTTTGAGTTACATTTGTTCTGTTATGTTTATCTGCAAAGAGATTGGACTGTGCAGTCAAAATGAAGTTTATGGAAAAAGGGGGGAAGAGTGGGGGGCGGAGGATTGAGGGACTGTTTTTTTTACTGAATAAGTCAGGTATTCATAGAATCAGTCATGAGAGTGATTGCATTAGGTATTCATAGAATTGGTAATGAGAGTGATTGCATCAGATATTCATAGAATCGGTCATGAGAGTGATTGCATCAGGTATTCATAGAATCGGTCATGAGAGTGATTGCATCAGGTATTCATAGAATCGGTCATGAGAATGATTGTGTCAGGTATTCATAGAATCAGTCATGAGATTGATTGCATCAGGTATTCATAGAATCGGCCATAAGGGAAGTTGCTTAACAAAATTTTGCCCAACATCTTCAGTAAAACAGCTTCACACATCCACTAGCTTCAGTGCTGTTTTCTAAAATGAAGCTGTTCTAGATGTACTTGCACCTCTTTAGAATTGTTAATGCACACTTTCTTTGTTTTTTTTTTTATACACAACCACCTTCAAGATTTTCTTGTCTTCTGATGTAGGCAATCTTGGAAGAAAAACTTGACAGAGAGCAGCAAGACAACTATGTGGTAACAGTGTCATGTAACGATTATGGGTTTCCTTCCTTGCTGGCCCAGGAGGAATTCTCTGTGAAGGTCTTGGATGAGAATGACCAGAAGCCAGTTTTCTCTCAGAGGACCTACGAGGCAACACTGATTGAGAACAACACAGCTGGTACGTGCTGCAGCACTGTATTTCATGAATACATTTTGGTCATTAATGTAATATTTATGAAAGTCTGGTAGCTAAATGTCAGTGTTTTATCATCATTGTTTTCAGTGTACTGGATACAGGATACAACAATGCTATATAAAATAATTAAGGCTGCTGGCAGTGGCAGAGTTCTTTAGCCTTCCCAGTTTCTGGCATTCCCTTCAACTCTGCTGGATTTTCAGATGTATAAATCTTGTCCTTTCTCTGGGAGTGGTTGGCAGAGTCAAGGGGAGGGAAGATGCAGCATGGACACAGCACATTCTCCATGCTAGTTGCCCAGGTGAAGCAGGGTGTGTTCATCTGCCTTCTAAGACAAAAATAAAATGCTGTTGTATAAAATAGGCTTGGACTCTGTACTATTCAGTATATTTTGGATGCAAAGCTTTGCCAAGCAGATATAGGCAGTTTGTTATTTTGGTGTTCATGTTAGAAAAATTTTTGGAAACTACTGAAATCTGTAAAGAGGATTAAACAGAGAAAACTTAAATATTTTGGAGACGTTAAACATCATGATAATCTAGAGAAGACCGTCTTGGAAGGGTACATAATGGGAAAAAAAAAGAGAGGAAGACCAAGGCGAAGATGGGTGCGAGACATCGTTGATGATCTGCAAATGGATGCATCAGCAGCAAGGCATCTTGCTTACAACTGAGAGGTCTACAGGAGAGCTGCTAGGGAGGTAAAGTTCTGCAAGGTACATGCAAATGACTGACTGAAATCTGATTTGTAAACAAGAAAGATGTTGCAGTTTTGTATGAGCAAACTTACAGCAGAAAGGAGGCCACATGGCAAACTAAACTGAGATATAAAGATATATGTGAGACATCAGTGCGAGATTTTTCTATTGGCCATGAGGTTTGAGAAGAGCTTGTGAAAGACCCAGGTCATACAGAGAGCATCTTGGTGCAAGGGATCAGCATCACAGGAGAAAATGAGGGCCAGACTTGAAATTAGAAGATGCAAGCATAAGGAAACTGAATCTTCCAACACAAGCGCTGTTACTGTGGTCAGCTGTGCAGATCCAACATTGAGTCAGTCATAAGAAGAGGTGCTCTGCAACTTGATGTTTGGAAAAATAGGTGATATCTGCTTGCTTCAGTCTTCTTTGGTGAAATGTTCCAATAAAGACAATATATAAATATGAAGGATGTTGGTAGATGAGGAAATGTGTTTGAAAGTTTGAAAGGAAACTAAGTAAAAGATGTAAAAATATGTTACTTTCACCCAGTTTCTTCTTCTGTAATTGATGATGCTTTGTCTATTTTGTGTCTCTAGTTATCTGTCAGGGTGAATCATCTTTCAGTGTGAAGATGTTTTTTTGCCATCTGTAGAAAAACATGTTTTTTTTCATGAGATCTACTTAATTTAGCATTTCTTTCCATAAAAATATGATTTTATATATATATATATATATATAAAGCCAGTGGGATGTTCATATCATATGTCTATCAGTCATTTTCATGTCCCTTGCAGAACTTTGCCTCCTTAACAGCTCTCCTGTAGGCCACTCGGTTGTAAGCCATATGCTCTGCTGCTGATGCATCCATTTGCAGATACTTGCAGCAATCTTCGCTTTGGTTTCCTCTCTTTCTTTTTCCCATTACATACCCTTCCAAGATGGTCTTCTCTAAATTCTCGTGACATTTAATGTGTCCAAAATATTTAAGTTTTCTCCTTTTAATCCTCTTTACTAGCCAACCTTTTTCAATATCAGGCTCTTCTAGTATGGATATATTTTTTCTTTTTGTGCCAATGATATTTGAAGAACTATTCTGTAGCACCATGGGCACATACATCATATAGGACACATACATAAAATTATTCAGGTTTTTAAAAATGTGTGACATCAGGGGACTTCTAAATTCTTATTTGTAAGAAGCATTACCGGAACGCTCAAATTCTCATAATCTTTATACACACAGGAAATATGCAGTGTCAGACTTCTCTATAATTACATGAGATAATCAGTGTAACACTTTATTAATGCTGTTCTTTGTTTTGCCAGTGTGTTATCAAATGTTCAGTCAGTTCACTGTGCTATATTAAGCTTCATATTCTGAGCTTGAAATCTCTTTACAGCATAGCATTAGTTAGCAGGTTTAGGATTTCACATCTGCTTTTGCTGATATTGTTTTCTTGTTCCTCTCCCCTCAGGAGCCTTTGTAGCCCAAGTGACAGTCAAAGATGATGATGTTGGCAAGAATGGGGAAGTTTGCTTTGACATTGTTGGCATCAACAAGGAGCTCTTTGAGATTGACGACACAGGGAAGATTTCAGCCAAGATGCCGTTGGACAGAGAGTATTCGGATAAGATCGTGGTCACAGTTGTGGCCGCAGACAAGGGCAGTCCTCCTCAGTCGTCATCAGCCACGGTGGTCGTAAGTCTCCTGGATGTTAATGACATGAGGCCTGAGTTTTCTCATGTGATCTATACTTTTGATGTGGATGAACATCAGCCGGCTGGGAGATTCGTTGGGATTGTGTCAGCCTCAGATAAAGACATAGGAAACAATATGAACATTGTGTACCACATGGCAGTCTCACGTGCACAGAATAACACCACTTTTGTAATAGGAGCACAAGATGGAGTTATCAAGACAAATATGGCTTTTGACAGAGAGAAGAGAGATCTGTACAACTTTATTGTCCTGGCAGTAGACAAAGGTGCACCACCTCTCACAGGCTCTGCTAGCGTCATCGTCAGAGTTGTTGACATCAATGACAATGATCCTTACTTTGTGTATCCAAATCCAGAGAATAACTCCATCGCTGTACCCCACACCATTCAGTCCCATCATTCAATTGTGTCAGCCCTAGCTTATGATTTCGACATAGGCCTTAATGCTGAAATCATTTATTCAGTTAATGCTGTGAATGATTCCGCTCCTTTTGGCATAAACCCTGTTTCAGGTGATATTTTCATTGATAGATCATTTACACCAAATGATGTTGGAACTTACACACTCATACTGATGGCCTCCGACAAGGGACCGAAACAGCAAAGATCTACCCAGACTCCCTTGTATGTTGATGTTTTCTTTGATAATTCAACATTATTGGCAGCTGTAGTTTCTGCAGGACCATCAAAAGAGATTGTAACTGCGATGATTGTTGTAAGTGTAGTCCTGCTGACAGCCATCATAATTAGTGTGACTGTAATATGTATCAAGAGGCGCCAAGTAAAACGTCAGAAACAAAACGGAGGTGTGCCAAATTCAGGTAACACTTTTTCCATTTCAAAACACCTTTGTTCATTTATTGTCTAAAGCTTTAAAACTTGTTCTTATAAAAACCATTTTCTAAACTACTTTTTTCATTTTGTTAAATTCTGAACTTTTAAAAAAAAATTTTTAATCTGATTACCTCACACAGGATATTAAGTTCTTTCAGTAAAAAAATATAGGGTAAGTTATAATGGCTTTAAGAATATAGCCTCTTTTCTCACAGCCTCCACATCATCCACCACCAAGCTGCAAGGTGGATATTACATTGCCCCAGGTGTAAGAGGGTCATCTTCATCTTTCGTTGGCAAACAGAGTGAAGGAACTAGTAATGGCGGCATTGGGGATGGAGCTCGAACCACAAACCCTTATGTTGTTTTGCTGTCTCAGACACAAGCTGAAGGACCCTCAGAGGTAAATTAGTAGGTTTAAAATACTGAGAAAATTAGAGGAGACCAGTTTAACACACACAGTGCAGTTACTTTGGTTGTCATATACATGGGGTTAATTTGAAGGGTTTAATAAAATTTGAAGCTGTTTGGAGCTGTCTAGTAAACTGTTTGGAGCTTTCTAGTAACTTATATGGAGCTTTCCAGTAATGTATTTGGAACTTTCTAGTAACCTATTTGGAACTTTCCAGCTATGTATTTGGAGCTTTCCAGTAACCTATATGGAGCTTTCCAGTAATGTATTTGGAACTTTCTAGTAACCTATTTGGAACTTTCCAGCTATGCATTTGGAGCTTTCTAGTAACATATTTGGAGCATTCTATTAACATATTTGGAGCTTTCTAGTAACCTATTTGGAGTATTCTAGTAACCTATATGGAGCTTTCCATTAACCTATTTGGAGCTTTCCAGTAACCTATATGGAGCTTTCTAGTAACATATCTGGATCTTTCTAGTAACCTGGTAAAATACTCAGTATAAAGTGAACTGAATTCAAGAACAACACAGAGATAAGACAGATGAGCAAACAGCAACCTGTCTTATGGGTGATCAGAAAAAGAAGATGGCCATATGAAGGTCATGTGATGAGAAGAAACAATCAAAGTATCCCAAAACAAGCTATCAAGTGGAACACAACAGGGCGAAGAAAAAGATGTGGAACACATGAAACTCTAAAGAGAACATTGTTAAGAGAGGCCAGTTTACTTGGCATAACATCCCTTGATGAGGTTGAAAAGCTTGCTGAAAACAGGAAGACTTGGCAAACTACCATGCGAGCCCTATGTGCCGTTTAACGGCATGGGTAAGATATAAGTAATCTGGTGAAAAGGTTTTGAGGTCTTGATCAGTCTGGTAATCTGAACAAATTTGGGATTTACCTATTTTACCTGAGTTGGGATTGGCACTGAGTCAAGTTTAAAAAAAAAATGTCCCTGTCATATTTTGATGGGTACAGCTAGTGCATGAATGATACCTTGTCACAGGGGAAAGATGTATGCTTCAGACTGTAATATGAGTTGTTTATTTGAATTTAATGAATTTCTGAAAAGTGTCAGGAAAGAATGTATGATTTACAGTTAGATGATTTTGTTTTGTTTTCCTTTTTTTTCATTTTTTAGCATTTATTTGTTGTTTTATCTTAATGTTGTTCATGTATAAGATGTTTTTCTTAGATTTGGTGAGGTTGCCACAGTTTACTATATTTTCTCCTCCTCCTCCTTATTCTTCACCTTCTCCACCATTACCCTCAAAATGGTTTTACTTTGTGTCACAATTATGTGCCACTTGACCCTGCATGTGTGACTCAGCTCATTTTTTTTTTTCCATCTCCATTCCTTTGTCATCAAACAGGCTGAATCTTTTGATCAGTGTTAATCCTCTGAATATGATCTTCTGTATAAGAAATTAATAGAAGCTAACAGATTTTCATTTCCTGTGGGCCAGGTGATTGAGATCTCTAGGAATGGCTGCCAGAATGGATTAAATGACACCTTGAACACTTTAGATCTGGACCCAACAGACGATGGCCAGTTTTCAACTTTCAAGTCACACGATGATATTCTTTCACCTGGTAAAGGACACGGCTCACTGAGAAAACAGGTGGGCATCCATTGACCATTGTGATAAAATAGAGAAGAGGTTTAATGTATCATTGTTCCAATTTCAGGCCTGTATGTAGAAGTTTTGCATTTTCAGTTGAAGTATTCTGATACATTTCTTCCTTTTTACTTGTGTGTACTTTTGTGGTAACTTATAAGATTCTCCTCTATTATCATTCTTTTCATGGGTAACTTTTTTTTTTTTTTTAATGTTTGTGTTTTCCAAGGAACATTACTCTTATTTTAATTTTGGCTTGAGCGTTGCGAAGTTATCATGCCACTATCACTGATATTCCTCAGAGATTTTATTCCATCTGGAGGTGTCAGCATCATCATGGCTGGAAATATAGGTACCTGGTTCAATCCAGAATGTATAAACTAGGAAAAAAGTAGGGCCAGCTTTATTACTTAACAACTACAAAAGTAATAAGTAATAAAGCTGCTCCTGCTTTTTTTTCCTAGTTTACACATTCCGGTATCACAGCTTTACTGTAGTGCTTCATGTATAGTTGTATACTTCAACACTAATTTTTGTGTGTTACTGGTTCAATCCAGTGCTATTAAAGGAAGTGCAGGCAGATGTGATACGTTCAGGTATGCAAACACTTGACACAGAATGTAGATATTAACACTATATCCCCATATTCTACAGCATCATGGAATAGGATATGCTTTGTAAGGCATAGGGCAACCTTGTTTTCTTATTTTCATGAAAAGCTTGGCCTTTTGGCTAAGATCAAAGTGGCTGATGTCAAAGTGTCCTCTTGGCAGGTACCCTGATCAACATGCCCTTTGGTTAAACAAAAGTGTCGATATTTTTGAACTAAGTGAGATGCATGAGGCCTGCCCTGCACATTGAATGCTGGGGGTATGGTCCACATCTCGTTACGGGTGGACCCGGTTTTCAGTACCACCAGGTCATGGCCTGTTGCTTTTGTCGTCTTAAAAAAACAAAAATTTTTGTTTGTTTGTTCATGTGAAGTGTTTGTATTTATTATGTACCTAGTCAGTTCTCTTTTCCATTCATTTCACAGCGCTTCCAAGATCATAATAACTCTCTTGCTAAGAAGCCAAATGACACTTTTGATGACATGTCATGCGATGAAAGCACAAGTGACAGTGGACGAGGAGGGAGTGATTTAGATGTACACAATGGGGCAGCAGCAGCAGCCAGACATGACAAAGGTTTGCACATGACATTTTAGTGTTCTGTTTAGTACACTGAGTTTGTCCTTGTTCGTCTTCTGTTCTGTTTAATACACTGAGTTTGTCCTTGTTCGTCTTCTGTTCTGTTTAGTACACTGAGTTTGTCCTTGTTCATCTTCTGTTCTGTTTAATACACTGAGTTTGTCCTTGTTCATCTTCTGTTCTGTTTAATACACTGAGTTTGTCCTTGTTCATCTTCTGCATTG
Organism: Achatina immaculata; assembly: GCA_009760885.1. NCBI lineage: Eukaryota > Metazoa > Mollusca > Gastropoda > Stylommatophora > Achatinidae > Lissachatina > Lissachatina immaculata. Next base: position 10,372,109 of record CM019703.1, read on the forward strand.
AGTTTCATATGCTCAGCTTTCTAAACAGGGACCTGGGTTTCCTGCATGAATCCTGCTGTCAGTAAGAAGAGTGCCAGAATTTCTCCTCCATGCTTCTCTCTCAGGGCCATACTTGGGCTCTGAGGTCTCTGTATATACTGCAGGTCTGTAGTATGTGTTCAGGAGTCTAGGAGCCATTTTGGCACATGCAATGGTGCAGCCATTATCTTGTAGAGAAGAGCATTTATTCTGCAGTGTCCAGCTTGTACCCTGAAGATCGTAGTTTGTTGTTTGTTTAGTCTTAGTATGGGTCCTGTGGGTATATGTTGTTTTCCTCCAGGTGGTTTGGTAGTAAAGTAATATTTTCACTTTCTTTTGCCAATATTTTGTGTCAAAATTGTTCTTTCTTTGTGCCTTCCTCTGCTAGACTATTGGCTCTTTCAGCCATTAGTTCTGTGTCCTTGTTCAAGGTCAGGCGTTCTGACTAGATAATTTGTCTAATACATTTTACAGTAAAGAAAAGAGTCATGGGAAAGTTTTGGAAGACTAGATACTAAGCTGGAGGTGATTCAGACATATCTTGTCTCTCACATTGTTCCCAGTACAAAAGGCTGTTATGTGCCACAGTCCAGCCGGTAGGGTAAGGCTTGATATACTTCCCCACAGAGGAGGAGCCTGTTAAGCAGCCAGCTTATTTATGTGTGTTCTAGAAAGTTGGAAAAGCTTGTCACATTAAAAATAAGAATGAGTGATAGCTTATAACACATGGGTTTCACCACTAAGTTATGCTGTAAGATGTAATTCAGATTATAGTTTCATATTTTCATTTACTAAAATCATTTTGAAAGATAACTATGCTCTTTGTGCCATAGAATTCAGATATTTAGATTAATTAATTGATTTTCTGAAAGTGGGGGGGGGGGGTACAAAGACGCCGTCTGTTTTGGAAGTCATCAACCCATAGCAGACATGCCGGCGTCAGGGTTGGCGAACCCTGGCTGACCAAAACCCTGTCCCACCTCTCCGTTGATACGTCCAGAAACAGGCCTAGCTTGGCTAATAGGGCTGGGATCACTGTAGTCCCCGTGGTAGTGGAGTCTGCAAAAGAAGTATTGCACACCCTCTGCTTTTTGGCTGCACTTTGGGACTGAAAAAAATAGCTGCCATAACCTGCCCCCACACCAGTACGATGCTGTGCCTCAACATGTTCACAGCATTGACTACAAGGAACACCAGCTCACAGTTCCAGGGAGGTACAAGACAAGACAAGACATTGAAAGTGGCAGCAATTTTTTTTTTCAAAAATCTCTTTATAGTAAAGACAGAATTTTTAACAGTTTGGTAATTGGAAGGCTTGTGAACAGTGAAGTGATATTTTAGGTATGTTTCTTAATGAACTGTCCTTTCATTCATAGGCGGTAGCTCACCCTACTGGAGTCTGGGGTTCGATTCACAATCATTCTTTTACCATTTTTATTTATTTCTTTCACTTACATCTAAAGTGCCTTTTCTGCAAGTTTTCAAGTCTAATTATACCTGCTTTTCTCTGTCAGTTTGCTTTAGAGTGAAGAATTCCTTTTCGAAATGTTTGAAGTGTAACAGACAGTCTTCAGTTTTCAGGACCTCACATATCATGGTAGTTTTGACAGAGATGCTGCAGAAATGAGAATCAAGCTACAGCATTCATTTAAGGGGTTTTTTTTTTTCCTCTCCAATATGTGCTGGATTATAAGTTTTGCATCATGTTTCCTGTGTGCATTTTTCTTTAGGTTAGATTAAACTAGGGTCATCAATATTTTTTGGCACTCTGGTGTAGTTCATAGATGCTCCTATCTCCACCATATTACACCCCTCAAGACCCAGAAACTGATGCCCAAGGTTTCTGTTTTGTTTTAGTTTCTTCAGTGTCTTTTCTGTAACATTCATACTGGCATTTCTGCATTTTATTTTCTGTGTTTTTTTTTTTTTTTTGGCTGTTTTGTTACTGTCTGTACAACTCTAAGATGGACACCACAGGGGATTAGGAGTAAGGGTAGACCAAAAGAGACAAGGAGAAGAACAACAGAAAGGATATTGAGCAATAGAGGGCTCACCTGGGCAAGAGCAGAAAAAAAAGGCACAGGACAGGCACATGTGGAAAACCCTTGCTGAAGCCCCATGTACCCTGGACACTTAAGGTTCAGAGAGAGAGAGAGAGAGATACAACCCTTTGTGTTTTGTTTTGTTTTTTTTTTTCAGATTTTAGAAATACTGAAAATCTAATCCATCATTCTGTTTGTCTTGTCCATACACCCACTTGTTTTTCTTCTTCTTCATGTACACATTTTCTGTCTGTATCTGCAGTTCTGTCTCTTGGCTAGATTTCACTGTTTTTTTGTGATTCATGTATGGAATGTAGAGCATATCTTCTTTAGTGGTTTCACTGGGCCGGTAATTGCTTCTCAGTGTCTCATAGTTGGTGTAGTTGTGGAGGATATATTCCACAGTTTGGGGCACCTGGACACATGTACAAAGAGTAGTAGTACCAACCTTAAACTTTGTATTCATATGACTTCAGCGTCAGCTGTGTCCTGTTTGGAGACGGAATATGGTGACTTGTTCCTTTCTGTTTAGCATGTGGTAGTCATCATATGGTGGTGTTTGTGGCGTCCTGTAGGTTTTTCCTTCTGTTTTTAAAAAAAAAAAGAAACAAAATGTAATTTTTTTGCAGACAATATTTTTAAAAAAAAATAGAAAGTGTCTGGCTTTGAAATGTTTCAAGTGATTTAATATTACCACTAGGGAACATTCACATAGTAATAACAAGGTCGTGATGTTACCATTAGGGAACATTCACACAGTAATAACAAGGTCTTAATGTTACCACTAGGGAACATTCAAACAGTAATAGCAAGGGCTTTTTAGTTTATACTTATAAGACCAGTAAAAGTCTGTAACATGCCACTTAAAAAATCTGGTAGACAGGAGGATAAACATGTTCTTGTTATTTATTGTTTTGTCTTCTTTTTTTTTTTTTATTCCCTCAGTTCGAGCACAGGCTTCTACCCCCATTTCAGTTAAGAGTGGGATATCGCACAGACTGTCCCCGCTTCTTCAGAAAGAGAGAACGTTTGCTACATTCCGTGGAGAATCACCTAGTTCTTTTAAATTTGACTCAGACAGTGACACCCTGACGAAGAATAGTCAGCGGTCAAAGGTTAATCCCATGCCAAGCTTTTCGTCATCTTCCAGAAGGGATGTGCCAAGATTTGAACCAAATGCAGCCAGTGCCTTTTCTGGCCCGGCTGGTCATATCGGTGAAAGCGACACTGAAAACGAGCTTGTGCCGAGAAGTCGGCTTCCTTCACAGCCCTCACATGTTGACGGCATTTTTAGCCCCGGCACGTCAGCAGGTGGTTACAGCAGCAGAGAGACTGGGCCTTCCAGAGCGGGCCACTCGTCCACCTTCATTCCTCCGCCTACAAATCCCAGACGTGACAGTGAACCTGACTACAGTGATGGGGGTTCAAATCCAAGTGGTTCACTAACCAGGAGGACTCACATTCCTAGACTCCCCTTATATCCTGGTATAGAGTTCACCCATCATGCATTTGGTCTCCCCAACCGGAACAGCTTAAGTGCTTTCAGTAACAATTCTTTCGCATTAAATAATGAAAATTACAGTCAAGGTGGTTTAGAACCTTATCATGTAAGTGCCAACCGTTTGGGCAACAGTGGTGTAGGTAACTATGATGTGTATCATGAGACGCCACGAAACACTTTGCCCAGTACTGCAATGACCAGAAACACTGGTAATCTGACCAGTGATCTTCAGGAACCTCGTCCAGTCAGCATGGAAGAGGATTTCTTACTTCCACCTTACCCAGAAGTTGATGAGGATGAAGATGACACTCTTAGTTTCCATGTTGGGTACACTACATTTAGCCCGCAGAATGATGCAGAAAGAGTCCTTGTCTCCAAGTCAAGATCTGAATCACTGGCATAGATTCCCAGGAAAACTAGCAACAAACTGTACTGAACTCACAGTTCATTTACATCGGGGGTGGAGGGGGAGATCTTTTCTTGGGAAAAGTTCATGAATTTTTAAGAGGTGACTTAATAGAATCTCATAGTTGACTTTTTCTTGGTGTACTGCAAGATTTTATTAATCAGTTTTATGCTGTAGATCTGTGGTAGCATGGGGGAAGATAATCACAGAACAGTTTATCAAAATGATCCAACTCAGTGTACCACAGAATGTCTTTGTCAGTGATTAGTTTAGACAAGACCTGCATATACAAGTTAGTTGAAAGCATAAAATAAATCAACATGTAAAGAAAGTGAAATTTAGAAGCAGCCCAGATAAATCTTTGTTTTTACATGTTTTTTTTCTTTTATCTGAAATCACAAAGAGAGGCAATGTATCTGAAGCTTAGAAGAGATTTAAGTAAGAGATGAGGATGTAATTAGTTGCTGTTGTCAGAGTGGCTGTTTGCTTGGATTTCACTTATCACAGTATTACAGACAAGACCCATCTATAATTATTGTCATTTAAGATGTTTCTGCAGATGTGTCTAATAAAGAGCAGATTTATCTGAAAACAAGAACCATGGTGATTTCCGTGGCATGAGATGTTAAACCATAACATTGATTCGTCATCAGGATCTGTTTGAAAAAAATATAGCTGCATACACTTGTAATGAAGCCATGTAGTCTTATGTGTTTTTTTTATTTGTGCAAATGTATTACTTGTTTAAAAAGTTGTTCTATGTATGTGCAAGAGACAAAGTCAGTCCATATGGACTGTTAAGAAATGTAAATGCTTAAACTAAATGTGGCAGTTCTCTTTAATAATGACAGTTAATTATAATTGATAAGCCATTTTACAGTAAGAATCATTACAAATTAAATATTGAAATTGGAGTTATTTAAATTGTTTTATTTTAAAAATCCAAAAGTTTTTTTTTTAAACTTGTAGTTTTATAACAGCTTTGTAGTGTCTTCTGCATTATACGTAGTGGATTGATGCATTTTTCAGTTGTTGCATTTACCATTACAAGCTAGTAGACATTCAGGAAAACAGTGTCAGAAAAGGAAGAGATGGACTTTATTTTGCTATGTGGAGAAAAGTGTTCTGTGTTTATAAAAGTGTCAAAATATTTTAACTGTATAAATGATTAAATGCTATCCAGATTTTATAAGTTTCTTTTCCAGAATTTGAAAGAGACTACATTGTATTTGATGCAGGGAGAGACTTTTATGAAAATGAATTTTCCTAAGATGTCATATATATAAGCATTTTAAACACACATAGCATTAGAACATTGCAGACTTTCATTATGAGTGGAGAAAAGGTTGATTGTACAGGATAATGAGAGACAGTGAAGAAATTATTTATAAGCTGGTGATAGATGGAATAAATGTTTTCTGCTTCTTTTTTTTCAGTATTATTGTAAATTTCATTCCATTTGGACTTTAGAAGATGCTAGGTCAGCCGATGATAGTTGGCTTGGCAGGATATTGCCCAGGATAGTTTGTGTGGTGTTTATACAGGATGCTAATCCTGATCTTGGGGTTCATTAAACTCTTTCCAGCACTTGATGATGATATTGGTTAATAAGAAAAAGAGAAAAAAAAAGAGAAAGAGAGAACATTCTCTCTGTTCTGTGTGACAGCTGTTGAAGTCTGGATTTTGAGTGCAATTTACTTAAGAAAACTTAATTATACACTTAAACTGTTATGGTCTTGGCAAGCACAACTACAAATTCACATTTTTGCTTTGTCGATGATGCATGTATTGTTAACTTGTAGTGATGTTAATGTGGAAAAAAAATAATGAAGCACCTAAAAGACTCGTTCTTTTCTACAGCTACTTAATTTTAATGGCAGGCATGTATCAGGTATAGATCTTAGATAGGTGACTTAACAGCAGTTACTGAAATCTCAGAGGCTGGGTTTTTTTTTACTTCTTGCCAAAGTTTACGAGCCTGTTTGTTTTGCCAAATTTTGACCTGTGTTGCATTGTATTTTATTTTCTGAACGAAACCTTTCAAGTATCATTTTTATATATGTATTATAACAATCAGTTAAATTATTACATTTTCAGAACATTTTGATCATGATGGTTATTATTTTAATGTGATCCCTTGATTCATATATAATTGTGAAAAGGCAATTCTGTGTACATGCCAGTTATTTTTTTTTATTTTATTTTTTTTGGTGTTTGAAACACGCAGTAAAATAATACAAAGAAAATGTCCTGTGTATGTCCGTTTATAAGGATGTGACTTGATTAAAAAAAATTATTATTTAACCATTTTACTGATAATAGTTTCCAGGGATAAAAAAGAACTTATAACGCTAGTACTGTTAAATTTATGGAGCAGGGGAGTAGCACAGTAGTTAAAAGAGTCGGCATATCGGAGGGGCAAAAGAAAAAAGCAAATTCTAACCCAGGTTTCAATGTTCATTGCTTAGTCTAGCAGAAAATGAGTTCCTGACACTTGTGTTATGGAACAGGGGGTAACAAATCTGAGGATGGGTGTCATCTCACCTCTTGTGGCTGAGGAACAATGGTGACCTCGTAATACATAAAGAGCACAGAATGTTCCATGATTGAATGGTATATTGGTGGATATTTATGGTGTGCAAGTATGTTAAATATACACAGTGTCAGTCATTTGCTTGTCCCTTGCAGAACTTTGCCTCCCTAACAGCTCTCCTGTAGGGCTCTTGGTTGTAAGCAAGATGCCCTGCTGCAGATGCATCCATTTACAGATTATCAACGATGTCCTGCACCCATCTTCGCCTTGGACTTCCACACAATGTACACTGAGGAAAAATTACAAGAAGTTGATGTTGTATTGAAGTACTGCTAACTTCCACAAGAGTGAAATAAGTAATGTAAAAATATTATTATCAAAAAAGACATCCATATTGGTAAAAGGATTAATAAGTTATTTCCCTTCCTTAAAATCAAAACTACTTAAAAAAAAATCCACCTCCCTCTCTATACACTTTACCTTTGATAATGTACACAGATATTATTTGTTGCTTTGTCATCCTTGTAAACCATTTGCACCAAAAAACTGTAAAGCAGGAAGATCTGGTTTGGCTTATGTCAATAAATGGGTCTGTTAAATTACTTAATGACAATTAATGGGTTGTTAAATTATTGCTAATTTTAACATCCCATCTTGAAGCCAAAGAAAATAAAAGTGAAAGTTAAAAGATTCCAGCATAACTTATTTTGTACTTTTAAAAACCTGATCTAGCTTTACATAAAAAAAAAAAAGAGAAACAGCAAGATAATTAACACTCAAGAACATATCAGATTGAGTTAACAGTCTGAAATTCAGCAACGAACTTATTAGGTTATAAAAATTCAATAAGCAGAGCTTTCAGTAGGAAAATGCAACCATAGCATTGACACAGAATAGCATTTTATTCTAATGCAACCATAACATTGACGCAGAATAGCACTATATTCTAACACAGCCATAACACTGACATAGAATAGCATCATATTCTAACACATCCATAACACTGACATATAAATGTGCTATATTCTAACACATCCATAACACTGACATAGAAAATGTGCTATATTCTAACAGCCATAACACTGACATAGAATAGCACTATATTCTAATACAGCCATAAAACTGCCATAGAGTAACACTATATTCTAACACAGCCATAACACTTATTTGGGAGAACACATTCACAGCAATAAGAAGGATTAAAATGCTTTAGTTTGTGTAAGATGATTATAAAGATCTAAAATGAATGCAAACACAACAAATGAAAACAGCCTACAGTTATCAGACATGGTTCTTAGAATCAAGTATTTTTGCTTACCTTTAACATTGATGAGTGATGAAAGAGATAAGAATTTAAATATTGACCAAGAGCATGAGAGAACTTGTGGTGGACCATTTTAAAGGACCTAGCATTCTTGGCTTTTCTGAAAAAGGATCAAATACTGTATTGACATAGTTAATCTGCTGTTATTTGTCATACTTCCTATTTAAGAAGATAGAAGCTATTCAGTACCAAAAGAAGGACTACTACTACTGCTGCTACTGCTACCACTGATGCTTCTACTATTACTTATGCTACTACTACTACTTATGCTTATGCTACTACTACTACTTATGCTACTGCTACTACTACTTATGCTGCTACTACTACAGCTACTTATGCTGCTGCTGCTACTTATGCTACTGCTACTACTAATGCTTATTATGCTACAACTACTTATGCTGCTACTACTACAGCTACTTATGCTGCTGCTGCTACTACTACTACTACTAATGCTGCTACTACTACAGCTACTTATGCTGCTGCTGCTACTACTACTACTACTAATGCTGCTACTACTACAGCTACTTATGCTGCTGCTGCTACTACTACTACTACTTATGCTGCTACTACTACAGCTACTTATGCTGCTGCTGCTACTACTACTACTACTAATGCTGCTACTACTACAGCTACTTATGCTGCTGCTGCTACTACTACTACTACTAATGCTGCTACTACTACTTATGCTGCTGTTACTACTACTTATGCTGCTACTACTGCAGCTACTTATGCTGCTACTGCTACTTATGCTACTACTTACTATTACAGCTACTTATACTACTACTACTACTTATGCTACTACTTACTATTACAGCTACTTATACTACTACTACTACTTATGCTACTACTTACTATTACAGCTACTTATACTACTACTACTACTTATGCTACTACTACTACTACTTATGCTGCTACTGCTACTACTTATGCTGCTACTACTACTACTTATGCTGCTACTACTACTACTTATGCTGCTACTGCTACAGAAATGTGGTTTATTAGAAGAATGTTGCGAATCCCCTGAACAGCAAAAATAACTAATGAAGAATGTATGAGAAGAGCTGGAGAGACAAAAAATCTTGTCAAAAAGATAAGAGAGAGACAATGTACTTTCATAGTACATGCAATGAGAAGAGGGGGCATTGAAAATATTATAACAACAGGAAAAATAGAAGGAAGATCAATAGGAAGACCAAGAGAAATAATACTGGACAGTCTGACAGGATGGTGTGAGAGGAGATCACCAACTGAGCTTGATGGCCTGCATGAAGGATCGTTTACTCTGGAGAAGCATAATAGCCAACGCCAGTTGCATGGCACCTGATGATGATGATACTACAGTTACTTATGCTGCTACTACTACAGCTACATATGCTGCTGTTACTACTGCAGCTACTTATGCTGCTACTACTATTACTACTACTACTACTTATCCTACTAGTACTACTTATGCTGCTACTACTGCAGCTACTTATGGTACTATTACTACTACTACTTATACTGCTGTTATTAATATTACTGCTACAACTATAGTATTACTTATGCTGCTGCTGTTACTGCTATTACTACTACTACTACTACTACTACAATTACAACTACTACTACTAAATACTACTACCACTGCTACAAATGCTGCCACTGCTGCTACCACTACCACTACTGCTACTCCTTCTGTTACTACTGCTGCTTCTTCTACTGTTACCACTACTACAGATTATGTCACTACTACTACTACAGCTATTAATTACTACTATTACTACTACTACTGCAGGTGCTGCTACTACTACTACTACTACTTTTTTTTTGTTTCCCTGGAACTGCAAACTTGATTTTCTTTGCAGATGATGCAGTGAAGGTGTTGAAGCATAGCACTGGATTGGGAGCAGGTTACTGTGGCTATTTTTCCAGTCCCTGAGTGCAGCTGAAAAGTAAAGGGTGTGCAGTACTTCTTTAGCAGACTCCACCACCATGGGGACTGGTGATCCCTGCCCCATTACCCAGACTAGGCCTGTTACCGGGTGTACCAGCAGAGAGGCGGGACAGGGTCTTGGACAGCTACGGTTCACCAAACCAGACACAAGCATGTTGACTATAGGTCACTTAACCAAGATTTTTTTATACAAGACATGAACTGCAGATATGGACAGTGAAATATTTACAAAAAAATACCAAAAGAAATAAGTCTTGTTTTCACATAAACATGGTGAGTCACTGAAGAAACTAGAGACAATGAAGGTATAAAGCACTGAAGAAACTAGAGACAATGAAGGTATAAAGCACAACATTATACCCATAAAATGAAGTAACTAGGAGATCCTACGAAACACATTTTGACCACTTCACTGGCAGCAGGCTTACAGAATGCCACGATCAGACATTCCCAGCATTCTTCCACTTTTACAACTCACATGGTCCAAAATAGATTGATTAACTTGTGTACTGCATTTATACCATGTATTGCTTTGCGCTAGATAACTTTTTAGATAACTTTTTTGTGCATGTATGTGTGGGTATGTATAGTGAAGTCATTCAGACAAGTATTTGTTACGTCCCTAAGGTTTACAGTCGAGCAAATTAATTAATTTATCTGTTATTGTTTCCTTTCATAGGCTCCTTCCTACAGGCTGTTTTTTTTTTAGGGTTCATAAAGTTTTTTGTAGCTGGTTTAAGTGATAAAAAATAATTTATCATTTTACTTTTTATCATTATCTCAGCACATGGTGTTTTCTTGGACTGGAAGACTTAGCAGCTAATGTTAACAGATTTTACTTAGCCACTATGAATTAACTTAGCAGCTAGTGTTAACAGATTTCACTTAGCAGCTAATGTTGACAGATTCACTTAGCCATTAATGTTAACAGATATCAGTGACTAATGTTAACAGATATCAGTGACTAATGTTAACAGTTATCAATTATCCACTAATGTTAACAGATAGCAGCAAATGTTAACAGATTTCACTTAGCCACTATGAATTAACTTAGCAACTAGTGTTAACAGATTTCACTTAGCAGCTAATGTTGACAGATTTTACTTAGCAGCTAATGTTGACAGATTTCACTTAGTCATTAATGTTAACATATATCAGTGACTAATGTTAACAGATATAAGCAACTAATGTTAACATATTTCACTTATTTGCCAGTGTTAACAAATTTCACTTATCCACTAATGCTAATAGATTTTACTTAGCCACTAATGTTAACATAACTAATGCTAACATTAGTTAGCAACCAATATCTACAGATTTCCACTTAGCAACTAATGTTAGCAGATAACCACTTTTAGCTAAGGAATTTGCTGCCTCATTTATAAACTTAAATGTACAAATTCATAACTTTTCAACTGAACTGTTTTAATTTCCATGTTTGTCTGTTCATTCTTCAGTGTTTTATGTGGAAAAAAAAATCATGAATTTCCATTGTAATACTTTCATTACAAAGATTTGATAGGTGTTCAGAGGCATGTATATTTTAGCGTCTATTTATAAAACATTTAAATCCTTGGGAGTTTTTCCTCCTTTTTTTTTTCACTCTTGTCTTTCACAGTCACACATACAACACATTGATATACACACATACACAATTTCTTTTAATGTAATAACTAATTCATTCACATAGAGGATAACAAAGAAGTAGACAGTCAACATATTTCTTTCTTTTTTTTTAAATTATGTTTGCTTAATTATCAGTGGTAGCTTATATATGTGTATATAACAGTTGTGTATGTTAATGTTAGATATATAACACAAGCATTTCATATCAGCACATGTATATTTGTGACAGAAAAGTTTGTATGCTGTGACAGTGCTGGGTGTTTGAAACATTTTGTGACAGTGTTTAATTTGTGACTGTGGAAAAATTGTGTGCAGAACTGAAACGTTTTAGCATTATGTCTTCTTGTCAGTGTTTCTTGTGTCAAGTTTTATAAATATGTGTCTCTTTGTTAGTGTTGCTTTGTTCCAAAGTACTTTTGTTTCTATATGCAGAATGTTGAGAGCAAAGTGTTGAGAGCAGTGTTGCATATTAACAGTGCTGCATTTTATAATTATGTATGTTAGTATTCAGCTTCTTATATAACTGGGCTGCAAGTTAAATGTATGCTTTTGTGCAACATATAGTTGTTATACTTTATATGTTAATGATATATGCTTGAATGTTATATATTATAGCATTATAACCTAATGTGCAGTTGGATTGATGTGTAATATACTGCATATCATATATGAAGGACTTGATATTCTGATATTTTTTTTTTGTGTGTAAATATTGATGGACTTATCTTTGAAAAAAAGTCTAACTATTTATTATAAAATTTAATAATCAGTCTCGAACACTCCTGGTGCTTCATCTTTTTGGCCTTATTACGAATTTAGACCAGGCATCTAGTCATAATGCGTGTTTGCCTGCATCTACTTAATATGCCTTAATAATGGTTCCTTTATGGCCCAAGTTATTTTTATTTGGATTTCTGTGTATGAGAACTGTATATGGAACATTTGAATGTTGTGTGATAGAGTCTGTTGTGATGGGTAATTATGTTGTGGAGAGAAGGGCAGCTGTAGAGGGTAGTATTGAAGGTTGCCAATAGATTACATTTTGTTGGGAAGTGTGACCAAAAGCCTCATGTTTTGTATGTGATTTATGTGTTTTTATTTGGGTTTTGGTTTTTTTTTTTTTTTTGGATAAGAAATAGGGTTTTTTTTTTGTTAAGAAAATGTGTGGGTTTTGTTAAGAAAATGTGTGGGTTTTATTAAGAAAATGTGTGGGTTTTGTTAAGAAAATGTGTGGGTTTTGTTAAGAAATGTGTGGGTTTTGTTAAGAAATGTGCAGGTTTTGTTTAGAAATGTGTGGATTTTGTTAAAAATTCTGTAGGGTTTGTTAAGGTGTGTTAATTTTGTAGGAATTTTTTTTTTCAGGAGTAACCATTTGGTTGTTATTTTGCTAATCATGTAATTTAGATTATTAATATCGTCATTAATGTTATGGGACATCTATACTTCTAATTTTAGACTGACTTATTAAAGATAGCAGAATCTAAAGATAACTTCTGAATTAATTTTTGTTTGTTTGAAGCAGTTTTTTGTCACTTTTTTTTTTCAAAGGTAATTTTTAGTGGCAGATTTTTTTTTTTTTTCCTGGTAACAATTTTAGTAACAGAATGTTTTTTTTTTGTAGCAATTTTTAGTGTCAGAAATGATTAGAGCCCACAAACTTACATAAATGAGCACATTATACAGTTCTTTTACTGAAAACACAGTGTATGAAGCTTAATTTCTTAACAGAGTTTTCATGCATTTTTTTCAAGATTTCTGAAGTAAAGATATGATTTTACTATAGACGGAGGACATATACTCTTCTTTTGTTTTTTTTTGCAAGAAAAAAACCATTAAGTGTATGCGGAGCTTTTCAGTAAACTTTTCTTTGGTTTCTAGTACTGTATATTAATATCTTTTCATGCACTGGCCATCATGCATTTGCATATTTTGTGACCACTGACATTTCTGGATTAGTTTTGTTTTCCTGGCTCGGTGAAGAGTTGGAAAGTGCAGTGCATTAATTATGTCTTACATACTGCTCTGTAACATAAGCTTGATGTGAAAATGGAGCTCTTTACGAGCCTCTTTTATTGTGCAAGAAGTTTACTGTTACTCGATTTTCAGAAGGAGAATATAACTTGTTCAAGTAAAATTGTTACCTTAATTAATGTGCATAAAGATATTGCTTTAAAAAAAGTGGAGTTGAATGAGGGTCTGATATTTTGCTTGTAATTTCTCACAGTGTGTGCACATCGTTTTGTCACGGTTTTGATCTGAGCTTCTCTGCTCTACATTAGTGGCATCTTCATAATTAAGGGTTGCATATCTTCTGCAGGAGTAGCATCATCATCATGATCCATTTGATTCTGTTGTATGTGTGTGGCCAGAAATGAAAGGGTTTATTTTTTTATATTTTGTTCGCATTTGAGGTATTAAGATTTTGATATCACAGGAATTAGCAGTTAGATATATTGATATCACAGGAAGTAGCAGTTAGATATATTAAGATATTGATATCACAGGAACTAACAGTTAGATGTATTAAGATATTGATATCACGGGGAATTGCCAGCTATATGTACTCATATTAAGTATATTGAAATCACGAAAAAATCTAGCACTTAAATACACAAAGATATTAAGAGGACAGAAAACTGGCAGTTAAATATTTCTATGACAGTTTGGCTCCTCCACCCCTTGTTGGTAGATGGGCTTGACTGGAGCGAGGAACTTTGAGAAAACCAAATTCTGAACTATTTCCACTTTTAGGCGAAGGCAGGGGAGAATTCATCAGCTCCCATCGCTAACTAAATTTAAGTTTCACATTTGTGAACTAGTTAATTTATGACTCGTGTGACCTGCTTAATTTGACCAGTTTCAGCTGGGATAATCTCAGCAGTAATTCGGCTGCCTCAACAGAGTTAACTTTTATATTATCGCAGCTCTCAACAAATGCTGGCTGCGAGCTCATCAATTTTCTTGATGTCACCATCACCATCTGCACAGATGCTGGCTATGATCTTGCCATCATTATATTAACTAACAATACCTTCATGTCATTTTTTTTTTCTTTTTTCTCTATTGCTGCCATTTATCAGGCATCATCAAATTATTGTTCTTCCCATCATTTTCATGTATTAGCCATCATCAAATTATTGTTATTCCCATTACTTTCATGTATTAGCCATCATCAAAGCACCTATTTTTAAAAAAATATATATTATGCTTTCCTTCGCAAAAACCAGAATTTTCATTATTCTCTTGGTATTTTTTTTTTGCCTGACTTTATGCGTTTAAAAACAGAATTCAAAACCTGTAATTTAGTCAGTAAAATAAGGAGAGTAAAACCAGCGTGTTTGTTGTTATTATAACCCTCATTTACTGATCTTTATTAGGTATCATAAAAATCTTGACAGTATCTCAATCACAGGGGAGGTAAACATGGAGAGACTGAACTTTTCAATGCAAACATAGTTGTTGTGGACAGAATAAACCAATGAAAAACATTAGTTAAAAAAATAGATATCAGAGAAACTATCTAGTTTTTTTTTTTTTAGAACTTGACATCCCCCTGCTTAAACTGCCTTAAAATGCAGAAAAGTCTGTTTTTTTATTATTGCTATTGTTATTATTTAACCCAAGAAGTAATCCTGTCAAAAAGGATGGGAGAATAAATAGAAATATTATTTTTAATTCAATTATCAGTTGTCTCTTGTCTCAGTTAAATGTTTATCATCACCATACCATAGCATAAACCATATCTGAATTTTCTGTCTGGCCAAAAACAAAAGATACTCCCACACTCGCACACACATGCATGCACACACACACATCCCATGTTACCACACAAGTGATTATTACTACTAAAAATCTCATGACATATTTTTTTTTTTTTTGGTTAGATATTTCTTACCAAAGCACCAGTACTTTAGTGTGAAGTTAAACTTAGGAAATGAAAGAGAGAAATGGTCTGTGTGCACTCACACACATTCACTCACACACACATAAACACATCCAGCCACACTTGTATTCTCACCTAGTAACAAAAAAATTTCCAGTCTTAGATTATTATTATTATTATTGCTGTAATTTCAGAACTTCATGCAGAGGCTGAATTTTGCTGGAAGAATGCTTGCCTACATATTGTATGCTTCTTTCTTTTGTGGGTTTTTTTCATATTTTTTTTTAGATCTTCTTTAAAAAAAAAACCATGCGATTCAAAATGAATGTTTTATGTTGTGGTTTTAATTGATCAAAACATATTTATATGTGAGTTGCTTGATAGTTTCATGGATTTTATAATGTATGAGGTAACATACATGTATGTGTGATATACACAAACAAATTAAGCCAGAAATTCTACCCTGGAAATCAGCATTGTGATTGTAATATATGCATTTCTCGCTATATGAATGCTAGCATTGGGTGTATGTACATACAATTACGTATAAAAGTACATATGTGATCATTACAGTTATATGGATATGTTATAATGGTTTGTTTGTTTTTTGTTTTTTTTTTAATAAAGATTGAAGCAAATTTTAGTCAGTAGCACATTAAAAATTTTAGTTTGTAGCACATTAAAAAAAATGTAACATCTGGTTTTCGTTCTCATCAGGATATTTTTTTTTTCAACAATTCAAATTTTTATTTCTTCACTTTAAGAATTTATTTCCTTTCTTTCACCTTCATTTTTGTTGTCATCTGATAAGACAGAAGCGGAAGAATTACCATGTATTGTAATGAGAAGGCCTGCAGTTACGGTTTTTTTCTTTAAAATGATAACACATATAAAACATACATATAAGTTAGGGAACAGATTATATACTGCAGAAATGGATCTAAATGTATAGGGTGTAAGATTTCTTCAGAAATATAGTTATCTTTCACAGAGAAGGTGAGGAAAAGAGAGACTGCGGGGAGAGCTGACAAAAATAAGACAGGCCATGATGTATTATTAATCCATATTGTGTAAAAATGTCTTGTGTGAAAAGTGTATTATATATTTCAAAGCTAGTGACTGCATTGTGGCATATAACTTATGTTAATACTATATTTTTTGTGTGGATAATCATAATGTTGCTCATATCTAACAAAGTTTTCACAAATAAACACTTGGATTGTCAGTGATTGTGCTAAACGGATGATTTGTTTGTTGCTTCTTTGTGTGTGTGTGTTTTTTTTTTGGGGGGGGGGGGTGGTGGGGAGGGGGTCCTGGGATGCTCTCGTTGATATTCTTTAAGAAGAAGGATTTCAATGTGTTGAAATATAAAAATTTAGCCTTTTTGTTTGTTTGTTTGTTTGTTTGTTTGTTTTACTTTCTTTAAAATATGTTCAGTTTTTCAAGTCGTTTGTTTGTTCTGGTTTCAAATGAGCAATTGACTTGACAGCCCTAGTTAACTGTTTAAAGGAAAGGAGGGGGGGCCCTCTTTTGGGGGGGGGGAGTAGGGGAGGGAGATAAACGGCTGTTCGACAGAAAATACACACAACAGCAGTGCTCAATCCTTGTCTGTTGGTAAACGTACGTTGTACAGACATTTTTTCTTGCTTGAAACAAATGGTAGCTTATTCTACAAGGAAAGAGAGAGAGAGAGAGATAGACGTGCAGATATACAGAGAGAGAGAAAGACGGAGAGAGACATGCAGATATACAGAGAGAGAGAGAAAGACAGACAGACGAGAGATGTGCATACACAGAGAGAGAGACAGACAGAGATATACAGACATACAGAGAGAGAGAGAGAGAGAAAGACAGACAGAGAGAGATGTACAGACATACAGAGAGAGAGAAAGACAGAGAGAGAGAGATGTGCATACACAGAGAGATATGTGCATACACAGAGAGAGATGTGCAGACATACAGAGAGAGAGAAAGACACAGAGATGTGCATACACAGAGAGAGAGACAGAGAGAGATGTGCAGACATACACAGAGAGAGAGAAAGACAGACAGAGAGAGATGTGCATACACAGAGAGAGAGAGATGTGCAGACACAGAGAGAGAGAGAGAAAGACAGACAGAGAGAGATGTGCTTACAGAGAGAGAGAGACAGAGAGAGATGTGCAGGCATACACAGAGAGAGAAAGACAGACAGAGAGACATGTGCAGACATACAGTGGGAGAGACAGACAGAGATGTGCAGACATACAGAGAGAGAGAAGGAAAGACAGAGAGAGAGAGAGAAAGACAGAGAGAAATATGCAGACATATAGAGAAAGATGTGCAGACATACAGAGGGAGAGAGAGAAAGAGAATGAGCGCACGCACAACAAACATTCAAACACTTTAGGGTTTTCCATGAAAAAAATACGAGTCTATTTTCAGATTCTATGACAGTTTAAAATTCCAAATTCCAAACGACGGAACAAATACAAATATGCTGTTTTCTTTCTCCTTTCTCTTCCTCCTCTTTCCGAAATGCCCCCCCCCCCCAACCGGTTCCTAATTATACATATGGACGATGACACTGTAAGAGGGATTGCTCGTTCTAGCAGGGAGCTTTGGGCTGACTGTCTCAGGTATGTTTATCCCTTTTAAATCTTTAGTGTTCTGCTTTTCACAGGTCTCACTCACTCGCTCACTCACTCACTGTACATTTTCGCCAGTGAGTACCAGCTAACCTAGTTCGCTGCAGGTAGTCTTTTGGACCATCCGAACCCGACATGAAAACACAAACCAGCAACAAGAATCGGGCAGGAAGTTGCTGTGATAAAGGCAACCAACTGATCGTGCTGGTCAACAAAACGGAGACAGTGGATATGTTACTTCCACCTGCAAGGCTGGCTAGTAAAGAGGATTAAACAGAGAAAACTGAAATATTTTGGGCACTTTAAACGTCATGAGAATTTATAGAAGACCACCTTAGAAGGGTACATAATAGGGAAAAGAAAGAGAGGAAGACCAACACAAAGATGGCCGCAAGACATCGTTGATAATCTGCAAATGGATGCGCCAGCAGCAGGGCATCTTGCTCACAACCGAGAGGCCTACAGGAATGCTGTTAGGGATGCAAAGTTCCGCAAGGAACAAGCAAATGACTGACTTTTTGAAGTGACTTGCTTCGTTCAGCATTTGTCCAGCGTTAGCAGTAAAGTGTATTTGAATGTTTGTAGTAAGTCCTTTGCAGTCTATGTCTTCGAATGTCTGTAGTAAGTCCTTTGCAGTCTATGTCTTCGAATGTCTGTAGTAAGTCCTTTGCAGTCTACGTCTTCGTAACTTTCTTCTTCTTCTTGCATTCACTGTCTGCCTTACGATGCTGTTTGACAGAACTTTGGCCACTGGTAACAGCATCGCCATCTTCAACAGTACCAGCAGCCGCCTTCTTGCTTCTATCCTTCTTCTTACTGTTCCTTTTCTGGGGTTCGGGACCATCGGTCTTGTCCTCAGCTGCACGTCTACCAACAGCTACAGCCAGAGTTTCGTCGTTGGAAGCTCCAAAGGGCGTGGTCAGATCTCTGGGCGGCTTGCCAGCCGATCCTTCTTGCTTCATCCTTCTGACTTGTAGCATCTCCGTCACGACCATATCTGTCTCTTCATTCTGGAAAAATGCGATCACCTGCAGACGCAAAGCAAAACCCGTTTCAGTCACTATTAAAACAACTGAAATGATTTATGCTGAGTATATTCAACGTTTTTTTTCCAAATGAATGGTCATTATTATCAGCATCATGATGTACCACTTCCACAGCAGAGACTGGCTGACAGTGCATCTTCAGTTTCCTCTGTCTCATATCTTGATACAGCGGATCACCTCTCAATGTCAAGGAAGGGTTCGATTAGTTGTTAATCATAACCTTATGCTGTTTGTGCCCTTTGTCCGAAGACCGCTGGGGCCAAGCCGATGGCTTGTATGGCGAGGGAAACGAGCGATGGTAGGGACTGGTAGGTTGCTCTGTGTGTGAGTGCGTGCGTGCGTGCGTGCGTGTGTGTGTGTGTCCCTGGGTTTATAAGGACTTTGGGCTAATGTCTGCCTGATGGTTTTCTGACTTCTTTATGAGATCCACCAAAACAAGGATTCGATATATACCTGGATGAGCTAACTACAACTAACCATCATCATCATCATCATCATCATCGGGTGCCGTGCCGACTGGCTATTATGTTTTCTCCATAATATCCGATCCTTCATGCAAGCCATCAGTTCAGTTGGTGATCTTGTAGTATTTTATTTAATACTATCTGAAAGAGGAGGATTGTTCAATCTTTTACTCTATCTTGCCGCCGCCGTACTGAGTGGTGGAAGGGTGACTACACCATACGTTCACACCTTACAATTAAATAACTGGAACACGCAACAACAATCCTTTTTATAAAATCACGATCCTTGTATTTACAAAATTCTGATCCACAAGGCAACACGAATCAAAAATGATGTCCATATATTCCAACATGGATTATCGAATCATACAAAAACATTTCCTTGAATAATATGAGTTCAACCCTGATTGCAAATGCATACAACTAAAATACACATGTCAGCCTCCGTCTATCGAATGATCACTTTCGTCCACGTCTGAACAAATATCACGGTCGCTGGACTTCTACGTGCTCAGCTTATGGAATCCTTAAACTTCTCTTTTCTCGTCTTATACACTTGATCAGCGACGGACTCGAAGGACTGGGCATTTCCGTTAAAAAAAAAAAAAAACTCGTCTCTGGCCAGTGGGATTTCCAATCAAAACCGGGTCACTGCTTGGTTTTTCCCCACTCCTTACAATCTCACCTCACATCATTTCGTTAAAATATCCAGCATCATTTCTCTAGTTCTTCCTGTGGCTCTTCTTCCCTATATTTTTCCTATTGTTACAATATTTCCAATGCCCCCTCTTCTCATTGCACGTCCTATGAAAGTACATTGTCTTTCTCATAGTTTTTTACAAGATTTTTTTTTTTACAAGAAATGATCTGGAGAACTGTTTGAAAACCTCTGCATTCCCTCCTGCCGGACATGCAAGGGTGACCTAGTTTTAATTTATGTAGATGCTGTAATTTTGAAAGCCTTGATGGTTTATTTTAACGTTTTAACCGAGCAATATGTAATTGATGTTGGTGTAGGCCAATGTTTCTCATCGTATGGGGTGGCGGGGTAATTTAAATATTTTAGGGAGCAGTTTGAAAATGATATCGCATTCGCCACTTAGTCATGGATATAGAAAAAAAAAATCACCACTGTTGGCGATATATTATCTATGCTGAAACCCTGACTTTCTGAAAAAGAGGATGGTAGCCCTAGTACAGCACTCAACATACGTAAATACTTGGCAGTGTAAGTGCGTTAAGACTAGATCATAGCATCTGTCACTTCTGCGGAGTAAACAGTGCCAGTTTGTGCGGCATTCGTTGTAGGAACAACGTGGCAAATTTGTTTATTTTTTATATAACATTATTAAATGTTAATTAGTTTTCTGGTTAGTTATCCAAAAGTGGCGCCATTATCAATTTAAATAAAATGAACACTTTGCCATAGAAATGCAGTAGCTTCGTTTAACAGCTGAAAACAAACACAATCTCTCATATTTGGCTGTTTCCTTTTCTCTCAGTCCATTATGTCTCCATTCTTGATTCTGTAACAAGAGACACTCCACTATCGGCTTGCAACATGTCTACATTATGACTACATTATGTCAACGTCATGTCTGTTTTATGTCTGTGACACATAGAAAAGCAAAGTATCAAGTAGCTCGGCCAATGAATTTCAAAACTGATTGTCATCCTTCATTAATTTTAAATAGCCTCGGTTTTTGTTTGTTTGTTTGTTTGTGTGTGTGCGTGCGTGCGTGCGTGCGTGCGTGCGTGCGTGCGTGCCCATAATAAAAGGAGCACCATCTGTGGCACAAGACTTAATATTTTTTTCATTGATATTTGACCTTCATCTAAATAATTTTTTGAATTTATCAATGGTAGTGATGGGGGTTTTCAGTGCTTCACAGAACAACATCTCGTCGGTAAATTCATCATTGTCAGTTTACCCTACACAGGCCATCAGTACAGCCTCGCTGTCTCTTACAGCTGATTCATCCAATTTTCTTGATCTTAGCTTTTCAACAAGTTGCCTTTCCACATCTTCCCGCCATCTCTATTCTTTTCTCTAACGGTATTATTGCTAAGCGGCGTTCCATTGACATCCTTTTCATCTTTCTCCAGAACTGTTTTGAGAAAGGTTAATATTGTTGGCTTAATGCGTTGAGCATACTTTATAAACCTGTTTTTGTTTCCTCTCAGTTGCTAACCTCGTGCATAAAACGAGAAATGCAAGCTAGAGAAAAAAAAAAAAGGTTCATTAGCATTCAGATGACTATTTGAAGTTCATTTTCATACCCACTCCACAGGGAGAACGGTTGCCGCTCTGTCTACTGTGCCACCACTGTTTTACCAACGAATCAATAAAAAGAAAAGCAAAGGTCGTCTCGAAGCGTATTTGAAGGTGAAATTTAGCGCTTGTGTGAACTATGATGTGAACAAATTTAACTCTCTAGAGAAGTTTGGAAAAAAGATCAACAATAAGTTCATTGTTCTCTACACGAACTGTTACCCAAAATTGTGCTCTCGAAGCTAGTTATCTTCTTCTTCTTCTTCTTCGTTCGCTTCTACCACTAAGATCGCCCCGTGAGAAGCTAGTTACGAAAGTTCTCTGCTTATGGCTAAATCAGATTTTTTTTGGGGGGGGGGGGGGGGAGGGATCATGCTACAGGGGAGGATTTCATTAAGCCAACAATATTAACCTTTCTCAAAACAGTTCTGGAGAAAGATGAAAAGGATGTCAATGGAATGCCACTTAGCAATAACACCGTTAGCAAAAGAGTAGACGAGATGGCTGAAGATGTGATTCAACAACTTGTTGAAAAGCTAAGATCAAGAAAATTGGATGAATCAGCTGTAAGAGACAGCGAGGCTGTACTGATGGCCTGTGTAGGGTAACTGACAATGGTGAATTTACCGACGAGATGATGTTCTGTGAAGCACTGAAAACCCCCATCACTACCATTGATATGCACAATAAATTCAAAAAATTATTTAGATGAAGGTCAAATATCAATGAAAAAAATATTAAGTCTTGTGCCACAGATGGTGCTCCTGTTATTATGGGCACAAAAAAAGGGCTATTTAAAATTAATGAAGGATGACAATCAGTCATGAAATGTTGCGTGTGCACTATGTTATCTTTAGAAAAAATTTAGTTTCCAAAACCCTTTGACCTGTTCTAAATGAGATATTGGAATTTCAGTTATAAAATGTATCAACATTATAAAAGCTAATGCAAAAATATGAACGACTCTTTCAATAATCTTGTGAGGATAAAAATACTAACCAATGTAAGACTAGCTATCTTTCTAAGGGAGATAAGTCGCTATCTTACCCTATTGCCAAATCTCCCTTTTTTTCTTCTTTCTATCTTTCCGTGAAAAAAAAAAAGCCAACAAATAGATCTCTGTCTGCTTCTGCTTCAATGAATAATTTCTTCCGCCGACGACATAAACTAACCTTCACATGGACAAGGTGCTTGCACTTCTTAACCATCTTGATGAAAGCTGCGTCGATGAAGTCGTTGTAGTTGTCGATGTCCATCTCAAATCTAACAAGCCTCTTTCTGAGAGCATGAGAATAAAAATTAATGTACTCTTTCTCTCTCTCTCTCTCTCTCTCTCTCTCTCTCTCTCTCGTGCGTGTGCGAACGCGGTATTTTGTTAGGTTAATGACTTGTTCTCTTTATATTGTGGACGATACTAGTTTAATTTTGCACTCTTTTTTATGTTTTTCCCTTATGTAATTTGTATACTGTATAAATTTGTGTGAATCGAGTGTGTGGGAAGAATGAAAGATGGAGTGATGAAGGGCAGACAGCGTGCCTAATTCTTCACCCTTTAAAAATGAAGATCATTCACTCACTCACTCACTACACACACACGCACACACACACTCTCTCTCTCTCTCTCTCTTTCTCTCTCCATTTCGGTTGTTTCCACTTAGAAAAAAGAGGGGAAATCCTTCTTATATTCCTTTCCTTTTTAAAAAACTGGTTCCAACTGCCTGATCCTGCGTTATTTTCATTCATTCATTCATTCATTCATTCATTCATTCATTCAGGTGACAATTAGTTTATCTCTCAGCCTTTCTTAGCCTCTGGTCTCATTTATCTTTCCTGCCGTCATTCTTTCAAGATCTTCCCATCTCTTTATGTACCCAAACATGCGAATTGACTTCTTTCCTTTCGTTTAAGTTCAAACGTAATTACTGAGTAAAACAATATTACAGACAGAACGCCAGTTTTCCGAATCACCATAGTTCCTGAGCTTTGCTGTCTCAGTATTTTTTTACGCAGTAAAAGAGGCATTCAGTAGTAAAACAGACGAAGAAGTTTCAAAGAACTGTTACTTAACTTGGAATGTGTACAAATGAACTGCCACTAACAAAAGCAGAGTAAATAACATAGATGTGGACTCTAGTTGATCGATTCGGATTCGAGTGCCACCCCAGTCACTTTAAAGACTCGACTTGAAGAACTGGCGACTTGGACTTGACTTTCGACTTGACATTTTCAATCAGTCGATTCGACAGCGATGTTTACTTTCTACAGCGTGGGTAGAATTAAGACAAGGCATGCTTTAATAACGCCACTGCCATATCTGCTGTCGGCCACGGGACTGCGTAGTTCTAATCCTACCAGCAAATAAACGAACAAGCTTTATTTTCAAAGGATGAATAATTTCACGGCACTGAGAGAGAGAGAGAGAGAGAGAGAGAGAGAGAGAGAGAGAGAGAGAGAGAACGAAGGAGGATAGACAAACAAAGATTCCCTATACAGAACCCATGAAAGCGGATAGAGAAAGAGGTAGATCTAGACAACGATGGTGAGACAATTTAGAGAAAGATATACACGCTCTTGGAATCGACAGCTGACAAGAAAAGATCAAGAACAGAGAGGAATGGAGACATGTCTTGTCTGCAGGAGTGGGCCTCATTGGCTCAGAGAGCTAGAAGAAGAAGAAGAATTTCACGTCTGACATACAGTCTTCTGAGTTTTGTCTTGTGCACATCCAGTTATTATGTCATAAATCTGCTGTAGGCACAAAGGTGACGACAACGAAGGCCTAATCACGTGATGCTGGTGCAAAGGCCTCAATATCATCTTCTGGTCGCCAAGTAAACAATTTCGTTCCCACCGATAAAGGGCAGGACCAACACTTTTTTTCAAAACATCGTGGTCAACCTGTACTTCAGAGTGCAGTTCATTCATTCATTCATTCATTCATTCATTCATTTGCATCTCCCTTGCGGAAGTTTCCCTCCTGTAGGCCTCTCGGCTGTAAGCAAGATGCTCTGTTGCTGACGCATCCATTTGCAGATTATCAACGATGTCTTGCAGCCATCTTCACCTTGGTCTTCCTATCTTTCTTTTTCCCATTATGTATCCTTCGAAGATGGTCTTCTCTGGATTATTATGACGATTCTTCTTATATCCTTCCCGTGCCATTAAACGTCACATAGGGCTCGCAAAGTAGTTCGCCAATTTTTCCTGTCTTCGGCGAGTCTTTCAACCTCATCAAAGGATTTTATGCCTGTTAATTTGGCCTCTCTTAATAATGTCCTCTTCAGAGTTTCACGCGGTCTGCCTCTTTTTCTTCGGCCTGTTGTGTTCCACGTGATAGCTTGTTTTGGGATTCTCTGATCATTTCTTCTCATCAAGTGACCAACATATGTCCATCTCCTTTTCCTGATCACCCATGAGACTGGTTGTTGTTCAGTCATCTGTCTTATCTCTGCATTGTTCTTGAATTCGTTCCACTTGATGCCGAGTATTTTCCTTAGGCATTTGTTTTCAAAAGAGTCTAATTTCTTTTCTATTTCTTTAGTTGTTTTCCAGCTTTCGCATGCATAAATGAGGGTGGATATTACATTTGAATTGAATAGTCTTAACTTGGTTTTTTGTGCTTATAACTTTTTAATTCCATATGTTCTCAAGATTCTTGAAGATTGATGCTGCTTTTGCAATTCTGATCCTAACTTCCTTTCTAGTGTCACCATCCTGGTCTATGTAGCTGCCAAGGTATGCAAATTGATTGACTTCTTCAAGATCTGTCCCTTCTATGTGTATTTTTCCATTTTGATTGAGAGGAATTTTCATTGTTTTGTCCTTGTTAATTTCAAGTCCTATTTTGATAGCCAGTGAAGACAGGCTATCTGTTTTTTCTTGCATGAAATTCACATTATTACTGATAAGAGTTATGTCATCAGCAAAATCAAGATCTTCTAGTTGGGTCCCATGTACCCAGTCAATACCTGTGTTACCTGTGCAGCATTTTTTCATTATGAAGTCTATTGTAATTCCAAAAAGTAAAGGAGACAATATACATCCTTGTTTCACACCTGTTTCAATCTGGAACCATTCACTCATCCCTTCTTCTGTCTTGACTGCACAAAAATATCCATTGTATAAGTCCTTAATGATGTTGACAATTTTAGATGGTATTACATGTAGACATAAAATTCTCTTTAATGAATATCTGTGTATGCTATCAAATGCCTTTTTAAAATCTATGAAGTTCAGTATTCATGGTTTCTGCTTTCAATATGTTCTTCAAGTATTATTCTGAGAGTAAAGATCTGGTCGAGACAGGTTCTCCCTTTTCGAAATCCTGCTTGTTCTTCTCTCATTGCAGTATCCACTATATTTTTGAGTCTATTCAAAATGACCTTGTAAAATACTTTTGACACAACTGATATTAAGGTTACTCCTCTCCAGTTGTTACAGACACTAATGACTAATCATGACGTTTAATATGTCCAAAATATTTAAGCTTTTTTCTGTTTAATCCTCTTTACAAGCCAGCCTTCTTCAATATCAAGTTCTTGTAGTATGAATATATTTGTTCTTTTTTGTGTCCATGATATTTGAAGAACTCTTTTGTAGCACTTACATTCAAAGACATTTATGTGTTTCTCAGATGTTTTGTTAAGTGTCCAGGTCTCACAAGCATATGTTGCGATAGGAAAGATGCATGCCTTTAAAAATCTTATTTTTGTAGTTCTGTCTGTTCCTCGCCACAGATTCTTTAGTTGTTTTATTTTCTGAAGAGCGATAGATGTCTTCCTTTTAATTTCCCTCATTGTATTTCCATTATTAGTTATTAGTGATCTAAGATATTCAAAACTCTCCACTTCTTCCAGTTTTTCCTCACTGATACATATTTCAGCTGCCTTGTTTGTTTTGTCAGTTGTCGTCAATTTAGTTTTCTTCGCATTAAGATAGAGGTTTTGTTCTTCGCTGTTCTTACGGACTGACATAATTAGTTTTTCCATTTCTTGTTGTGTTGTGGACAGTAATACTGTGTCATCAGCATATCAAATCTCTGGTATTTCATAACCTCCAATTGTTATAGCATCGTAATATCCTTTGTCTAGATCTTCTCTAACATTCCTCCATACAGAGTGCAGTAAATCATGAAATAACGAAAATCAGACATCCACATTAATCAACGCTAAAAAGTAATGAAAAAAAAAGAATGCAGTGAAGTAAACCTCACTTGAAGTTGACCATGATATGATGGAGGACGGCAGCCATGTTGAGCCGGGGCGTGTCTATGAAGGTGAACTGTCCACCAATGGAAAGGCGGATCATGGAAATGCGAAGCACTGGATCCAGTATGGCCGGGATTGAGCGGAAGGCGATATCACAAAGCCCTTGATACAGAATTCAACTTTCATGGTCGGGCAGGCCGTGGTCTGCAGAGGCAGATGGTGAATGATTTGTGTGAGTGTACATGATGTTCAAGTTTTGTTGTTTTTTTTTTTTTTGGTGATGTTGTTATTATTATTAATATTTATTAGTTTGTTTTTTTATCTCCTTACTCCAGTGACCCACTTGTAGAAATGGGTGACTTGCTTCTTCTGGGGTTGGGGAAGGGAGGACGGGGCCAGGGCGTGATGCTAACCACATCATAAGTGTGTTGACAGGTCAAGGAAATTACGGGCTTCCTTTAGATGCACCCAGGGAAAAAAAATGGCTACGTTTACCTTCAACTTCTTAGAAAAGTGGGGGGGGGGGGGCTGTGTGTGGTTGGGGAGGGGGGGGAATGATAGTAAAATAAAAATAACGCTTTTAAATTCATAACATTCAAGTCCTGTCTATATATATTAAAAAAATATTGATCGAACGAAACCAGAGGGCACGGAACAAAAAGATGGGAAATATCTCAAGGTACAAAGAAAGTTAAAAGTAATTGATAATGAAAGATATTTTCTAGCGAATAACATTTCTCAATTTTGACGCATCGGTTCAGGCTGTAGAAAGAGAAGTGTGCAAATTTAAATAAATAGAAGAAGAAGAAGATGATGATGATGATGATGACATAAACAAATTTCTTTTGGAAATAAATCTCATAGAAAAAGAAAGAGAAAAAAAAGGTCACACCCAAACAATGTCATCTATACCAGGTACTGCCAGGCCTGCTTAGAAATGAACTGAGTGTTGGGGCTGATGTCAGCTGCCAGAAGTTTCAGCTTCTTCATTTGCCTTCTTCTAGCGTCGGCCAGGGCCACTATAGACTCCCCCGTCAGGTAGAAGTAGTCAACTGCCAGTTTGTTGAGACGGTTCAGCGCCACGAGGTCTCCGGCCAGTTGCTCCGGCCCCACGGGCGCGTACTTGGGGACGAAGTAGCCGTCTATCTGGAGAGTTTCCAGCGTGTTTCTTGCAATTCTCGTTAGCGTCGTCATCACAGCTCGGCCTTCTTCTGGCGGCCACTGCGCTGATGACATCTGAAAGCTCTTCAGGTTGGTCAGAGTCTCCAGTAAACGGGACAACAGAGTGCATATCTTGGAGATAACTGCCGGCGATGCGCCCCCCAGGCGTAAATCAATCACTTTAAAAGAAGTCAAGGCCGGATTCTTCGACTTCAGATTCTTGATCAGCTTTCGGAAGCAGACGGCCATGTTCTTACACTGGTGGTTGCCGTTGTGGTCACAGTTGATGGTCAGCTTCCGCAGGAAATGTCCGAGTCGTTTGGCGTAGAAGCACGACCGTCTGCTCTGATGGGACTGGCGGTTACACTTCAGCTTCAGCTGCTTCTTGCCCCACAGACGAGGGCTCGAGAAGATCAGGTGTCGCCACATGCGGCACACCCCAGCAACACTTAACCGTTCGTTGATGTTCAAGAAACTGAAAATATGTAAAAGTATTTCTGTAGGGAAGCTGGTAACAGTCAGAGGCTCTGATTCAGAGGGGCTGTCTATACGGTCATGTGCACCTGTAGATCCCGGTGTATCTGCCCGGTAGGACAGTGTGTGCTGATGGGGTCCTTTCCGAAGAGAATCCATTATGTTACCCCCAGCACCGTTAGCAGCAGCTACAGCCTTTCTATTAAGAGCTCCGGTAAAACAACAAACACAGGCGTTCCGGGTTTGTGAATCAAGCAAAACACATGTTTATTTTCGTTTCTACACACTTTTTTAAATGACGTATTTGCTGTTTTCGTCATTTCCGTTGTGCGCGAAAGTTAAAAGAAAAAAATTGATGAAGCGAGACAAATCAAGAAATGAATGAAACAAACAACAGAATATGTTTGTTGGGGTATGCTACCCTGCAAGAGTCATGTAAAGTTAAGGTCCCTGAATTTTTTTTTTTTTTAATATTTTGGAGTATGGGATGGTTGTCCCTAAATTTTGAGCGCAGATTCGACGTGCTATTTATGTGTTGTTTGGAAAAGACGTGATTTGTGAGAAAAAGTCCGGGCATGATTTGTAAAGTATGATTTCTACATTTGGGAAGCCTTCGTCTAATGTAGTGTGAGGGAGGTCGTGTTTTATGCTCGAGTGAACGCTCAAGTTTTGAGAGAGACGGCCATGTCTCTATTACTTTGTTTCATCATCTTCTCATGGTTCCAGGCGGCTATAGTTGTTTACACCACTCACTTCATAAACGAGCATTAAATCTGATTTGTGGAAAACACCCAGCACAGACTTTAGATCAGCACAAACAACTCAAAATTCTATCTCTCACACACAGAGTTATTTTTAACAAAGTTAAGTTTGTTCATAGAATTCTGTCGCACAATGCTCTGCCTTACTTGTGGTCACTGTTTACGTACAACAATAAACATAGTCAGCGTTGTTAAAAAAAAAAAAAAAAAACTCTCTTCTTCCTAAACCCAGACTAGATCTGTACAAGAGAAACCTTGCATACTCAGCAGTAAAGCTGTGGAACACCCTCCCCTACTATTTAAAATCCATTGGTAATACTTCATCCTTTAACTCAAACCTTTTTCAAACTTTACTTGCTTATAACTATATGCCTCCATAGAATAATCAGTGATGTCTCAACCCATGGCTTGCCAGCCATCAAGTTCTAAAAGGAGATGGTTCTAAAAGTAACTTGTTAGATCTTGTTAGGCATTATTTTAATGAATGTCAGTGAGTATATATTATAAGAACTGTACTGAAAATGCATTTTTGTCTATGTGTGTATGATGATGATAAATATGGTCAGTCTGTGAAACGGACAACA
This sequence comes from Achatina immaculata, assembly GCA_009760885.1. Taxonomy (NCBI): domain Eukaryota; kingdom Metazoa; phylum Mollusca; class Gastropoda; order Stylommatophora; family Achatinidae; genus Lissachatina; species Lissachatina immaculata. The sequence continues at coordinate 10,401,968 of CM019703.1, forward strand.
TAGGATTTGCGGGGAGGTTAAGCATTGACAGCTGGGACGTATGTTATGTTAGAAGAATGGACGTTTGACCGATGCGGATGTCTATGTTCATCGTCGTCAACTATGGAGTTTTGCTGTGATATTTGAATGTTAAAACCTCTTCTTGCCTCGTCATGTCTCGTCCTAAGACTTGTTTCTAATGAATGACTTGATTTATGAAATGGCTGAGGTGAAGGAATGTGTCTTGACATATCACTCAATGAACATTTCATTTATCAAGCTTCCATCATCATCTGGTTCCCTCCATTAACATCCCCCCCTCCCCACCCTTTTTGTATGTATCATCAGCGCTGGATTTGGTAATTATTTCCAACTTTTGAGAAAATAAGATGGCTACTTGTGTGAACGGAGATTATCAACTTAGAGAGAAAGAGAGGTTACCAACACTGTATGAGTTTGTCAGCACCGCCTGCGGTAGAGGAGCGGGTACACAAGGGTAACATACACAAAGACGACACAGCAGATAAAAACAGGAAAGATAAATGATAAATTTAAGCTCTTAGTTCTTTTGCTATCCTCCTAGTTAGAAAGACAGGCAGAGAGAGAGAGAGAGAGAGAGAGAGAGAGAGAGAGAGCTGATCGATGTAGCAGAAAAAAATATATAATTCTGACTGATAATTTCTTCAAATTCAGCATTGTACTTGCAAGATGTTTTTTTATTTATTTATTTATTTTTTTGGCCAACAAGATTCATCATGGTGCCACAGGCAAAAGAAGGGCATAAAACATGACATTTTCTGCTTTTATGAACACTCTGCACAGTAACTGAGCTTTGGCTAAAAGTGCACGTAAATAAACCATTTGATTGTCTCAGTTATTCTGAAGATTCCTTAGACAGTTGACAAAAGACAGAATAGTCTGTCGAAATCTTGTATTAAACTTCAAGTAAACGAACATACTCGAGGACGTGTTGATGTATTCTAGTGTATTCGTTATCATGCTGACTAGCTTGTAGATGCCTGAATATCTGTGAAACAAGCTGAACTCCACTTCGATGAAGCTCGCATATGCAATTATAATTTTAGGAGTGTTGCATACAACAAATATGAGAGAAACAAAAGTTGCAGACTGCATTGCTTGAAGCTCCTTCCTCTTTGGCTGGATTTTCTTTCCTCCTTTCCCGGACTGATTTGATGGATTAGTACTGTTCTTTGCGATTCCTCTTTTGGATATTTGAATATACGATGTATGATATCCAGTGGATAAGGAGAGGCGAAATTTTGATGATGCGTTGAGACTGGATATCAGGACGCACAAGCAAACGACATTAGTGGCGTGGCAGGCTGTTGTGACGGCCAAAACTGTGAGAATCTGATTGACCTCTAAGGCGGTCCCTGGCCAAAATGGGACCAGAATGCCAAAAAATGTAGAATTGCTAATCGGGTCCAGAACTATTCCAAAGCCATGAGGATTCCAAAGAGGTATATAACCCACTAAAGAAAACAAAACTATGGCAGTAACCATAGATAGACATCGGTATCTCGTGAAGGTATTTTTGAACCGATGAGGCAAGGCCACGCAGCAGCATCTCTGAACTGCTATAAATGTTTTTATCAGCTGCGATGTATCATATAGTCGTATGTACAAGGTGTACAACAGAAAACTCAACGTCAGTCCGTCAACGCGCCACAGAGATATGGTATCTGAGACGATGATTCGAAGCAGAAAGTGTCCAAACAGCACGAATAATGTCACAAATTCAGAGCACGACAGACAACAGAAGCACAAGCTGATGGTGTCTCCTAGCCCGAGTCTGACAAATGAGACAATGTTAATTATATTTGCAGCCAGACCTATCACTACAATAGGAGGTTGTATGACATACAGATCCAAAGCAGTCACTTCCATCGCTTCAACACAAAATCATTCCACATTTAAAAGGAAAACTTTTTTAAATGCAATATTTCGCACAATTTGGCTGTCCTGGACTATTTTTGTGAGCTGTTACTAAACATCGGCTACGATCAAGAGTACATCTTTACTTTGTAACAAGTTCTACAGTAACTTTAGGGAATATCTGATGCACTGGACTATAACGAAATCATATCTCCTGGTAAATGCTATCGAGACGCCCTTCACAATAACTGCAGTAATTGGCCACTTGATTATTTTCTTTTTCTTTCAGACGTCTCTAGTTTTCTTCAGTCTTTCTGAAGTCTGTTTTATTCCTTGCATGTAAACAGCAACAGAAAAAAACATAATCTCTTTTTAAATAATGCTACAGTTTTCGTGTCTCCTGTGTTAGGTTATCACGATATTGGCTCCAGCGAACTATATGTATCACGATATTGGCTCCAGTAAACTACATGTATCACGATATTGGCTCCAGTAAACTACATGTATCACGATATTGGGTTCAGTTAACTACATATATCACGATATTGGCTCCAGTAAACTACATATATCACGATATTGGGTTCAATTAACTATATGTATCATGATATTGGCTTCAGTAAACTACATGTATCACGATATTGGGTTCAGTTAACTACATGTATCAGGATATTGGCTCCAGTAAACCAATCATGGCTACATTTCTTTATGGACGGTTCAGTAATTTTTCTTTGCTGACAATGCCTGTTCCGTGCTATTCTCATAATTTCTTCTTATTTCTATGATGTTTCTGCTTTTTGTTTCAATCTTCTTCTGTACCATGTATAACGATTTCTTCACGGTATGACTATGGAAGGGAAGTTCTCATTTCTTTAATATCTGTTGGTAAGTTTTTAACAGCCTTACGGGAAAATTTGTTCTATTTGCGCCTTGAAACATATGTCCTTAATATAGGAACAAACAATTCAGATCTATACGACAGGACATAAATTAAAGAATTCTCCAATACGCTAAAACCTCTTATTCACTGTTTGAACTGAAACGTACCCAGTTATAATTATGTTAATATTGCTACATCTTGGCTTTCATCTCTTCATTCACAACAACACTTATTTAAACACCAAGGCAAACTCTAAATCTTGAGTACACTTTAATGATTTATACTGCAAAAACAATTTTTAAAAATGCTTTAATGTCAGAATATGTGGCTTTGTCGGGATTAGTTTGATAAACCAATTATTAAATAAGAGTATTGTACAAATAGGAGTTTAAATTTTAAAATTACATAATTTTTGAGACAGAAAAGGTCAATAGTTTTTATGATATCCAAACAGGGCAAACTTGGATAGTATTTCTTCTTGGTAATTCATAATCGATATCTTCTGTAGCTTAAGAAACTGAAGGCAGCGGGGGGAGGGAGAGAGAGAGGGGGGGGGGGGGGGAGGAGAGAGAGAAGAAACGGAGGAAGAAGGGAGGGGAGACAGACAGATAGAACTTGCTGAGAAATATTTATTAAAAATAAGAGTTAAAAAAACATACCAAATGAATTGCTCCATAACTAAGGAAAACAGCTTGGACAACTTTTTAAAAAATACGAATATACATCTTCGGCATGTTGTCAGCGAAACAAATATTAGGATCCAGCTACCAATTAACAAGTGAATAAAACTCCACAAGTTTGTTGGACAAATTATATTACTGTCAAGAAAACAGGCTAAAAGCCTTCTTTAGTACAATAAAAAACAATAATTTGTAAAAATGCACACGAATAGTAAATACAAATACAATTTCCAATACCCTTGTAAAGGGAGGACTATTTTCAAAATGGTTGCGCCGTGCTGTAATCTTGTGTATAAACAGTTTTATATAGAAAGAGCTCTAACTATAGGGAAGCTGCAGAACACTTTGAGAGAAGGGTTAACTTTTCTGCTGGCCAAAAATAAACTTAAATAAGATTATTTGATTATGAATAAACAGTGAATGAAGCTGTCTATGACAATGAAGGAGGCTGTCTATGACAATGTATAATTAAAATATGTCTCAATTTGTATAATAATCTTAGAGGAAGAGATGACAGGAGAGGCGCCTGTGATCTGTAGAGTGCTTCAATCTCCCCAGAAGGAAATCTTCTTTTGGTATCATCATTATGATTTCATTGTTATGTCAGAAACAGGTATGCAAGGGGGACTACTACATCACAACAGTGCTCGTCTTTCCATCGCATCTTTACGACTTCTCGGATCTCCAGTCAAAAAAAAAAGACCTTGACTTTATTTCCTAGAGGTGGTTCTGGGGAGCCAGTTGTGTCAGTACAGCGAAATAAACGATGCAGGAAGTCACGTGGTTCTCTCGAGGGTCGCGGGGCTTACAAAGAAGCCTAACATTGCAGTTCAGAGAGTCGGAGACCGTCGTCCAGTCCTCTTATGTACGTCTCAGGAAAAGATTGAAATGACTTGACAGTCAACCACTTCCATCGAACGTCCTCATAGCATTGATAATAACGACTGCAACAATAATATCCTCCCAGAAGCAATTTTAATTATATATAAATATTAATATGAATCCGGTAATTATAGATCGGTATTAACACAGTGGAATACAAGGTTATATCGGTTATTGTTTGTAATAAACATTTAAAAATGGCCATATAGTCACATGAAAAAAAGGTACTTCAGCTGAATAAGAGAGAGAGAGAGAGGCGAAAGTACACAGGAAAACACTGGTTATTTCGATATACATGTAGTTTGTCAACTTTATCTGCTGGCAAATTTGGATATCAGACCTGTAAGTGATACTTCATGTCCTGAAAATACAAACTCCAAATATAGAAGGTGATTTCATGGGTTATTCGTGAAAACAGGACGGATAATACATAACGGGTAGAAGGCCGAACCAGCGGTAGGCAGCTCGAAGATCTCCGGATTAGCGGGTGGCAGTAAGCGAACTAGGTTCATAACAAGCAAAATAGTAAAACCAAGAGACGCGCAGATTGCCTGCTTGGTTCAACATAGTCGGACGGGCATCCTTAACATCGATTCGTAAAGGTAAGATCTGGTTTGGGAAAAAAAAAACAGTAGGTTAATTTCCTACAGGTCATTTATGTAATGAAATAGGCAAAAAAAAAAAAAAAGGAATTGTTCTGCATTGAGCCGAAATAGTACTTTGAGGTAGGAAAGACTGGGCAGATGTAAATAGTGGCGAAGGATTTTGAGTGTTAACATTTTCTTGGGTTTTCATTATTTTGTGGAGAAATTTCCCGAAGCATATTTATGACTATGGAGTTTGTTTAGCTGTTGTGTGTAGAGTAATGGAGGAAAGAATCTATCGACATAATATGGTTATTTTATACATAGGAAACGTCCATCTTTACGTAACGACGAGAAGGTGAGAGCAAATATTATTACGAGGACATTATTTGATTTTGTTTTAGTACATTGGTCACTGCTTTCTACTGTGGCTATGATAATTTTTTTTAATGCATGTTGAAAGAGGGAGAAAGAGAGAGAGAAAGAATTAGAGAGAGGGAGAAAGAGGGAGAGAGAGAGGGAGAAAGAAAGAGAAAGAGGGAGAAAGAGAGAGAGGGAGAAAGAGAGAGAGATAAAGAATGAGAGAAAGGGAGAATGAAAGAGAAAGATGGAGAAAGAGAGAGAAAGAGAGAGAGAGAGAGGGGGAGAGAAAGAGAGAGAGAAAGAGAGAGAGAGGGGGAGAGAAAGAGAGAGAGAGAGAGGCTACGGCAATGTGAAGTTACCAGGATAAAATCGGAAGGTCCTTGAAGGGATACACCATGATCCAAGAAAAAAATGGGCAGAGTGATAGACGTAGGCGTGTGGTGACAGAATGAGACTGTTTATCCAAGTGAGAGAGAGGATTTTAGTTACACCCACGTGTTATTGGAACGTGGGTTCTTAACTGTCAAGGTCATATGTGTTAAAAGTTCTTTGAGAAAGCTCTAAGTGAGCGCCAGTACGATGGCCTGATTCTATTTTGAACTAATAATAATACCAGCACAGGGATTTCATGATTCACGCCAACTGGAGTCGGTCAAGCGGTTAAGCTCGACATTCACTGGTGAAAAACAAGGGCTGACGCAGCCTACAAAAGTCACAAAATTGGACATCATATAGGCCAAAACACAGACTGAATGAATAACAACAAAGTAATCGCTTAATCGTTTTAATCGTTCTCAGAAAGGTCTCGTGCCAGGTTTTGATTTAACGAAATCTACGGACACGACGACGTGGCAGGTACTGGTCTGACGAAATCTACGGAACACGACTACCTGGCAGGTACTGGTCTGACGAAATCTACGGAACACGACTACCTGGCAGGTACTGGTCTGACGAAATCTACGGAACACGACTACCTGGCAGGTACTGGTCTGACGAAATCTACGGAACACGACGACCTGGCAGGTACTGGTCTGACGAAATCTACGGAACACGACTACCTGGCAGGTACTGGTCTGACGAAATCTGCTGACACGATGACGCGGCAGGTTTTGGCCCGACGAAATCAATGGACACGACAACGCAGATTAATACAGCCAGGGAAGGCAAGCACAAAACAGGCACAGACAAAACGGTAAACACAGAGAACAGCAGAAAGGGAAGGCGGTCACGCGTGATGGTGACTGGTCAAGTAAAACACGAGCACTAACACAGTGTCCATTAAGTGCCTTTATGATATGAGTGTATTAGTTCTTTGTGTGCTTCTTTAAAAGGTGAGCATGCAGAAAGTATGAGCGGTTGTCAAGCAAGCTCTGTTTTTCAAGCCTAAAGAGAAAAGATAGCACGTGCCTTAAACCACAACTTCGGAGGGTTTAAATGTGTTCGCTGACCACGTGTTTAGTCATATCCCTGAAACTATAACTGTTTTTGTTGTTGTTACTTTTAGTAATTAAAGGTACTGTCAGTGTAATGTTTACCTTTACTGTTATTATTTTTTATCTGAGTGGCTTACCTTTACCTTTTTTGTATTATTTTATCTGAGCGGTTTACCTTTACTGTTACTGTTATTATTTTTACCTGAGCCGTTGTTTACATCACATGGATTCTCAAAATGATCCGTCAAGACTCCACCACACCCCCACACCCCAGACACCCACACTCACACCATCCGCGACAAGAAAGTCGTGCCAAATTCAAAGATAAAGGCATTTTTCTATTATAAACAGATTTTGAGTTTGGCCATACAGTAAATATTAACATAAAAAGTGGGGTCACAAGCAGAAAAAAAATAATGGGGAAACCCTGGCTTAAACAGTAAAATCTTGTTTTATATTTTCTCCATCAGCCCGTTCAGTGCGTCTTGATGGTGAACTGTCTCTCGTTGCCGTTGTTGACGATCCTGTTGTTTGTGTTATCATCCCCGTCGTAAGTGGTCTCGTCCACGGACAGCGGCGACGTCTTAATGTCCACCTTTTGGTCAGACCAGCTGAGACAAACGCAGGATCCCTTGGTGACAATCTGAGGGTGGGAAGACGAGCTCTCCTCCCCGTCCTTGCTGATGAAGGTCTCCATCAAGACCTGGACGCACACCTGCAAGGAAAAAAAGTGTGGTTAAGAGATGAGCACCCGCTGCTTTGCCTGAGACGGGTGTACGAGGAAGACGTCTTTATCACAAAAGTGAAAGGGGGCTCTCTTTTAGCTGCATCTTTAAAGTTTTCTTCGACCTTTAGTCGACCAAGATCTTGACCTCATATCCTGGAAGTGAACTCAAGAAACGCTCTAAGTTGCGATGGCGGACATATTTTTTGACTCAGTGCGAAAAATAATTGTAAGAAATGGTCAATTTGATAAATTAGATCTATGCTTCTTTTCACTTTTTAGAAAGGAGTAAGTATATAGTTGTCTCTTTGATAAGATTAAACTTATAAGAATAAACGCAAGCTTCAATTCAGTTAAAAACTATTACATTTAACACTACATGTTTTATTTCCTAGAAAAGGGATTCACTACTAGCATTAGGATTTATAGAATGTGTGATCGTACTGATCATAGGTGTTTTAAATAAACATTAAAGTAAACAGAAGAGGCGAAATATATTTGGAATGGGAGTTAACTAAAAATAGCACAGAGCAATTATTTATTTCGGTTTTCGTCCTTCATCAAACGAAAAAAGAAACAAGCGTGGCCATTTTTTTAAAAATGGCGACTGCGATCTACTCACGTTTTCGTGTTTCTCGTTCTCGTAATCTCTCTCTCTCTCTCTCTCTCTCTCTCTCTCTCTCTCTCTCCCCTTTAAAAATAAAGATCATTCATTCATGCATATATTCTCTTTATCTCTGCCTCTTTCTCTCCTCTCTCTCTCTCTCGTTCTCTCTCTCACTCTCTCAAGGTCCTTGGCGACAAGTGTAGGATATAATGTCCTTCCATAACTCTTAATCTCTTGTGCATCTCAACAGCATTATCATTGTGCATTTCCCATGTCAGGACTAGAAAACCATCAAACATCTTTTCTCTCTGTCTACCTCTGTCTCCTCTACCTTCGATCTTCCCTGTTGGCATTAACTGCTCTAGCCAAACATGCCCCACAAATCTGGATTGTCGTTTTCTGATCTGTGTTATAATTTTCCTTGTTTCTCGTTTATGCCTCTTTCAGAACTTCTCTCGCTGTCCAAGGTACCTTCAGCATTCTTCTTAAGAATCACATTTTCTGCTGATTCCAGCCTTCTTTGTGTCCCTTTACTGATCGTCCAGGCTTCGCATTCATAGAAAAGGATTGGTTCAATGTAACTTTGTAGCACTCTCTTTCTGACTCTCATAGATAGTGACATATTACAAAGTATGTATTTCACCCTTTTGGAAAGATGTCTTGGTTTGTACTACACATTTTAAATACTTTATTTGTAGTGTGTGATCTCGCCTTCTTTTATGTTCATGTGCTTTGTTTGTTCGTCTAAGTGAGTGCCTGGGAAAAAAAAAACGGGACTATAAGTGTTCTCATTTTACTATGAGTGAGGGGGTTAAGCCGCTATCTTATTAGGCAATTAGCGAACCATAGCTTACATGCTAGCGTTAGGGTGGGCAAACCGTTGCCGACCAAGACCCTGTCCCACCTCTCCGTTGGTACCCCCCTCCCCTGTAACAGGCCTAGCCTGGCTAACGGGGCAGAGACCACCATAGTCCCCACGGTGATGGAGTTTATTAAAGAAGGATTACACCCACCCCCGCCCTGCTTTTTAGCTGTACTCCAGGACCGAAAAAAAGATGCCATAACCCGCTCACACCCCAATACGATGCTGTGTCTCATCACCTCCACAGCATCAGCTGCAAAGAATACCAGCTCAGTTATAGGGAGATAGCACAAGACAAGACTGTGAGTAAAGCTTGTTGCTACCAAATCTTATGTTTAAATTAAATTCTCACATATTTCCCGTGATGAATTTGAACGTGTCACACGTTTTCCCATAATGAATTTAAACTCTTCATATCTTTCACATGATGAATCTAAACTTTTCAGATCTTCAACATTGTGATTGTAATCTTTTCACTTCTTCACCATCATGACCATAAACTTCTCACATCTTCACCACGACGACTGTACATTTTTTCACATATTCGCCAGTGATGACTGCGGAACTATGTTTTCGAAGATATGGACATCAGTCAGTCAGTCATTTGCATGTCCCTTGTGGAACTTTGCCTCCCTAACAGCTCCCATGTAGGCCTCTCGCTTGTAAGCAAGATGCCATGCTGCTGATGCGTCCATTCGCAGATAATCAACGATGTCTTGCAGCCATCTTCGCCTTGGTCTTCCTCTCTGTTTCCTGTTATGCACCCTTCCAAGACGGTCTTCTCTAAATTATCATGACGTTTAATGTGTCTCTGTTTAATCATCTTTACTAGCCAGCCTTCTTCAATATTAAGTTCTTGTAGTATGGATATATTTATGCTGTTCGTCATATATATACATACTGTGGACTGTGAGTCAAGACCATAGCTAAAAAAAAAGAACTGGTTCGATGAAGTCTGCAGAGAGGCAGTCATAAAGAAAATAACAGAAAGACAAATATGGTTGAATGACATGAACAACAAAACGAATGAGGAGAAGTACCACAAACAATGTAAAGAAACTCAAAAAGTTATTCGTCAACAAAAACGACAACATATGAAAAAGACATGGTAAGCGAGAAGCAGACATGCCATCAAAATAAGAAAAGCAGGGAATTCTATAAAGATTTGTGAACAGTAAAGCAAGGGTATAAACAACCTCTGTAGAGCTTGAAGGATAGTAATGGAAACGTCATGAATAATGAAGAGAACATCTGTACCAGATGAAAAGAATATTTTGAAAAACTATTGAACTGTGAAGAGCCTATAAGCACACTACCATGCGAAGAAATACAGACTTGTGAACCTGAAATAGAGGAACCAGACTTAGAAGAACTCATTATGCTTCTACGAAACAACAAAGCAACTGCTTTCGATGGAATTGCTGCAGAACTGATTAAGGACGAAGGTATAAATGTACACGAACAGATATGTACACTAATACAACAAATATGGAGAGAAGAAAAATAGCCTAGTGAATGGAGAGAATCATTACTGATACCAGTATTTTAAATAAAACGGTGATAAGAGCAAGTGTGAAAACTACAGAGGAATATTATTACCACAAACAAGTTACAAATTACTATCTATTATACTTTTAAGTAGATTAAAACCATACAGCGAGAACATACTAGGAGACTATCAAGCAGGTTTTAGGAAGAATAGATCAACCACAGACCAAATATTTTATCTACGTCAAAGAGCAGAAAAGTACTGGGAATATTAAAAAAAGTATATCATATCTTCATTGACTTCAAGAATTTGAGATACCTAATAAATTAATCAATCTGACCAGAATATGTATGGAGGATGCACAAAATATAGTAATATATAAAGGAAGAAAGTCAGGACCCTTCTCTATAAGAACTGGTTTAAAAACAAGGTAATACATTATCTTCATTACTATTCAACCTAGTATTAGAAATGGTAATCAGAAAAGCGAAAGAAGAAAGCAGTACAGAAGAATAAGCTAACATACTAGGATACGCTGATGACATCGACCTGGTGGGGGAAACTATGCAAGACGTCATCAATATCTACTTACACATGAGAGATGTAGCACTAAAAGTGGGCTTGACCATTAACCAAGATAAGACAGAGAATATGAAGGTATCAAGAGACCAGAGGCAGAATGATCCAGATTATATAAATGTTGGAGAGACGATTGTTAAGAAAACAGAAATATACAAATATCTAGGCACAACCTTCAACAGAAGCAACACAGTAAGCGAGGAAATTAAAAGCAGAGTACACATAGGGAATAAAAGATACTGTGCCTTGCATTTCATTCATTCATTTGCATGTCCCTTGCGGAACCTTGCCTCCCTAACAGCACTCCTGTAGGCCTCTCGGTTGTGAACAAGATGGCTATCTGCTGATGAATCCACTTGCAGATCATCAACGATGTCTTGCAGCCATCTTTGCCTTGGTCTTCCTCTCTTTCTTTTTCCCATTATGTACCCTTCAAGACGATTTTCTCTAGATTATCATGGCGTTTAATGTGTCCAAAATATTTCAGTTTTCTCTCTTTAATTCTCTTTACTAGCCAGCCTTCTTCAATATTAAGCTCTTGTAGTAAAGATATATTTGTTCTTTTTTTTTGTGTCCATGATATTTGAAGAACTCTTCTGTAGCATTTACATTCAAAGGCATTTATGTGTTTCTCAGATGTTTTGTTAAGTGTCCAGGTCTCACAGGCATATGTTGTGTATGGGAAAGATGCATGTCCTTAAAAATCTTATTTTTGTACATCTGTCTGTTCCTCTCCACAGATTCTTTAGTTGGTTTACTTTCTGAAGAGCGATAGATGTCCTCTTTTTAATTTCCTCATTGTATTTCCATTATTAGTTAGTAGTGATCCAAGATATTCAAAACTCTCCACTTCTTCCAATTTTTCCTCACTGATACATATTTCAGCTGCCTTGTTTGTTTTGTCAGTTGTCGTCAATTTAGTTTTCTTCGCATTAAGATAGAGGTTTTGTTCTTCGCTGTTCTTACGGACTGACATAATTAGTTTTTCCATTTCTTGTTGTGTTGTGGACAGTAATACTGTGTCATCAGTATATCAAATCTCTGGTATTTCATAACCTCCACTTGTTATAGCATCGTAATATTCTTTGTCTACATCTTCTCTAACATTCCTCCATACAGAGTGCAGTAAATCATGAAATAACGAAAATCAGACATCCACATTAATCAACGCTAAAAAGTATGAAAAAAAATATCAGCGAAGTAAACCTCACTTGAAGTTGACCATGATATGATGGAGGACGGCAGCCATGTTGAGCCGGGGCGTGTCTATGAAGGTGAACTGTCCACCAATGGAAAGGCGGATCATGGAAATGCGAAGCACGGGATCCAGTATGGCCGGGATTGAGCGGGAAGGCGATATCACAAAGCCCTTGATACAGAATTCAACTTTCATGGTCGGGCAGGCCGTGGTCTGCAGAGGCAGATGGTGAATGATTTGTGTGAGTGTAAATGATGTTCGAGTTTTTTTTTTTTTGGGGTGATGTTATTATTATTATTATTATTATTACTTTTTATCTCCTTACCCCAATGACCCACTTGTAGAAATGGGTGCCCTGCTTCTTCTGTGGTTGGGGAAGGGAGGACGGGCCAGGGCGTGATGCTGACCACATCATAAGTGTGTTGACAGGTCAAGGAAATTACGGGCTTCCTTTAGATGCCTCCAGGGAAAAAAATGGCTACCTTTACCTTCAACTTCTTAGAAAAGTGAGGGGGGGGGGGGGAGGGGCCTGCGTGTGGTTGGGGAGGGGGGGGGGAAATGATAGTAAAATAAAAATAACGCTTTTAAATTCATAACATTCAAGACCTGTCTAGTGTTTCCTCACCTTCTGTATACATAACTTTCCATTGATAATATAAAAAAGATTGAACTCCAATTTTTTATAACTGCACTTTGTATAAAAACTATATTTTAAAAGAATATTGCTCGAGCAAAACCAGAGAGCACGGAACAAAAAGATGGGAAATATCTCAAGGTACAAAAAAGTTATAAGTAATCAATAATGAAAGATATTTTCTAATGAATAACATTTCTCAATTTTGACGCATCGGTTCAGGCTGTAGAAGGAGAAGTGTGCAAATGAAAAAAATAGAAGAAGAAGAAGATAAAGAAGAAGAAGAAGATGATGATGATGATGATGATGATGAAGACGATGACGATGACGCTGATGATGATGATGATGATGATGATGATGAAATAAACAATTTCTTTTGGAAATAAATCTCATAGAAAAAGAAAGAGAAAAAAAAAGGTCACACCCAAACAATGTCATCTATACCAGGTACTGCCAGGCCTGCTTAGAAATGAACTGAGTGTTGGGGCTGATGTCAGCTGCCAGAAGTTTCAGCTTATTCATTTGCCTTCTTCTAGCGTCGGCCAGGGCCACTACAGACTCCTTCGTCAGGTAGAAGTAGTCAACTGCCAGTTTGTTGAGACAGTTCAGCGCCACGAGGTCTCCGGCCAGTTGCTCCGGCCCCACGGGCGCGTACTTGGGGACGAAGTAGCCGTCTATCTGGAGAGTTTCCAGCGTGTTTCTTGCAATTCTCGTTAGCGTCATCATCACAGCTCGGCCTTCTTCTGGCGGCCACTGCGCTGATGACATCTGGAAGCTCTTCAGGTTGGTCAGAGTCTCCAGTAAACGGGACAACAGAGTGCATATCTTGGAGATAACTGCCGGCGATGCGCCCCCCCCCCCAGGCGTAAGTCAATCACTTTAAAAGAAGTCAAGGCCGAATACTTTGACTTCAGATTCTTGATCAGCTTTCGGAAGCAGACGGCCATGTTCTTACACTTGTGGTTGCCGTTGTGGTCACAGTTGATGGTCAGCTTCCGCAGGAAATGTCCGAGTCGTTTGGCATAGAAGGATGACCATCTGCTCTGATGGGACTGCGGTTACACTTCAGCTTCAGCTGCTTCTTGCCCCACAGACGAGGGCTCGAGAAGATCAGGTGTCGCCACATGCGGCACACCCCAGCAACACTTAACCGTTCGTTGATGTTCAAGAAACTGAAAATATGTAAAAGTATTTCTGTAGGGAAGCTGGTAACAGTCAGAGGCTCTGATTCAGAGGGGCTGTCTATACGGTCATGTGCACCTGTAGATCCCGGTGTATCTGCCCGGTAGGACAGTGTGTGCTGATGGGGTCCTTTCCGAAGAGAGTCCATTATGTTACCCCCAGCACCGTTAGCAGCAGCTGCAGCCTTTCTATTAAGAGCTCCGGTAAAACAACAAACACAGGCGTTCCGGGTTTGTGAATCAAGCAAAACACATGTTTATTTTCGTTTCTACACACTTTTTTAATGACGTATTTGCTGTTTTCGTCATTTCCGTTGTGCGCGAAAGTTAGAAGAAAAAAAAAATTGATGAAGCGAGACAAATCAAGAAATGAATGAAACAAACAACAGAATATGTTTGTTGGGGTATGCTACCCTGCAAGAGTCATGTAAAGTTAACGTCCCTGATTGTTTTATATATATATATATATTGGAGCATGGGGTGAATGTCCCTGACTTTTCGACGCGCTATTTATGTGTTGTTTGGAAAAGACGTGATTTGTGAGAGAAAGTCCGGGCATGATTTGTAAAGTATGATTTCTAAGTTTGGAAAGTTTTCGTCTAATGTTGTCTGAGGGAGGTCGTGTTTTATGCTCGAGTGAACGCTCAAGTTTGAGAGAGACGGCCATGTTTCTATTACTTTTGTGTCATTGTCTTCCGATGGTTCCAGGCGGCTATAACTGTTTATGCCACTCACTTCACAAACGAGCAGTAAATCTGATTTGTGGAAAACACCCAGCACAGACTTTAGATCAGCACAAACAACTCAAAATTCTATCTCTCACATATAGAGTCATTTTTAACAAAGTTAAGTTTGTTCAGAGAATTCTGTCGCACAATGCTCTGCCTTACTTGTGGTCACTGTTTACGTATAACAATAAACATAGTCAGCGTTGTTAAAAAAAAACTCTCTTCTTCCTAAACCCAGACTAGATCTGTACAAGAGAAACATTGCATACTCAGCAGTACAGCCGTGTAACATCCTCCCCTACTATTTAAAATCCATTAGTAATACTTCATCCTTTAACTCAAACCTTTTTCAGACTTTACTTGCTTGTAACTATATGCCTCCATAGAACAATCAGTGATGTCTCAACCCATGGCTTGCCAGCCATCAAGTTCTAAAAGGACATAGTTCTAAAAGTAACTTGTTAGATCTTGTTAGACATTATTTTAATGAATGTTAAAGAATATGTGTTAGAATAAATGTACTGAAAATGTATTTTTGTTTATGTATGTATGATGATGATAAGTATGGTCTGTCTGTGAAACGGACAACATAGGATTTGCAGGGAGGTTAAGCATTGACAGCTGGGACGTATGTTATGTTAAGAAGAAGAACTGAATGGACGTTTGACCTGTGCGGATGTCTATGTTCATCATCGTCAACTATGGAGTTTTGCTGTGATATTTGAATGTTAAAACCTCGTTCTGTCCCGTCCTGTCTCGTCCTAAGACTTGTTTCTAATGAATGGCCTGATTTATGAGATGCCTGAGCTGAAGATGTGTGTCTTGACATATCACTCGATGAACCTTTCATTTATCAACCTTCCATCATCATCTGGTTCCCTCCATTAACACCCCCCCCCTTTTGCACGTGTCATCAGCGCTGGATTTGGTTATTATTTCCAACTTTTGATGTCTTGGTAAAAGTGAGAAAATAAGATGGCTACTTGTCTGAACGGAGATTATCAGTTCAGAGAGAAAGAGAGGTTACCAACACTGTATGTGTTTGTCAACACCGCCTGCGGAAGAGGAACGAGTACACAAGGGTAACATACACAAAACGACACAGCAGATAAAAACAAGAAAGATAAATGATAAAGTTAAGCTCTTAGTTCTTTTGCTATCCTCCTAGTTAGAAAGACAGGCAAGAGAGAGAGAGAGAGAGAGAGAGAGAGAGAGAGAGAGAACTGATCGAAAAAGCAGAAAAAAATATATAATTCTGACTGATAATTTCTTCAAATGCAACATTGTACTTGCAAGATCTTTTTTTTTCATTTTATTTTTTTGGCTAGCAAGATTCATCATGGTGCCACAGACAAAAGAAGGGCATAAAACATGACATTTTCTGCTTTTATGAACACTCTGCACAGTAACTGAGCTTTGGCTAAAAGTGCACGTAAATAAACCATTTGATTGTCTCAGTTATTCTGAAGATTCCTTAGACAGTTGACAAAAGACAGAATAGTCTGTCGAAATCTTGTATTAAACTTCAAGTAAACGAACATACTCGAGGACGTGTTGATGTATTCTAGTGTAATCGCTATCATGCTGACTAGCTTGTAGATGCCTGAATATCTGTGAAACAAGCTGAACTCCACTTCGATGAAGCTCGCATATGCAATTACAATTTTAGGAGTGTTGCATACAACAAATATGAGAGAAACAAAAGTTGCAGACTGCATTGCTTGAAGCTCCTTCCTCTTTGGCTGGATTTTCTTTCCTCCTTTCCCGGACTGATTTGATGGGTTAGTACTGTTCTTTGCGATTCCTCTTTTGGATATTTGAATATACGATGTATGATATCCAGTGGATAAGGAGAGGCGAAATTTTGATGATGCGTTGAGACTGGATATCAGGACGCACAAGCAAACGACATTAGTGGCGTGGCAGGCTGCTGTGACCACCAAAACTGTGAGAATCTGATTGACCTTTAAGGCGGTCCCTGGCCAAAATGGGGCCAGAATGCCAAAAAATGTAGAATTGCTAATCGGGTCCAGAACTATTCCAAAACCATGAGGATTCCAAAGAGGTTTATAACCCATTAAAGAAAACAAAACTATGGCAGTAACCATAGATAGACATCGGTATCTCGTGAAGGTATTTTTGAACCGATGAGGCAAGGCCACGCAGCAGCATCTCTGAACTGCTATAAATGTTTTTATCAGCTGCGATGTATCATATAGTCGTATGTACAAGGTGTACAACAGAAAACTCAATGTCAGTCGGTCAACGCGCCACAGAGATATTGTATCTGAGACCATGATTTGAAACAGAAAGGTTCCAAACAGCACGAATAGTGTCACAAATTCAGAGCACGACAGACAACAGAAGCACAGGCTGATACTGTCTCCTAGCCCGAGTCTGACAAATGAGACAATGTTAATTATATTTGCAGCCAGACCTATCACTACAATAGGAGCTTGTATGACATACAGATCCGAAGCAGTCACTTCCATCGCTTCAACACAAAATCAGTCCACATCTAAAAGGAAAACTTTTTTTTTAAAATGCGCACAATTTGGGTGTCCTGCACTATTTTTGTGAGCTGTTACTAAATATGGGCTATGGTCAAGAGTACTTCTTTACTTCGTAACATGTACTACAGTAACTTTAGGGAATATCTGATGCACTGGACTATAACGAAATCATATCTCCTGGTAAATTGCTCATCGAGGCACCCTTCACAATAACTGCAATAACCGGCCATTTGATTATTTTCTTTTTCTTTCAGACGTCTCTAATTTTCTTCAGTCTTTCTGAAGTCTGTTTTATTCCTTGCATGTAAACAGCAACAGAAAAAAACATAATCTCTTTTTAAATAATGCTACAGTTTTCGTGTCTCCTGTGTTAGGTTATCACGATATTGGCTCCAGCGAACTAAATGTATCACGATATTGGCTCCAGTAAACTACATGTATCACGATATTGGCTTCAGTAAACAACATGTATCACGATATTGGGTTCAGTTAACTACATATATCACGATATTGGCTTCAGTAAACTACATATATCACGATATTGGGTTCAGTTAACTACATGTATCATGATATTGGCTTCAGTAAACTACATGTATCACGATATTGGGTTCAGTTAACTATCAGGATATTGGCTCCAGTAAACCAATCATGGCTACATTTCTTTATGGACGGTTCAGTAATTTTTCTTTGCTGACAATGCCTGTTCCGTGCTATTCTCATAATTTCTTCTTATTTCTATGATGTTTCTGCTTTTTGTTTCAATCTTCTTCTGTACCATGTATAACGATTTCTTCACGGTATGACTATGGAAGGGAAGTTCTCATTTCTTTAATATCTGTTGGTAAGTTTTTAACAGCCTTACGGGAAATTTAGTTCTATTTGCGCCTTGAAACATATGTCCTTAATATAGGAACAAACAATTCAGATCTATACGACAGGACATAAATTAAATAATTCTCCAATACTCTAAAACCTCTTATTCACTGTTTGAACTGAAACGTACCCAGTTATAATTATGTTCATAATGCTACATTTTGGCTTTCATCTCTTCATTCACAACAACACTTATTTAAACACCAAGGCAAACTCTAAATCTTGAGTACACTTTAATGATTTATACTGCAAAAACAATTTTTAAAAATGCTTTAATGTCAGAATATGTGGCTTTGTCGGGATTAGTTTGATAAACCAATTATTAAATAAGAGTATTGTACAAATAGGAGTTTAAATTTTAAAATGACATAATTTTAGAGACAGAAAAGGTCAATAGTTTTTACGATATCCAAACAGGGCAAACTTGAATAGTATTTCTTCTGGGTAATTCATAATCGATATCTTCTGTAGCTTAAGAAACTGAAGGCAGAGGGGGGGAGGGAGAGAGAGGGGGGAGGGAGGAGAGAGAGAAGAAACGGAGGAAGAAGGGAGGGGAGACAGACAGATAGAACTTGCTGAGAAATATTTATTAAAAATAAGAGTTAAAAAAATATACCAAATGAATTGCTCCATAACTAAGGAAAACAGCTTGGACAACTTTTTAAAAAATACGAATATACATCTTCGGCATGTTGTCAGCGAAACAAATATTATGATCCAGCTACCAATTAACAAGTGAATAAAACTCCACAAGTTTGGTGGACAAATTATATTACTGTCAAGAAAACAGGCTAAAAGCCTTCTTTAGTACAATAAAAAACAATAATTTGTAAAAATGCACACGAATAGTAAATACAAATACAATTTCCAATACCCTTGTAAAGGGAGGACTATTTTCAAAATGGTTGCGCCGTGCTGTAGTCTTGTGTATAAACAGTTTTATATAGAAAGAGCTCTAACTATAGGGAAGCTGCAGAACACTTTGAGAGAAGGGTTAACTTTTCTGCTGGCCAAAAAATAAACTTAAATAAGATTATTTGATTATGAATAAACAGTGAATGAAGCTGTCTATGACAATGAAGGAGGCTGTCTATGACAATGTATAATTAAAATATGTCTCAACTTGTATAATAATCTTAGAGGAAGAGATGACAGGAGAGGCGCCTGTGATCTGTAGAATGCTTCAATCTCCCCAGAAGGAAATCTTCTTTTGGTATCATCATTATGATTTCATTGTTATGTCAGAAACAGGTATGCAAAGGGGACTACTTCATCACAACAGTGAGAGGGCGCTCGCCTTTACGTCGCATCTTTACGACTTCTCGGATCTCCAGTCAAAAAAAAAAAAGACCTTGACTTTATTTCCTAGAGGTGGTTCTGGGGAGCCAGTTGTGTCAGTACAGCGAAATAAACGATGCAGGAAGTCACGTGGTTCTCTCGAGGGTCGCGGGGCTTACAAAGAAGCCTAACATTGCAGTTCAGAGAGTCGGAGACCGTCGTCCAGTCCTCTTATGTACGTCTCAGGAAAAGATTGAAATGACTTGACAGTCAACCACTTCCATCGAACGTCCTCATAGCATTGATAATAACGACTGCAACAATAATATCCTCCCAGAAGCAATTTTAATTATATATAAATATTAATATGAATCCGGTAATTATAGATCGGTATTAACACAGTGGAATACAAGGTTATATCGGTTATTGTTTGTAATAAACATTTAAAAATGGCCATATAGTCACATGAAAAAAAGGTACTTCAGCTGAATAAGAGAGAGAGATAGAGAGAGAGAGAGAGAGAGAGAGAGAGAGGCGAAAGTACACAGGAAAACACTGGTTATTTCGATATACATGTAGTTTGTCAACTTTATCTGCTGGCAAATTTGGATATCAGACCTGTAAGTGATACTTCATGTCCTGAAAATACAAACTCCAAATATAGAAGGTGATTTCATGGGTTATTCGTGAAAACAGGACGGATAATACATAACGGGTAGAAGGCCGAACCAGCGGTAGGCAGCTCGAAGATCTCCGGATTAGCGGGTGGCAGTAAGCGAACTAGGTTCATAACAAGCAAAATAGTAAAACCAAGAGACGCGCAGATTGCCTGCTTGGTTCAACACAGTCGGACGGGCATCCTTAACATCGATTCGTAAAGGTAAGATCTGGTTTGGGAAAAAAAAACAGTAGGTTAATTTCCTACAGGTCATTTATGTAATGAAATAAGCAAAAAAAGAAAAAAAAGGAATTGTTCTGCATTGAGACCGAAATGGTACTTTGAGGTAGAAAAGACTGGGCAGATGTAAATAGTGGCGAAGGAATTTGAGCGTTAACATTTTCTTGGGTTTTCATTATTTTGTGGAGAAATATCCCCGAAGTATGTTTATGACTATGGAGTTTGTTTAGCTGTTGTGTGTAGAGTAATGGAGGAAAGAATCTATCGACATAATATGGTTATTTTATACATAGGAAACGTCCATCTTTACGTAACGACGAGAAGGTGAGAGCAAATATTATTACGAGGACATTATTTGATTTTGTTTTAGTACATTGGTCACTGCTTTCTACTGTGGCTATGATAATTTTTTTTAATGCATGTTGAAAGAGAGAGAAAGAGGGAGAAAGAGAGAGAGAAAGAATGAGAGAGAGGGAGAAAGAGGGAGAGAGAGGGAGAAAGAAAGAGAAAGAGGGAGAAAGAGAGAGAGGGAGAAAGAGAGAGAGATAAAGAATGAGAGAAAGGGAGAAAGATGGAGAAAGAGAGAGAGAAAGAGAGAGAGGGGGAGAGAAAGAGAGAGAGAGAAAGAGAGAGAGAAAGAGAGAGAGAGAGAGGGGGAGTGAAAGAAAGAGAGAGAGAGAGGCTACGGTAATGTGAAGTTACCAGGATAAAATCGGAAGGTCCTTGAAGGGATACACCATGATCCAAGAAAAAAATGGGCAGAGTGATAGACGTAGGCGTGTGGTGACAGAATGAGACTGTTTATCCAAGTGAGAGAGAGGATTTTAGTTACACCCACGTGTTATTGGAACGTGGGTTTTTAACTGTCAAGGTCATATGTGTTAAAAGTTCTTTGAGAAAGCTCTAAGTGAGCGCCAGTACGATGCCCTGAATCTATTTTGAACTAATAATAATACCAGCACAGGGATTTCATGATTCACGCCAACTGGAGTCAGTCAAGGGTTAAGCTCGACAATCACTGGTGAAAAACAAGGGCTGACGCAGCCTACAAAAGTCACAAAATTGGACATCATATAGGCCAAAACACAGACTGAATGAATAACAACAAAGTAATCGCTTAATCGTTTTAATCGTTCTCAGAAAGGTCTCGTGCCAGGTTTTGACTTAACGAAATCTACGGACACGACGACCTGGCAGGTACTGGTCTGACGAAATCTACGGAACATGAGTACCTGGCAGGTACTGGTCTGACGAAATCTACGGAACACGACTACCTCGCAGGTATTGGTCTGACGAAATCTACGGAACACAACTACCTGGCAGGTACTGGTCTGACGAAATCTACGGAACACGACTACCTGGCAGGTACTGGTCTGACGAAATCTGCTGACACGATGACGTGGCAGGTTTTGGCCCGACGAAATCAATGGACACGACAACGCAGATTAATACAGCCAGGGAAGGCAAGCACAAAACAGGCACAGACAAAACGGTAAACACAGAGAACAGCAGAAAGGGAAGGCGGACACGCGTGATGGTGACTGGTCAAGTAAAACACGAGCACTAGTACTGTGTCCATTAAGTGCCTTTATGATATGACTGTATTAGTTCTTTGTGTGCTTCTTTAAAAGGTGAGCATGAAGAAAGTATGAGCGGTTGTCAAGCAAGCTCTGTTTTTCAAGCCTAAAGAGAAAAGATAGCACGTGCCTTAAACCACAACTTCGGAGGGTTTAAATGTGTTCGCTGACCACGTGTTTAGTCATATCCTTGAAACTATAACTGTTTTTGTTGCTGTTACTTTTAGTAATTAAAGGTACTATCAGTGTAATGTTTACCTTTACTGTTATTATTTTTTATCTGAGTGGCTTACCTTTACCTTTTTTGTTATTATTTTATCTGACAGGTTTACCTTTACTGTTACTGTTATTATTTTTACCTGAGCCGTTGTTTACATCACATGGATTCTCAACATGATCCGTCAAGACTCCACCACACCCCCACACCCCAGACACCCACACTCACACCATCCGCGACAAGAAAGTCGTGCCAAATTCAAAGATAAAGGCATTTTTCTATTATAAACAGATTTTGAGTTTGGCCATACAGTAAATATTAACATAAAAAGTGGGGTCACAAGCAGGAAAAAAAAGATTGTGGAAACCCTAGTTTAAACAGTAAAATCTTGTTTTATATTTTTCCATCAGCCCGTTCAGTGCGTCTTGATGGTGAACTGTCTCTCGTTGCCGTTGTTGACGATCCTGTTGTTTGTGTTATCATCCCCGTCGTAAGTGGTCTCGTCCACGGACAGCGGCGACGTCTTAATGTCCACCTTTTGGTCAGACCAGCTGAGACAAACGCAGGATCCCTTGGTGACAATCTGAGGGTGGGAAGACGAGCTCTCCTCCCCGTCCTTGCTGATGAAGGTCTCCATCAAGACCTGGACGCACACCTGCAAGAAAAAAAAGTGTGGTTAAGAGATGAGCACCCGCTGCTTTGCCTGAGACGGGTGTACGAGGAAGACTTCTTTATCACAAAAGTGAAAGGGGGCTCTCTTTTAGCTGCATCTTTAAAGTTTTCTTCGACCTTTAGTCGACCAAGATCTTGACCTCATATCCTGGAAATGAACTCAAGAAACGCTCTAAGTTGCGATGGCGCACAGATTTTTTGACTGAGTGCGAAAAATAATTTTAAGAAATGGTCAATTTGATAAATTAAGTCTATGCTTCTTTTCACTTTTTAGAAAGGAGTAAGGAACGCTAATATTATAGTTTGTTGTTTGATAAGATTAAACTTGTACGAATAAACGCAAGCTTAAATTCAGTTAAAGATTATTAAATTTAACACTACATGTTTTATTTCCTAGAAAAGGAACTCACTACTAGCATTAGGATTTATAGAATGCGTGATCGTACTGATCATTGTCTTCTTCTTCTTCTTCGTTCACTTCTACCACCAAAAACCGCACTGTGAACCTACTGAATTCACGCCTGTGGTCCTCGTTAGGTCCCGTGGTCCCCTGTGTGGTCCAAAATAGACCACACGAGATCCATGAGAGGACCACAAGGGGTTCAGAGTATCACAGTGCTTTAGCCAGTATTCTAGGTGGATCTCGGAAGCGGTATTGCGTGACACCGTGGTTTTCATTGCACCAGTTAATTTAGGGTTGGACTTTCTCACCGGAAGACCTCGACGTGTTTAGAATATCAGTGCATCCCCGCTGGGTGAGAGGCGGTAGCCCACCCAGGCCAGAGTTGGACTTTCTCACCGGAAAACCTCGACGTGTTTTGAGATACCCGTGTATCACCTCCTGGTGAGAGGTGGTTGCCCATCCAGTCCAGGGTTGGACTTTCTCACCGGAAAACCTCAGCGTGATTAGGATACGCAAGCATCCCCGCCGTGTGAGAGGTGGTTGCCTATCTAGACTTCCCTGGTCCAGTGTCTCCGACTTCAGCATTTTGCGGTCGTGGCCGCTACCCTTCCTAGTTGTGACCAGGATGGAGCTTTTGTCCAGGAGGACGAATCCTCGCCACTAGTGACTTCTACCCCTAGGTTGAGCCGGTTTAGGCATTATCCCAGTATGGGCGTGTTTGGGACGGGACCGACCTCTAGGGCAGAGGTACTGTGACATGCATAGCCTTCAAGATTCACCCCTGGTATGAGCCGGTTTAGGCAAAATTCACCAGTATGGGTGTTTATCAGGCGTTACCGACCTCTAGAGCGGAGGTGGCATGACATGTCTAGCCATCAAGTTCCACCCCTGGTGTGTGCCGGTTTAGGCATATTTCACCAGTGTAGGTGTATTTCGGATGTGGCCGGCCTCTAGAGCAGAGGTGCCGTGGTATAGCTTTCGTAGCGATACTACTGGACATACCGGTTAAACTTCACTTTCCACCACCTTTTCCCATCGGCTCCGCACAGCAACCTTTATTTCTTTTCCGCATTTACTTCCTTAACCGGGAGGAGCTTCACTCCAAGCGCGGCATTTGAAGAGTCTCGCCAGCAGTGTCTTAACCTCTGGGACAAGCCGGTTCATGCATTTCACCCGATATGACTGCACTCAGTACGTGGCCGACCTCCAGACCAGAGGTGCCGTGATTTGACTGTTTGCTTCGCTTTATCCTTTCTACCATCTTTTCCGCAGTGACGCTGCGCGGCAACCTCATTTGCAAATTTCTTAATTGGCCGGGAGGAGCACCGCTCCACACACGGCAGCTGAAGATCTCGCCAGCAGCGGACTGATCATTGTGTTTTAAATAAACATTAAAGTAAACAGAAGAGGCGACATATATCTGAAATGGGAGTTAACTAAAAATAGCACAGAACAATTACATATTTCGGTTTTCGTACTTCATCAACCGGGAAAAGAAACAAGCGTGGCCATTTTTTAAAACTGGCGATTGCGATCAACCCACCTTTTGGTGTTTCTCGTTCTTGTAATTCCCCCCCCCCCCCCCAGCCTTTAAAAATAAAGATCATTCATTCATTCTCTCTCTCTCTCTCTCTCTCTCTCTCTCTCTCTCTCTCAAGGTCCTTGGCGATAATTGTAGGATATAATGTCCTTCCATAACCCTTAATCCCTTGTGCATCTCAACCGGCTTATCACTGTGTATTTCCCATGTCAGGACTGCAAAACCATCAAACATCTTTTCTCTCTGTCTACCTCTGTCTCCTCTACCTTCGATCTTCCCTGTTGGCATTAAGTGCTCTAGCCTGCCTCTCCTCCAAACAAGCCCCACAAATATAGATTGTCGTTTTCTGATATGTGTGATAATTTTCCCTCTTTCTTGTTTATGCCTCTTTCAGAACTTCTCTCGCTGTCCAAGGTACCTTCAGCATTCTTCTTAAGAACCACATTTTCTGCTGATTCCAGCCTTCTTTGTGTCTCTTTTATTGATCGTCCAGGCTTCGCATTCATACAACAGGATTGGTTCAATGTAACTTTGTAGCACTCTCTTTCTGACTCTCATAGATAGTGACATTACACAGTATGTATTTCAACTTTTTGGAAAGAGGTCTTGGTTTGTACTACACATTTTAAATACTTTATTTGTAGTGTGTGATCTCGCCTTCTTTTATGTTCATGTGCTTTGTTTGTTCGTCTAAGTGAGTGCCTGGGAAAAAAAACGGGACTATAAGTGTTCTCATTTTAATATGAGTGAGGGGTTTTTTCCATCGCAACATATGTCTGTGAGACCTGGACACTTAACAAAACAGCTGAGAAACACATAAATGCCTTTGAATGTAAATGCTACAGAAGAGTTCTTCAAATATCATGGACACAAAAAAGAACAAATATATCCATACTCATTCATTCATTCATTCATTTGCATGTCCCTGCGGAACTTTGCCTCCCTAACAGTACCCTCGTAGGCCTCTCGGTTGTGAACAAGATAGTCTGCTGCTGATGCATCCATTTGCAGATCATCAACGATGTCTTGCAGCCATCTTCGCCTTGGTCTTCCTCTCTTTCTTTTTTCCCATGACGGTCTTCTCTAGATTATCATGACGTCTAATGTGTCCAATATATTTACGTTTTCTCTCTTTAATCCTCTTTACTAGCCAGCCTTCTACAGTATTAAGTTCTTGTAGTATAGATATATTTGTTCTTTTTTTTTTAATGAAGAGAACATCTGTACCAGATGAAAAGAATATTTTGAAAAACTACTAAACTTTGAAGAGCCTATAAACACATTACCATGCGAAGAAATACAGACTTGTGAACCTGAAATAGAGGAACTAGACTTAGAAGAAGTCATCTATAGTATCATGTTTCTATGAAACAACAAAGCAACTGGTTCAGATGGAATTGCTACAGAATTGATTAAGGAAGGAGGTCTAAATCTACACGAAAAGATATATGCACTAATACAACAAATATGGAGAGAAGAAAAATTCCCTAGTGAATGGAGAGAATCATTACTGATACCAGTATTTTAAATAAAACGATGATAAGAGCAAGTGTGAAAACTACAGAGGAATATCATTACCACAAACAAGCTACAAACTACTATCTATTATACTATTAAAAAGATTACAACCATACAGCGAGAACATACTGGGAGACTATCAAGCAGGTTTTAGGAAGAATAGATCAACCACAGACCAAATATTTTATCTGTGTCAAAGAGAAGAAAAGTACTGGGAATATGGAAAAGAAGTACATAATATCTTCTTTGACTTGAAGAATTTGAGATACCTAATAAATTAATCAATCTGACCAGAATATGTATGAAGGATGCACAAAATATAGTAATATATAAAGGAAGAAAGTCTGAACCCTTCTCACTAAGAACTGGTTTAAAACAAGGTGATACATTATCTCCATTACTATTCAACCTAGTACTAGAAACGGTAATCAGAAAAGCGAAAGAAGAAAGCAGTACAGAAGAACAAGCTAAAATACTAGGATACGCTGATGACATCGACCTGGTGGGGGAAACTGCAAGAAGTCATCAATACCTGCATACACCTGAGAGATATAGCACTAAAAATGGGTTTGACCATTAACCAAGATAAGACAGAGTATATGAAGATATCAAGAGGCCAAAGGCAGAATGATCCAGATTATATAAATGTTGGAGAGATGATTATTAGGAAAACAAACATACAAATATCTAGGCACAACCTTCAACGGAAACAACACAGTAAGAGAGGATAAAATATACTTTGCTTTGCAAAACCTGTTAAAATCCAAAATCCTGTCACAAAAAAACCAAAATAACAATCTACAAAACTGTAATAAGACCAGCCGTCATATATGGATCAGAAACGTGGAGTACAACAAAGAAATATGAACAACAATTGTAGATCTTTGAGAACAAGATCCTAAGAAGAATCTTTGGGCCGATAAAGGATACCAACAGTGGAGAATGGAGAGCTAGAAAGAACACTGAACTGAAAAACTTATTTAAATCCCAACGAATTATAAATGACTTGAAATTGAACAGACTACTCTGGCTGGGGCATGTAGAAAGAATGGAAGAGAACAGACAAACGAAAATGATATATGCACAAGAGATGAGGGAAATAAGACCAAGAGGTAGACCAAGACAGAGATGGAAAGACAACACAGAAGAGGATATAAAAGAAATTGGTGTCACCAACTAGAGAGAGAAAATTAGGAACAGAGAGGAATGGAGGCGAATTTTATCTGCAGCAATAAGCTTAATGGCTCGGAAAGCTGAAGAAGAACAAGAACAAAAAGAACAAGAACAAGAATATACTGTGGATATATGTGCGTCATACTGCACTGGAAAATAAGATTATAAAATATAAAACGGATCTATGGGTGGGGGAACCCATTGAACTGTGATAGAGGTCTTCACAAACACTTATCACGAACACACAGCACCTTCTCTTCTGGCTTGAGAACTCCTCCATCCTCCTCCAGCCTGAAAGCGTCCTGGAGGTCATCAATCTCCACAAAATACGTGCTTCGTCTGTCTGTCTTCTTTGCAAACGTGACCGGAACAATACCTGGAAGGACAAAGATATAGCAAATATTTTCCAGGTAATCTTCTTCTTATCTTCTTATCTTCTATCCTTCCCGTGCTGTTAAACGTCACATAGGGCTCGCAAAGTAGTTCGCCAATTTTTCCTGTCTTCGGCGAGTCTTTCAACCTCAACAAAGGATTTTATGCCTGTTAATTTGGCCTCTCTTAATAATGTCCTCTTCAGAGTTTCACATGATCTGCCTCTTTTTCTTCGGCCTGTTGTGTTCCACTTGATAGCTTGTTTTGGGAGTCTCTGATCATTTCTTCTCATCAAGTGACCAACATATGTCCATCTCCTTTTCCTGGTCACCCATGAGACTGGTTGTTGTTTAGTCATCTGTCTTATCTCTGCATTGTTCTTGAATTCATTCCACTTGATGCCGAGTATTTTCCTTAGGCATTTGTTTTCAAAAGAGTCTAATTTCTTGTCTATTTCTTTAGTTGTTTTCCAGCTTTTGCATGCATAAATGAGGGTGGATATTACATTTGAATGAATTTGGAGAGATGATTATTAGGTAATCTACGGAACAGAAAATAATAAAGGTGTTGTAACAAGCTGTCTCGTGGGTGATCAGGAAAAAAGGAGATGGATACATGTCGGTCATGTGATGAGAAGAAGTAGATAGATAATGCGAAAACAAGCTGTCAAGTGGAGCACAACAGGTCGAAGAGAAAAAGGTCGACACGTGAAACTTTAAAGAGGACATTGTTAAGAAAGGCTAAATTAGGAGGCATAAAATCCCTTAATGAGGTTGAAAAGTTCACCGAAAACAGGTGAAATTGGCGAACTACCTTAGTAACACACAATAATTAGTGTATAGGTATACAACTATACGCAAAGCACTGCAGTAAAGCTGTGATACCAAAATGTATAAAGTAGGAAAAAAGTAGAAACAGCTTTATTATTTAACGATAACACACTTGTGATGTTTCGGCGCGAGCCTTTGTCAAACAAAAACAAACAGGACGAAGAATCAGAGAGAGGAGACAAAGTACAGACTCACATTAATTTGATGTTAACAAAACAAGAAAAGATGGGGAAACAGATTAAGGAGTGAAAAAAAAAATGAAGAAAAATGGCAAATGACTTATCTCAGATTCTGGAATAGCACAGGACCAAAATCGCCTTTATATCCCCGATAGGTGCACAAACAATTTTTTTCTTAAATTTTAAAAAATTTCTTAAATTTCTTTATTTTTTAAAAATTGTTTTGTTAACATCAAATCTGTACTTTGTCTCCTCTCTCTCTCTATCTATCTGTCTATCTATCTATCTATCTATCTATCTATCTATCTATCTATCTATCTATCTATCTATCTATCTATCTATCTATCTATCTATCTATCTATCTATCTATCTATCGCTCGCTCGCTCTCTCTCCCTAATTCTTCGCCCTCTTTGTTTTTGTTTGACAAAGGCCCGCGCCGAAACGTCACAAGTGTGTTATCGTTAAGTCATAAACCTGTTCCTGCTTTTTCCTAAGTTTATACATTTTGGCGAACCACTGTGTGAGGCCTGTGTGACGTTTAACGAGACGGGAAGGATATAAGAAGCAAGGTAAAACTTGATGGTTGGTGCACGTTTTAGTTAAGGGGAAGCGAAGTCTATGGAAGTAAGGGAAATTGAGGAAGTTAGAAACCTGCTTTTTCGAGTTTCAATGTACAACCGTACCTAGAGAAAATAAGAAAATAGATTAAGGAAACTTTAACACTATGGTGACTCAGGTCACCCTCGTGGTCTGCTTGGTATGATTAATGCGATACGATAAAGGTATTCGTTCTCTCAACTCTCTCTCCAACACTACAACACCAGAGAAGAGCTAAAAACTCAGGCTACTGGCACACCCGACATCCACTGCTTTAGGAAAGCAGCCCTTAAGTGTGCTTCAGAAGGTATTCCCCCAATGGACACTGGTTGAAACCAGTAGACACATTTTGACCAGCAAATGACAATCTAGAATATCTTTAGTCTTTTCGTTCATTTTAAGCAGTCATGAACAGACCCTCCTCTCTCTCTCTCATTCTATTACAAGTACTACTGGTTCTTCTTCTTCTTCTTCTTCTTCTCCTCCTCCTCATTCTTCTTCTTCTTCTTCTTCTTCTCCTTCTTCTTCTTCTTCTTCTTCTCCTTCTCCTTCTTCTTCTTCTTCTTCTTCTTCTTCTTCTTCTTCTCTTCTTCTTCTTCTTCTTCTTCTGCTCTAGAACTGCGAGCTGGTGATATTTGCAGCCGATGCACTGAATACGACAAGGCACTGGGAGCAGGTTATGGCTGCTATTTTTTTTTTTCAGTCGCTGAGCTCAGCTAAATCAGTAGGGTGTGCGGTACTTCTATAACAGACTCCACCACCATGCAGGCTATGGCGATCCCTGCCCCGTTAGCCAGGCTAGACCTGTTACGGGGGGGGGGGGGAGTACCAACGGAGAGGTGGGACAGGGTCTTGGTCAGCTGTGGTCCGCCAACACTGACATTAGCAGGTGAGCTTTGAGCCTCTATAAATCGGACAGCGCCTTTGCCCCCTTAAACAGACCCCTAAAACCGCGACGTTAGAAACACTGCGATAAACTGCTTCCACGAAATTTAAAACATTCATTTTAGCATATTAAGTTCTGTAACAAAATACTAACCAGCTACAGCCATCAAATATATGATCGAAGAAGAAGAAGAAGCGAAAACACGATCTTTCCTTAAAACTATGCAAAATAAAAGTAGCCTAGCTGTGATTCCTATCCGTGGCAGCCTGGTTGGCTGACGGGTTAGGCACTCGATCTACCTATTCGGTGGTATCGGGTTCAACTCCTGGAAGCGGGGATTTTTTTTTTCTGGTACCACCACATCAAAAAGACCCCGGGATCCACCCAGCCTCTAAAAATGGGTATCAGAGAAATCTGGGAAGGTAAATTCGGCCAGGTGTGATGCTGACCACGTCACACTTTCTTGTGCCGGTGGTCTTAGAAATACGGGGCCTAACACCGTACCGGCAATATGTCTTAATGGCACGGAAACGGGGATATTTACCTTTACCTGTCAGTGACTGAAGTTCCATTCTTTATTGTCGACGCACTTAAGCACTACACCAAAAGCTTCACACATTTTAACTCATGGAGGAAAACAATAATAATAATACTAATAGCGAATCTATTTTCCTTATAAGTTGAATTGAATCTGGTCGCATAGAACATATGGTTGTCAGTGCTGGATATCGCATCCCGTTAATACTGGAAGAACACGAGATTGTACTGAGAGAAGGAACACGATAAGAAATAAATATCTGTGTAAGAAACTGTGCCTGCATGTGAACGGTATGAGGCGAGGAATTGTTAGTCTTACCTTTCGGATTGAAAAGTGTCGTCCGAATCTCGAACTCAATAGCGGAGCATTCCTCTTTTGCCAGGAGCTGTGCATGAGCTCTCCAAGAGGGCAGAACTTCTACCTATATTCGGATACACAAATGGATATTACTAGATTAGAGGTGCTCAACCCATGGCCCGCGGGCCACTTGCGGCCTTATTGTTTCCCCCGAAGGCAAGCTTTCAGAAGTATTTTTTTAAACATATTACAATTATTTTAATGTCGCAACAATTTTTAGCCACGCATCTCCTACGCAAAACAGAGGTAAGATACTCATGCATCGCCCGTTGGTTGAGCAGGAAAGCTCAGCTCCTTAACGAAGATCACAGGTGGCGCTGCTTCGTTTTCGCGCACTTTCTAATTTTGGCACCTGTCAGAAAGTGTCAAGAAACATATACTTATGCGATTATTAATGACGAATATCAATAAGTTTTTATTACTTCGTAAATGCTGTCTCTTTCTTCTGAACGCCTCGTTAAAATCAGAAACACCTCTCGGGAGAAATATTTTCAAGAGGAAAAATATAAGGATAATAAGGACATTAAAGCAAAGTGCAGTTTTAAAGTGCTTTTACTCATCCAAATTTTCCATTTGGTATTACTTCTGAATTCAGCCTAAAGTCGATATATAATATTTGTCTTTTAAATGACCATGATATGGACACCACAGGAGAAAAGTAAGGGTAGACCAAAGGAGACATGAAGAACAACAACAGAGAGAATGTTGTGCAGTAGAGGGCTCACTTGGGCAAGAGTGGAAAAATGGCAAAGGACAGGCGTTTGTCGAAAACCCTTGCGGAAGCAACATGTTTCATGGGCAGTCAGAGAGAGAGAGAGAGAGAGAGGGGGGGAGGGAGAGAGAGAGGGAGGGAGAGAGAGAAGGAGGGAAGGAGAGAGAGAGAGAGAGATTGCACGGCCGCAAAAAGCACCAAATTTTCGAACCGACTCGTAACTCCCAAAAGCTTGAGAACACCTGTACTAGATCGTCGGTTTCTGTGTGTGTGCAAGTGTACGCAAGTCCCGGACTACAAGATTATGTGTACACAGAAAGGTGGTTTCTGAACTGGCTCTTGTATAATGGAAATCACTTTGAGATGTGCCCCGTAGCAGGGCTTAAAGCGTGTAACAGCATGTCATTCAGTGAACCGTGAAGAGGTCTAGAAAGGTCTTGACCACTCCTGGTTCCCCGATTTGATAACAGCGTCGTCTTTCGTAACCTACAGAGATGAAAGCAAAGGAGCTGTACTGGAGCTGGAGTATTCAGTTCTCGCATGGTCTTATAAACAAAGTGATGCCTTCAGCACAACAGAGCACCATCTGATGGGAGCGTTCGGTAAGCGAAATTATCCCACATCAATGTTTCCCAACCCTTCTCGGGCCATGCTTCACCAAAAAAGTCTCAAAGATTTTGATGTCCATGCGTTTGCACAGTCACCTCCCCCCCTCTCTCTCTCTTTCTCTCCCCCTCTCACTCTCCCCACCCCCTCCCCCCCCCCCAAAAAAAAACCCATAATAGTCAACAAATTTCGGATATTCTAATTATTCATGTCTCTTATTTGCTCACCTGTGAATTAACCTCCCATGTTAGCCTTTCTTTAAACACCTGACCTTTGACCTTGTTCAGGCTCAAACTGTTGTCTCTACCTGCCCTGAACCGACTGAAATTGGGTGGAATGTTGACCTCGACCTTGACCTGACGAAAGAAAAATAAACAAGAGGTCAGAAGAGAGAGTAGCTGTTATCAATGCTCGTATTTCTACATCTAATTACTGTTGCTAGAAGAAAGCACAGCTACACTTAGAGTATGAACCTGGTCATTGACTGATGTGCAGGGGTAGCATAGCTGTAGCTAGGTGGCTGACATCTCAAGTGAAATGCAGTGAGGTTGTCAAACGACGCTGGCAGGAGCCTCTCTCTTGGCAGGCTCCAATCAGCCTCTCTCTTGGCAGGCTCCACTCAGCCTCTCTCTTGGCAGGCTCCACTCAGCCTCTCTCTTGGCAGGCTCCAATCAGCCTCTCTCTTGACAGGCTCCACTCAGCCTCTCTCTTGACAGGCTCCACGCAGCCTCTCTCTTGATAGGCTCCACTCAGCCTCCCTCTAGTGAAAAGGAACTGCCAGTGACCTGACATGAGTATCTGGGATTCTTTCTCAGCCTTATCTTCTCCTTCACTTGCAAATATTTTCCATGTGTTATGTTCTCAAGCCTTCCTCTTCTTATCCACGTGTTATTTCTCAAGGCTTCCTCTTCTTATCACTTGTCTAATGAATGTTCACTACCTTTCATCTTTTAGTCTATATATTCAAATCAGTATGTTCCTTTCACTTCTGTCAGAAACAGCCCTATCACGTCACAGAGGACATTTAGAGTACACTTGGAGAACAGTATGGTGTTAGTGACGTTTCACTGGAGGGTCACGTGGTCGGCACCAGGCCTGACTGCCCTTTCTTTCTCAGCTCCAGATAGGACCAGGCATCCAGCCTTGAACTACCCACCTTCGCTTGAGAGACAAGCACACTAACCATAAATTCACACCAGGCGTTGGCGCTTTTAGTCAGAATTCATAACTAATGAATGGACAGATATCTGAATGTAACAGAATGGTACTCTATGACAGAAAGGAGGGGGGGGGTAGTAACCCAGTTATGGGTGGTCAAAAGTTGTTGACCAGAGCTCGGCTGATTTTGGCAAGCACGGAGCAAGACATATCTTGGTGTTCCCATTGGCCAGTTTGGTCACGGGGTCTGGGTTACTTTTTGCACGAGAGAAGACTTCTATTCTGAGATCTGAAAGCGTTAGGGCGTATTGTTGGTTTGATCTCGATTAGTGTGCTTGGGTCATCATGTAGTTTTTTGTAACTTTGATTGCCCTTTTTATGACAAAATTTGATTCTTGGTTGGAAGGTTGTGTATGGAGTTTTTCGGTATGAACGAGGTCAGTATGCTTTTCAATGTTTTAGTATGATAGTTAGAGTCTCATGGCGTTGCCAAATCGGCTGGACAGTTTTTTTTTGTTGTGTTCATTGCTGATTGTTTTTCATCTCAGTTTTCAGTCACAACATCCATTTGCA
The DNA here is from genome assembly GCA_009760885.1 of Achatina immaculata. Lineage (NCBI taxonomy): Eukaryota > Metazoa > Mollusca > Gastropoda > Stylommatophora > Achatinidae > Lissachatina > Lissachatina immaculata. The sequence goes on from CM019703.1 coordinate 10,436,135, forward strand.
ACCACTCATCCGCATGTTGATTCTTTTCTCCATTAAACTTTTTGTTGTATTTGCATGTGCTGATTTCTGTGGTATTTGGATTCATGTTAAATATAACATCTGTTGGTTATCTGTTGGTTATATGACGGGATGGTGTGAGAGGAGATCACCAACTGAGCTAATGGCCTGCATGAAGGATCGCGTACTCTGGAGAAGCATAATAGCCAACGCCAGTCGGCACGGCACATGATGATGATGATGATGGTTATCATAATTCAGTTATCACTCATGTTGATGTTCGTGTTGCTGGCTATGTAGTGGTTAATTATCGTTTACTTGAGTTATCGTTTGTTACACAGTGTTTATCAATGTAACGTTTTCGGAGTCAGTGTGATGCAGTTAAGCAAAATATCTACTTAAAAATAGTGCTGTAAAGTATTCAAAGAGTAAAGTACTGATTTCTGTGGTGCCGTAAAGGGCCAGTACTAGTTCAAGAATGTGTGGGGTATTTCAAATATCTATATTTTAAATATCTAAGTTCAATAACAAACGAAGAAGTCTGCAAAGATAAAGAAAGAGACATAGAAAGCAAGCTATTGAGACATCAGCAAAAGAGCTGGAATGTGGAAGGAAACTCTCGGTGGAGACCTTTGCAATCCTCCTGGAACAGATATTTGAAGAGATATCATCAAGGAGAAGCTGGCAAAGAGCTTCTGAAGCTGAGATGGACATTATGCAATACCGCTGGAGTCCATACAAAGACTAGCTATAGACCATGAGAAGTGGAGATAATGTGTTCCCTGTGAGACATCAATAAGGCGTTTTATATCGGTTACTTCTTTATCCGTGAGTGTCAAAGGATATGGATAAAAAGCATCATAGTAACATAATACCTTCAAAACAAGGATAGAGTATATTGATCCTTACTGTTTTCTTCTTCTTCTTCTTCTACTACTACTACTACTACTACTACTACTACTACTACTACTACTACTACTACTACTACTACTACTACTACTACTACTAATACTACTACTATTACTCCTTCTTCTTCTTCTTCTTCTTCTTCTTCTTCAGCATTCAAGGAAGTTTCGTCATGCCAAATTTGCAGCCCTGTCCCTCTAACGAAGTCCGCCGTCTTCTCCAGGCTTGAGTGTGAGCCCCATAGCATTTCTTTCAGCTCTAATCGGAGGCTTGAGTGTGAGCCCCATAGCATTTCTTTCAGCTCTAATCGGAGGCTTGAGTGTGAGCCCCATAGCATTTCTTTCAGCTCTAATCGGAGGCTTGAGTGGGTTGGGCAGGTCTGCATGATATGTTCCAGCGACTGGATGCCAAAGTCACACGGACACTCATTTATGTGTGATATTTTGAGACGACGGAGGCTTGACTGTCTGGATGTGAAGACGTGAGAAAAGAATAGAAAATCATCCATCACGGACGTCGAACTGCTTGCCGAAATCACTCCAATCCAGGAAACTAGACTCCCAGTTTTTGGTTAAATGGAAGAAAAAGAATTAACATATTCTTCTGGCAAGGATTCTGTTCTAAACAATCTCGACTACATGACGATGGCTTTTTCTTGCACAGTATGTTTATCATCATCATTATCGACACCAGAAATAGAAGCAGGGCCTATCATACTCCTCTTTATCATTTGATAAACATTCAGCATCAGTGCTAAATCTTCTTTGGATGCCATTGTTAAACAATAGAAACAACTATTTAATACAGATGTTAGTGTAATGACTGACAAGGTAAGGGGATACTGAGTCTTATTGATATTTAAAACGCATACCTCTTTGTTGACGGTGTAGCACTGGGTCAGATCAACATCCACCCACGTGGTCGTGTCACGTGATCCCCTAAAGGTGTGGCTCTGTTTGCTGTCCGCTTTGTTGTCGAAGTCACATGACCAAAGTGACACCCATCTGGAACCTTAGTAATCATATAAACAGCGACTGTTTTAGACGTAAAAATATGTATTATGTTGCAGGGAAATATCTAGATAAATTTTTATGGAATTTTTGCTTACTTTTTGTTTCATTTAAAAAAATCTCTCTCTCTCTCTCTCTCTCTCTCTCTCTCTTCTCTCTCTCTCTCTCTATCTCTGTCTCTCTGAACCTTAAGTGCCCAAGGAACATTGGGACTTCCGCAAAGGTTTTCCACAAACGCCTGTCCTTTGACTTTTTTCTCTCTCTTGCCCAAGTCTGCCCTCTATTGCTCAACATCCTCTCTGTTGTTCTTCTCCATGTCTCTTTTGGTCTACCCTTACTTCTGTTCCTCTGTGGTGTCCATCTTAGTGCTGTTTTTGGTCGTGAGTCGTCAGTCATTCAGACTGCATGATCCAACCATGGCCAGCGTCTTTCCTCAATAGTTTCTATCAGAGGCTTCATCTAAATTTCTGCCAACAAGATGTTATTTCTTACGGTGTTTGGCCAAAATATTCTTCTAACTGCTCGCAAACATTTAGTCTGGAAATTCAGCTCGTTTTTCTATCTTCTCTTTTATAGTGTAGTTTTTATGTAGCTCTTTAAGTCTGAGACTGTGATACTGAAGCAGATGAATGTCAGTGTGTGTGGACTATGTCGGTTGATCAATTTCTCTGGTTGCTAAAACTACCATTCTCTGACTTCGTCCAATCCATAGTAATAAAATCAGCATTCCAAATAATAATAATAATAATAATAATAATAATAATAATCATTAGAAGTAGTGCCGGTTGCCCTTCTATCACGATCCTCCATAGATCTCGACCCTTGACTTTTATTTCATCAGCTCAGATGGTGACATTTTTATCGTGCCATTTGCTTGAAATTATTCATTGTTTTCTCTCTCGGTCTTCCCCTGTGTCTATTCCCATTTATCTTTCCTGTTGCTATGATGTTTCCAAGATCCCCCTTTCTCAGTAAGTGCCAAATAAGTGATGACTGTTGGTTTCTCGTGGATTTAATTGGATTCTTTTCTACAGCTGCTTTAGTTAGACATTCCCTGCAGCCTCCAGAAATGTTACAATATGTTAAATATACACTGTAAAAAAAAACGCAACAAATACGATATTCCGATTTAAACTGAAGTTTGCTGTTCAGACAAGGGCAAATTACACGAAATGTTCACTTGGACATCAACTTCACGTGCTGACCTGAATTGTACTCAGCAGATGATTCATGAGCACAGAAACGCGACACTAGTCAAAACAGCATTTTTGACAATAACTCATGACAGGTTCACGAGAATCCCGTGAAACTTACTGAACACAAAATTCACTGATCATGTTATTGGATGCCTATAAAAGATTGACGCTCCTCGAATCAAATCATTTGAAAAGTCAATGCGCAAGTATGGCTCATCTCACTACAGAACAACAACTCATCATCATTGGACGTTTACAGACTGGACAGTCACAAAGTATAGTGGCCAGACAATTTAATGTGGTTAGAAACACCATTAATCGCCTTTGGAGACGATTTCAAGAAACTGGCTCAGTTGTAGACTGGCCACGCAGTGGAAGACCGATAGTTAAAACTGCAGAAGACCGCTTCATACGGCTGCGTCACCTCAGGAATCGATTTGCATCTGCGTTCTCAAAAGTCCAGTCAATGACAGCAGCTCGTCGAGTTTTAGATCAAACCGTCAGGAACCGGCTGCACGACGCTGGCCTTTGGGCTAGAAGACCCCACAGAGGTCCTGTTCTTACGGACCGGCATCGCCAGAACCGACTGCAATGGGCGAACCAGCATCGTCAATGGACCGTTGTGAATGATTGGAGAAGGGGATGGTTTAGTGATGAATCATTCTTTCTGTTCCAGCGACACGATAGACGGATAAGAGTTTACCGCAGAGTCCATGAGCGCTACGCTCAGAACTGCGTGGATGAGACTCCTCCAGATGGTGGTTGAGGTGTATTAGTGTGGGGGACGATCACCTTCATGGGAAGAAGTGACTTGGTGCAAACTGAAGGACACCTGAATGCCCGACTCTTGAAATTCTTCGTCCTGACGTCCTTGCACTTCTTTCTGCACCAGGGTCGATTTTTCAGCAGGATAACGCTCGACCTCATGTGGCACAACTCACCACCCAGTTCCTCGCTGACAAAAAATCGTCCAGATCATTCCGTGGATATCCATATCATTAGGCATTAACCCAATAGAACACTTATGGGATGAACTCAACAGACAAGTCCGCCAGCGAGACGTGGCACCAACCAGTCTCCGACAGTTGTCTCTTGCACTGCGGGAAGAGTTATCAGCCATCCCACAACAACAGATCCAACGGCCAATGGGATCCATGTCAAGGAGATGTCGTTCTCTGATACAGGCCAGAGGAGGCCATACACCATACTGAAATGGAAGCCTCAGTCGTAAAGAATAAAAGTCCAAACCAAATTTAACGAACATCATTTCATTGTTAAAGTCTTAAACTTTCTTCACGCCAAGGTTGAAACATTAATTCCGTAAAATAAAATTTTGATATAAGTTTGAAATTTGTTGACCATTACGACTACAGTAGTATTGCGTTTCATTTTTTTTTTAAAACGATATATTATTAAATCATTCTTACACTTTGTTGCAGGATATTGAAAACTAATTAAACAAGACGGAAATGATATATAAAAAATTAGCCTTGTCTTCAGAAGACAGAAGTTAGAGAATCTGATAAGCATTATTGCACTTCTAAAGGCTTATTGAGCCCTACTTTGTTCGTGCTTAAGTCTCATCATTTCACACTCGCTTCTTATTTTGTTAGAAACACCCGGGACAGCTTACATTGAGGACGCATGTGGGCAGGACGCTCAACGAATGAATGCTGTTGCATTCTTCTTCTTCTTCTTCTTCAGCGTTCGAAAAAGGTTGGTCATGCTAAATCTGCAGCTATGTCGCTTGAGTATGAGCCCAGTTTGCTTTTGTTTCCATTTCTCTCCCTCGGGCCAGATCGTTGCTTACTGAATGGTGTAACTCATGAATATTTGGAATCAAACATATCATAATGTTTTAGATGTTCGCGTGTCACTTATTTTCTAATTAAACGAACATTTGTCACATAACACTTGGAAGGAGAATATGCCAAATATTAGTTTAATGACTTACAAACAATGGATTTGTGATGACATTATTTTTCTGAACTTTTTGTACTTTAACTCTTCTCTATCCTATCATAAAACTGTTATTCGGCAGACCATTTTTCACCTTTCAAACCGTGTCTAATTTTTCTTCAATAAATGGCTCGTATCAGTCAGTCAGTGATTTGCCTGTCCCTTGCGGAACTTTGCCTCCCTAACAGCTCTCCTGTAGGGCTCTCAGTTGTGAACAAGATGCCCTGCTGCTGATGCATCCATTCGCACATCATCAACGACGTCTTGCAGCCATCTTCGCCTTGGTCTTCCTCTCTTTTTTTTTTCCTAGTACGTAACCTCCCAAGACTGTCTTCTCTAAATTCTCATGACGTTTAATATGTCCAGAATATTTAAATTTTCTCTGTTTAATCTTCCTTACTAGCCAGCCTTGTTCAATATTAAGTTCTTGTAGTATGGATATATTTGTTCTTTTCTGTATCCATGATATTTGAAAGACACTTCTGTATTATTTACATTCAAAGGCATTTATGTGTTTCTCAGCTGTTTTATTATGTGCCCAAGTCTCACAGGCATATGTTGCTATGGGAAAGATGCATGGCCTTAAAAATCTTATTTTTGTAGCTGTCTATTTCTCTCCACCGCTTCTTTATGCGTTTTATTTTTAAAAAATACAATAGATATATGTCCTTCTTTTAATATTCTGCAGCGTATCTCCATTATTAGATAGCAATGATTTAAGATATTCAAAACTCTCCACTTCTTCCAATGTTTCCTCATTGAGATATATATTTCAGCTGCCTTATTTATTTTGTTAGTTGTCATCAATTTAGTTTTCTTCGCATTAAGGTAAAGGTTTTGCTCTTCGCTGTTCTTACTGTGTCATCAGCATATCTAATCTCTGGTATTTCATAACCTCCAATATGGCATCGTAATATTGTTTGTGAACATCTTCTCTAACATTCCTCATTCTGTTTTCAGTATACAAGTTAAATAAGTAAAGCGAGAGTATGCACCCCTGACGGACACCTTGTTTTATGTCAAACCAAGTTGTTGTTTCACCATTTATTCTTTCTGATACCTGTTGGTCTAGATACAGCAGTGATATTAATTGTGTCAGATGTGTTGGAAATCCAGTTTTCCCCATTATTTCCCAAAGTTTCTGGTGTTGTACATAATCAAATGTATTTGAACAGTCTATAAAAGATAAATACAGATTCACATTAAATTCTATGCATTTCTCTATTTTTAATTTTATGTTGAAAATATGATCTCTTGTTCCTCTTCCTTGTCTAAAACCAGCTTGGACCATACTGATTTCTCCTTATATTTTCTTTCGAAGTCTACCCATTATGATTTTTAATAGAATTTTACTGGCATGACTAATCAGGGCAACGGTTCTGTAGTTTGTGCATAATTTCATGTTACCCTTTTTATAGGCAGTGGTATGAATACAGTTCTTTTCTATGGCTCATATACAAAAATAAATGTATTGGTTATTATAATCAGGAACTTACACGTTTGTTCAAGTTATCTATCAGTTCACGTATTTAAATTCGTTCAAAACTTTTGTATATCCACGATGTTTCCGATGAGGTCAAGTCATTTAAGGAAAAAAAAACAACAAATCTTGTTTTTTTTTCATTACTACATGGTGATCGGGGACCGGTTAGTGTAGTGGTTAGAGCACTCGTCTAGTAACCGAATGGTCGAGGGTTCGAATCCTCAGCTGAGCGAGACTTTTCTTCCGACCTTTACGGCCCCGATGTCGACCCAGCCTGATAAAATGGGTACCAGAGAAAATCTTGGGTGGAAGATTAGGGAAGAAAATAAGAAAGAATGAATAAAAAGGATCTGGCCACCCTACCTCATACGCTGATGGCCCAGCATAATGAGGTCTCTAACGCTTCATCCCCTACGATATTTACCTTTTTTTTGCATGGTCATCGAAAATAATAGCAAAATATGTAAACGAAACAAAATAAGTAAATACAGCCTTAAAAAGTGGACTGGAAAACCGAACTTCACATTTTAATAATGGCTACAATTAGATTACACATGCTAATTTACTATTAATCTACTTTCTTAACTTTACTGACTCAGTTACAAGACACAGGTAATGAAATATAAAACTTTCATGAAAGTTTCACCTGTAATGACCTTTCCCCAGTTCGTTTCAATTGTCGTGCCGTCTTTTTCTTTTGCCGTGAATTTCACCAGTCTGTGCTCGAGGTTTAGATAAGCCCAGTCTATCTCACACACATAATCTTCCTCACTCAGAAAAATTCGACGAATGAAGTTGGACCTACTGTGAATCAAAATCGTTACAAGCAAGAGTAGTAAGGCTTATGTGGGATAGTTGCAAAGAATGGCTGGGTTAATAGGGACCACGCAGTACTGGCCAATCAAACCTGATCATTCGGGGCTGGCCAATCAGACCTGACCAATCGCAGCTGGCGAATCAAGCTACTTTAGCTAATTTAGCTGTCCGCTCGGAGCTAGCCAGTCATAGTTGACCAATCGTATCTGGCGAATCAAAGCTGTCCATTCGGAGCTGGCAGGTCAGAGCTGGTCAGTTAGAACTGGCCAAGCAGAGCTGGCCATGATCCTGTTCCACCTCTTTGTGCTGGTCTTGGTAATAGAATGACGATGATCATTCAGCACTGATAACAGAGAGACCTACTTCCCCTGGTTGTGGCTGCTGCCCATTGGCCGCCTTCGACTAGGTCACCTTAACCTGCCATCGGTCCGAAACGTAGCCTACTTTGAGATGTCCTTGATATTGTCTGCAGTAGCAGAATACAGTAATAGGCACTAGTACTGCTACTACTACTTTTACCACCACCACCACTACTGCTACTATTATTATTACTTTTATCACTGCTACTACTGCTACTTTTATCCACTCTACTACTACTACTACTACTACTACTACTACTACTACTACTACTACTACTACTACTACTACTACTACCACCACCACCACTGATGCAGCTACTATTATTACTACTTTTAACACTGCTACTGCTACTACTACTATTACTACTACTTTTATCACACTACTACTACTGCTACTACCACCACCACCACTACTACTACTACTACTATTACTACTACTTTTTCCACTACTACTACTACTTTTACTTCAACTGCTTTTGTTATTACTACTACTTTTATCACCACAACCACCACCACCACTACTACTACTATTAATACTACTGCTAGTATTACTACTACTTTTTACCGTTACTACTACTTTTAATTCTACTGTTTTTGCTATTATTACTATTTTTATCACCACAACTACTACAACTACTATTACTACTACTACAACGACTACTACACTTATACCAGCCCTACACTGCTGTAGTCACAAGAATTTTAATTAGATTAGCACTATCAGGTGGACCTCAAATAGAGCAATTAGAACTGTTGTAGTCTGACTATCGTAAGCAATGATTTCAGTTACTTTTTGTGATTAAAACAAAATCACTGCTCAGGGAGATAATTCTTACTGATATAGCTCGTTATAGACATGAGACATCGACGCTACACTGCGCATTATACGAGCCATCGATGTGTCGGTGCTATACAGCTCATTATAGACATACGAGCCATCGATGTGTCGGTGCTATACAGCTCATTATAGACATACGAGCCATCGATGTGTCGGTGCTATACAGCTCATTATAGACATACGAGCCATCGATGTGTCTGTGCTATACAGCTCATTATAGACATACGAGCCATCGATGTATCGTTGCTATACAGCTCATTATAGACATACGAGCCATCGATGTGTCGGTGCTATACAGCTCATTAGAGACGTACGAGCCATCGATGTATGATGAAGGAAGGACAGAATGAAAAATAAAGTAATGACGGAAGAAAGGAAGGCAGAATGACAGAAGGACAGACTTTACTTACACAGGGTTAAGAATCGGGCACGCAGACCAGTCTACCATTCTGCCCTTCTGGACAAATAAAGAAATAAGGGGAAAAGTAAGAAAGAATGACGGAAGAAAAAAAATAAAGAAACGAGGGAAGAAAATTAAGAAACAATGACAGAATAACAAAATAAAGAAATGAGGGAAGAAAAAAGAAAGAATGACGGAAGAAAAAATAAATAAATGACGGAAGAAAGATTGACAGAAAGACAAATAAAGAAATGAGAGGAGAAATGAAAAAAGAATGAACGAAAGGTAGAAAGAAGAAATTTTATTATTCTGTTACTTTTTGAGAATATTCCAGGCGTGGCGTCGAATGATCTCGTCCAGCTCAAGCACTGGCGTCGCCATGATTGCTTAGCCACGTGACAGGATTGCCCGCCAAAAGTGTGCTTTAGTGTTCCTCTCGTTATCTCTGCAGGTAGATGTGCTCAGGCCTCTGTAGATTTTTGAACGAATTAATAATAACTGATGTCATTAATTCATATGCTGAATTAGAAGCTAATGAAAATGATGGATTAAGCGATCGGAGCCTATTTACTGTTTAATCATTTGGGGGGGGGGGGGGGCAGAAAATACGCGGTTATTTGCCTCCTCCGCCTCCTTCTTCTTCTTCTGTCAAAGAGGCGTTGTTTGCTTTGTGTCACTGTTTGCAGCTTGGCTGAGATATCTGCGCCATTCGACGCGACACATTCGGCTCTTGCCCGGACTTACTTCTAGGAGCAAGTTTGCTGTTCAGTCAGCCAGCCTACAGCCTGTTAACCCACAGCGCTACGTGGAGTAGAATAGGATTTTGGTCAGCTGTTGTTCATTTACCCTGACGCCAGCAGTCAACTATGATTCATTTACCCTGACGCCACCAGTCAGCTATGATTCATTTACCCTGACGCCAGCAGTCAGCTATGATTCATTTACCCTGACGCCACCAGTCAACTATGATTCATTTACCCTGACGCCACCAGTCAGCTATGATTCATTTACCCTGACGCCAGCAGTCAGCTATGATTCATTTACCCTGACGCCACCAGTCAACTATGATTCATTTACCCTGACGCCAGCAGTCAGCTATGATTCATTTACCCTGACGCCACCAGTCAACTATGATTCATTTACCCTGACGCCAGCAGTCAGCTATGATTCATTTACCCTGACGCCAGCAGTCAGCTATGATTCATTTACCCTGACGCCAGCAGTCAACTATGATTCATTTACCCTGACGCCACCAGTCAGCTATGATTCATTTACCCTGACGCCAGCAGTCAGCTATGATTCATTTACCCTGACGCCACCAGTCAACTATGATTCATTTACCCTGACGCCACCAGTCAGCTATGATTCATTTACCCTGACGCCAGCAGTCAGCTATGATTCATTTACCCTGACGCCACCAGTCAACTATGATTCATTTACCCTGACGCCAGCAGTCAGCTATGATTCATTTACCCTGACGCCACCAGTCAACTATGATTCATTTACCCTGACGCCAGCAGTCAGCTATGATTCATTTACCCTGACGCCAGCAGTCAGCTATGATTCATTTACCCTGACGCCACCAGTCAACTATGATTCATTTACCCTGACGCCAGCAGTCAGCTATGATTCATTTACCCTGACGCCAACAGTCAACTATGATTTATTTACCCTGACGCCACCAGTCAACTATGATTCAGTTACCCTGACGCCATCAGTCAACTATGATTCAGTTACCCTGACGCCAGCAGTCAGCTATGATTCAGTTACCCTGACCCCAGCAGTCAATTATGATTCATTTACCCTGACGCCAGCAATCAGCTATGATTAATTTACCCTGACGCCAGCAGTCAACTATGATTCAGTTACCCTAACGCTAGCAGTCAACTATGATTCAGTTACCCTAACGCTAGCAGTCAGCTATGATTCAGTTACCCTGACGCCAGCAGTCAATATGGTTCGCTCACTCTGACGCCAGCAGTCAGCTATCATTCAGTTACCCTAACGCTAGCAGTCAACTATGATTCAGTTACCCTAACGCTAGCAGTCAGCTATGATTCAGTTACCCTAACGCTAGCAGTCAATATGGTTCGCTCACTCTGACGCCAGCACTCAGCTATCATTCAGTTACCATAACGCTAGCAGTCAACTATGAGATTCAGTTACCCTAACGCTAGCAGTCAACTATCATTCAGTTACCATAACGCTAGTAGTCAGCTATGATTCAGTTACCCTAACGCTAACAGTCAACTATGCTTCAGTTACCCTGACGCTAGCAGTGAACTATGATCAGTTACCATTACGCCAGCATGTCAGCTATAGATAAAGATTACTGATTGCCAAATCGGGCAACATCTTCGCCACGAAAAGTATAACTTACTCGTGCTGTTAAAATCATTAAAATAAAAAAAAATACATATCTGACCAACTGCAACCCATTACAAATTAACGCTGAGGAAGTCAAACGTGATTCACAACTACAAAAACAGATTTGCCATGTTCAGCAGTTTTTCTAAAAGAACTTTTTATCTGATCAAACTAGGGAAACCCCGTTATTTAAAATTATATTCTTTGTTCTTTTACCCAGTAATTTAAAACCCATTTATTACACCGCAAGGCGAGGTAATGCTGGAATACCTCGAACAAAATGTGTTCCATTGAATAGGATTTGTTTCCCCTTTACCATACAAATTTCAGCACATGTGTGTAAATGTCACAGCAATCACTAATACTAGATTGCAAACTGCTAACAGGGTGTAGTTATATGTTAGTTTTATGCGTATTTCTGATACTATCAGCATTTTCTTTTAGCTTTGTTTTTAAACGAACTTGTGTAATTATCAATTAGTAACACAATTTAAAACAGGAGGTCGGACTGAAATAAGCTTTGAGAGACTGTCGATGAGCGATTTACTGTAGATCCTTTCTGTTGTTTTAAAGGTGTGTTCTCTGTATGTGTGTCTCATACACACATACATGTTTGTATGTATATGTGTATTCTTTTCATTTGCACTTTCACTCTTGTAGGTTTATAACTTGCTATAACATAAAAGCATACAAGTTTGTAGGTTTATAACATGCTAGAACAGGAAAAGTTTACACGTTTGTATATTTATAATTTACTAGAACATGAAAAGTATATACGTTTGTAGGTTTAATACTTGTTAGAACATAAAAGCATACACATCATTAGATTTATAACTTGATAGAACATAAAAGTATACACGTTTATAGGTTTATAACTTGTTAGAACATAAAAGTATACACGTTTGTAGGTTTATAACTTGCTAAAACATAAAAGTATACAGGTTCGTAGGTTTATAACTTGCTAGAATATATAAATATACACGTTTGTAGGTTTATAACTTGCTAGAACATATAAGTATACATGTTTGTAGGTTTATAACTTGCTAGAACATATAAGTATACACGTTTGTAGGTTTATAACTTGCTACATATAAGTATACACGTTTGTAGGTTTATAACTTGCTAGAACATAAAAGTATACACGTTCGTAGGTTTATAACTTGCTAGAACATAAAAGTATACACGTTCGTAGGTTTATAACTTGCTAGAACATAAAAGTATACACGTTCGTAGGTTTATAACTTGCTAGAACATAAAAGTATACACGTTCGTAGGTTTATAACTTGCTAGAACATAAAAGTATACACATTTGAAGGTCTATAACTTGCTAGAACATTAAAGTACAAACACTGATCTTGAAGTTAATGAATAATGGACAAGATCATTGCTTCCTTTCTTTCGTATCTTGCGAGGGACACCAAAGGAAAACTTCTTCCTGCATTACTGAAACACGACGTAGAAATAATCAAAATCTAGGATAATCATTTTAATCCTAATGCCTGAGTGAACTATAATCTTCAATCGAAAACTAAATCGACTGTGAAATGAGAAAACAAAATCCCACAGAGCATACCAGATTTCCATTAGTACACTAGATCTGTGCACAGATAGTCTCGTGCGAATCTCTTTGTTCTTTTACCCAGTAATTTAAAACCCATTTATTACACCGCAAGGCGAGGTAATGCTGGAATACCTCGAACAAAATGTGTTCCATTGAATAGGATTTGTTTCCCCTTTACCATACAAATTTCAGCACATGTGTGTAAATGTCACAGCAATCACTAATACTAGATTGCAAACTGCTAACAGGGTGTAGTTATATGTTAGTTTTATGCGTATTTCTGATACTATCAGCATTTTCTTTTAGCTTTGTTTTTAAACGAACTTGTGTAATTATCAGTTAGTAACACAATTTAAAACAGGAGGTCGGACTGAAATAAGCTTCGAGATACTGTCGATGTAATATGAACGATTTACTGTAGATCCTTTCTGTTGTTTTAAAGGTGTGTTCTCTGTATGTGTGTCTCATACACACATACATGTTTGTATGTATATGTGTATTCTTTTCATTTGCACTTTCACTCTTGTAGGTTTATAACTTGCTATAACATAAAAGCATACAAGTTTGTAGGTTTATAACATGCTAGAACAGGAAAAGTTTACACGTTTGTACATTTATAATTTACTAGAACATGAAAAGTATATACGTTTGTAGGTTTAATACTTGTTAGAACATAAAAGCATACACATCATTAGATTTATAACTTGCTAGAACATAAAAGTATACACGTTTATAGGTTTATAACTTGTTAGAACATAAAAGTATACACGTTTGTAGGTTTATAACTTGCTAAAACATAAAAGTATACAGGTTCGTAGGTTTATAACTTGCTAGAATATATAAATATACACGTTTGTAGGTTTATAACTTGCTAGAACATATAAGTATACATGTTTGTAGGTTTATAACTTGCTAGAACATATAAGTATACACGTTTGTAGGTTTATAACTTGCTACATATAAGTATACACGTTTGTAGGTTTATAACTTGCTAGAACATAAAAGTATACACGTTCGTAGGTTTATAACTTGCTAGAACATAAAAGTATACACGTTCGTAGGTTTATAACTTGCTAGAACATAAAAGTATACACGTTCGTAGGTTTATAACTTGCTAGAACATAAAAGTATACACGTTCGTAGGTTTATAACTTGCTAGAACATAAAAGTATACACATTTGAAGGTCTATAACTTGCTAGAACATTAAAGTACAAACACTGATCTTGAAGTTAATGAATAATGGACAAGATCATTGCTTCCTTTCTTTCGTATCTTGCGAGGGACACCAAAGGAAAACTTCTTCCTGCATTACTGAAACACGACGTAGAAATAATCAAAATCTAGGATAATCATTTTAATCCTAATGCCTGAGTGAACTATAATCTTCAATCGAAAACTAAATCGACTGTGAAATGAGAAAACAAAATCCCACAGAGCATACCAGATTTCCATTAGTACACTAGATCTGTGCACAGATAGTCTCGTGCGAATCTCTTTGTTGTTTCCCTTTTTACAGTTACGTCACGCTAATTGTGGGGTTTAGTTTTCATTAGTTCGCTGTGGCGGTTTCTAATTGTGGTCTAGCCTCTCTGCTGAGTCTCTACAAGCGGGGTATTCTAGCAGCAAAATGATCTGCCGTTTATACTCCACTAGTAACACACGGGACATTTATTTGTGTAGGATATTTGAAGCAGGCGTGATAAAACGACGGCGATCTTTTGTTGCTGTTCTATCTGCAGATCTTTTGTTGTTGTTGTTGTTGTTCTGTTTGCAGATCCTTTGTTGTTGTTCTGTCTGCAGATCCTTTGTTGTTCTGTCGGCAGATCCTTTGTTGTTGTTCTGTCTGCAGATCCTTTGTTGTTGTTCTGTCTGCAGATCCTTTGTTGTTGTTCTGTCTGCAGATCCTTTGTTGTTGTTCTGTCTGCAGATCTTTTGTTGCTATTGTTGTTGTTCTGTCTGCAGATCCTTTGTTGTTGTTGTTGTTGTTCTGTCTGCAGATCCTTTGTTGTTGTTCTGTCTGCAGATCCTTTGTTGTTGTTCTGTCTGCAGATCCTTTGTTGTTGTTCTGTCTGCAAATCCTTTATTGTTGTTCTGTCTGCAGATCCTTTGTTATTGTTGTTGTTCTGTCTGCAGATCCTTTGTTGTTCTGTCTGCAGATCCTTTGTTGTTCTGTCGGCAGATCCTTTGTTGTTCTGTCGGCAGATCCTTTGTTGTTGTTGTTCTGTCTGCAGATCCTTTGTTGTTGTTGTTCTGTCTGCAGATCCTTTGTTGTTGTTCTGTCTGCAGATCCTTTGTTGTTGTTCTGTCTGCAGATCCTTTGTTGTTGTTCTGTCTGCAGATCCTTTGTTGTTGTTCTGTCTTCAGATCCTTTGTTGTTCTGTCTGCAGATCCTTTGTTGTTGTTCTGTCTGCAGATCCTTTGTTGTTGTTCTGTCTGCAGATCTTTTGTTGTTGTTCTGTCTGCAGATCCTTTGTTGTTGTTCTGTCTGCAGATCCTTTGTTGTTCTGTCTGCAGATCCTTTGTTGTTCTGTCTGCAGATCCTTTGTTGTTGTTCTGTCTGCAGATCCTTTGTTGTTCTGTCTGCAGATCCTTTGTTGTTGTTCTGACTGCAGATCTTTTGTTGTTGCTCTGTCCGTAGATCTTTTGTTGCTGTTCTGTCTGCTCAAAACTATGTGCAGGTAGATCTTTGCGACTGATGCGAAGAAGATGTTGAGGCACAGATTGGTGTCGATTGAGGAGCGGCTTTTTTGCAGACTCGAACGGTAGTTCTTCAGGGAAGTGCACTGCTTCTTTAGCTGACTCCACCACGACCCACGACAACTACATAGCTGTGACAGAAGCAACTGAAACTACAGCAAGCCCTTGCAAAAAAAAAAAAAAACTGTTCCGAGAGGCAAATGTATGTTTTTTTTTTCACAGATTCATATTCTGTTATACATGCCCTGAAACACCAAAAGATTAAAGACCTGGACAATATGACAGAAGCCCCTATCATTAGCAAGCACAGTATTCAATAAAACAGTCACACAATCTATCCCGCCCACAGCAACATTAACGGAAATGAAAAGGCAGACATAATGGAAGTAGAATGCAACAGATTGACAGAAGCACGACATATGAAAAAACAAAAACAAAAACAAAAAAAACAGACTAAAAGCCATATATAAAGACAAAATGACACAACAACACCCCACAGTAAAAACATGATGAATACTAAAAACTCTGAAAAATTGACCAATTGATAATATTCCGTCTGAGAACAGGGTAGTGCAGCTGCGACATCATCTATACCAAAAGCTGAAAAATTGGCCAAGAAGACCCATGTAATCATCATCACCGCCTTTCAATTCCCTTGAGAGCATATGCTCTTCAGTCATCCCTGTTCTTGGATTTACTCTTTGCTTTCTCCCATGTGTATCCCTTGTCTCTGAGAACTCTCGTAATTTCTCTTCTCCAAGTAAGTTTCGGCCTTCCCCGTTTTCTATTTCCTTGAGGATTCCACGTCAGTGCCTGTCTTGCTATGCTGGTGTCGGGTGTTCTCAGAATATAATCACTCCACCTCCATTACCTGGACGTGATTTGTAAAAAGACCCATGTGCGTGCAAAAAAAAAAAACAAAAACAAACATGCCATCGAAGTTCTAGAATAATCATAGAACTATTACAGAAGCACTATTTTCGAAGTTCTCCTGTCTCAGTGAATGTTTAGATTCTAAGAAGTCCAAGAAACACTGGCGAAGAAGTCTTGAAATGGAGATCAAAAAGACCGACTACGCCTAGAGACGGACAGAAGAAACAGTTCTGGATGGAAAAAATGGAGAGCTTTTGTTGGTGGCCTATGCCCCAGATATGGGTAAAGAAGGCAAGAGAGGTAGACACAGACAGATTGCTTCCTTTCTTTCGTATCTTGCGAGGGACACCAAAGGAAAACTTCTTCCTGCATTACTGAAACACGACGTAGAAATAATCAAAATCTAGGATAATCATTTTAATCCTAATGCCTGAGTGAACTATAATCTTCAATCGCAAACTAAATCGACTGTGAAATGAGAAAACAAAATCCCACAGAGCATACCAGATTTCCATTAGTACACTAGATCTGTGCACAGATAGTCTCGTGCGAATCTCTTTGTTGTTTCCCTTTTTACAGTTACGTCACGCTAATTGTGGGGTTTAGTTTTCATTAGTTCGCTGTGGCGGTTTCTAATTGTGGTCTAGCCTCTCTGCTGAGTCTCTACAAGCGGGGTATTCTAGCAGCAAAATGATCTGCCGTTTATACTCCACTAGTAACACACGGGACATTTATTTGTGTAGGATATTTGAAGCAGGCGTGATAAAACGACGGCGATCTTTTGTTGCTGTTCTATCTGCAGATCTTTTGTTGTTGTTGTTGTTCTTCTGTCTGCAGATCCTTTGTTGTTGTTCTGTCTGCAGATCCTTTGTTGTTCTGTCTGCAGATCCTTTGTTGTTGTTCTGACTGCAGATCTTTTGTTGTTGCTCTGTCCGTAGATCTTTTGTTGCTGTTCTGTCTGCTCAAAACTATGTGCAGGTAGATCTTTGCGACTGATGCGAAGAAGATGTTGAGGCACAGATTGGTGTCGATTGAGGAGCGGCTTTTTTGCAGACTCGAACGGTAGTTCTTCAGGGAAGTGCACTGCTTCTTTAGCTGACTCCACCACGACCCACGACAACTACATAGCTGTGACAGAAGCAACTGAAACTACAGCAAGCCCTTGCAAAAAAAAAAAAAACTGGTCCGAGAGGCAAATATATGCTTTTTTTTTCACAGATTCATAGTCTGTTATACATGCCCTGAAACACCAAAAGATTAAAGACCTGGACAATATGACAGAAGCCCCTATCATTAGCAAGCACAGTATTCAATAAAACAGTCACACAATCTATCCCGCCCACAGCAACATTAACGGAAATGAAAAGGCAGACATAATGGAAGTAGAATGCAACAGATTGACAGAAGCACGACATATGAAAAAACAAAACAAAAAACAAAAAAAAACAGACTAAAAGCCATATATAAAGACAAAATGACACAACAACACCCCACAGTAAAAACATGATGAATACTAAAAACTCTGAAAAATTGACCAATTGATAATATTCCGTCTGAGAACAGGGTAGTGCAGCTGCGACATCATCTATACCAAAAGCTGAAAAATTGGCCAAGAAGACCCATGTAATCATCATCACCGCCTTTCAATTCCCTTGAGAGCATATGCTCTTCAGTCATCCCTGTTCTTGGATTTACTCTTTGCTTTCTCCCATGTGTATCCCTTGTCTCTGAGAACTCTCGTAATTTCTCTTCTCCAAGTAAGTTTCGGCCTTCCCCGTTTTCTATTTCCTTGAGGATTCCACGTCAGTGCCTGTCTTGCTATGCTGGTGTCGGGTGTTCTCAGAATATAATCACTCCACCTCCATTACCTGGACGTGATTTGTAAAAAGACCCATATGCGTGCAAAAAAAAAAAACATGCCATCGAAGTTCTAGAATAATCATAGAACTATTACAGAAGCACTGTTTTCGAAGTTCTAGAATAATCATAGAACTATTACAGAAGCACTGTTTTCGAAGTTCTAGAATAATCATAGAACTATTACAGAAGCACTGTTTTCGAAGTTCTAGAATAATCATAGAACTATTACAGAAGCACTGTTTTCGAAGTTCTAGAATAATCATAGAACTATTACAGAAGCACTATTTTCGAAGTTCTCCTGTCTCAGTGAATGTTTAGATTCTGAGAAGTCCAAGAAACACTGGCGAAGAAGTCTTGAAATGGAGATCAAAAAGACCGACTACGCCTAGAGACGGACAGGAGAAACAGTTCTGGATGGAAAAAATGGAGAGCTTTTGTTGGTGGCCTATGCCCCAGATATGGGTAAAGAAGGCAAGAGAGGTAGACACAGACAGACAGACAGACAGTTAGATAGACAGACAAACGGACGGACGGATAGATAGATAGATAGATAGATAGATAGATAGATAGATAGATGTGAGTGATTGTGCATGTGTATGATTGATTATTTGAGCTATATAGACTAAAACTGTTGGAATAAGATCGGCAACATCTTATTTTGGTCTTTTGTTATATGATGAAAACTGTGCTTGTTACACAAAGATCTCTTCTGCAGAAAAGTCTTGCTTCCATCGTTTTGATCACTGGTTCGGTAATTTAGCTCAGAAATGGAACTCAAGCATCGTTTCTGTATTATCTAAAGTGTTATCTAAAGCATCTGGATAAGTTAAAGGGAAATGAGAAATAGAATGGCAACGGCACAGTATGATGGACAACGTCAAGAGATGGACAAGAAAAACGCCTGGCTCTGGGCGCCACGAAGGTAAAAGATTGAGAAGCACTGGAGTTTTTCCTCGCAACCAAGCGTGCGTACAGAAAAGTACACGAAGATATTTGTGTACTTTCACAGATTCATATTCTGTTATACATGCCCTGAAACACCAAAAGATTAAAGACCTGGACAATATGACAGAAGCCCCTATCATTAGCAAGCACAGTATTCAATAAAACAGTCACACAATCTATCCCGCCCACAGCAACATTAACGGAAATGAAAAGGCAGACATAATGGAAGTAGAATGCAACAGATTGACAGAAGCACGACATATGAAAAAACAAAACAAAAAACAAAAAAAACAGACTAAAAGCCATATGTAAAGACAAAATGACACAACAACACCCCACAGTAAAAACATGATGAACACTAAAAACTCTGAAGAATTGACCAATTGATAATATTCCGTCTGAGAACAGGGTAGTGCAGCTGCGACATCATCTATACCAAAAGCTGAAAAATTGGCCAAGAAGACCCATGTAATCATCATCATCGCCTTTCAATTCCCTTGAGAGCATATGCTCTTCAGTCATCCCTGTTCTTGGATTTATTCTTTGCTTTCTCCCATGTGTATCCCTTGTCTCTGAGAACTCTCGTAATTTCTCTTCTCCAAGTAAGTTTCGGCGTTCCCCGTTTTCTATTTCCTTGAGGATTCCACGTCAGTGTTTGTTTTGCTATGCTGGTGTCGGGTGTTCTCAGAATATAATCAATCCACCTCCATTACCTGGACGTGATTTGTAAAAAGACCCATGTGCGTGCAAAAAAAAAAAACAAAAACAAACATGCCATCGAAGTTCTAGAATAATCATAGAACTATTACAGAAGCACTATTTTCGAAGTTCTCCTGTCTCAGTGAATGTTTAGATTCTAAGAAGTCCAAGAAACACTGGCGAAGAAGTCTTGAAATGGAGATCAAAAAGACCGACTACGCCTAGAGACGGACAGAAGAAACAGTTCTGGATGGAAAAAATGGAGAGCTTTTGTTGGTGGCCTATGCCCCAGATATGGGTAAAGAAGGCAAGAGAGGTAGACACAGACAGACAGACAGACAGTCAGATAGACAGACAAACGGACGGACGGATAGATAGATAGATAGATAGATAGATAGATAGATAGATAGATAGATAGATGTGAGTGATTGTGCATGTGTATGATTGATTATTTGAGCTATATAGACTAAAACTGTTGGAATAAGATCGGCAACATCTTATTTTGGTCTTTTGTTGTATGGTGAAAACTGTGCTTGTTACACAAAGATCTCTTCTGCAGAAAAGTCTTGCTTCCATCGTTTTGATAACTGGTTCCGTAATTTAGCTCAGAAATAGAACTCAAGCATCGTTTCTGTATTATCTAAAGTGTTATCTAAAGCATCTGGATAAGTTAAAGGGAAATGAGAAATAGAATGGCAACGGCACAGTATGATGGACAACGTCAAGAGATGGACAAGAAAAACGCCTGGCTCTGGGCGCCACGAAGGTAAAAGATTGAGAAGCACTGGAGTTTTTCCTCGCAACCAAGCGTGCGTACAGAAAAGTACACGAAGATATTTGTGTACTTTCACATATTTAATTTAAACTGTTAAAAATAACCCAAAGTTAACTGTAAAAAAAAAACCCTATATCCATTGAATTTATTTATCAGCTTTCCTTGTCATTTGTCCGTTCGCTGACTATACAGTAAAATGCAGAATAAAACTAGGGCGAGTAAATGTCAGCAGTTCCAGAGTCACGTGCATCGAAATGCGGGTTCCATGCGGCCTTGACCTAAAAGGCCATAATCGTGTGAAATTATACAAGTGGGTAGAACTGTGTGAAGTATGTGTATGTGGGGGGGGGGGGGGTAAGAGGGGCGGAATTTTGTTTTTGTCATGTGACGAGATCACGAGGTTGAAAAAACAAAAACAAAAACAAAAAAAACAGACTAAAAGCCATATGTAAAGACAAAATGACACAACAACACCCCACAGTAAAAACATGATGAACACTAAAAACTCTGAAGAATTGACCAATTGATAATATTCCGTCTGAGAACAGGGTAGTGCAGCTGCGACATCATCTATACCAAAAGCTGAAAAATTGGCCAAGAAGACCCATGTAATCATCATCATCGCCTTTCAATTCCCTTGAGAGCATATGCTCTTCAGTCATCCCTGTTCTTGGATTTATTCTTTGCTTTCTCCCATGTGTATCCCTTGTCTCTGAGAACTCTCGTAATTTCTCTTCTCCAAGTAAGTTTCGGCGTTCCCCGTTTTCTATTTCCTTGAGGATTCCACGTCAGTGTTTGTTTTGCTATGCTGGTGTCGGGTGTTCTCAGAATATAATCAATCCACCTCCATTACCTGGACGTGATTTGTAAAAAGACCCATGTGCGTGCAAAAAAAAAAAACAAAAACAAACATGCCATCGAAGTTCTAGAATAATCATAGAACTATTACAGAAGCACTATTTTCGAAGTTCTCCTGTCTCAGTGAATGTTTAGATTCTAAGAAGTCCAAGAAACACTGGCGAAGAAGTCTTGAAATGGAGATCAAAAAGACCGACTACGCCTAGAGACGGACAGAAGAAACAGTTCTGGATGGAAAAAATGGAGAGCTTTTGTTGGTGGCCTATGCCCCAGATATGGGTAAAGAAGGCAAGAGAGGTAGACACAGACAGACAGTCAGACAGACAGACAAACGGACGGACGGATAGATAGATAGATAGATAGATAGATAGATA
This sequence comes from Achatina immaculata, assembly GCA_009760885.1. Classification (NCBI taxonomy): domain Eukaryota; kingdom Metazoa; phylum Mollusca; class Gastropoda; order Stylommatophora; family Achatinidae; genus Lissachatina; species Lissachatina immaculata. Next base: position 10,458,109 of record CM019703.1, read on the forward strand.
GATAGATAGATAGATAGATGTGAGTGATTGTGCATGTGTATGATTGATTATTTGAGCTATATAGACTAAAACTGTTGGAATAAGATCGGCAACATCTTATTTTGGTCTTTTGTTGTATGGTGAAAACTGTGCTTGTTACACAAAGATCTCTTCTGCAGAAAAGTCTTGCTTCCATCGTTTTGATAACTGGTTCCGTAATTTAGCTCAGAAATAGAACTCAAGCATCGTTTCTGTATTATCTAAAGTGTTATCTAAAGCATCTAGATAAGTTAAAGGGAAATGAGAAATAGAATGGCAACGACACAGTATGATGGACAACGTCAAGAGATGGACAAGAAAAACGCCTGGCTCTGGGCGCCACGAAGGTAAAAGATTGAGAAGCACTGGAGTTTTTCCTCGCAACCAAGCGTGCGTACAGAAAAGTACACGAAGATATTTGTGTACTTTCACATATTTAATTTAAACTGTTAAAAATAACCCAAAGTTAACTGTAAAAAAACCCCCCTATATCCATTGAATTTATTTATCAGCTTTCCTTGTCATTTGTCCGTTCGCTGACTATACAGTAAAATGCAGAATAAAACTAGGGCGAGTAAATGTCAGCAGTTCCAGAGTCACGTGCATCGAAATGCGGGTTCCATGCGGCCTTGACCTAAAAGGCCATAATCGTGTGAAATTATACAAGTGGGTAGAACTGTGTGAAGTATGTGTATGTGGGGGGGGGGGGGGGGTAAGAGGGGCGGAATTTTGTTTTTGTCATGTGACGAGATCACGAGGTTGAAAAAAAAAAAAAGAAACAAGAAAGCAAGAAAGAGCTTTTTAAGGTTTTCCACAGATACGTACGTGCAGATGATAAATCTTTACGTTTGTTACAGAAGTTTACGGGAAAGTGTACAGATAAGTAGCTTGTACAGCAAGGATGGCCAAACTTGCTTTAAGGTAGGAGCCACATGCGATCGTCTTCAGATGATTGACAGCCACGAGAGGCGCGACAAGAACGGAGCCCGGGGCGGGGGGGGGGGGGGGGAGGAAATAAGTGTGGATGAAGCCGGAGTTGTGCCCTTGGGGCCCGGCCTGTTCAGTGGACTTACAGTTATACCCTACAGATAATTATTAAGCTCCAATTTTTATTTACTTTTTTTTACATTAGCTGTTATGTACAGGAGGGAGAAAAAAAAAGATTTCAGCGAACATAATTTGGCGAGCCGCACATTATAAGTTAGAGGGCCGCAGTTTGGCCACCTCTACTGAGTATCTGTCACTGACCTTCTCCAAATAATACCACATTACAAACAAAAAACCTCAGTGATATTTTAGAAATAGTGAGGAACATTAAAAAGACATACATACGTACACAGACAGAGACAGAGACAGAAAAAAATGAGAGAGAGAGAGAGAGAGAGGGAGAGCGAGAGAGAGGGAGGGGGAAATAGAGAGGGAGAGAGAGAAAAGGAGAGAGGGAGAGAGAGAGGAGAGAGAGAGAGCGAGGGAGGAAGGAGAGAGAGACATGGAGAGAGCGAGGGGGAGAGAGAGGGAGAGTGAGGAGGAGGAAGGGAGAGAGAAGGAGAGAAAGGGAGGGAGAGAGAGAGAGAGGGAATGAGATAGAGATGGCACCAGTTTAACTGAACACTGAACGACATTTTTCTTTAGAAAAAAATTGAATCCTTTATTTTCTTTCTATATGTGAGTCTAAGTGTTCTAAGTGCTAAGCATTCTAAGTGTTCTAAGTGTTCTAACCGTTCTAAGCGTTCTGTCTGTTCAAAGTGTTCTAAGCATTTTCAGTGTTCTAAGTGTTCTAAGTGTTCTAAGTGTTCTAGGCGTTCTAAACGTTCTAAGCGCTCCAGGAGCTCTAAGCGTTCTAACCGTTCTAAGTGTTCTAAGTGTTCTAACCGTTCTAACCGTTCTAACCGTTCTAAGTGTTCTAAGTGTTCTAACCGTTCTAAGTGTTCTAACCGTTCTAAGTGTTCTAAGTGTTCTAACCGTTCTAAGTGTTCTAAGTGTTCTAAGTGTTCTAAGTGTTATAACCGTTCTAAGTGTTCTAAGTGTTCTAAGTGTTCTAACCGTTCTAAGTGTTCTAAGTGTTCTAACCGTTCTAAGTGTTCTAAGCGTTCTAAGTGTTCTAAGTGTACTACTCTATGGAAGTGAACGCTGGAGAATTACCAAAACTATAGAAAACAAGCTGAATTCTTCCCAGACTGAATGTTTACGAAGAATTAGAAGAATAGTTTGGCCAAACGCCATAAGAAATAGCATCTTGTTGGCAGAAATGCAGATGAAGCCACTGACAGCAATTATTGAGGAAAGACGCTGGCGATGGTTGGGACATGTGCTCTTTATTAATGACGACTCTACCAAAAATAGCACTAAGGTGGACAGCACAGGGGAACAGAAGTAAGGGCAGACCAAAGGAAACATGGAGAATAACAAAAGAGAGAATGTTGAGTAATAGGGGCTCACTTGGGTAAGAGTGAAAAACAAAAAGGCAAAGGACAGGCATTTGTGGAAAACCCTTGAGGAAACCCCATGTGCCTTGGGTACTTAAGGTTCAGAGAGAGAGAGAGAGAGAGAGAGAGAGAGAGAGAGAGAGAGCGTGAGAGAAGGAAGGAAGGAAGAGAGAAAGGGATACTCACATATTACATATAAGCGGGGAGAAACTCAATCAATCTAGAATTTGCTGATTTTTCAAGTTTGATTCACGAAAAAAACACAGCAATCTGATTTTAAATAAAACTCATGAAACACGAAACAAGTGTCGGAGAAGTCTTTATGCTTGGGTCCATACACTCGTATGACTTCTCCATGAGAGATGCCAAGCACCCATTTCATTTTGACTGGGGTGTCTCAGCCGAGTACATATTATAGCTGGGACAGCTGAGTCAGTGGGACACCTCCGGCCAGACTTGAACCGCTGATCTCGCCGTTAGAGACGTACTCAACCCACTGGCCACTCGGGCGCATACAGTAACAGACAGCGCGAACAAATAACAATAACTCAGAAAGTGCTCTCAGAGAGAAAGAGAGAGAGAGAGAGAGAAATATGTGAGACTCCCTCCCTCCCTCTCCCCCCCCTCTCTCCCCCTCTCTCTCTCTCTTCCATAAAATAACCAGCACTCTCTCAACACGTGACTCGCCAACCATCAAGTACTAAAATGACATAGTTAGAAAAGCAACTTGTTAGACATTGTTAGAAATTATGTTAATGTCTGTTAAAAAACATGTTAGAAGATCTGTATTTACAATGTATTTTTGTTTATGTTTATGCGTATGTATGTGTACGTGAGTGCTATTTTATTAGGTTAATTACTTCTTCTCTTTTACTTTGAATGTAGTAGTTAAATCTTACACTCTTTTGGTACGTTTTTCCCTAATTTAATTTGTATATTTGTACTAAATCAAGTGTGTGGGAAGAATGAAAGATGGAGTGATGAAGGGCAGAATGTACGACGGGCCTGCGTGCCCAATTCTTTACCCTTGAAAAATAAAGATTATTCATTCATTCATTCGTTCATTCTCTCTCTCTCTCTCTCTCCCTTTCTCTCTCTCTCTCTCTCCCTCTCTCTCTCCCTCTCTCTCTCTCCCTCTCTCTCTCTCTCTCTCTCGACGTTTTGCTTATCCCCCCCCCCTCTGAAACAATGTCCTTTCAACTGCCAACATTCTCTGACTTTCCTAGAAACTGACCAGATTACTCCCCCTCGACATGTCCTCGACTCCCTAAAGTCTAAATCTGCACAGAATGCAACAGTTCTCTTCATCACATCTAATTTTTTATAAACACTGTAGTTCTCTGAATAATGAAACTAACAACCCACGCTTTGATCTCACAGGCGGGCACATGCAAGTCATAGCATTTTAGATAAAGCACTGCCGACCGCACTTTACACATGAAAAGTCACAAGCAAACTACTTGGCTGCGACATCAAATAAAACCAATATAACACTCCCGTATATCTAGCTAGTTTATATTCCACCCAGGGAAAATGATATGTAAATGTGACACATGCAATCGAGCAATTAATATACCCTTCCAACAGGTCTCTAATGTTCGAGAGCAGTAAGTTTTATAATGGCACGTTTGGCTATCTTCTCGCTTTCTTACAGAATTTGTATAGATTACCACTCATCACAGTTACTCTCTCAGCCTTCTGTTATGTGCAAAGTGAGAGAAATTTTAAAAAACTGCACATATATAATAATCTAGAAAGAAAGAGACAGTGAAGGCAATACAAAGGAAAGGAAATGTAATTAAGATAATACAATAGAAAAAGGAAAAGTGATTACGGCTACAGAAAGCAAAAGAAAGGTAATGAAGGTAATACAAAGTAAAAGAAAGGTGAAGAAAGTAATACTAAGTGAAACAAGGGTAATGAAAATAATACGAAGGGAAAGAAAGATAATGAAAGTAATACAAAGTGAAGGAAAGATAATGAAAGTAATACTAAGTGAAGGAAAGATAATGAAAGTAATACTAAGTGAAGGAAAGATAATGAAAGTAATACTAAGTGAAGAAAAAATAATGAAAGTAATACTAAGCGAAGGAAAGGTAATGAAAGTAATACAGAGTGAAAGATAATGAAAGGAATAGTAAAAAAAAAGAGTAGTGAAGGTAATACAAAGTAAAAAAAATGAAGGATTATGGAGTTTTACAGGGAAATACCTTTAACATTGCATTCTAGTGCGTATTTCTTTCTGGACACCGCTATCGTTTCTGTTTTCTTACTGTTCAGTAACATTCGGTTTTCTTATTGTTCAGTAACATTCTGTTTTCTTACTGTTCAGTAACATTCTGTTTTCTTACTGTTCAGTAACAGTCTATTACACCCAGTTTCTACCACTACAATATCTAGCAGCTCTTGTAGATCTTTGTTCATTGTCTGCCATCAGGACTGTGTCGTCAGCGTATCTCAGGCTATTGATGTTATGACCTCCAACTTTTATCCCATGATATAGGTAACGACTCCCCATAATATTCTGACTGTAGCGAGAAAACAGATCTGGGAACAGTACACACCATTGCCGTATTCCCTTCTTTATACTCTGAAAGTTTGTGCAGTCTGTCTTTGTCAATAGATACTAGGAAAAGAGTCTTGAAGTACAATATGGAGACAGTATTACTATATGGAACGAATCATGATCATTAACAAAAGCAAGAGCATTAGAGGGAACTTAAAAATGCTTCCTTCGAAGAATGTTAAGAACACTATGGGCAGCTAAAATAACAAATGAAGAACACGTTTTAAAAAAACCAGTGAGAAACGAACAACACACTACAGGGGAGATAGTATAGGTTCATTGGCCATTTAATGAGAAGAGGAGGAATGGAAAATATTGTGACAACAGGGGAAAATGGGAGGCAGGAAAGGAAGAGGTAGGCCAAGAGAGAAAATTTCAAATGGCCTTGACAAAATGGCGTGGGAGAGGCACAACAGATCTGGTGGAAAAACATGAAAGATCTGGTGGAAAAACATGAAAGATCTGGTGGAAAAACATGAAAGATCTGGTGGAAAAACATGAAAGATCTGGTGGAAAAACATGAAAGATCTGGTGGAAAAACATGAAAGATCTGAAACTGTGGAGAGACATGGTCGCCGACGTATGGTACATGATGATGATTCACTCTACCACGAGATCACGTCGACTTCTGTCTCCTTCACTTGACCTTCACAATACAGCCTGTTCTCAAGAAATAATTCAAGAAGCGGAGTTCCTGTCTTGACCAACATTTGGCACTGGAGTGGACATTTCCGCTTCTTAGTATGGGAGTGGATATTTCTGATTCCCAGTATCGGAGTAGATACTTCTGCTTACCAGTATTGGAGCGGACATTTCTGTTTTTCAGTAAATACTTCTGATTTTTAGTATCGGAGTGGAGATCGTTTTTGTTTTTAGCATCGGAATGGATATTTCTGCTTACCAGTATTAGAGCGGACATTTCTGTTTTTCAGTAGGCACTTCTGCTTTCCAGCATCGGAGTGGACATTTTTATTTTCCAGTATCGGAGTGGACACATCTGTTTTCCAGTATCGGCGTGGACATTTCTGTTTTTCAGTATCGGAGCTTCGCAATAAAACTGATAATAAACTGTAAGATACATTTTTCAGCTTGTAATGAAACTAGATAATTAAATGAAGAATGAACACAAGGTCGATAGACATATGTTCAAGATAGATAAACAGAACAGGCTCGGTTTGATAATCGATTTGCTGTAAACTAAAACCTCTTAGCTAAGGCGTTGGGATAAGCGGGAAGAAGTTCAATCAATCTAGAATCTGCTGATTTTTCAAGTTTGATTCACGAAAATAACAAGTGCAAACAGCAATCTGATTTTTAAGAAAAATCATGAAACACGAAACAAGTGTTGGAGAAGTCTTTATGCGTGGGCCCATACACTCGTATGACTTCTCCATGAGAGATGCTAAGCACCCATTTCATTTTGACTAGAGTGTCTCAGCCGGGTACTATTACAGCTGGGAGACAGCTGAGTGAATGAGACATCTCCGGCCGGACATGAACCGCTGATCTCGCCTTTAGAGACATACTCAACAACCCGCTGGCCACTCGGGTGCATACAGCAACAGACAACGCGAACAAATAACAATAACTCAGAAAGTGCTCTCTGTCTCGCATAGATAAAGATGACGATGAAAAGTTCACTCTAACGTCATTTAAATAACGGAAACGATCACATAAATAAATAAATAAGGAACTTACAGCGGACACAATGGCGGCTGCACCGTCAGTAGGCTACTCCCGGTTACTTACAGGTCTCAGTATACACGCTTAACACAGCTGTTGGCAATGTAAACAACCGCTTTGTATGACTTTCCTCCGCGTTCAATTTTCATCTGTCCAATCAACGAACAGCATGTCAAATGAGCACCGCCCACAAACCAACATATATTATAATAATGAAAAATTTCATCAAAACAAGACAACATCGCGGTATGTTGCTTTGTCCCCTTTGTGAGGTAGCAGCAACAACACAGATAAAGACAGAAGAGAAAGTGAATGAAGAAAGGGAAATGACATCTTTTATTGGCTAGATGTACAAGAGGGCGGAGTGATCGAGTCAGATTGGACGCTGGTATTGAAACTAGTGAGGCGGAGAAGAGCAAGTCAAGATCTTCAAACACTGACACAAACCCACAACAGACTGATAACACGTGATATGCAAGCTGAAGATATGCATAACTGATGAGCGCAGGTTCCATACTGGAAAACTGACAGGCCAGCAACTCTTGAAGGGTTGCCATGCACATGAGAAACGAACAAAAACACACACAAAAAAAGAGACGCACTTGGTCATCACCAAAACCTTAACCATCTGGCAATGTCAACAGTCTACAACAATGTAAAGTAGATAGTTGAATTCTTCAAAGATCTCAGCTAGATGGATGAGTTCTTTAAAAATCTCTACTAGATAGAGGAGTTCTTTAAAGATCTCCAGTTGATAGTTCGGTTCTTTAAAAATCTCCAGTTTGATTTCAGCCAGTTTTCAAATATCAAGAAGAAGAAGAAGTAGGCAATGGGTTCTGTCACAGGTGTCCTTTGTAAAAAATAATACCCGACACTCTGTGTTGAGAAAAGCCCACACACACACGCGCGCGCGCGCACACACACACACACACAAAGCTGAAAAGGGAGAATACTTGCCTACATAGGCCGGTGCACTGGATTACACTGTTGGACATGACAACCGTCAAAGAACAAAAGAAAACAGATCACACACAACATTCCTTGAATTATAGGGCTTGTACTGAGTCGTAGCGAAATCCTCACTGCACAGTCACAACGGACGACGTTCTTGCGTATTCCAAAACACAAAATGACTGCTCACGTTTACTGAACGTCATATTTGCTACTGCTGTCTCCTAGCTGCAAGTCACAAGAGCTGTGCGCGCGGACTATTTTTAGAAAAACTTGAAGAGTTTCTATCTCTCTCTCTCTCTCTCTCTCTCTTGGCGCAAAAATTATCATGATCCGTTACGTAGTTTCTTTGTTTTGAAGTTTTGAAATGTTTCACAGACTTATGAATAACCCTTAGTTTCGTGCGGCAGTGAAACACCTAGTATTGATTCACCTAGTATTTACTGTATACTAAAATTACCAAAGTATATTCATCATATCAGCACAGCATGCAGGACAAGGTACTGGTGCTACTATTTCGTTTTCTATCAGACGCGAATACCATTACATTGTGAAGGACATGTCGCCATTGCCTTGCCATTTGTAAAACTTGATACTCAAAAACCTGGTTGCATCATCTAATACAAACAGATGCATAAATTACAACTGTAATCAGACAAGGTTAACCATATCTCTTCCTTGTATCGCTGTGTTAAAAAGTTAGCACCGGTTACTAGGCATAGAATTTTTACGGTATCACTTCATCGGCTGGCCAGTGTTAAAATTACCACAGTGTGGCACATGCAATGGTTTACGCCATACATGGCACGTGTTTGCTATGTAGGAGTTTTGGTGGCTTTATTGAGTCAGGTGAATAAATTATCTGTAGTACACCAGATGTGCTATTACTCGATAATGGCATGAGTCTGTGGGGAAAAAAATCATTAGGTGTTCATAATCCTTGTTTTAACGCCATGAAGAGTTAAAGTTAGATCGAAACAAGAGTGAGTGGCTGGGGAAAGGGATTGTGGGAGGAGAGAATGATGGGAGATGTTGTTGTTACTGTTGTTGTTGATATAAGTAATTAGATTTTTTAAAAAAAAAGTAGAAGCAGTTATAAAAGCAAACGAAATAAAACATGATCTTAACCGGCCACAAGTTAACTGTGTCATCTGACTGTATGAACTGTGTTCTTAGATTTTTAGATAATCTAATTATCTGATATCACAGTTTTATTACGATGGTTTTCTGTGTATTTTATGTTCATCATATCACCAGTCCTCTATACTCCCAATGGAGCACAAGACATCAACAAAGGTTTCCCCAGCCAATCCTGTCTTCAGCAATCAGAATACCTCAAACCGTGTCTTTCCTGCTTCCTCTAGTTCTTCCTGTATTGTGCGTCTCCATGTCCCCAATGACCTGCCCCTCTTTATTTTCCCTTGAGGTGTCCAATTCAAGGCAGTATAGGGGTGTCTCCCCCCCCCCCCCCCAAATTCCTAGTAAGTGGCCTAGCCATTTGCGTCTTCGTCTTTTGACCTCTTTAGTAATGGACGCAATGCTCGTTCGTTTTGTTAATTCTTCGTTTGTCACGCGTTCTTCCCAGTGTATTCTTAGAAGTTTCTTAATTTTCTTTCAAAATTCTCTCAGTCTGCTTTTGATTCTCCATTTGGTTCTCCATGCATACAGTAAAGTGGAGCGTACACTCAATTTATAGATTCTGATCTGAGCTGATGGCCTGCATGAAGGATCGTGTACTCTGGAGAAGCATAATAGCCAACGCCAGTCGGCACGGCACCTGATGATGATGATGATGTTGATGGTGATGATGATGATGATCTTCAGGTTCGAGTGAAGAATGGGAGAGTTTATGTTTGCTAATTTGTGAAAGGCCCGAGATACCTTTCCAATTCTTGTGGATATTACCTTCTGGAATGTTTATGTGTTCATTTTTGTATATTTATACACAAAAACTACTGATGTAGGATTACTCTGCACATGCGAACCCCACAACCTGTTAACTCAGACTTTGGTGGCTGGTATTAAGCCTGATCATGAGCAAGGGAAAGCTCGTTGTGCTTGGGTATCACGTGACAGAATAATGTGGTCTTGGCCAAATATTTGCCGTGGCCATGAAAAATGAGCCGTCGGTCTAACATACTCGTACCAGTTTGTACGATATACCTTCATAAATGCTAAGTTCAGTTATAAGATAACTTCTCTCCTTATAAATTACTGAATTCAGAAGATGTCAGCTTTTCTCTTTATGAATTATTGAATATAGAAGATGTTAACTTTTCTCCTTATGAATTAATGAATATAGAAGATGTTAACATTTCTCCTTATAAATGACTGAATATAGAAAATGTTAAGTTTTATCCTTATGAATTACTGAATATAGATGTTAAAATTTCTCCTTATAAATGACTGAATATAGAAGATGTTAACTTTTATGCTTATAAATGACTGAATATAGAATTTGTTAAATAACTTTTCTCATTATAAAGTACTGAATATAGAACATGTTAAAAACGACCAGATATGGTTACCTTGCGTGGATGCTTTTCGACTTATTAAAGGGTTACACCCCAAAGAACCCACCGTAAGTAAAAAATATCGTGAGTCGAAAATATTAAAAGTCGAAAAGCATATAATGCACCTAACTTACTCGAACATCATAGCTAAGCCTAGTGTTAGTGCTCAGAACGCTTACATTTAGCCCACAGCTGGACAAAATCTTCCAACATAAGGCCTGTTTATAATAAATATCCGATAGCGTACATTTCTCAATCCAAATACACGTGTACATGCATCTTTGAATTATTTCTCACTTGCCGCAATCTCTCAAAATGCCGAAATTCAAGCAACACGAATATTAAAATTAATATGAAGACAGCAGACAAAACGCACTCGTGAAAGGAGACAAATAATGATATTTATTCCGTCAGAGAACAGGGTACTGCTGAAGTGAAGACCACGTCTATACAAAGTTACAGGTACACTAGACTAGCCATTCATGAGTGATCAGGAAAAGGAGATATATTGGTCATGTGATGAGAAGAAACGATCAGAGAATCCCAAAACAAGCTATCGAGTGGAACACAACAGGCCAAAGAAAAAGAGGCAGACCGCGTGAAACTCTGAAGAGGACATTGTTAAGAGAGGCAAAATTAACAGGCATAGAATCCCTTGATGAGGTTGAAAGACTCGTCGAAGACAGGAAAATTTGGCGAACTACCTTGCGAGTCCCATGTGACGTCTAACGGCACGGGAAGCATATAAGATATAAGATAAGAAGACTGGCAATTGGCGTTGACTGTAGACTCTTGTCCGTGTACTTCAAGAGCGCAAAGAAATTCAAGACCTGAGACGTAAGGGGCTGGTCAAGCCCCAACAGCTGGACGGAAAAGACGTAAGGAATCTCTTGTTCTGCTGCGATTAACAATGTTGCCCTCGACAGTTAAGCGATTTGTGTGCAAAATTTTCAACCTGTGTGCAAGTATATTCTCAGAAAACATTTTGTACGCACGTGTGCGCAGTAATGTCAAACTGAAAAGAATAATTGAAAGTTCTGATAGAAAAAAGTACTAAAATAAAAAGAAACAGGAAAACAAACTCATTTAATCCTATCATACAGGGTGTTCCATAAGTAAATGTGCACTAACCCAGTATCGATTCCGGTATCGTAGTGATATCTTAATGTCTGCGGTATCTAGCCACATCTACCTGGCGCAGTCATTAAGATATCACTGTGATACCGGAATCGATACTGGGTTATTTTCCGAAGCGCACTGCATATTTCATCGGCGCTACCGTAGCATAGAGTAACATAGGAGAAATTGAAAAGTAGAAGCATCACTTTTTATTTTATTTTATTTTATTTTATTTTTGCTTAGAATATAAAACAGATCAATACAGACGGCAAAGGCCTGAGGATTGTAAAATATCTATACTGGCACCAAAAAACAGCAATTCGAGTTGAAAATAGAACTGGAAAATATCAACATATAAAACAAGAGCTGCGACAAGGATGTGTACTGTCTCCATACCTCTTTTTCTCTGTACAGTGAGAATATTCTAAGAACAGTCATCACATAACCAGGCATAAAAATTGGAGGATACAATATTAACAACCTTCGGTATGCTGACTATACAGTACTGATAGCTGAGAACGGACAAGACCTGCAAAATCTCTTGGATAAAGCCGCCAAAGAAACTGAACAGAAAGGCCTTACTTTGATCATAAAAAAGACAGAGACTATGATTATATCTAAGAAATAGAATCCATCAATTAAACGGAACTATTCTAAAGCAGGTGCAGAAATTCAAATACATTGGAGCAGTAATAACTTCAGATGGGAAATGCAGAACAGAAATTAGGAATATAATAGGCCAAGCAAAGACTGCATTTCAGAGAATGAGAAACATATTAGCCAACACATTCTTATCAATGAATGTTAGAAAACGAGTCCTAAAATGCTATATTGAACCTATCTTGTTATATGGAAGTGAATCATGAACAATAGGCAAGTCTGCACAAAAATCATTGGAAGCAGCACAAATGTGGTTTATTAGAAGAATGTTGCAAATCCCCTGGACAGAAAAAATAACTAATGAAGAATGTATGAGAAGAGCTGGAGAGACACAAAAATTTTGTCAAAAAGATAAGAGAGAGACAATGTACTTTCATAGGACATGCAATGAGAAGAGGGGGCATTGAAAATATTATAACAACAGGAAAAATAGAAGGAAGAAGATCAAGAGGAAGACCAAGAGAAATGATACTGGACATTCTGACATGATGGTGTGAGAGAAGATCACCAAGTGAAGAAGGCCTGCATGAAGGATCGGGTACTCTGGAGAAGCATAATAGCCAACGCCAGTCGGTACGGCACCTGATGATGATAATGATATAAAACAGTGCACGGTATGACTTTTTTATGCGCGGCAGCATTACTGCGCGTCTTAGAGGGAACATTGGCAGTGACCAGTGGTGGTTTTATGGTATAAAGAACATTGGCAGTGAACAGTGGTGGTTTTATGGCATAAAGATCATTGAGCAATATGAACTCAGATGTATCAAAGGAAAATAAAAGCATTAAAGAATTATCAGATTATTTTAAATCATAAAATATCAGTTTAGAAATCTACTGTTCTAATTCTAAAAGAATATTAGAACACTGTTACAGACACTTTATAATTTATAACATTCTGGCCAAAAAAAAAAGCATAATTAAAATTTTATCTTGACCAACATTTAGTGTGAGAAATGTTATCAGACTTGTCAGCATCGTGAATGACTCAAACGACTGTTTCTGTTAATACGCCCAACAGCTGCTACTCCAACATTACGACCGTAACAACTGTTTACGCCATCTCAATGCGAAAACGCAGTTTGTGAACACTTCAATGAAAACCTGTTTCTTTGTTTTCGCACACTGACACTGAAATACATATACAATGCAGTATCAAATTTAAAACAAAAGCCATGACCATAAAGGAAGGCACGCTTCAGAACTCCAGTTAACAACATGGTGAGCACTAGCGTGTTAGAGATATAGCCTAAGAAGAGAAGCATGGGCACATGAAATTCTGCTAGTTAAGCAAGATCTTAGGCAAAATCAAAGCTGGAATTCATCTTGATCGTATCATTTACTTTTAGAAGCTAAGATACGTATTTGATTCATCACACGTCACAGGACAAATCTAATCAAGCTTCTATAGTTCTCCAAAAAAAAAAAAAAAAACCCGGGGCTTCTGGAAAGAGATCGTTGTGTTACCGCAGACTGGGCAAGGATGAAAGTATGGAAGACTTACCTTCAGTAGAAAAACCTGATTATCTGGTACTTTTTAAAGTCTCAGGCAAACTTTATATTTGTGTGCGTATTTAAATATACGAGGGCTGATTGATAAGTTGTCGGCATAAGGTACAACGGATTATTTGTGGACAACTTTTTTTTGGGTTATTTCTCAGTATAGTCCCCTTGCAGTTTTATGCACTTAGTCCAGCGATTCTGGAGCATACGGATCCCTTCTTTGTAAAAGTCAGCATCTTGTGCCAGTAGAAAGTGGTCTACAGCATGAATGACGTCATCATCTGAAGCATATTTGCGATCACTTTTTTGAGTTTGGTAAACAGGTAATAGTCTGAAGGGGCGAAATCTTGGGAATAAGGAGGATGTTCAAGAAGATGGAAGCCGCATTCATGACTGGCAGTCATTGCCACCGCCGACTTGTGAACTGGAGCATTGTCTTGCTGAAAGATGATTCCTCTCGTCAGTTCCCCTCGACGCTTTTCCTTCATTTTGACCTGCAGTTGCTTCACAAGATTAGTTTAATAGGCCCCGATGATCGTTCTGCCCTTTTGAAGATAGTCTACCAACAGCACACCTTCTGAATCCCAACAGATGGAAGCCATCACTTTGCCTGCAGACAGAACCACCTTTGGTTTCTTTGGAGGTGGGGATCCATGATGTTTCCATTGCTTTTACTGTTCTTTGGTTTCTGGTTGAAAATAATGAACCCAAGTCTCATCCATAGTCACAAATTGCTGAAGAAACTTTTCAGGCTCTGCAGAAAAATGACCAAGATTGTCTCTTGACATGTTGAGAAGCTGTCGTTTGTGATCAGCTCCAAGAAGTTTCGGGACCCATCGAGCAGAGACCTTTGTCATTTGAAGATCATTATGATTAAATGACAGGAACACGTTCCTGGGAGATGCCCAACTCAGTTAGTCGTCGGTCCTCCATTATCATGTCATGGATTCTGCCGGTGGTTTCATCGGTGGTTACTGTTCTTGATCTTCCTGGACGAGGATCATCTTCCAGACTCTCCCTTCCATGTTTGAATTGAGCTGCCCATTTCTTCACCGTGCTGTAAGAAAGGGGCATTCCCCCCCCCCCCTCTAGAGTCTCTGCCATATCCTCATGGATCTCCTTGGATGATAAGCCCTTGATGTGTAGCATGGCCTTGTAAGTAATAGTTATAGCTGTTATTATTATTAATGAATATAATTATGAAAATATAATGTAAACAAAATAGTGACATCAAATAGCGACAGAGAAAAGTGGGCAGGAATGGAACAGAAAGGCATAGAACATCCATGACACTAGAACAAGACGCTGACAAAAGTAAACAGTGGAAACAGTGAATAGAAAAAGACGAGACTCAGTGACGCTGAGATTTAGGTAATACATAAAGGAAGGACGCCAGAAAGTGGGATGGTCCAGTGATAACAAAGCAGTGAATGGACAATGATACGTGTAAACAATAGAAAAGACGAATAGAAAAGGCAGACACAATGAAAAAGCCAGGACATAATAAAATCTCCGACATGAAAGAGCAAGATAATGACTTAGGTAAATAACAATTGTATAGACGAAACTGACACAGACTGACACGCGTTAGGACGCGATTGCGCACGGTTTTTAAATAAAGGAATGACCAACTCGGCCAGCTGACCAATTAAATATCTAGAGGCGTGGCCTATTGGACAATTGACTTACGACATATAAGTCACGGGGCAGTTTGAATGACAGACAATCAGAACGCTCATGGGAACCAGTGGACATCTGAAGGGTGGAGCCAAAATACTTATTGGTTAATCCGTCAAACTGGACTTGAAGATAAAAAGGTGAGCGGAGAGAACCAAGGAGGAAGAATAAGTAGAGGAGAGAGGAGTCAGAGGACGGAGCCCGAAGCCGACAGAACAGACAATCAGGAACGAACAAGAACCAAGAAAATCGAAAACCAAGTAGGACGAAGAAGTACGAAAGTAGAGGAGAGAAGACAGAGGAGGGAGATTGTCAGAACACTCTCGGTCCGGCAAATAGCGACTGACCAGAACTGCAAGAAGGATGGTCAGTGCACGTGGACAGTCAAGAGTGAGGAAAGAAGGTCTGACCAGAACAGCCGAGAAGCCATCAGATGAGAGATAAGAACAAGAAGTCCAGAGAGGAGGCAAGTAGACTTTGCTCGTTAGTACATTGCGATTGAGAGACGGCAGAGGAAGACCGTCAGAGGAAATGAAAAGACAGACAAGAGAAGAAAGAGGACGAGACGATATAAAATCAGAAGTAGTGCTAGATGGAAGATGGTTTTCAAGTGATTCAAGTGATTAAGAAGAATTGACACTTTTGAAACTCTGAGTACAGTGATTTTAGACGAGAAACTAGTTGACCACGTGTTGCAGATGTGATATAATACTGAGATAGGAAATGTCCTCGTATCAAGTGTAGACTATTCTGAATTTGAGAAACTGAGAAATGCTGCATGTAGAGTATGATAGAGTTTGGTACTGTGAACAAATGATTAAGTGTTTCAATCCAAGTGACGTAGTCGACAATACATCTTGAACTTATTTGTAAGTAAATTTGTAAAGAAATGAATTCAATGAACATTTCATCGGACTTGCTCTGCTCTGATCTAGTGAAATTGTAATGATTCGCGAAACCTCCATGTGTGGTGTGTTGATTAAAGAACATCTTCTCCAGTAATATGATAGTAAATAACACTAATGTCTTCAGTCATCAAGAATAAGAGCTCACAAACTTCAATATTACAGATGCAGAGGTAGAGAAAGATTGCTCGATGAGAAATTGTATCCATTTTTTCATTTCCTGCACTCCTTACCATTTCAGTAGCCTGTAAAAAAAAAAAAAATTGGTTGCAGTTAATTTCTTGAATCTTGGTGTGTAATCTTACGTTTCAAGTATTTGTACCTTAGGCCGAGAACTTATCAATCAACCGTCATATAAATAAATAAATATATATATATCTTATCTTATATCTTATATCCTTCCCGTGCCGTTAGACGTCACATAGGGCTCGCAAAGTAGTTCGCCAATTTTTCCTGTCTTCGGCGAGTCTTTCAACCTCATCAAAGGATTTTATGCCTGTTAACTTGGCCTCATATATATATACATATATATATATATATATGTGTGTGTGTATGTATGTATCAGATTTCAAGGGTTAAGGAAAAGAGCTACAGCAGTAATTTTTCATTATCATCATCGTCGTCTCATCATCATCATCATCGTCGTCATCGTCATCATCATCATCGTCGTCTTCATCATCATGTGCCTTCTTCAGAACGAAGGTTGACGGTAATATTTCCAGTGTCCTTGGTCCCTCGCCTTGATGGCACATTCGCCCAGTCTGTGTCCTGTTTATTTATTTTTTTATTTGCTTATTTATTTATTCATTTATATGCGTATGTAGTTACTTCATTGTTAATTATGTTTGTTATATGAGCAGCATATTCGTAGAATATCTGGAACGGAGTGAAAGTTGTATGATGAAGGGCAGAATGTCAGGCGGGCCTGCGTGCCCAATTTTTTAAAACTCTTTTGAAATAAAGATAAGTCAATCAATCAGTCTCGTGTTACTTTCCCATCTACAACTCTTGTCTATCTCTTGCTCTTTTTGTTCTCCACCTTTCCTTAGTATGGTCTTTGGTATATTATGTATTTTGATTTGGGCAAAGCATTTTGTTTTCTTCGTGCTTAATTCTTTGAGAAGTTCGCGTCGCACTTGGATCTGCTGTAAAACTTGTCCATTTTCGGTAGTTGCATATTTTTGTTGCGACGGTTATATCCATCTGTAGCTTCTGGTCTTTCCTGCTGGACTTAGTCTTTTTAATATTGATCTCGAGCCCTCTTATTTTGGCTTGTGTTGTGCATCTTATCTTTAACGTTTTATCTTTAATATCTTATAATCCGGGATTTTTTTTTCTGCCGGAAGGCTGTTCTTACATCCTTCCCGTGCCGTTAAACGTCACATAGGACTCGCATAGCTGTTTGCCAAGTTTTCCTGTTCTCGGCGAGTATTTCAACCTCATCAAGGGATGTTATGCCCACTAAACTGGCTTCTCTTAACAATGTTCTCTTTAGAGTTTCACGCGGTCGACCTCTTTTTTCTTCGGCCTGTTGTGCTCCACTTGACAGCTTGTTTTGGCATTCTCTGATTGTTTCTTCTCATCACATGACCTACATATGTCCATCTTCTTTTTCTGATCACTAATGAGACAGGTTGTTGTTTGCTCATCTGTCTTATCTCTGAGTTGTTCTTGAATTCGTTCCACTTTATACCAAGTATTTTCCTTAGGCATTTGTTTTCAAAAGAGTCTAATTTCTTGTCATTTCTTTAGTTGATTTCCAGCTTTCCCTTGATGAGGTTGGAAGGCTATTCCGTCATCTTTTTTTTTTTTTTTTGAGGAAATAAAATTTTCAACAGTTTAGCTTTCGCTAAATGTGGTTGACTTTTGTTTTCTTGTCTCTTGTATGTGAATGTCTGGAGGACGAAATAGAAGGAAAGGGCGTTGCTTTCTGCCACCTTTCCAGATCATCATCATCATCATCATCATCATCATCGTCGTCGTCGTCGTCGTCATCGTGGTCATCATCATCATCATCATCATCATCATCATCATCGTCGTCGTCGTCGTTTTCATCATCGTGGTCATCATCATCATCATCGTCGTCGTTATCATCATCATCATCATCTCGTGCCCCACAGAAGGTTGGCTGCAATGAATCTCTATTCTGCTGCCTGTTGTCTTCGTAATGCACGCGGTCAAGCTGGATCCTGTCCATCTCCTGATGTTCGTCCATCACTGTCGTTATCGCTCTCTTGTTCTCTTCCCTTCCATCTTGCTCTCAAAGAAGGCCTTAACAGGACATGGCGATCATAATATTTACGGTTTAGAAAAGGGGTTTATAAATATGGAATACATTCTACAGTCCATCACTATCATGCAGAGTAGCAGCAGTTTCTGTATTATTCAGTTACAAGAAAGAATACCTTCTTCTTTTTCTGTCATGGTGTCGGACTTGGAGTAGGTTACGACGGCTATTTTTTTAAAATCAGCCCTTGAGAAGAGGTAAAGGGCAGGGAGTGTGCAATGCTTCTTTAGCAGACTCCACCACCATGGAGGACTATATGACAATCCCTGCCCTGTTAATCGGGACGAGTCTGTTACTAGGGGTACCAACAGAAAGACGAAGACAGGGTCTTGGTCAGTTATATTTCGCCAGCCCATGTCAGTTGTAAGTCACTGAACTGCCAGAACAGACAGCGTCTTCGTCTCCAAAGAATACATCAACAATATATAAGAAATAACTGTGGTTCCCCCCCCCCCCAGCTATATCAAGACAGCTAAGCAAAGTTAATACCTCAGTTTTCTTTGTATTCTGTTTAGCCCGTTCTCTCTACAATCGACCAAACGTTAACAGTTTTGTCTTTTTTCGTGGCTCTTTTTTTATTTTTCAAACTTGTTTAATGAAGGCGGAAGGTCCAAACATCATATTATTAAGTGTGTGTTTAAAAAAAAAAAGTTAAATACTGTACCTTCATTTACCACTAAATGATAATAACGCTGATAGTGATACTGACAAACAGAAACCTCAGACAATAAGATATACAAGCAAGAATATAAACTCTAGACACTGAAATAGACAAAAAGAAACAAATATAAACGAGAATTATAATTCTCATGAACGCATGTATTGATTTATCGTAAATCGAAAATGTCACAAAACGATTATTACCCGAATGAAATTTTCTGACAATCTGAATGACTCGTTCATGCCGTTTATTTCGATAAACGCAAAAAAAAAAAAAAAAAGAAGAGAGAGGGAGCTTGCTTTAAACAACAGGTACCCTGTGATAGGCGTCATTTAAGAACAGGAACTGTATAACGGGCAGGCATGACTTTGTGACAGCTTGTGTGATTATTTAATGTCTTTACACACATGCTGAAACAGGTGGGTGATAACAGATTCATTGTTCGTGTGTGGCGTGTTTTTCTCTAACGCTGACGGTTTATATTCTGCTGATAATAAACTTTAAACATTGTTCAATACATATTTATGAATGTGTATGCCCGTATGTTTCTTGCAGTAGGTTCATGACATCATCATCATGTGTGTGTCTGCACGGAAGATAGGATAACACACTCAGAGTAATGGGGTGTTTTATATTAAATAAAACATTTAAACACTCTAACATACAGTAAAAAGTGAGTATCCAGAAACAACTAAAGAATATCCAGGAACAACAAGAGAATATCCAGAAACAACAAGAGAATATCCAGGAACAACATGAGAATACCCAGAAATAACAAGTGTATCCAAGAACAATAAGAAAGTATTCAAATACAACTGGACAATAATCATAAAAAAAGAAAACCCCTAAAACAACAAGATAATATCCAAAACCAAGATGATAATCAGAAACATGATGGTATCCAGAAACAGCAAGAGAATATCCAGAAAAAAAAAATAAAGTAAATAATCAAAAACAATAATATCCAGGAACAAGAGAATATCAAGAAACAATAAAAGGTTTTCTAGAAACAACAATATAATATCTAGAAATAAAAAGAGAGTAACCGGAAACAGAAGAATATCCAGAAACAAGAGAGTATCCAAGAACAACAGGAGAATAACAAGAAGCAAGAGAATATTCAGAAACAACAAGAGAATATCAAGAAAATAATAAAGAAGTTTGGATGTGACCAAATATCAAGAAATACTTGGAGAAGTAAAATAACAATAAAAATACTTGGAGAAGTAAAATAACAATAAAAATACTTGGAGAAGTAAAATAATAACAAAAATACTTAGAGAAGTAAAATAACAACAAAAGTACTTGGAGAAGTAAAATAATAACAAAAATGCTCAGAGAACTGAAATAACAAAAAAATACTTGGAGAAGTAAAATAAAAAAAAAAAAAAATTGGAGAAGAAAAAAATAGAATAACAAAAAATATTTGTAGAAGGGGAAAAAATAACAAAACAAAGAACTTAGAGAATTAAAATAACTTTTTAAAAAATACTTAGATAATTAAAATAATAAAAAAATATGTAGATAATTAAAATAATAAAAAAAATACTTGGAAACATAAAAAGAATTTAAAAAAAAATTAAAACTAAGAAAATAAAGATGGAGAAGAAAGTAAAACAAGATTTGGTAAAAGAAATTACTAATCTATGTACATGTGCCCAGGTGCCCCAAACTGTGGAACATATCCTCCAGAACTGCACCAACTACGAGACACTGAGAAATAATTACTAGCCCAGTGAAACCACTAAAGAAGATAAGCTCTACGGTTCCATACATGAATTACAAAAAGACAGTGAAATTTATCCAAGAGACAGGACTGCAGGTATAGACAGACAATGCGAATGAAGAAAAAGAAGAAGAAGGTAAAAGAAATGAGTTTCAAGTGAAAGAGAAACAGAACAGAGGACACTTGTTTTCATTCTCTATAGTTATAAAAAAAAACGTAATACTCAAAATGTTTATATTTTTTCACTGAGTGTAGCTGTTGATATTTCTCAGTACAGATTCACAAATCTTAACACAGGGAAAAAAAGGAGACTTGAACAGAGAATAATCAAGGAATTTAATTCTTTGTAACAGTTTTCAAACAGTTCTTTATTAAATCACCATACAAATTCTTCAAAGTACATACATGTAATTCTAACTCAGGCAATACAGTGTAAGCTAAACTTCATCAATACTAACGACATACACAAACTTGTATTATGAAAAACATCACAATAAAACCTATTCTTAAATAACATTATGTCAATGAGTCTTACCCAAACCAACGTTCTGAAATGACCAACCAACCTTCATTCACAACAGTGGTTCTAGACTTTTTTGGTCACCGAGCTCAATTTTATGGGCCCCACCCCCAAGGCACCCGTGGACCTCAGGTTAAGAACCACTGATCCAGCGCAACAGAAAAGTCACTTTTCAAGGGAAATTAACAATAAAATTTCTTTCCTAGCATTACGTGCCTTCGTCAACACAAAGCTAATGAGATAGTCATATCCACAGGGTGGTTTGGGAAGACAAACTGCTGTTTAAAGTGAATTGTTTAAATACTCTACAGATAACAAATACAGTGTACCTGATTTTGTACAAAGGTGCAATGAATACCTTAAACTGCCGGATAAATAAATAGAGAAGTTCTCAGCCAATTTGAAGACCCCTGATAACTAATTAAAGCCATAAGGTTTTAGGCATGTCACGTGAAGACAGAATTTAAACCTGACAACCACTGGAAGCCTCAGTGATAAAAGAAAAACAAAGTGATCACGAGAAAACTCTGAACAAGATGATAAAGTAGCAAAGAGTAAGGAATGACAACCAATCACAGCTCAGAGAAAGGAAAGACAACCAATCACAGCTCAGAGAAAGGAAAGACAACCAATCATATCTCAGAGAAAGGAAAGACAGCCAGTCACAGCTCAGAGAAAGAAAAAAGAAACCAATCGGAGATGCCAGCAGCTACACAAATGCCAATGAGAACTGGAAACATCTATAATGAATGAAGCAGTTCATTTTGTTCTAGTCACCAAAGAACACTGCGACTTCACAGCTTGTTTCAAGAAACTGTAAAAACTTGGGAAATGTGCTAAATAACAGAGTTCTGTGCTGTACTGGAGCTGTAACAGTGAAGCCTTCACTTTATTAAGTTTACAGAACCAGAACATGAACTAGATGTTTAAAAGCAAGAACCTACAACATGGTTTTTTTTCTGTGCGTGTTTTCACTCATTTTAACATTGACACTGTTCTTTTGTGGAATGGTTTCGATGCAGATAGACATCAGCTGCTACAGATTTTTGCAGACCATCGCCTTTGCTGAAGAGCTCCTCCTATACCTGACTCCTCCAATGGTTTAACCTGCATAACTGAGCTCAGTGCTAGCAACAATGTTTCTGTTCTGATGATCCAGTTTCCTTGTGCATTTGTCGTACATTTTCAAATTATTCTGAACAAACAAACACATTAATTTTGAAAAAAAAAAGAAAAAAATTTAAAAAAAAATATTCACAAAGAATTCATCTTAAATATGTGAAAAACCCAAAAGAGTGACAAAATGTCAGTCTAGCAACAATCCATATACAGAATGTGGAAAGCAACCATTTGCCAATCTGCTACCATGTGAAACATTACAAACTGACAGCCATGGGCAAAGAAGAGACTGAATATAGACAATGTTGCTGATCCCATCCAACCCATCAGCTGCAGAAACACCAGCAGACTATCATGTTCTGCTTAAGAACAGCCCGCTGCAGACTACTTACCCACCTTAACCAACTCAGGATTTCTCAAATGGACTCGCCACAAACCCCAGAGCACATGCTCCAAGAGTGCTCAGTGTTCACTGACCTACGAAGCCAGACCTGGTCATAGAGGACTCCAAGAGTGCTCAGTGTTCACTGACCTACGAAGACAGACCTGGTCACAGAGGACTCCAAGAGTGCCCAGTGTTCACTGACCTACAAAGACAGACCTGGTCATAGAGGACTCCAAGAGTGCCCAGTGTTCACTGACCTACAAAGACAGACCTGGTCATAGAGGACTCCAAGAGTGCCCAGTGTTCACTGACCTACAAAGACAGACCTGGTCATAGAGGACTCCAAGAGTGCCCAGTGTTCACTGACCTACAAAGACAGACCTGGTCACAGAGGATGGACCTGGGGGCACAAGCTGTGGGGCTGCCGCGGCGACCTGAAGAGAACTGTGGACTTCACCCTGGTGACCCGGCTTCCGACTTGAATGCAAGAAGAAGGAGGAGGAGGAGGAGGAAGAGGAGCAGAAGAAGAAGGAGGAGGAGGAAGAGGAGCAGAAGAAGAAGGAGGAGGAGGAGGAGCAGAAGAAGAAGGAGGAGGAGGTGGAGGAGGAGGAAGAGGAGCAGAAGAATAAGAAGAAGAAGAAGATTACAAACAACTGAAAAAAAAAATTCACAAACAGAGCACAACAAACTATAGCTCTGCTAAATACACACATTTTTCAAAATAAACCCATATAAATTGAACAAAACTGTGAAAATGGTGAACAGGATTTTAACGTCACAACTTGTAAGTAACTCAAAAACTTTCTGACCAAACTGACAGCTAGCAGTAACATAGGCTCTACCAGTCGTTTAGAGAAAGAAATTCTCATATTTCCAAATCTAAATGATCTTGGGGCGCATTTTACATATGTAGTACTGTGAAACTGTGTACAGTTGAAACATAACAAGATTTACGTATATTCTAGAACACATATACGCTCTGGGGATTGAATTCCTACTGTGGAATAAACAAAATCTGTGACATTAAAAATGAAGAAATGATAAGAAGGAAATGCGAAAGTAGAAAAAAAAAACTGGTGAGGATTTAGACTGAAAAAAGAAAAAAAAGGAACAAAGAAGAGGTGAAAATGAGGATTTATGTTAAAGAAGATAATTAGAAACTGCTTACTGTTTTTTTAAATTATAATTTAAATTCACATTCTAGTCTATTTCCAACCAATTAAAGAAAGTGGAGTTGTACAGGATACTCTCACATATTTCATGTTTCCTATAAACTAGTATTTAAAAAATGAAACTATTGTAAAAATAATGAAAGTCAAAAACTATAAACTGGAAAATTCCTATGCAGAATCTAATAACCAAGATCTGCAAAAACCCCTACAGAATTTCTTACAGCTGGGTAAGACAATAAACAAAACAGGTCTATCATTAACAAAGACAACACAGACAATGGTTACCTTTGTAACGCCAGCTCTAGCTACACACACAAAAGACGTAGTACAAGATAGCAATACCTTGCTGGAGACAAGTATGTTCTGACACACAGGCACATTAATCATTTCAGGACAGAAATATGTACTTCTTCTGAAGGACGCAAGAAACCTAACTCTCACATGCTACATACAGCCTAGCTCTTCCTCATAGAAGTGAGTTCCAAATAATGAATGGAAAGCTGTGAATAAATAGAATGAGGTAGTAGATGGAACAACCATAATGGAAGTGCATACATTCAACCATCTTGGCAAATTGATCATTTTGGATGGAAAATATTTACCTTTTTTTCAGGTAATACACAAAAATTAAATGTAAAATGCTACAACAAGCCTAACTCGATCTATGGAAGTAAGTTTAGAATGATGAAGACCAATGAGAGATCATGGGATTTAAGTGAAAACTGATATAAAAGATCAGAGGATTTAAATAAAATCCACTGCCACACTGCTTATAGCATGAAAAACAGAATGTAATGTCAATGTAAAAAAAAAACAACCCAGAAACTGAATTACCCAATGTGCGATAAAGACATTCAGAAGTCACTGAGATACAATGACAAAAATGAACTGGAAAACATTACAGCAACAGGGAAGACGCTAGGAAGAAAGCCAGAGGAAGATCTACAAAACAAGAAGAAAGGCAGAGGAAGACCTACAGAACAAGAAGAAAGACAGAGGAAGACCTACAGAACAAGAAGAAAGGCAGAGGAAGACCTACAGAACACATAAACTGGACAATGTGGCATCATGGCATTATCTAACATCACATAATGAGCTTATGGAAAGTATCAAAGTCACTGGATTGTCAATAGACACAGTCAATTACACTGAATGCCCTTCACTGTTGGCAATTATTATCATTCTGATTTTTTGCATGGTATAACATTAGGAACTCCAAGTAACAGTATTTGGCTGAAGAAAAATGTATGAGCATAATAACAGCCACCTTACATTTAAGGAAGAAGAACAATGCAAGTTCTTTAAGTAAAAAAAACTATCTAGCACTTCTCTAAGTAAAACAATGAAGTTATCTAGCACTTCTCTAAGTAAACAATGAAGTTATCTGGCATTTCTTTAAGTAAAATAATGAAATTATCTAGTATAGTACTTAAAAAAGTAGAATTAAAAAAAAACAAAACTAGCACTTCAGAACACAGAACAATTGAAAACTATCCGGTACTTCAGAAACAAAAACAAAAAAAATGAAAACTATCTGGCACTTCACAAAGTACAATAAAGAAACTATCAAGTATTTCATAAAGTACTACAATGAAACTGTGTAATACTTCACAACATGTTACAATGAAATATCTTGCACTTCACAAAACAAAGACAATATCTCCAAAAAGAGTAACAAATAAAACTATTTTCATAAAGCAGAACAATGAAACTATCAAGTATCTTACAAAGCACTACAAAGAAACTATGAAATTATCTAATTCTTCACAAAGTACTACACAGAAACTATTAAATTATCTAATTCTTCACAAAGTACTACAAAGAAACTATGAAATTATCTAATTCTTCACAAAGCACTACAAAGAAACTATCTTGCACTTGACAAAACAAAGACAATATCTCCATAAAGTAATGTTTCATACAGTAGAACAATGAAAACATCCAGTATCTCACAAAGCAAAACAATACAGCTAACTAACAGATCATAAAAATGCCCAGAAATCTGTTAACATGGCGCACAAAAATAAATTGTAATCATTCAAACCTTAAATGCATACACAAATCTTGAATACAAAACTCTACAAAACAACAAAATATATATTTATATTTTTTTCTTTCTCAAATTCATCATTCAAGCTGAATCCATCATCTGCAACACTTTCAGGCAAAAGTATACTATGAGAATAATATATAGTACATATATATTCTCTAGAAAGGTGCCAACATGATTCTTGAAATACTCAAGTGTGATAATTAAAACATATATAATTTGAATGAGGTGCAGATGGGGGAAAGTGTAACAGAGCTTGCATGGTCTGAGAGAAGAGCATGGATTGGAATACAAAGAAAAGCTGAATTCAACACCTTACATATCATGTCAGTCTCTTGTACCTTATGTAACTAGTGTTATGATGTACAATTCTAATATATACTGATGCTGAATGGCTGACAACATAAATAACATGCAGCTCATACAGATATATATATATATATATATATATATATATATGTGTGTGTTTATCACTGCCTGTTTTAGATGCCCTGAAGAACGCATTTAATTTTAGATGATACTATTTTCATCACACTTTAAAATCTTAACTGTATTATTCTCTCATTTATTATTATGTAAATCTGAACAAACAAACAAACAAATGAATGAACAAACTTTTACTGAATGAACATAAGTCTTAAGCTTTCTCTGATTAACTAAAGTCTGACCATCTGAGAAAACATGACATTAAAGAAACAGAAACAGAAGATCAAGTCAATTATAAAACACAATGAGAGTCTTAACACTGCAAAAGTACAAGAGTCTGTCTTCAGTTTTCAGTGTCCCAGCTGACAATCTCACTATCTTCATTTCTTAACACATGTTAGGTATCTAGTTTTCTTATATGTGGACCTATGCATGACAAAAGACTGGGCGTGGGACAGAGTCTGCTGTCTGTAAAATACAGACCTCCTTCAACATGTTCTGTACAAAATACCCATAAACATTATAAGGCTATAGTGCATCAAGGGCACAAACACGCACCACAATCTTATGTACATGAGATGGTATTGGAAAGTTCCCAGAACATACTGTTTGACAAATATGTACGAGAGACTGTAGGTTATTACTCCTAACTTGGCTGAGTCAGTCTGTCACTTGGCATTGTACTATCTACAGGTGTTCAGTTTATACACATGGTTTTGTGACAATGTGTTAGGACTGCTCCGTGATCTTTACAAAATGACTGACAAATTTAAACAAAAGTGCCTCTATAAAATTTTGCTCAAAGTTCAGCAAATCTGCAATAGAGACCCTCAGGCTTTTGGTTAACATTCTTTAGGTCAAACACAAGTTTTGAAAGGCAGCACTTGTCAAAATTCAGGATGATAAGCACTCAGGGCAACTAATCACCAGCAAAGAACCATAAAATGTGGGGGAAAAAGTTAGTGAACTCATCCAAGAGAACTGTCACCAAACAATCCACCAGTTCTATCACATGGCTGAAATCAATTATGGAGTTTGCCATGAAATCCTCATGGGAAATTTGAACACGCACCATGTTGCTGTGAAGTTTGCACCCCCTTTCACCTCACCCCCCCCCCTCAGGAAAAAAAAAACCCACCCACCCACACAGAGAGAGAGAGAGAGCAGCATCGTGACACACCTTGAGTTTGTTTTTTTTTTACAGAAAATGTAGTGGTTGTCCCACACCCTCCCATGACTTTGCCTTGTTCCCCAGAAAGATTAAATCAAAACACTGAATCATAGGCAATTTAGGATGGCCTTGAAGAAAAGGACTTCTGAGGTGTGGAAGAGGCACTGGTATTGCTGTCTAATATTTCCGGGGGGGGGGCCATTTCAAAGGGGATGAAGATTACATTAAAATAAGGTAAACCTGTGCTTTCTTTTTTCTTTTAGGACCAATCCAGGAACTTTCCGATACCACCTCATAAATCACTACATTATATATTTCATAAGTGGAATGATTTCATTCATCATTCTGTGAAATGAACAATTAATCACAAGCCTAGAAGCAGGAGTCAAAGAATACGTAGTCAAACATGCTCTAATGCAAGAACTGGATTTTGATGGTGAAAAAAAAAAATATATATATATATATATAATGGACAAAAAAAAATGTCCCATAAGGCAGGAAATTATAGTCCTACTTTCATGCAAGAAAAGTGAAATCTAAATACCATCATTTCTTCTTTCCCCAGTGTTTCTCCTAAAATATACCACAAACATATGGGAATATGGATCTTGCAAGTTCTGATACGAGAAAATGAAAATGTGAGTCTGGCAAATAATATTTCTCCTCCAGAGAGTTTGTGCACAGGCAAAATATTATGAAGCATTAATGCTAGCAACAGCAAACACTGAAAGACTGATATGTGGAGAAAACTACTTTATCATACACATATTTGTATAATAATATATTCATACTTCCACATATGTTCACATATGCAGGATAATTTCATACAAATAATTCCCTCAAAATAAAATTAAAAAAAAAAAAGTAATCACACACAGCATTAAACTCTGGCAAGTAAAATATATGTAGCACGTTATCTGCATATGTAGGCATAATTCAACGAGGCTCATATGACTAAACAAAATTCAGTTCGAGATGAAAATGTTTCGGTGACCAAAAAAAAAAAAAAATTGGGCAAAATGGAAAAACACCGGTATCTCACTATAATGTGGTTTCTGTGGTCCCAAAAAAATTCAGTCGATATGTATATGATGACATATTGTAAAGACACACCCTTTCTGTCACTTTTATGAACATGGGTGCCACTGTTTTGTCAATGTAACTGTTCTCTCTGCTTCATCACATGCAAACACGAACCATCAGACAGACTTTTCTCGGTAGTTCTTTTTTTTTTTCACTCTTTTGAGCTAAAATGAACTACAGAGTGCTGCTTATGAATCTAATAGCTAGCAAGCATACACAGCACATGAATTATGACATAAGAATCTTGTTCACTCAGTCATAATCATGTCGTATAAATGAAAAGCATACAGACATGGCCAGCAAAAATACTAAAGTTGAACAAATAGGTTTGGTACTGCTGTTAAAAGCCAGTTTAACTTAGCAGTCCACAATAAGATGAAATAAAGACAGCTGGATCTGTAGAGACTGGATGATAATTTGGGATCCACAAGTTGTTTGCATTATATGAGGGTCCGCATTGTATCAAGGCACCGGCGTATGAGGAAAATGAGAACTGAGGAAAATGAGAATCATGAAAAATGGAAGATTAAATTAAGGACTATTTGCTGAAAAATTATATCAGATGAAAGAATACCTCAGTTTCTAACATACACTTAAACAAAATACACAAAGACCACAAACAATGATTATGGAACTTTTCAAACAGATAATTTCCTATAACTGCATCACTTTATGGAATAATGCAACAGGAAATAAAACAATGAACTAAGTGTCAATTTTATGGAACATTGCAACAGGAAATACAACAATGAATTAAGTGTCATCTTGTGGAACAACGCAACAAGAAATAAGATAATAAACTATGCTACTGAAGACTCTTCTAAACATAAATATGGTTAGTTATGTAAGTCGACGGACCATCCTCATGGCACATTGGACACTTAGTCCATAAGTGCTCTGATCCTATCTTCAGTACTTCCACCAGTCTTTGGTGGCAAACAACACCAATAATTAACCAGTTTCCTTTGCTTTCCAGTGTAGGCCTTCTGTCTGGTTACTTCATGTTCTGACATTATGTTCCATAATATGATTAGCATAAACTGCTATGATACAGTTGAAAACTAATACCCATTTATATCACTGAGTTACAGGATACCACATGAAAAATATAGTTTAATATGATTTTATAGAATAATGTAAGCAAACATTATTAACATCAACCTTTATGGAACAGCACATATATAAATTTCTACAAATAGGAAACAATGAGGCTTTCGCATGGTAAAGTAACAGAACACTGTATTGTATGGTTAAAACTAACAACAACAAAAAAATTAAAAGACAAAGCACTTTTAGATGTGAGAGAAAGAAAAGTGACAAGAGAATTACCTGAGAATTGAACCATGGACTCCAGTAGGATGAGCAACCATCCAACCACGAGAGAAAAGTGAAGGGGGTGCATGAAAGTGAAGCTGATTAATGCACCGTAACCTTGTGGCTAGACAACAGCTCATCCTACCAATGGTAGTTCATAGTTCAAGTCCCAGGTAAATCTCTTGTCAACTTTCTCCTATGTCTAAAACTGTTTTGCCTATGATTTTTTTTTTTTTTGAGTTCTGGCCATACAATCGTGTGTTCTAACACACATATATAATTAACATTGACCCTTATAGGGTCTTTTAAGGTTAATGTAACCTTCTATATATCAGTGTATAACACTGATGACAAAACACTTAACTTTTATGGAATATCTTTATGATAATGATGACTGTTGTAGAACAATTTCAATGGTTAATGATGACTTTTATGGAACAATTTTAAAGGTTGACTTGATTTTCATGGAACAATTTAAACTGAAACACAAATTGGCTTGAATTTTTGCATTTTGGAAATATAAATAAAGAATATATGCACAAAAAAAAACTGGAGACAAAAACTGATTGGAACAACATATTTAGAAATATGGTCAATATGGACTTTTCTAAAAAATTTTAAGGAAATTATGAATCTGTGAAAAAAAAACTTTTTCTGAGGAAGGCAATGTTTATACATGTCAAATTTATAAATGTGGGTGTCTGTTATCAGTATGAACATACATCCACATGTACATACACATATTCACACTTTCATAACATAGAACAGAGGTGAGATCTAATGAAGGAAGGAAAATATGAAGACTGAAATTCTACAGTAATAAGACAACAATAATTCAGACAGTGGTAAAGACAGACAGAGAGATATGTTTGTGAATTCTACAAATCCAGACAGTGGTAAAGACAGACAGAGAGATATGTTTGTGAATTCTACAAATCCAGACAGTGGGAAAGACAGACAGAGAGATATGTTTGTGAATTCTACAAATCCAGACAGTGGGAAAGACAGACAGAGAGATATGTTTGTGAATTCTACAAATCCAGACAGTGGTAAAGACAGACAGAGAGATATGTTTGTGAATTCTACAAATCCAGACAGTGGTAAAGACAGAGAGATATGTTTATGAATTCTACAAATCCAGACAGTGGGGAAACATGGATAGTGACAAGCCTAAAAAGCAAAATAAGATTTAAAAAAAAACAAAAAAACAATGATTCCCCATAAGAAATGTAAGGACCACCATAAAGCAGACAGAAGCTTATGCAAGACATATAAATTAATTTTTCAATTTTCTGTTTATAAAATATACCCAAAAATTTCTCAGTACTCAATAATTTCACTAAACAATATACAATCAATATTCCAAAATATGTGCATTTATCTTGCAAAAAAGTTTTATGCAAAAAAAAGTGCATTTATCTTGTAAAGAGTTGTGCTGCAAAAAAAGTGCATTTATCCTGAAAAGAGTTTTACTGCAAAAAAATCCCCTCAAAAAACAAGTGTTTTTTAATAACTGTAAATTATTTTTTTTTAAAATTAAGGAAAATTTTAAAACAAAATTTTAAAAAAACTCACTGGGAGGATCAGAAAGTTATAAATTTAAAAAAAAAAAACGAACGATTTGTACAACCAAAGAAAAACAAAAAAAATTGGCAAAATGTGGAAAAGAAAGCAAAAATTTGGAAAATTTTAACATTGTATCACCATTCTTTAAAATATCTGTCACATTCTTTTGGTAAATCTGTATTCGATGAAGCTAATAATATTTTATCATTGAGCTTACCAAACAGGGCCCATGGCATAAAAACATTTTCTATTGTCAATCATGGTCTCAAATATTTAACCAGGAAATGACCAATGCCTATTTTTGCATGTGTGGCAGTTTAAAATTTCAGACTTACAACAATGAAACAAACCCATATGACTACTGTATTTTTTTTTTAAAGCAATTTAAACAGATCATGGCAGGCTAAGATTTAGTAGCTATGGCTTACAAAGCTCATGTAGACAGAGATCTGGAAGATCTCAGTTACCTTTATGCTAGTCTACATATGGACTTGGCATACTGACTATAGAATTCACAGAGGTGATTTTTCATTCTTTTTTAATATGACAATAACTATTAAAGCCAACAGAATGTCCAGTAATGGGACAATAATTGTTACAGATACATTGATTTTTTATATGCTGACTCTCTACATATATACATCTTGTATAAGATGTCTAGAGGAGATACTGGGAGTTTGAAAGATATCTCTGTTTCACTTTGACATAATCATCACTACATTTATTGTAAACAATTTTATTCTGTATTTAGTAAAGTTTATCATTTGTTTCATATCTGGTAAAACAAAAATTTAACACTTATTCTTTGTTTGCTAAGTAGTTTACTACTTATTCTTCTTACATCTTAAATCCTTCCTGTGCCGTTAAATGTGTTTTCTGACATCCATGCTTTTCTATTTGGTTTTTGCAGTCCAGCACTTGCTTTTGCTGCTGTGATTATGGCTGTGCTGTAAGAGTTCCATAAGTCATCAATATCTATCTCCTCTACCTCACTGAGTGCTACGAAATGACTGGTAAGTTCCAGATTGAAATTACGCTTAGTATTTTCTTCTTGTAGGCTGTGGCTAAATTACTCTTAGTATTTTCTTCTTGTAGGCTGTGGCTATTTATCTTTCCAGGTTCTGATTTCTTGTGTTGGCTTTTCAGTTTTAGTCTTATTTTCCCTATACACTGTTGACATCTGCACCTCTATATGCTCTTACATCTATCAGAGATGTTCTGAATTGCTTCCTAATACAAAAATGGTCTATCTGGTCTCTGGCTCTATCATTTGGGGATATCCGTGTTGTTATATGTATCTCTTTGTGTGGAAATACTGTTCCTCCAATGACCATGCCTTCTGTTAGACATAACTCAATTAATCTTTCTCCATTCTGATTTATCGTATTAATTCCTTCTTTCCCCATTACCTTTTTGACATCAGTGTTATCTTTTCCCACCTTGGTGTTGAACTCTCCGATGACAGTTAGGATGTTGTGTTTAGGGACTTTATTAATGAGTTGTTGTAGTTGGTAATAGAAATCACCTTTTATTTCATCATCTGCATCATTCATGGGTGCATACCATTGTATGATTGTCATTCTTCTGTGTCTTAGTTTGTACTGTGCTCTTATTATACAACTGTTCACTGGTTCCCATACTATAAGGCTCTTTGCTGCTACATTTGACAAAACTATACCCACTCCCTCTTGGTATTTCCATTGTCTCTGCCTGAATGTATTATTAACTTATGGTTTTACGCTGTTCTTTTCCCTGCTTCTGCCCATTGCATTTCACTGATGCCCATCACTGAAGATGGTGGCTTCTATCCATTTCTCGGATTACTTGAGCAGTTTTTTATGGTGCTGCCATTGTTCTTACATTTCAGAATCCAATCTCTAACACATATTTAGGGCCGATGAATGCATTCTTTTTATCTTTGTCCAAGTTCTTTGGAGTTGGTATCCCTGATGCGGTCACCCTTGACTCAGTTGGTTTTGTTACGAGTTTCCGTAACAATTCCTTTTTCCCCCATCTAGAGTCACCTCTAGGTGGGTCTCAGAATAAGGTTGTTAGCCCAACTCCCGGTTCAGAATATGTGATGAATCAAAGGAAATCCCACTGAATTTTGCATGTTGGTAAGAGCCTTAAAAAACACTTGTCATCTTGCATGTCATCTGGAATTTACTCTGCATTTGGTAAAAAAAAAGTATCATTTATTCTACATTTTAGGGAACAGTTTACCACGTATTCTAAATTTGGTAAATAGTTTACCATTCGTTCTGTATTTAGTACACAGTTTATCATTTATTCTGTATTTGGTATTTATCATTTATTAAGCATTTGATTAAAAAAAAAGTTTATCATTTACTCTATACACACAAACTAAGTGCACAGTTTAAATAAGGACAGTTTTATCACCACTAAAAAGAGCTTTGTCTTGTACTGCCTCTTGACTTGATGGTATACCCTTACATAAGAGTACATCACCTATCCATCTCTTGACGGTAGCGGATCTGTTATGAATTGTCAGTTAAAAGCTCTTAACAGCTTAAGCCATTCTGCTTTTTTTTTTTTCCCTCTCTCTTTCATTTCTAGGAACCTTTTATAAATGTTCAGTTCTGGAATACAAACAGATCAGAACTATGGGACACCATGGCAACTTCTGCATTTATAAATGGTGACTTTTTATGTTTTTTTAAAAAAAATAAATCGTTTATTTTTGAGAATCAGCTACTGCCTCATTATTACAGTGTCAACAAATCTGGAGAATGTGTTGGTTGTTGCTTCTAGGATAGTTTGGTTATTCCTCCTCATGTCTCATATGTGTACTGTTTGCTCACGTGTGTTCTCTTAGAGTACTGCCTGTGTTCCCTTCCGCTCAGCCTGAGTTCTTTGATGATCCCTTGTAGAAGCTTCTTAAGTGGTCCGTGTCTTAAAATGTAGTCTGCTCTCTACACCATTATCTTCCTCTCAGCCTCATTTCATTACTGATGATCCTTGATTTGGTCAACTAACAGTGATGAAGGGTTGTCCAAAAAAAAATCAAGAAGTCCAGATTTCCAAATGAACATTTAACTGGACATAAGGATCCTAGATTTCACATAATAAACGTGATGAATAAAATTGGCAATGCACACACAGTGCATATACATTATGCATAAAAAATGTATTTGTACAGTATGCAGAAAAAAAATTATACTGATGATAATAAATAAAACAAAAACAAACATATATTAAAGATAAACAAAAAGCTGACTTCTTCAAAACGAAACAAAAAAAAAAAGAACATTTAAATCATCTCAACAGTTAACAGCAACTGCAGACACAATCAACATTCACAGTATGATCAAATTTAGTCTTATATTTTCTGTCAGAATCTAATGGTAAAACATGGGAACACATGAGACCCAAAAAAAAAGGCAAAAAAAAAAAAACATACAAATGCAGCAATAATGTAAAACTGCACACACCTCTCACATGAAAAACTCACACACCACGATGGCTTGTAGTGGACACATAAGAATTAAAACAGAAAATTATTATGTACTCTATGAAATTATGTACGATTAAGCTAGCTCATGTTAGGCAAGTAAGAGTAATGTTCTAAATGTACTACTCTATGGAAGTGAATGCTTGGAAAATCACCAAAACCATAGAAAACAAGCGGAATTCTTTCCGTTCTAAATGTTTACAAAGAATTAGAAAAATATTTTGGCCAAACACCATAAGAAATAACATCTTATTAGCAGATATGCAGATGAAGCCACTGACAGCAATTATTGAGGAAAAACGCTGGTGATGTGCTCCGAATGATTGACAACTCACTATCAAAAATAGCACTAAGATGGACACCACAGGGGAAAATAAGTAAAGGTAGACCAAAAGAAACATGGAGAAGAACAACAGAAAGGATGATAAGCGATAGAGGACCCAACTGGTTAAGAGCGGAAAAAAAGGTAAAGGACAGGCATTTGTGGAAAACCCTTGCAGAAGCCCCATGTACCCTAGGCACTAAATTTTCAGAGAGAGAGAGAGAGATGTTAGGCAATTGATATTATCAGTGTCTGGAGTATTATAGATAAGGACTGGTAGAGAATGGAGAAGGAACATAAAAAAAAAAGATGAGGAAAAGAAATATAGATACGGGTGGAAGGAAAGAGAAGTGGGCACTTAATGTTTTACTTTGGTAACATCTTTTTTTCCTTTGCATTTCATTCCAAAATATAAAAAAAATCATTCTATTTCAAAAACCAAAGAAACCAGCATATCCATCCTGGCTATGTGCAAGCATACAAACATTCCTTTCCAAAACCAAATAAAAACTGGTTGGAAAGGGAAATAACCTGACTGACTGGGCACAATGCCTCAGACATTGGTTTCCCTGTCGGGAGAGCTGTGCTCACTGCCTGGTAGGAGGTCCATATTTGCAAAAACTGTGCCTAACTCATGATGAAAATCTGCTTGTGGGTCAGGTTCATGAACTGCTGCATGCATCTCCACAATAGTGCTATAGGAATGGTGGACAAAGTCTTCATGGTCCGGAACTTTCTCGGGTGAAGCCCTGGAGCTTAATTCGATAAAGGGTTCACTTTCTAACGATGTCATGAAACTAGGAAGTGACTCGCGCCGAGGCTCATCGAAAGAGGTCTGATGAAAGTGCTGTCTGAAATGACCTATAATTGGTCTAGTCAGACGCTCTAAGCTTGTGGAAATAGACTGCACAGGTCGCTTAGTTGGAGATGATTGGTCAACTTCTGAAGTTGTCTCTGAATCAGACTTATCAATAGCAAGGGCACGGGACAAATGAACCGCAGGATCATGGGCCTGATGGTGGATATTTGGTGAGTTACCATGACCTACATTATCAGGAACTGAGGGGGCTGTCCTTGGCACAGCCACTGGTTGTTGGAGCTGTGAATGTTGATCCTGAGAGAAGGAAGTGGAGATTGTGCCCTGCAGTGCTGAAATATCTGAAGATGTTGATGCAGGTATGTCAGGTTCTGAGTTGACATAGATGTCCAACTGCAGATCTAATGAAGGAGAAGGATGTTCAGGTTCAGGCACAAATTCAGAAGAACCTGGTGGTGATGGATGGACCTGTACACTGCCCAACAAGGGAACAAACTCCCCAGAACCTTGTGGGCCCATGCTTTTCTTTGGTGCATCTAGAACTTTTATATATGGAGCAATGTCACTGAATGATAGAGGGGCCTGATAAACTTTACGGCTTGAAGATGAAATCCCTGACAATGAATCTGATGACAAATGCTTGTCAGATTTAACCTGAGTGGTAGCACCACTAATCACCTGTGAGCCAGACCTGTGTTCAGAAGCTCCAGAGAAACTGCCGCTGGTGCTGTCCAGACTTCCTGCACCACCTGAGATGGTGAATGTCAAACTTTCTGCTGGAGGAAAGCTTGGAGACACAGGCTGGCTGGAAGGACTTGAAAAACTATCATCACTCTGCAGAAAAACAGCCCGCCTCCTTCCACCTCCAGCTTCTTCGATATTTTCCCCATCAAGTTCTTCCAGGTTCTCTAACACCGCCACCTGCCCTTCCTCTTCACCTTCCTCCTCTTCCTCAGATTCCTCCACAAACCCTGACACTGCAGATTTCAAGATGGCTGTTTCATACGTCAGCTGCTCCACAATGCTGTCATTTCTCCTCATTTTTCTCTCCCTAATTTTCTGCAGCTCGGGCGTGTATCGCACGCTCACAGATTCCTGCAAACTCATACTTCTGGTGCTAGGGTTTCTGCGAGTGCTGCCAGATGAGAATGCTTCGCTATAGCTCATGGCGGTGTTGGACTGGGAACTAGGAACGGGCTGCACATTGAAAGAAGTGTCAGCCTTATCGCTGACATTTTCACCCTGGGCAGCTGCTGCCTGTTGGCTCTCGGAGCTTATTAAAGCATTTATGGCACTGCGAAAGAGCTGCCAGTCGCCAAATCGCATGCCAATGACTGGCTGCAGCTCTGAAAGGTCACACATACTTAGAACTAGCCCAGATACATTGTTGTCTCTGATGCTTGCTTGGTAGCCCTTCACATGGTTGGAGTTGATGCCCTTCAACTTCTCCAACAGGCTGCACACATCCTCAACAGTGCACTTGGAAAGTATTACAGGTGCAGCATAGCTCTGAAAAAGTAAGGCCAAAAAAAAAAATGATATCAGCCAAACTAATTTAACAAACACAAAATAACATGAGTGAAACTAATTTAACCTTCCAGTTACAATGTAATGTTTTAAAGAAAACAGTTGAACTAAAACTATATACATGTAGTCGTCCTCAGCCTTGATCAGCAATAACAATACAGATCAGCAAAAAGTTGAAGTAGAGAGTTCATCCATATCTTTTTTTCTGACTGTTCTATATTACTATTCTATCAATTTTAACATTTATCAGATATTTGAATTCAGCTCCAGTCAATGGCAAAATGAAAGTGTCTGCAGCAAATAAGCTTGAAAATTAATCAATGCAGAAAACATACAATGTCCAAGTAACATGTCTACAAATTATTATACAGTTGCTACTACAGAACTTGATACCTTGAGGGCAAGACTGAAGCAAAGTGAACCACAGGACAACAATGACGTAGATGATGGGCAACATCAAGAGATGGACAGGAATCAACTTGGCTGAGTGCACTATGAAGGCAAGAAACAGAGCAGAGGGGAGATCCATTGCAGTCAATCTTTTGTAGGGAGATGGCATGAGATGATGATCATGATGAGTACAGAACTAGCTTAAACTGGGAAAAGGTTGAAACATACATTGAAGAACTCTTTAGGATGTTTACTGCCTGGTGTAGCCGCCGTTCCTGCCGGCTGACTTGCTGCCTGATGCTGGGCCATCATGGCCTGCTGCACTTGCAGAAACGAGGGCATAAAATGAGGATTGGAAATCCCTGCTGTATATGGCATGACAGGCTGCCCACCAAACGTGCCATACATCAGAGGGTGGTGCTGATGGAGGTTGGCGTTATAGCGTCCCGGTGATGACAGCAAGCCCTGACGTTCATGAACTGGATCCCTGATGAGATTTCCAGACATGGCAGGAGGTGGGGGTGGCGGAGGGAAGACGCCACCAAGAGTGGCCATCTCTGCTTGATGACGTTCCAGATTATGCTGTGTTTCTGAAGACATACAGTAACAGAAAAATTATATTTCCTAAATCCTTGTTTTTGCAAGCAGTGTAAAGCTAGAAAAAAAACAAACAATATCAGCATTAAACTGGTCAAACTACTCACATGACAAAACTCTGGAAACACTACTCATGACCTCAAGGCTCTTACAAAAAGTTCTTTGTTTATGAATGATCACAAACTTCAGAAATCTTTGCTCCTCATTGTCTTACGGCAAATCATATAAATGCACTAAAATCTTCCTCCTTCTTGGCTATCAGCTTAAAATTTATTATACATCTCAGCAAACAATCATAACAGACTGATCACAGACTCTGCTCCTACAGGACAGCATTTCTGCTAATCTTGGTTCACTGGCAAAAATATATCATATGAGCTCTCTCAAACAATCCATGAATGTACAAAATAGAAGTAAAGCTCATAGGACAGAGAATGGAAAGATATCGCTGCTGTATTTCACATATGCACTCTCTATAAATGCCTTACGAAAAATTTTTTTTTAAAAAAGAAAAAAGAAAGTAAAAACCTCCATTAGTTCGGCAGGAATATCAGTTTAAAAAAAAATATTGTAAAACATTAATCTTTAATGCTCAAAACACATTTGAAACCAGCGATTGCTCTAAAATTTTTTGAACAGGTAAAATTGTATCTGTCTTTCATCTTGCATAAAGTACTTTCCGAAATACCCGTTTTCTCAATACAACATTCGGTATTATTATACTTATTTCTTAACGTAAAATTAAACACATCTTACAAACATCAATGGGAATTAAATGTTTGTGTGAACTTTTCTTCTCTTACCCTTTTTGCAGCGAGATTTAATCATTTCAAAGTGCTCATATAGTCAATCCAAAGTCAAAACTGACCAATTCTCCTCCATGTAAACTGAGCATCCTTACTGGCCCGATTATCCTCCTATCGATTTTACCAGTTGCTTTTTTTCCAGGTTTTTGATTATACAGATTGGTTACAGTAACCAATGAGCTCCAGAAGTTTAAGTTTTTCTCGTTAATAATCAGTATTTTAATTGCCCATTAACACGATCAATGTTGGAAACACTGATCCATATCTTCACTATTGTTCACCTATTTTATCATACAATTTTGGGAAGCGAAGACCCTGTCTGTTGTGGCAATCAGTGACTCATAACTGACACTACAATGTCTGGGCTAGCGAACCACAGCCGACAAAGACCCTGCCTCATTTCTCTGTTAGAAACTCCAATAACAGGCCTAGCCTGGCTAACTATTGATTGCCTGAGCTAACAGGTTAATTAATCATAGTCGCCATGGTGGTGGAGTCTGCTACAGAAGTATTGCTGCGCTTGTGGACTGAAAAAAAGAGCAGCCATGACCCACTCCCTAGCTGACACAATGCTGTGTCTCAAAGTCTTAACCACATCAGCTGCAAAGAACATCAGCTCACAGTTCCAGGGAGATTGAAGAAAAAGAAGAAAACAAAAAAAGAAGAAGAAAAAGAAGAAAACAAGTAATGTAAAGCTTACACAGAACATGTGGAATTATTGATCAAAACTCCATGAGACTATTTTTTTTTTTTTAATCAAGCAAACATTTTGAAGTAATCTTCTTGAACCACAGCATTGTTGCCTTAGAGAAAAAAAAAAAGAAAGAAAATTACTTGCAACTAAACAGAGAACTGAGTAAATTATCCATGTTATTAGTTGTTTAAAAATGCTGATATAAGCTGCTTTTTTGTGCAGATGAATCACAATGGTTGAACAGATTTATCTCACCAAGTATGACCTCAAGAATTTTCTTTTTAAGTTACTTCATATTTCCACATGTTATATTAAACACTGTTGGGAAGGGCAGTTAATAACTCCCCAAAATATATAATACTTTTCAATATCAACTAATCACCAATTTAAAAATATAACAGATGTATTGTTAGTATGTTACTGTATCTGTTTATATGATTTGTACAGTGTAAGTGCATACACAGCCCAACAATGAAATAAAATCAGGATGTACCTCTTATCAGTTTTCTGAGATAAGGATCAAGGTTTATAGTGCAAGGCAAAAACTTCTTTAGGTCAGCAACATTAAGGAGTGGGAAGTTTCCAGATTTCGAAGTCAAGCTGGCCTCAAGTTTACGGACATTTCGGTCAATCTCCAGTAGTGGATCTTGCTCTTTGGTAGATGGAATTCTGGGAACTATGCTGAAAGTTTGTGAAAAAAAAATGAGAACATTCTTTTTTTCTTTGACTAACAACATTAGAGCTTCTTGCAAATTTTCCCATGATTCTGAAAAGTCAGGGGAAAAACTAAACAAAGATATATGTAAATGGTGAGTTTTTTGGTCATCTGTATATTTATGTATATATCAAAACTCTTTTCAGTGATTTTAAGAGAAGTGATGACTGGTAAAACTGGTTCTAGTAATGAAAGTAAATGGAGGTGTATGGTCCAGTTTTACAAAAAAGATAAAAAGAGTGAGGAAAGTGGGCAGAAACAAGAACGGCAGAAAAGCAGGATGTGCACATACAAATTAAGAACATACAACAATCCAATATTCTGACGAAAGCCTTTTCCAAGGATCACATACAAAAACACAACAGATAAAAACATGAAAAATAAATGAAAAATACAGACTTTTTTTTTTTTGGTCTCCTCTTTGAAAGAAAGATAGGCACAAAATGGGTCCTGATAGATGTAGGAGAGCACAAAGTGGAAGTCAGCTGGCTTCTTTCTGCCATCCTTGGTTTCTGCCAACTTTCCTCATTCTATCTTTTTGTAAAACTAGACCAGACACCTCCATCTACTTTCAGTGACCTTAACAATGCAGCTATTCTTATACCGAGTTTTCTAATAATTCTGTCATCTCAATCAGTTTCTTGCTGCAGATTCTGAGCCACTGTTTCAGTCACAAGATCTTTACAGCAGCTTCAGCCATCACACCTGTAAAGTATGACCATTTACACATATCCCTTCTGTTTCCCTGAGTACCTTCTTATGACTGCCATTATCAATACTGCATCTGCCTCTATAACAACAAGCCATACCTGTATTTCAAGATCTAGTCTTGCATACAATGAAGAAGAAGAAGATCTAGTCTTCTTGCATTTGCAACCCTGCCATCAAGATTGGACTCTTAACTGCCTACTCAAACCGCAGTGCACAGCTGCTCACCGTATGGCACTGCCTTTCACCATTTCTTTCCTATCTTCATGGGAAAAGAGAATCTCTCATTGTTGCTTTGCTGATATTCTTGTGCGCTCATGTTGAAATAGATTTATATTTTAGCTAAGATTTCAGTTATTAAACTATGAGATTAAAATATGCTCTAATGTTACATACTTATATGATTCTGTAAAAAGAAAATATAAATAAAATAAGTGCATCCATAAGGTTTTTGTTCCGCAGCTGGGAGTTGAAATCTTAAACCGTTATGAAAATTAAAAGGGGTCCACCCTGCCCCTAACACTGGGCACCAAAGAAATCTGGAAGGTAAATGCGGCCAGGCATAATACTGACCATATCACACTTTCATGTCCTGAAGGTCTTGGAAATCCTCAATATGCCTTAATAGTATAGAAACGGGGATTTTACTTTGTACATTTTATGAATATTAAAAATAGGCTCTACACCAATTTCTAGAATAAAAACAAAGCAGCTATTATTGCTGTTAAATGTGATCTTGAGATTTTTTTTCCTAAGAGATAAAGAGCTAAACGCTGGAACTTAAACAATCACATATCGCCAGATATCACATTAACTTTCATCTAATGTCTACACTTGGGCACACATTACCATTTTCTAACAGAACATTAAACAATAATATCTGATGCTTAAATTCCAAGTTCAGACATTACCGCTTGTACAGTGAATACAGGGAGGCACTATTCTCAACAAATTCTGCCTCCTCAAAGTGGTAAATAATCCATGACAGACGATACGGCCACTGCTCGGTCAGATTCACCCAGGCTGCTAGGCGGTGCCACTTGAAATCAATGTTGTAAGCCCTTAGCAAACGTGCTGCAAGAATTAAAAGACATCAGCACTTGAACATCATGGCACAACATGCAATGATAGAAATACGGTTGTCAACTGAAAATATTGATAAAAATGCAAGCTATTTAGAAATGCAGTCAAATCTCATTATAATGGACTTCAAGTGGATTGGCAAACTAGTCCGTTGTACCAAAGCTGTTTAGAAATACAGTAAAAATCTCGTTATAATGGACTTCAAGGGGAAACTAGTTAGTCCATTGTATCTAAAGTCTTATATCCAGAATAAAATGTATATGTAGAAGTGTGGCTTGGACCTGTGGACCTGGTCCATTATTACCAAGGCTCCATTATAAACAGGATCTGTTATAACAGTATTTTACTGTACTGTAATTTTATGAAATGACAGCGTTTCTCAACTCTTCTTTCATGAAGGAACCCTATATTCACTCTATATAGTTCCTAAATTAGTTTATGGATTATACTGATCCAAACTCCTAATTATGTTTATAGGCCATACAAATTATAACCCAAAACCCATGGAAGAAGCAACGTCAAACTTCCTTCAGAGAATGTGGACTGAAATGAAACATAACCACAGAAGTGACAGCAGAGAGAATAGTTTTGAGAGCTCTCTGTGGCACCTCAACACTCTAATGTGGTAGTTGATCATCCTAGCCATAAAAACCTTTGCATGTCTTATTTTTGATATTATATTTTTTATATTATAAAAACTTCCCAATTTAAAAATATCTATTTTTAATAACACAGCTATTTGAATATTTTT
This sequence comes from Achatina immaculata, assembly GCA_009760885.1. NCBI lineage: Eukaryota > Metazoa > Mollusca > Gastropoda > Stylommatophora > Achatinidae > Lissachatina > Lissachatina immaculata. The sequence continues at coordinate 10,501,492 of CM019703.1, forward strand.
TTTTTTTTTTGTCCAAATGGAAAAACTTCACAGCTCTAAAATTCAGCATGCGAAAACTAGTAAATAAGAAACACAAAGGTTCAGCTAAAATACTGGGAAAATTCTAATATATGGACATAGAAATGAAAGAACATTTTCTGGTATCAGAGATAGATTCCATCTGGAAAAGAGTGGCTCTACTTGATGTACCAACAGCCTGCCAAATCACAGCAGCAATGACATCACAACTGCAACCATCATTTTTTTTTTTTCCGTTTTAAACTGGTGACAAATTTTAATGAGGAAAAAAAATAAGCAACAAATTATTGCCTGCAAGTAAAGGTAAAATTTGCATTTCCACATCATTAAGGCATACTGGAGATGTTTCGGCCCATACTTCCAAGGCCATCAGCACATGAAAGTGTGATGTGGTCAGTATCATGCCTGGAAACATTTATCTTGTGTTTGGCCCATACTTCCAAGGCCATCAGCACATGAAAGTGTGATGTGGTCAGTATCATGCCTGGAAACATTTATCTTGTGTTCGGCCCATACTTCCAAGGCCATCAGCACATGAAAGTGTGATGTGGTCAGTATCATGCCTGGAAACATTTATCTTGTGTTTGGCCCATACTTCCAAGGCCATCAGCACATGAAAGTGTGATGTGGTCAGTATCATGCCTGGAAACATTTATCTTGTGTTCGGCCCATACTTCCAAGGCCATCAGCACATGAAAGTGTGATGTGGTCAGTATCATGCATGGCAACATTTATCTTGTGTTCGGCCCATACTTCCAAGGCCATCAGCACATGAAAGTGTGATGTGGTCAGTATCATGCCTGGAAACATTTATCTTGTGTTCGGCCCATATTTCCAAGGCCATCAGCACATGAAAGTGTGATGTGGTCAGTATCATGCCTGGAAACATTTATCTTGTGTTCGGCCCATATTTCCAAGGCCATCAGCACATGAAAGTGTGATGTGGTCAGTATCATGCCTGGAAACATTTATCTTGTGTTCGGCCTATACTTCCAAGGCCATCAGCACATGAAAGTGTGATGTGGTCAGTATCATGCTTGAAAACATTTATCTTCCCAGATTTCTCTGATACTCACTTTTTTTTTTTTTTTTGTCCAAATGGAAAAACTTCACAGCTCTAAAATTCAGCATGCGAAAACTAGTAAATAAGAAACACAAAGGTTCAGTTAAAATACTGGGAAAATTCTAATATATGGACATGGAAATGAAAGAACATTTTCTGGTATCAGAGATAGATTCCATCTGGAAAAGAATGGCTCTACTTGATGTACCAACAGCCTGCCAAATCACAGCAGCAATGACATCACAACTGCAACCATCATTTTTTTTTTTCCCGTTTTAAACTGGTGACAAATTTTAATGAGGAAAAAAAAATAAGCAACAAATTATTGCCTGCAAGTAAAGGTAAAATTTGCATTTCCACATCATTAAGGCATACTGGAGATGTGTTTGGCCCATACTTCCAAGGCCATCAGCACATGAAAGTGTGATGTGGTCAGTATCATGCCTGGAAACATTTATCTTGTGTTCGGCCCATACTTCCAAGGCCATCAGCACATGAAAGTGTGATGTGGTCAGTATCATGCAAGGAAACATTTATCTTGTGTTCGGCCCATACTTCCAAGGCCATCGGCACATGAAAGTGTGATGTGGTCAGTATCATGCTTGGAAACATTTATCTTCCCAGATTTCTCTGATACTCACTTTTTTTTTTGGGGGGGGGGGGGGGGGGGGGGGGGGGAAGGGGGGGCTAAGTGGACCCTGGGGGCCTTTTTAAATTATCGCCCACACAAAATAAAATTCAGAAATACAAGAGATGATGTCTATGACAGTCGCAATGTTCATAACGACATTCAAAATCAACAGAAGCGATACCTGTAACAGCCACAATGTTCATCAGCCTTCTCATGCTGCGAGGGTTAATGTCACTAAAGTAATCGTTCTTGGCCAGGGTGGTGGTGAGATCAAATGAACTGGCATAAATCATGCCAGGCACAGACCCCGACAGACTGCCCCCAACGACATGGCTGCTGCCAAAAGTGCGTGAGGCTTTGCGTCCCTGTCTCGTATCACTGCTGACACTTGTGAGTACCGAGTCTTGCTGAAATTTAACAGGAATCTTTCAAATTTTGTTTTGCAAAATGATACCTCTTTTAAGGATGCAATAAACTTTTTTCAAGATGTACAGACATACAAGAGAGAAATCAAGTTACTTATTTCAAGATGTATAGGACATACAAGAGAGAAATCAAGTTACTTATAGTTTCTCTTCTAGGTCCACTATGATGTGAACTATTGTGGTCCCTGCTTCATTTGGTTGACCATTGCCAAGTCATTGTTTTAATGAATTATGTAAATCTGGATACAATTCTAAGATAACTGGGACAAAATGTAAATCCATTTAATGATGAGACAGAATTGGGAGATAAGGAAAGAAAGGCCCCCCTCCCCCCAACCACCACTACCCACCCTCTTCAATATCTGTAGCCAATTCTTCTGTTCATCAAGTTCTCATCATTACAATAGTCCAAAAGCAGAAAATGACAAACATTCTGAGATCTATAAGCAAGTCTTTGCTCCTCCTTGTACTAATGTGGACCACATAAATGCAATGAAATCATTTTTCTTCTCTCTGCTGTCTGCTAATATTTATTATACACCTCAGTCTGGTCAAAGTCTTTATTAGCTTTGTATCACTTTACATGTGATGAGGTAAAGTAGTACTGAGGATAACTGTGCTGGGTGGATGGAGGAAGTTAGAAATGGCCAAGTCTTTATTACTGAATGGATCAGGCAGATCAGAATGGCCAAGTCTTTACTGTTGAACTGACTGTACTGATAATAAATGGCCAAGTCTTTACTATCTGATTGACTGGGTAAGCTACAAGTGGCAACATCTTTACTACTGGATGGATTGACTAGACTACAAATAACAGTCTTTACCAATGGATGGACTGGCTAGACTACAAATGATGATGTTTTTACTAATGGATGGACTTGCTAGACTACAAATGACAAGTCTTTACTACTAGTTGGACTGGGTAGACTACAAATGACAAAGTCTTTACTACTAGATGGACTGGGTAGACTACAAATGACAAAGTCCTTTACTACTAGACAGACAGGGCAGGCTAGAAGTGGCCAACTCTTACCCAACACCTACAATGCACAGGGACTCATAGTTCTGCTACTTCAGGTTAGCCAGTGTATTGAGAATGACATGCTTCCTTCAATATGGTAATGCCTGCCAATATCCTCTCAAGTTACTCAAACCATTATGGAAAACCAAGTTAGTCCATTTTGCACTTTACTTCATTATTTGACTTTTCCTGACATTGTCAATGTCTAGAAGAAGTCCTTATCAAAGCTATAACCAAATAATCACAGTAAAAAACTAGGATTCATTAAAAACAAAAAAAAAACATCAACTGTCTTAAACTATATTAAACTAATATTACCATTCATCTATTCATGAATGGACTGTTCTTCATCACTGCTTTGGCTGCTGGGAACTCTGCCTCTCAGGTACATGGGACATCACTCAAAAGTTAGCCAGCCAACCAATCAAAATGAAACTTAACTATTTCAAATATATCTGAGGTCACACGTTAGAAGAAATAAAGTATGGTCTCACTTTAAAGATTTAGTTTCTAACTGGTTGCTTCAAACAAAGAAAAACAACTTCAGTAAGCAGAAGGACACACCACTGGCCGAAACAAAACAAAAAAAATAATAGCATCTTGAAAGTTAAGGACCCACCCTCTGAGTTTTAGCTGGTGACACGTCGCCAGATTCCAAAACACTTGGCAGAGCATCTACCGTTTGTATCCGCATGCCTTGAGACTGCAGGTAAAAGGGAAGGTGGACTACATTTCTCAGATAGTCAAACCCATTCACATTTGTGTCCTGGAAGGATGTCCGAAGGTTCTGCTCAATTCCTTGAGAAAAATGTTAAGCAGTGTATAAGAATAAATATATCAAATGTCACAAATGAGATTTTTTTATAAATAATTAACACACAGCAGAATAGAATAATATATTTTTTTTTTAATTAAATAAAATAGATCAACATATGTGTTGTTTTTTCCTTTATGTATAACTTTACAATAAGTATAAGAAATACAAAAGAAATTGCAATAAGAAGCATCTGAATGCACAAATGTAAAAAAGGATAGGATAAGATATAGTATGAGGTTAAGAAAAACCCAGAATAATATGCAACTGTGAATGAAAGGTTTGGCCACAGCAGGTTTAATATCATCTTCTTCTTCTTTGATCATTCTCTGACATTGCCTTGTCAGCGGGGTTGGTATACATCTCTATATAGCTTCTCCTGAAATGATATAGCTGTTTGCCACATCGATCTTCATTCCCCCTCCACTGTTTTCCACTGCATTGGTTGCAGACCTGTCAGTATAGGTATGTGTTCAGATGCTAAACATCACAAACAACTAATACTTTTAATGATAATGTGTGGATTAACAACCAGTACTGTGATGAAGGGACTGCTAGCCACAATAAATACAACATCATGAAGAACAACTAATACCTTTAATGATAATGTGTGGATCAACAGCTAATATTGTAATGAACGGTGCTCCATCGTCAGAAAACAAGGACTTCACTGTATCAAGTACTTGCAAAACCTGTGAAGCATTTTCATGTCTCCAGAGTTATATCTAACAAAAAGGCAAATCAGGTAAAACATCTCTCTGTGTATAAACTGTGACTTTATTTTTTTATATATACTTTCGTTTTGTGATATAAATGTTGCAACTATATTATTATAGCTGACTGTTTAAAAAAAAAAACGGCAACTAGCTCAAAAGTTCTAATTAATGACAATCCCCACTACTGCCTTTCAATCCACTCTGTGCTGGAACACTGCTATCAACAAATGTACCCTCTGTTTTAATACGAGGAGAAGCACTAAGTAACTCACAAATGCCTGTTACAAAAAAAAACTAAATGTGACAGTAATTTGAAAACTTTTAATTTTTGAACCTACATTATTCCCCTATTTCTCAACATAATCGCCAACAACACTGATACATTTGTTCCATTGTGTAATCAGTGTAAAAATGGCGTAAAAATCGTCCAATTTCTGACTATTTTTTTTTTACTTCTGTTTCCACCTCTTCGTCACTTGAGAATCGTCTCCCGCCAAGGTGGTTTTTCAATGGACCAAACAGCTGAAAATCACTTGGAGCTAAGTCAAAACTATAGGGTGGATGTTCAAGAACTTCCCAACCCAACTGGCTAATTTTCTCTTGGGTTAACCGAGCCATATGTGGTCTGGCATTGTCATGAAGGAGAAGCACACCTCTAGCCAGCAGAACAGGACATTTTCTTCAAACTGCATCCCATAGCATCGACAGAACTTCACAGTACAATACAGAATTCACACTGTTACCATACTTCTGGAACTTGGTTATCAAAACTCCTTGATAATCCTAGAACTCTGTCAGCATAACCTTCCCCACAGAAGGTGTAATCTTGAATTTTTGTCAACAATTTCGGTGTGTCCCTGAGAAAATTCTTTTATCCAGTTATAGACCACTTTACGTGATAAACACTTTTCACCATAAACTGTAATGAATGTCCTCAACTGAACATCCTTTAGCCCACAAAAATCGCACTACACTTCTCTGTTCTTCTTTGGTACACACTAACAGTTGGGTAGCCATTTATTTTGTTACTGCTTTGCGCATGCGCACGTTAACTCCTAGCGCCCCCTACATGCAACTATTATAAAGTTGGATTATGGTACTATCTAAGGATATATTTAAATACTACCTGATAACTGCCACTGATAAAATATTTCAATTTGCGAGTTACCTAGTGACTTCCCCTCGTAGATATCAAATATCTGGCAAATCCCTATACTGAAGAGCTGAAATGAGCAAAAGATCCCTTGAAATATTCCATACAATGGGTCTGAGCAATACAAAGTAGTTTTCTTTAATCTACACTGATTTTAGATCTTAGTAATTGACTAAGGCAAACCTTTATAAATTTCACTCTGCATATCTACTTCAATCTCCTTAGAACTGCAGGCTGGTGTTGTTTTGCAGCCGATGCTGTGAAAGTGTTACGGCACAGCGTCATGTCAGCTTGAGTGCGGGTTATGGTAGCTACTTTTTCAGTCCCTCAGTGCAGCTAAGAAAAAGCAGGGGGTGTGAAATACTTCTTTAGCAGACTCCACCACCATGGGAGACTATGTTGATCCCTGCCCTATTATTATATTAGGCCTGTTCCTGTGGCACCAACGGAGAGGTGGGACAGGGTCAGCTATGGGTTGCCAACCCTGATGCTGGCATGTCAACTTGCCAAAACAGTGTGTTCACCCCCCTCACTCTGCCTATCAGATACTTAATATTTAAAAGAATAACTGAAAAATGGACCAGGTTTGTAACCAGTAAATACTTTAGAAATTAAAGATCAGCACCAGCAGAGGTGGTATGGATAAGTTTATAGACTGGGCCTGGATCAACCATCATGGCAAAAAAAAAAAACACTGATGCCAAACGATAAGGAATTTAAGATCTTAAACCATTGTACAACCACAATATTGAATGATATCAGAGTCCCTCTAAAAGACCTAAGAAGAGCAAAATCAAACAATACCATAAAGTCTCTCTACCAGACCTAAAGCCTTCTTATGAAGAACAACACCAAACAACAACTTTAAAGGTCCTTCTGTAAGACCTAACACCCTCTATGAAGAACAATACACCACAAAAGTCTAATAGAACATGAGATTTTTAGAAAGAAAAGAAGAAATCAGAGCAATACATGGTACTGTGTGGAAAACCTCTGTATCTACTTCTAGGCAGAAAGGCACTTCTACGACTTCCAAGACGCACCTTGTCCTGCTCACAGCTGTCCAGACCGTCCACAATAACCACGAGCCTTGTTTGATCCTGAGTGAAGCTGTCCATGCAGTTCACCATTTTACTCATCAGGTCCACCTGTCAAATTTATACAGAACATGATCACTGTCACACAGAGAAATGAGACTTCAATGTATACATTTAATGTATCTTATATTTATTTGTTAGTCTGCTATGAAGTGTGTGGCCAGTGTCAGTGTACTCACCTGCCAATCAGAAAGCTCTGGTTCATTTCACACTTGGGTGGAATTTTTTTTTTTTTATCAGCCTGCACTGGGGGTCAACCCAGCCTTCAAAACATAAGGACCTGGGGTTTACCTATGAGAACAAAGGCAGTGAGAACAGGTGCTGGCATCCCTAGTGGATGCCTTTGCAGTGGTCTAGGTATGTGATGGCACTAGCACTTTGTATCCCAGAACTGGGACACAGATATGAGTGTGCTTTATGTGGCTACTTGTACATTTCATTTCCAGTACAAAAAAGGCCCTATTTAAAAAAAAAAAAAAAAAAGATAAAAAATGAGGAAACATACCTCTTTCTTCAGGTGTTGCATAAACCCATCCATTTTCAAATCATCAATATGCTCTGCTGATCTGACAACCCTTCTTCTCTGAGAGAATACCACTGCCATGAGCGTCTGTCCCCACGTGTACATATTAGCCACAGTAGCCAGTCCCAAAATGCTGACCAATGAAATGAGAACAGCTTTCACAGCTGTACTTTCCTCAAAATCACAGGCAATAGCCAATCCAATGCCCACTTGAGCACAAGTGATAAGCAGAAGAACTATGATAAAGTATGGTATACAGCATATAGACTTGAAGTAACTTGTTCTTGTTTCTGTGAAGAGAAAGAGTTATTTTCCAATTAATCAAAAGAGGCTGCATTTAACTGCAAATGATGAAGAATTGGATTTATAATCTGACCAGAACAGGAGACACAAATCTGGCAGATTTTTTCTGCATGACTTACTGCTAAAATGTGGCTTGAACACCCTGAAAAGTCTGGCTATCAATGCCCCATACTCTCGCTCTACAGCATCGCAAAGAGTTCCTATCATGGCTGCCAGGGACTTCTCGCCACCGACACTCGTCAAACGTGTGCAGTCTGAAAACAGGAACCTGGGAAGAGAAATAAAACCTGCTATTTACCTAAAGAGATGAAATGCCATCCCCAAGTTGTTACTGTCAGATTACCTATCACTCGAAGCTCTTTGCAGCTTATGCCATGACGAACTTCTTACACAATATATCAGGTGGTGGATGACACCATGGTGCACTCCTCAAAGCATACACGATAAGCCAGGGTTTTCATCAAAACCTACCACCACAGAATATAAACTCAATCAAGATTTAACCAGCTGGCTAGTATCAAACTGCCTCCCATACCAAGAGCGTTACCTAGAAGTGGGACAGTGCTCTGATCAACTTCAGATCACCAACCACTGACAACAATCAGCACCTGCTCTCATGTCATTCCTATACCACAGAATAAAATGAAAGGACTGGTCACATGGTACAAGAAAACAAAACCAATAATGCACAATATTAAGTACAAAGTTTAATAAACCTGAGAAAATGTGAAAAAGCTCTGAAAAAAAAAAGCAGAAGTAAAAAAAAACATGAGAATATTTCCACGGCAATTCTATAAACTATCTGAAAGCAATAAAAAATATTGAACAATATCAGAGAAATACAATTACAGCATTTTTTGGCCTTCGTACCAGGAATAAAAGTGTGATAGAAATAACACCAGAGGAAACAGTAAAAGAAGGTGCAGGAGGAAACTGGTACAGAAAGGAGGACATGAGGCCTGAGAGTTAAAATTAAACAAGGAATGATCAGCTCTATTTAGCAATGAAGCCGTTTCAGTTTTACCTTTTAGTTACCACTGTTTTACTGCAGTAACTTCATACACATGTATACTTAATAAATATACACACAAAATACTTTTGCTTGCATTTGATATTAACACAATGATATAAGCACGAAGGAAGCCATTTTAGTAAGTACACCATCAAGGCAGGGGACAGAAAAAGTTGTATATCCTTTACAGCCAAGCTTCCAGGGAATGTGGGGCATGACAAGGCTCATGCATGAAAACAACTAAGAAGCCAAAGACCATGTAAAGAAACATGACACTGAAGATAAAGAATGACAAAGGTGAGGGAAAAAAATGAAAAAAATAAAATGTAATCAGGAAAATTAAAAAAAAAAAAACAAAGGTTCACAAAAAAAATAAAAGTTTACACATAAATGTTTTTTTGCTATCACTCATTATGGCCATCATGCTTTACCAGGGAAATGAATCAATGCCTGGCTTTAGTATTTACGGTAACTGAAAATTACAAACTTTCAACTGTGGAGCAAAAATCATGAGGCTGCAGTTATTCTTCTTTTAATATTTTTTAAGCTGTTTAAATAGCTCTACCGTGGGTGAAGGAGCACTTCTCCACTGCAAAGAAAAACATAAATTAAACACCCCCATGACTATGGATATAATCATTTTGCATATCTCAGCAGCTATAAAGACCACAATGGTGACACCAGAAAACAAGTTAGAATTCGAATTGCCAAAGCAGCATGACTTTCAAGAATCTTGAGAACATATGGCACTCAAAAGTTATAAGCACAAAAACCAAGTTAAGATTATTCAATTCAAATGTAATATCCACCCTCATTTATGCATGTGAAAGCTGGAAAACAACTAAAGAAATAGACAAGAAATTAGACTCTTTCAAAAACAAATGCCTAAGGAAAATACTCTGTATAAAGTGGAATGAATTCAAGAACAACGCAGAGATCAGACAGATGTGCAAACAACAACCTGTCTCATGGTTGATCAGAAAAAGAAGATGGACATATGGAGGCCATGTGATGAGAAGAAACAATTAGAGAATCCCCAAACAAGCTATCAAATGGAACACAACAGGCTGAAGAAAAATAGATCGACCACGTAAAACTCTAAAGAGGACACTGTTAAGAGAAGCCAATTCAGTGGGCGTAACATCTCTTGATGAGATTGACAGGGCATCTTGGCGAACTACCATGCGGGCCCTATGTGACATCTAACGGCATGGGAAGGATGTAAGATAATTATGGATAAGAGAAATAAGAGAAGGCATTTTGTGCCCATCTTTCATACAAGCCATTCTGCGCCCATCTTTCTTTCAAGGAGTTTACAAAAAGAACTAAGTGTTTTTCATGTTTTTATCTGTTGTGTTATTTCTGTATGTGATCCCTGAAAAAAAAAAAAGGCTTTTGGTGAAACATTTGATTACAATATGTTCTTCATTTGTATGTGCTCATCTTACTTTCTGCCATTCTTGTTCCTGCCTACTTATCTCACTCTTTCTTTTTGTAAAACTAAACTATACAGCTTTATCTACCACAGTTAAGGGATCAATGTTTCTCATGGTGTGCTGAGGAATCAGTTTCTTAGATACAGCTCTGGAAGCCAGAAAAAAACCCTCCACAATCCGCTAATAATCAGACCTTGTAAAATCTTCACCCGCTACATCCACCTGCACAGAACTGGAGAAGAGAAGAGACCCACAATCCCAAGAAAACCTTCGGCTAACACTGAACATACAGAACGCACACACTCTCTCACCTGACAGAGAATGTGCCCCCAGAATGCCTATCTGCCAGCTGCTTCTGCTTGGGTATACAAAACAACATCTGTAGCAACAATATCAGCAGCTTCTGCCTCCTTCCCAGTGCCGCGCTGATTCTGCTGGTCACTGCCGAGTCATATCTGCTGGTGATGAAAATAACCATGCCTGGGGAAGGAGCAGAAACCAAACCTCACTGACAATAATAACAGACATTAAAGCCTTCATGGTAAAAATATTGGATTCTTATACATTCAAATCCTATTAAACAAACAAAAAAAAAAAAAACACCAGACATTTCTCTTGGACTTCAGACATATCCATCTATTAGTTATAAAATTTGCAGCAAACATCATCAAATACCAAAATCATCTTTTGTCAGCAGAATCTAAATATTTTTACATTATGTTCTTACTGACATATAAGCCACATGAGCACTACATTCATCTATTCTTTATGTAAATGTCTTAAACTCTAATTTTGTACATTTGATATTTTTCATATTGTGCTGTCTTATGTGTTTATCTGATATATTCCCTCCACTTTTGTCATCCTAACATACAAGACCTAGCAGTTTATGTTTGATTACCACAGTGCATACCAAATCTGTCTGTAGTTTTAACAGATATTTTACCATTAAAATTTCTGCTCCAAAAATATTTGATCTTTTAACATAATAAAACTTTATGACCTTTTTAAATGCTTATTTTTTTTACTATATACAGTTTCATCAGTGGTCAAAGTAGCATCATGTAAGAGATAATAAATTAATTATAAATTAAATTCTCACCTATAAATCCATACTCTAAAGGTATAAGACCAAAACCAACTGCCAACCCTATTTGCCAGCCTAAAGCCAGTCCTAGGGCCTCTCCTATTACAGAGTTGATCATGATAAGAAGTATGGCCACAAGCCATGACCAGGTCAGCTCTGCCTGGTTGTTCTGTTGGGTGAAGGAGCACATCTCCACTATGCAAAGAAGGAAAAAAAATCATTTGTGAGCAAGAAACTTTTATTGTTATATCACAATCAAAGATAAAGTTAGTTAGCTGACAGATCATCAAGTGAATGTTCACCATGAAAATAAAACAAACCTCTTAACTTGTCCAGCAGGAATGATTTTCCACTTCCCCACTTGGCATACAGCCCGACGGTAATGGGCGTTATCAAACATGGTTCACTAAGAATGTCTGCTAGGGCTGAGCTATAAATCTCGTAACCCAGGAGGTTTTCTGCATCTGTTGCATTGAGGTTCCCTGCGAAAGCAACATTTTTTTGTACAACCAACATTATCTTTAAATAAAACTTTTTTATATTCTAAAGATTCTACTGCAAAATCAGAGAGAAACGTAATCCAGTAAGAAAAAAAAACTAAATTATAAATATCACATTAATACTATTCTCCTGAAACTGTGAGCTGTTATATGGTAGATGGAATGTTCACTTCAAAACTAGCAAAAATCATCAGGACAAGCAAAACTAAAATAGCATTTTATTACAATTCCACTAAAGAATTTTTGTAACAGGATGCTAAGATACTGCTGTCTGGACACTAGGGGTTGAGACCAACATCCAAAAGGTGGTGGGGCCTATTCAGAAACCTGCCTTCAAACTAGAACCAGGAAAGTTCCTCCCTGGCACATTCTTCAACTGACTTTAAGCACTGATTTTTAAGATCATCACCACAACATCAGCCAGGGGCCTCTTATTCATATGTACTGAAAGATAAAACAAAAGCAACAAAAAAAAAAATTCTATGAAACAAAATATAATAAATTCCACAAAAGTCAGGGTGAAAAGGTAAAAAATTTTTTATCTACGTTAAAAAAAAATATTACTACAAGTTAAGGTAAAATGTTGTGCAGAACAGATATTTCAAATCTGAAATGAACTCTTGCACTACCAAAAGCCGGTGCTGTAGTAAATCTTATTCTCTGACCACACAAACACAGCATAGCAAACCAACCATGACCATAAATCTGTGGAAGAATGCCTCTCTGGTGATATGTGTCCATGCTGTAAGGGGACTCCCCTGCTTTGTTCAGCCTGTACAAAAGCCGACTGTGCCTTGGATTACGAAGTAAGAGCTCTGTGATTCTTTTGCTTCGGGCACGTATGGCAATGTGGAGTGCTGTGTCTCCTCTCTGAAGATATCCGATATGCCATAATGGAAAAAAAATTCACATAAAAGACATACATAAATTTATAAACTCACAATTTATTTCACAGAATTTTCTTTCTCTTTTTTTTTTTTTTTTTGAAAGGTTGCTTGACACAGGAATTATATTTGCGGGACAAAACAATAATAATAATAATAATAACTCAATTACTTTAAAGCTTTATAAAGAAAACATAATTAGAATTCTAGGAATCTGTTTATCCTTTGCCGAAGATTTCTCAGACAAATAAATACTGACACAATGCAATCCAGTGTCAAAGTTTAATAGGTTAAAACTAGTTGTGATTTTGAAAAAAACCATAAAAAAATATTAGAATTTATTCACAAAACACAAAATTTTTAGAATAATTTTAAGTTAGTTAAAAAAGGAAAAAAATGATTTCCTTCATACATTTCATATTGTGGTGTACCTGGCTATCCTCCTATCGTATTGTGAAAGTTACTGTTTCATAAATTTCATTATTAATAATGTGAATAATTCTTATCTTATATTATATCCTTCCCATGCCGTTAAACGTCACATAGGGCTCGCAAAGTAGTTCACCAATTTTTCCTGTCTTCAGCGAGTCTTTCAGCCTCATCAAAGGATTTTATACCTGTTAATTTGGCCTCTCTTAACAATGTCCTCTTCAGAGTTTCATGCGGGCTGCCTCTTTTTCTTTGGCTTGTTGTGTTCCACTTGATAGCTTGTTTTGGGATTCTCTAATCATTTCTTCTCATCAAGTAACCAACATATGTCCATCTCCTTTTCCTGATCACCCATGAGCCTGGTTGTTGTTCAGTCATCTGTCTTATCTCTGCATTGTTCTTGAATTCATTCCACTTGATGCCAAGTATTTTCCTTATGCATTTGTTTTCAAAAGAGTCTAATTTCTTTTCTATTTCTTTAGTTGTTTTCCAGGTTATTTTTTGTGAATAATTATGATCTGTGAAATGATAATAATAAATAGGAATGTCCAGTTTCAAAGGGATACCCAAGGGCCACAATTATATCCACATGGGGAGTAGCAGGCTGTATGTAAATTAACCAGTTTTTGTCAAATTACTTGGCATACTTAAGGAAATGTTAGTGTTAATTTAGTTGCTGTTATGATGATTTCCTTCCACCACTGCATAAAACTAAAATTCATTGATCCTAACAACTTTCAGTTTAATTGAACCTTCTTCTCAGACACCGACTTGTATACTTCTAAAGTAACTGCAGGTCAGCCTGACTTGATGCACATCCCCATAAAGCTTCTCTTGAACTGATATAAGTGTTGGCCACATATGTTTTCTCTGTACCTCAAATTAATTATGGATTTTAACCAAATAAATTTCACTTCCATATTAGCCTCGTGTACCCCCAGTTCAATACACCTGCTATAGATAAATTAAATCCTCTTCAAACATCTTCATTTATCAAAAATGGACAAGAAAAGAATAAACTAACTTCACTGTTATACAATGACACACTGCTAACAAGTCTATAAAAACTAATGTGAAAAGCAAACAAATTCATGTATTCATGAAAAAAAAACCACTGCTCCTATCATTAAGTATATATGTAGTGTTGTAAAATCAATATTCAGTGACTGATAATCTGTAACTAGATCAGCCAAGCCCTCAACAGACCTCAGCCTTTTGGTTTTTTTTCTCACAAAAAAGCTTCAGATTTGTTCTCTTTATTTTCCAGTTTGTTACAATTTCTAATTTTTCATGATGGCTGCAGACTGCTTTACACATCTTCTTGTCAAAGACATTGTTACGCTATACTAGGAAACTGACCCATGTTCACTTACAGAGTTTTGCCATGACTGTGCTGCACATAACGTAAACTTCATATAAATAAGGTTTTTGTGTCGGGGGGAAGGGGACAATCAGCAACCTTTAGCTGACATGCTAGATGAACTATGAACCACAGATGACAAAGACCCTGTCCCACCTGTCCAATGGTACCCCTAGTAACAGGCCTAGACCGAGGAATGTGGCGTGCAGATCATTATAGGGTGGAGTCTGCTTAAGAAATACTGAACAACCACCCCCCCCCCACAAGCCTTTTAGCTGCCCTCAAGGACTGAAAAAAAAACTGATGCCATAATCTGCTCCCAAGTCGACATGATGCTTAACCTCAAAACCTTCACAGCAAGGGCTGTAAAGAACACCAGCTTACATTTCTAGGGAGACTAAAGAAGAACATAAACAAGGTGTGTTGTTACATTAATTTCCATTATTCACTTTCAATTCATGTTTAATTCCATACACAAGGGATTGATTTTCCTATATGTATCCTTTTTTTTTTCTTATACTAACAACACTTAACTCTTAGATGATGAGAGATCCCTAAAAGGATCTTTGTGCCCCAGGCCATTCCCAACTGAGAGCCCTATAAGGTTTCGGACTTTCTTTCATTGAAAACACGATGTTACTTTTCATTTAACCAGTTAGAACTCTTCTGAATCCAAAGTTAAACTAGTGTTTTAAGTGTGGGGGATAAAGAAGCCATATTGGATACATAGAGGGGGGGTAAAATTCAAGTTTATTTTGAGACTGAGTGGTAGAATGGTCACACCGACCGACTAGACCTATCTTACTGTATGTGTTTCTTGTAGCTGTAGATCTGTTAGATTTATCGGACGTCACAAACATCCATAAATATTGATTTTTCTGTGTTGAAATTTGAATGACTATGTATTCTATATTGGATTATGACACAGTTAAGGTAAGTATAAAGTAGATTTGATTGCTCAGTCCTAAAATTTTTTTAATGCTAAAAAATCGATCTATCGTTTCACACTAGTTGTTCTTTTCTTTGTTTTTTTAATGACAAATAACTTCATTTATGGAATCTTCATTCATTTCCACTTATTTTAATGTGTGATACACACGTGGTGATCATGGAATTAAGTCTGTACAATAACTTTTACACAGGGACCCCTGTTCTCCAAAATGTCTGCGCCCTTCTCCAGCGCGTCGTCAGAAACTAAGGAACAGTTTGGAAGTAACGCGTCTCGAAAGAGTTAAACAATGACCTAAGATATGCTTTGCTTTACAAGCAGAAACTGTTTTGTGAGTGGCACAAAAGTCACTGGGATGACAAAAGAAACTAGAACTGGATTAAAAATATACTTCTTTTGCATTGAGAACACAGACCCTACCACAAATCTATCACCCACTTTTATATATTTGCTTTCTTTTCTTGACAATTTTATTTATGAATCTTGTGGGTTCTTATGTCTCTCTCTCTCTGATCCTTAAATGCCTAAGGCACATGGGGCTCCGCAAGGGTTTTCCACAAACACCTGTCCTTTGCCATTTTTTCTGCTCTTGCCCAAGTGAGTCCTCTATTGCTCAACATCCTCTCTGTCGTTACTCCATGTCTCCTTTTGTCTACCCTTACTTCTGTTCCCCTGTGGTGTTCATCTTAGTGCTGTTTTTGGTAGGGAGTTGTCAGTCATCTGGAACAAATGTCCTAACCATTGGCAGCGTCTTTCCTGAGTGTTCTTTAAGTACTCAGGGAAAAAAAGAAAACTATTAGAGACATAAAGAGAGTAAGTGAGAGATAGTCATAAGGAGAGTGAGTGAGAAAGAGATTCACCTTATCACTTGCTGATACTTTAGCTCCCTTTTCCAGCAATAAACGAACACACTCCTCATTTCTCATCCTCACAGCTCTCAGAAGTGGTGTGTCTTCATCCTAATCAAAGAAGATGCCATAAATCTTCAACATAAATCTTCAAAACAAATCCTCAACATAAATCCTCAGCATACTACATCTTCAACAAACATCTTCATCATAAATCCTAAACCTGCTTTTAGACCTTCAACATAGACCCTCACCATAAAATCTTAACATAAATTATCAAAATAAATCCTTAACATATACCTTCAGCATGAATCTTCAACATCAAAGACTAAGTTAAAAAAAAAAACACACAGCAAAAGAAAAAGACAAAAACTGTAAACTGCACTTCTAAACCAAGACTAAAAAACATCAATACTTATACTGAGCAAACAAAAGATCTCAGAAGCTTCTGTCACAAACACTTCCATGTTTCTTCAGTTTATGCTGTTGTAATACTGTACTGATTAACTGTAAGTACCTCTTTTTGGATGAATAGTAAAAAATTGGAGGAGAAAGTTTAAGTTGTTAATTAGACAAAAAAAGCAGTTTATGTTTAAATCAGACAAATCATTTTTTTAAAAATTGAAATGAGATAGGAAGCGATAGCATACAGTCCAAGTGAATAAAATACAATTTATAATTTAAAAAGGTTAAACAATACATGACGCAGTTTTTAAATGTTTGAAACCAGCCTTTCATGAGACTAAATATGCATTTCTATATAATGAAGTCTCTTCCTTAATGACAATACCAAATGAAGATCACACACAAATGAGTTCCATGTCTCTACAACACCATCATTTTACCTTTGTACAGAGTTCTAAATCTGGATTACTCTGAAGAAGAAGTCTAACGATCTCAGTGTAGCCTTTCTCAACCGCAGTGTACAGGGCTGTCTTCCCATCCTATGGTGAAAATTATCGCTCCATAAATGTCATTATTAATAACTGTAAACAATTAGATCTGCAATATGATATACATCATAATTTTAGAAAAAAAAATATCATGAAGCTAATTCATTTAGAATCCCACACTACAAAATTATCACATACTTTGCTCCTTAAACATTGAATGTCTGGACAGACTTTCAGGATTTGAGGCAAGCCCTATCGCCCACGCAGAAAAACTGTGGAGCAAACCTGAACAGTTACAGCAGACAGTGGGACTTCTATTAATTCATACTCATAAATTTTCATCAGCATGCACTCACACATAAAACAGCTCATTTCTCAGTCAGCCCCATGATAAGTACTCTGATAAGCCTACTGCATATATACAAGCTAGAGAATTTGATAATCATTGGAAAACTCAGTTTTTAATCATAAGGATAAAGAAGAAGAGGAAGTCAGTCAATCATTTGGATGTCCCTTGTGGAACTTTGCCTCCCTAACAGCTCTCCTGTAGGCCTCTCGGTTGTAAGCAAGATGCCCTGCTGTTGATGCATCCATTCACAGATCATCACAATGTCGTGCAGTCATCTTCGTCTTGGTCTTCCTCTCTATTTTCAATTATGTATCCTTCCAAGACTGTCTTCTCTAAGCAAATATTTCAACAAGCTAACCAGAAGCACAGGAAAATAACTGCCATTTCAACTGACTGGAAACACCAAAGAACCACACAAGTGTGGAGAACCAAAATCATAAATATATCTGTCATAGCACATAAATAAATGAATGAATGAATATACAAGCATAAACATTTCACAGTTTTTAAAATGCATACATTTTACATCCTTTCCGTGCCGATAAACGTCACAAAGGTAATTTGCCAAGATTTTCTTTCTTCGGCAAGTTTTTCAATCTCATCAAGGGATGTTGTGCCCACTGAACCAGCCTCTCTTAACAATGTCCTCTTTAGAGTTTCATGTGGTCAATCTTTTTTCTTCGGCCTGTTGTGTTCCACTTTATAGCTTGTTTGGGGATCCTCTGATTGTTCCTTCTCATCACATGACTGACATATGTTCATCTTCTTTTTCTGATCACCCATGAGACAGGCTGTTGTTTGCTCATCTGTCTGATCTCTGCATGTTCTTGAATTCGTTCCACTTTATACCGAGTATTTTCCTTAGGCACTTGTTTTCACACAATGCATACAGTCCCTGACTTATGACGGGGTTCTGTTCCAACAACTCTGTCATGTCATATCTGGCATAAGTTGAATGCCTCTTCCAGTGACATAGTTTTCTATTCATTTTCACTATTTTAGCTATTTATTTCTATTCATTTTCACTATTATAGCTATTTATCATCAGTATCTTGACAAATATATTCTTTGCTTGTTTCATAAGGTAGAAAACAAATATCAAGGAATTAAAATATTGCAATAAAATATGTGGCATTTCAATTTATTTTAATACAAAAGAAGCAAAATAAGCCAACAGTCGTAACTGCAGACAACTGTAATCTGAGTACATCATATGTTGGGGACCATCTAATGCAGCTGTGGTCCTCTATTTGGCCACATTTAGGAATCTGTAGCAGAAATATAACCCCTCCCCCCAACAAAACATTTTGTTAACTAGTGATGAGCATTTATTTTTGTGAATTATTGATAAGTGTAAAAATGAAATAAAGACATGAAACTACTGCCACTTTATTTGAAAAACAAAAAGCGTGTATCAAATTATAGGCAACTTGTCTGAAAGAAAAAAGTATGAATTTACTGTCACTTCATCTGAGAAAGAAAAAAAAAACATATAAAATTACTGGCAATTTGTTTGAAAGAACATTTTATAATGTAAATTTATATATATACTTATTTTAAAACTGACTATAAGAAATAGACCATTTATGACCCTTTTGACTGTGTGGATAAAAGGAAGAAGTATAAAAATGTTATCATTTTAAATTTACTTATGATTATTACGTACAAAATGACCTCCTATTAACATAAATGTACTTCACAGTGCAGCGTTAAAGTAAAAAGATAAAATTGTTACATATTTCCAAATGCAGAAGTTCTTTGTCCTTTGAAAGATAGAGTTTCATTTGTTCCTTCATTCATACAGTTTCATTTGCTCCTTCATTCCTACCTGTCCTGGCACATCCACATCAACGTACTTCTTCAACAAGGCCCTGACGATATCTACGTGTCCGCCCTTTACAGCGTGGATCAAAATTGTATCACCATTCTGAAAAAAGAGACACCTTTTATTTCCTATATATTTATCTTTAAATTCAGTATTTAAACTTATATCATATATTTCTGGAATCTCGAAAAAAAAAATGAAGAACTGAAAGAAAACAAAACAAGAAATGGTGACTGTCATTACTGATCTTGTTTATGATAAAGCTAGTATAATTTTTTTTTTCTATCTTTAACTTTATTTGAGATGGAAGTGATGAAGTTTTATCTCTGCATTTCAGATAAGAAATGAAGGAATGGTAATGCAGTAAATGTAACTTTTGTGATAAATCAGCCTGACTTGGTCTCCTTCCTCATATACACCTCAAGGTGCTGAGGGGACAAATTGATGTCTTGACAGAGCTCAGCAGTACACCTCAAGGTGTTGAGGGGACAAACTGATGTCTTGACAGAGCTCAGCAGTACACCTCAAGGTGTTGAGGGGACAAACTGATGTCTTGACAGAGCTCAGCAGTACACCTCAAGGTGCTGAGGGGACAAACTGATGTCTTGACAGAGCTCAGCGGTACACCTCAAGGTGTTGAGGGGACAAACTGATGTCTTGACAGAGCTCAGCAGTACACCTCAAGGTGTTGAGGGGACAAACTGATGTCTTGACAGAGCTCAGCAGTACACCTCAAGGTGCTGAGGGGACAAACTGATGTCTTGACAGAGCTCAGCGGTACACCTCAAGATGCTGAGGGGACAAACTGATGTCTTGACAGAGCTCAGCAGTACACCTCAAGGTGTTGAGGGGACAAACTGATGTCTTGACAGAGCTCAGCGGTACACCTCAAGATGCTGAGGGGACAAATTGATATCTTGACAGAGCTCAGCGGTACACCTCAAGGTGTTGAGGGGACAAATTGATGTCTTGACAGAGCTCAGTGGTACACTTCAAGGTGTTGAGGGAAAAACTGATGTCTTGACAGAGCTCAGCAGTGTCCTTCATATAATAGGGTATTTACGGTTTCAGTTTTACATTTGTTAAAAAAATTTTTTACCTGCAACAATACATCTTCAGAATAAAATTCTAGCATCAGCAATGTACGTAACCTATAAAATAAACTTACCTTGTCTGTCAGATTAACATAAGCTCCTTTGCTAAGTAGGTCATTCACAATTTCAAAATACCCTTCCCTTGCAGCAATCGCTAAAGATGTGAGACCATCCTAGTTAGACAAAATAAGAAAAAAAAATATTACAAATATTCCATAACGTTTTTATTTTAACAATTGTTTTCTATGAAATCACAGTCTTCTTGCATTAGAAATTGCACATTATGTTGTTGATTCTCTCTGCAGATGCAACAACTTTTTCTGTATCCAGTTTCATAAACCTGGACAAGGAAGCAGTTCACCTCAATGAATTACATCATCTGGAGGAGTTCTTCATGCATGTCCCACAAATTTCCATCTATGCTCTATTGCTGGGGCTAAGTTTGGGCTCTTATATCTCTTCAGAGAGTGAAGGTTTGGCAGTACATGCTACAGGTTTGCAATACATGCTGTGAAGTCTGGAAACCATTTAAACAGGTGCAGAGTTGGGGTTTGGGGAGATTTATTTTATACAAATTCCTGACATTTGATGTCATGATGTAGATCTTGACAACATACTAAATAGGGAGGGAATCACTAAGCATTCTTTGATTAGCAGAGTAGATATATGAAGCAGATCTCTCAATAATACAATCCAAACCTTACTGGCATCATGACAACCTGTTTACCACAGGCACTACTTCAGGCTATGGTATGATCTTAATAAGCAATGGGATACTTTTCCCTATGACAGTGTCATAACTTCACTTCCATTAAGTATTCTTCTTCTTCTCTCTCCCTGTAAGTGCAAGCTGATGTTCTTTCCAGCTGAAGGTGTTCAGGCATGGCATCAGATCAGCTGGGGAGTGGATTATGACAACTATTTTTTTTTTCACTCCTTGAGTGGCACTAAAAGACTGAGGGTGTGCAATACTTCTTTAGGAGACTCCACCACCACTGGGGATTATGGTGAACTCTGCCCCATTAGCCAGGCTAGGCCTGTTATTTGGGAGTACCAATGCTGAGGTGACACAGGGTCTTGGCCAACTTTGGTTTGCAACACTGTCATTAGCACGTTAGCTACAGAGTGCCAAATCATACAGTGTCTTCACTCCCAGTATAGTGTCATTATAGTATTATCAATTTCAGTCATCTGCATGTCCCTTGTGGAACTTTGCCTCCCTAACAGCTTTCCTGTAGGCATCTCGGTTGTAAGCAAGATGCCCTGCTGCTGATGCAGATTATCAACGGTGTCTTGCAGCCATCTTCGCCTTGGTTTTCCTCTCATTCTTTTTCCCATTATGTACCCTTCCAAGATGGTTTTCTCTAGATTATCATGACGTTTAATGTGTCCAAAATATTTAAGTTTTCTTTGTTTAATCCTCTTTACTAGCCAGCTTTCTTCAATATTAAGTTCTTATAGTATGGCTATACAAGAATGCTTCTGTTTTTTTTCCTAACAACTCTTCTCACCTTATCTGTGGCATTAACATTTGGATCCTGGGACAGCACAGAACGGACAACATCAAAGTGACCTCCCTTTGTGGCAATAAGCAATGGCGTCCATGAGTTCTATCAAAAGGTAGATAAATTCAAGATTAAAGCTTTTAACAGTTACAAATTCAGAATTACATATGAGAAGCATAAATATTTATCAATGTGAAAATTGGCCTAAGGTAGAATAGCCCAGTAGGGTAAAGCCTGGGGGTGTCTAAACTTATGTTTACATTGTTCACACACTCTGGCATCTGATAGGAGAATAAAAGTTCCCTCTTTAGAAGTCATGTGGCTAAAAGTGCCCAGGTTTCATCTTCTTTAGGGTCTGAAAAAGTTTTATTTTCTCCCTCAAATCCTGATGGTGATCTTTAGCTTCTCAAACAGTGTCTCTGTTTTCCAACTTTTGGGTGACTTCGGTACCTGATCTGTCTCATTCACAAAAATATCAGAATAAAACACAACACTACCACAACTCTTTTTTAGTCTAAGCAATATACTACTCTTTCGTTAACAGTGTAAATGCATCACAGCCTTTATATAACTCTCTTGAAAGCATTCCTATCTTTGGCTATTTGCTTCAGTTTTTCAAATTTCTTCACCAGTGTTTTCACATTCTCATTCTCCTTGTATTTTTTTAAACTCTTTCAAAACTGATCTCATTTGGGAAAATAGTTTTACAAAAAAAAAAAAAAAAAGCATTCTGGATACAATGCCACATAAAAGATGTCTGGAAGTTAAGAAAATACAAGTGCATTTAAAAAAGAAAAATGAGAAAGTCTTGTAGGATCATTACTTAAGGGTAGAGTGTCTCTCTCTCTCTCTCTCTAGGTCCCTGCCAACAGGCATAGGACATTATGTCCTTCCATAACCCTCAATCCATTATGCAACTCAACAGGCTTGTCACTGAGCATCTCCTATGCCAGGGTGCCAAACTATCAAACATCTTTTATTTCTGTCTACCTCTGTTATACCTTCTATCTTCCTTGTTGGTATTAGATGCTATACCCTGCCTCTCCTCTAAACATGGCCCATAAATACGGATTGTTGTTTTCTAATCTTTGTTATAATTTTGTGTGTGCATGTGTGTGCATGCTCTTTCAGAACTTCCTTGTTCGCTGTTTCAACACCAATGATAGAGAATGACATATCTGGACCCTTCCACCATTTCTTTACATGTGAAATTCTGCGTAATCACCCTAATAGTTCTTTCATGTTTTATTGGAAAAATGGTAGCTTTTCCTTCAGAAAACCACCCATGGGATATGAGACATGGTAAAATAGATGGAAGTTTAACACATGTACTTTATGATTAAGATAGTATTGCATACACTCACCATTCCTGCTACATCTACAATGGCCCCTTCACCTATGAGAGCATCAACTATCTCAAGGTGACCTTTCCTGCATGCCCATATAAGTGGTGTAGTCCCATACTGGAAAATGAATAATATTTGGGCATCTTAAAGATGAAATTTAGTGGTGGCTATGAGTCTGTTATATTATGGCCTATACCATTGCTTATTACTAAAACTAAAATTCCCATTTCCATGCCATTAAGGCATATTGGGGAATATGGTGTTAGGCTCACATTTTCCATGACCTTCGGCACATGAAAGTCTGATGTGGTCAGTATCACGCCTGGCCGCTTTACCTTCTCAGATTTCTCTAGTACCAATTTTTAGAGGCTGGGTGAATCCTAGGGCCTTTTTGGTGTACCAGAACAATCCCACTGCTGGGACCAAACCCGGTACCACCGGATTAGCAAACTGAGCGCCTAACCACTTAGCTAACCAGGCCGCCACTTCTTATTACAGTGAACTAAAATGATCTGGTCAATGTAATTTATAATGGTTATGCATAAAATATCTGTCCATGATATGATAGTATGGTGATGCAAGTATTTAGTTACGTGAAATGACTAATTTATTTCTATATAATAGGCCATATTTCTTTACTAACACTGACAGAACGCTGTTACTACATTGTGATCTTCTATCATGCTGATAAATCACCACCATCATCATCGTCATCATCATCATGTGCTGTCTACATTTTTAATCCAAATTTCCAATTAACATCATCTTTTGCCTTCAATAATACACATGGACAAGATGATCCCTGCTCTGAATTTTATCCACCAGCACAGTTGTTTAATACACTTTTACACCCTTCTCAATAAGTTCTAAAATACTGTAACTGGTTTCAACTTTTTTTTTCCTTCATTACTCTGATAATCAATTTCCATTATTAAAATATTTCTTTTTTTTTCCTTTCTCCCAAACAGTTATAAAGGTGAATATCTGTAATGAGCAACAGCACCTATGTCATACCTACCTGCTTATATAATAGCACAGTGTTACAGTGGCCCTGTATGGTTCATAAACATGAAATACAACAATGAAAGATGAAAGAAAAGAATCTTAAGCAGAACTTTTAGTTCCACCAGAGAATGGAATCTGGAAAGTAAGAACCAGAAGAGAAATCCATAGTTAGTACACAGAATCACTAACCACCCCCACTATGAAAAGATCACAATAACAAGCTATGACGGTTAGGTCAAGGAGAAAGTTATCAGACTGAAGAGTGGTCAGAAACAAGGCAATTGTGGGAGACAGTGTTGGAAGAAACTTAAAATAGGACTTGGAATAGGCAACTTCTGAGAGAGAAAAACCAGGTAACAGAGACGGACTGTATCTACAACAATGAGTTCTAAAGGCTTGAAAAGATAGGAAGGAGGATGAGAGAGACAGAGACAAAGACAGAGTGAAAGAGAAAATACTTTGTTATCACTACATTAATGTTAATTTCTTGCTGTGATCCTGAGTCGCTTGGTAATGATTAAATTGTTATAGTAATTACTGGCCCAGTGAAACCACTAAAGAAGATAAGCTCTACAGTTCCATACATGAGTTACAAAAAACAGTGAAATTTATCCAAGAGACAGGACTGCAGATATAGACAGACAATGCGAATGAAGAAGAAGAAGAAGAATTGTTATAGTTAAGCCAAATGGACAGGATGTCAGTAAAATAATTCTGTCATTAATGTCAATGTACACTATTTTTGACATCTAGCATTACCAAGAAATTATTCTAGTGAAAAATAAAAAAAAACAAAGAAAAAACATACAATGCAAAGAATTAAAACAAATGTAAATGAAATTTATAATCTTTTCCTCTTGATATTTATAGATATCTGCTTTAGAATTTTACCAAAGGAAAATTTGTAAAAATTCAAAGTTTTTCATAAATAAAGAAAGCAAAATTACAACATTAACTAAAAAAAAAAAAAGTGTGAAGACAATATCAAAAACTCTTTTGTTCATGTTATGAAACAGTCTGGAAATCAGTTCTCAGGTGACATGACATGCTGAGATTGATTGACTGATTGATTGATCTTTATTTCCAAGGGGTTAAGAACTGGGCATGCAGGCCCATCTGACATTCTGCCTTTATCACACTTTGTCTCTGTTCCAGACATTCTACAGATATGTTGCACATACAAAAACATAATTAACATTTACAAAGATGGCAAAAATAAAATAATATAAAACATTTACCTTCCACTCTTTTCCATCCATTCAATACAGAAAGTGACTATATATATATATGTAAAAAAATTATTCTTGCATTCTTGCAGTAATGAATATCTACCAAACTGCTATTTCACTATAGATATGAAAAAAAAATAATCATTTTAATTCAGAGTCTGTAAAGAGTCTAAAATAACATGTAATCATGAAAGCATGTAGTCAACATTAAGCAGATACTGGAAGAGTTTGTAGTTATAGGAAGGAGTATAGCTTGTATTTTTTATACAGGATGGGAGAGTATTCCAAAGATGTGCAGGAGAATAAGCAAAGCTATTCTTAAAAAGATCAAGTTTAGTTTTGGAAGAAGAATATTGTTTAAGCTGAGAAGGTCAAGGTACATTTGTTTTGCAATGATGTCAAACTGATGTTTGGATGGCTCTGAATCATACCTTGTCCGTCATGTTGACCTTCGCACCTTTATCAATGAGCATTTTGACAATTTCTGTGTGACCTCTCCCTGCAGCCCATGCCAGGCAAGTCATATTGTGCTAGGAAGCAGAGAGAAAAAAGGAGGGAGTCTGCATCAATATATACACTTTTATATGGTTATTTATTTACAATCAGTGATTTTAAAGAGAATTTATGAATTCTAGATTCCAAAGACAGATCTGTGTTGGCATAATCTATAATGTAATTTTACCAAAATTTAAAATTTGCTAAAAAAAAAATTCATATCTTGAATGCATGTATCCAATTAAGGTGTATATGGGTGTGTGTGGGGAGACCCCAAAGACACCATCCAATTTGGAAACCAGCAACATATAGCTGACATACTAGCATGAGGGTTGGCAAATCATAGCTGACCAAGACCCTGACCTACCTCCCCATTTGTTACCCCAACAACAGGCCTAGCCTGGCTAACAAGGCATGGATTGCCAGTGGAGTCTGTGGTGGATCTTGCTAAAGAAGCACTACACGTCCTGAGACTGGGGAAATAGCTGCCAAGCTGTCATAGTGCCATGTCTCAAATCTTCACCACATCAGCTGCAAAGAACACCAGCTCACACCTCCAGGGATACAGAAGAGGAGGAGGAGAAGGAGAAGGAGGAGGAGGAGGAGAAGAAGAAGAAGAAGAAGGAGGAGGAGAAGAAGAAGAAGAAGAAGGAGGAGAAGAAGAAGAAGAAGAAGAAGGAGATGAAGAAGAAGACGAAGAAGAAGAAGCAGAAGAAGAAGAATGCAGAGTTAGGAAAAAAAATGTTAGTGTGTGTGTTGAGAAAAATTTCATGCTCTTTTCTTGTTTAGATATAACTGCTACAGTGTGCACATACACAGAGACAGTCAGGACTATCTGGTATACTACAGCTGCATCACTCCACTTCTAGATGTTTCTAACCAATGCCATGGTTACTTCATTAATTTTTCTTTAATCATTTAGTATTTACCATATGCTTAGCAAAGCATTTCCTAAAGTGGGTGGCACTGCCTTCCCTCTTCAAGGTGATGAAGTTGGAAAGAGCAGGAAGTGATATGAGAACCAACTAAGCATAAAAAAGTTTTGGAAGGGTGGTCTAGGTAGTAAAGGGACAGCAGCCAAGAAAGCAGATAATAATGAAGCTTCACTTGATCACTTCACTTGCAACTCTGGATTTACAATTATCAAACATTTCCACGGAAAAAAACAACTATTATCAGGTACTCTCATCTGAGATACCTACATCAGCCTTGATGTTTGGATTGGCACCTCTCTCCAGCAACTCACTGGCCACCAAACTGTGGCCCTTATAACAGGCCCACATCAGGGGAGTCCACCCACACTGAGGAAACAAAAAAAATCATAAGAAAACTGCATTAGAAATACACAATGTTGGCTGATATAAGTAAGAAACTTCATCACAGTGTGTGGAAAAACCACCTATCTACTCAGTTCATTTTAGTTTATCTTCTCCATTAAAGAGAAGGCTACTAATATACCAAAAATAGAATATATTAATATTATCTGAAAGCATCTCTCTCTATAATCCTCATGCAGCTTGTTGCAGATGTGCCTTGAATCACATATGATTTCACATACTTCAACACCAACAAGGATGGTCACTATGAGACAACTACACCTGAAGTAAATCTTCTTCAGCATTTCAGGAAGTCTGGTCATGCTAAATCTGCAGCCCTGTCACTCTGACGTCATCTCCAGCCTTGATTGGGAGCCTCACAGCTTTTCTTTCAGAAGTAAATTTTAGCTTAAAAAAAAACTCCCCAGAAAGCAGGACATGAACACACAAAATAATACGGTACACTTCATTCTTGTCACATAACTAACTGTTGTTTCAAAATAAATTGTACATTTCTATCCTTTTCTTCTTTTTTTTTTTTTAAAAACTGATGCTTATGACAGTCTGGTCTCAGTCTGTGGCACTTACCATATCTGCATGCTCAATGTTGACATTCCTCTCCAGAAGTTCCATAACCACCTCCAGATGTCCTTCTTTGCTGGCACAAAGCAAGGCATTCCAGTTGTCCTGTTGTGTTTGGGTAAAGTTAAAATATAAATCCAGTACTAAGTTATAAAACTCTGCATCCCACCAACACTATTTTGCTTTAAGGATGTCCACTTTCCACTAACAATTATCGGTACAATGCTATAAAGATATCCATATAGCAGAATCTGGAAATCTTAAATTTAGAGAATTTAGTTAAGATAAAGGGTAATATGCAGGAAACTCTCTACTGTAGAGAGCGGAACAACAACACAACTCCTTCAGATCATCAGAGGAAGTACCCCCCCCCCCCCTCAGACAAGTGTTTTGGCCCTATTAAACTCCTGACACTCTGGGGGGGGGGGGGGGTGTGGGCCCCTCTGGGTCATGACTCCCAGAGGTCTTGTGAGTTGTTGCTTAATGATTAAGTAATGATTAAGTCACATCAACTTTCAAGCAACTTATGCCATAAGCTGAGTGACTTTTAAATGTATTAAACACAATTTTCAAAAGTGGCCAAAAAAAAACCAAAAAAAAAAAAAATATATATATATAAGAATCATCTGATGGCCAGCCATGTGAAATGTTCTGTCAAGATTACCAAAATCTTCAACCCAATTTTTACCCAATACACTGTGTACTATATCCTTGGAACTGATAATTGTTTAAATACCTCATATGGTTGCATTTCCTCAAATAAGCTGTTTTATGGCTGTCAGCATACAACAAACAAAGAAAAGCAAATCCAATGGAATCTTATTTTTATTTATTTTTTTTTTTTAGCAATCTTCATTCAGTACTGTGTTAACAACTTTACACATCTAACGCATTTAAATCCACCGTAAGCAATCCATCTGAACAGTCTGCTTTTCTTAAGTTCCTCACACCACTGATCACAGGTGCAATGATAGTGCATTCTTTAGAAACGCGCTACTCAAAAATATCACTAAGTTTAAATGTACCGGACCTTGAAACAACAACAAACATTGTTAACATTAGCTCATTCACGTATAATGTCAGTCACGACACTTTATTTTTTTTCTCTTACGCACACCAAATTTCAAGTGGCTGCTTGTGGTTTATTTCTTCTTTTGGTAACATTTCTTTTACATCCTATCTGTAATTGACAACTTGCTTGTTCGAGACAGGAGTATATCCTATCTATAATATGAACTCCCTAAATGACTTGCTTGTTCAAGATAAGACTATCTATTAAAAAAAAACATAAAGTAAAACCTTTTTTGTTTTCTAGTTATTTTCACAGTGAAGACATTCGTTAATCTAACGCAAGTTGCCCATATTGGTTCCTGAGTAATGAAGTGGTTGGTGCATTTGTCTTTCATGGCAAGCTTGGCAGTTCAAGTCAAGCCAAAGTACGCCAGCTGTAGAGATGGGTAACTGGTTGCTCTTGGTGCTGAGGAAGTAAAGGCAACGTAGGGGCATTTATAGATACTCTTGTCTCGAACAAGCTAGTCATTTAGGGTGTTCATATTATAAATAGGATGTAAAAGAAACTTTACCAAAAGAAGAAATTAACCACACCCTTGGTGCATTATCAGGTGGTTCCATGGCTAAGTTAATTATCTGGTATTAAGTGCCATCTACTGACCAAAAAAGGGCTTGTGGCATTGTGAAACTGCATACAAGATGGTAGTCCCCAACTTACATATAGTTGGAAAAATGGTCCTTGGATGTAAAGAGGTTGTGTTTAGTTTTATATATGGATGTAAAAAAGGTTGTTTGCTTAGTTTTATATATGGATGTAAAAAAGGTTGTTTTCTTAGTTTTATATATGGATTTAAAAAAGGTTGTTTTCTTAGCATTATATATGGATTTAAAAAAGGTTGTTTTCTAGTTTTATATCTGGGTGTAAAAAAGGTTGTTTTCTTAGTTTTACATACTGATTTAAATGGGTTTTAGTTTATATCTGAATATAAAAAAGGTTGTTTTCTTAGTTTTATATATGGATGTAAAAAAGACTGTTTTCTTAGTTTTATATATGGATTTAAAAAGGTTTTTTAGTTTTATACATGGATGTAAAAAAGGTTGTTTTCTTAGTTTTACATACTGATTTAAATGGGTTTTTTTAGTTTATATCTGAATATAAAAAAGGCTGTTTTCTTAGTTTTATATATGGATGTAAAAAAGACTGTTTTCTTAGTTTTATATATGGATTTAAAAAGGTTTTTTAGTTTTATATATGGATTTTAAAAGTTTTTCTTAGTTTTATACATGGATGTAAAAAAGGTTGTTTTCTTAGTTTTATATACGGATGTAAAAAGATTTTTTAGTTTTATATCATCATCATCATCATCAGGTGCCATGCCGACTGGCGTTGGCTATTATGCTTCTCCAGAGTACCCGATCCTTCATGCAGGCCATCAGCTCAGTTGGTGATCTCCCTTCACACCATCACGTCAGACTGTCCAGTATCATTTCTCTTGGTCTTCCTCTTGATCTTCTTCCTTCTATTTTTCCTGTTGTTATAATATTTTCAGTGCCCCCTCTTCCCATTGCATGTCCTATGAAAGTACATTGTCTCTCTCTTATCTTTCTGACAAGGTTTTTTTGTCTCTCCAGCTCTTCTCATACATTCTTCATTAGTTATTTTTGCTGTCCAGGAGATTCGCAACATTCTTCTAATAAACCACATTTCTGCTGCTTCCAATGATTTTTGTGCAGACTTGCCTATTGTCCATGATTCATATCCATATAACAAGATAGGTTCAATATAGCATTTTAGGACTCGTTTTCTAACATTCATTGATAAAGATGTGTTAGCTAATATGTTTCTCATTCTCTGAAATGCAGTCTTTGCTTGGCCTATTCTGTTCCTAATTTCTGTTCTGCATTTCCCATCTGAAGTTATTACCAAGGTATTTGAATTTCTTCACCTGCTTTAGAATAGTTCCATTTAATTTGATACTGCATGCTGGTGGATTCTGTTTCTTAGATATAACCATAGTCTCTGTCTTTTTGATGTTCAAAGTAAGGCCTTTCTGTTCACTTTCTTTGGCGACTTTATCCAAGAGATTTTGCAGGTCTTGTTGGTTCTCAGCTATCAGTACTGTGTCGTCAGCATGCTGAAGGTTGTTAATATTGTATCCTCCAATTTTTATGCTTTATACATGCTTTATGTTTTATATATGGATGTAAAAAAGGTTGTTTATATATATGGATGTAAAAAAAGTTTTTTTTTAGTCTAACATATATAAAGCTAGTCGTGTAGATCAATTTAAAGATCACTATAGACAACAGAGGTTTGGTTCTCAGAAGAATGTTAAGAATACCATGGACAACTATTAGGGAATGTCTAACAAAAGCAAATGAAGAAAGGAACCTAATCTGTAAGGAAATGACAACCATCATTTGTTGGACATGTAATGAGAATGGGAGGACCTGAAAACATCATAATAACACAGAAAAGATAAAAGGGAAGAGAGTCAGAAGAAGACAAAGGGAAAAAAAATAATGGACAGTCTGACATGACAACACAGTACAGAAAGTGAATAACTGACTACTTATATATGAAATGTGATAGCAGTCACTAATTCCTTATATATAAAAATGTGATAACAATCACTAATTCCTTATATATAAAAAAGTGATAACAGTTACTAATTCCTTATATATTAAAATGTGAAAACAGCCACTGACTACCTATATGTGAAAATGTAAAAAACTGTAATAAAAAAAAAATAAGAAAACCACCAACACAACATATACAGTTCCTTAAGCAGTGCTACAGGATTTCCACATGAATGTATTCATTTCTGTTCTTTAACTTACATTATCAACAGCATTAGGGTCCACGCCAACCTGCAGAAGTTCTCTGACAATGCTCAGTGCCCCTTGTTCACTTGCAACCATCAAAAAAGTGCAGCCATTCTGAAAATGTCAAAATCAAGAAAAATACATTTAAAAAAAAAGGGTATCACTGCAAGCAGTGGTTTACCAAGTGGTTCCAGTTAATGTAACACTGCAGGCAGCAGTTGATGAAACAGTTCCAAGATTTGTGTTGAAAGTATCTTTTATCTTTGTATTATAAATCTTACTTTAAAGCAAAAAAAATTACTTTCAACAGATCCACATGTTTTTCTTATATGATATCTTGTTTTAAAAATTCTACACTACTGTTAATGAAGCACAGCTAGAAGACTGTTTCTTGTGCATATTCCACTTCTTCATGATAGCCTTTGATACCTGTGCTTCAACTTAATTCAGTTCCAAGAAGATTTAAGCAGAGACAGTAACATCAAATTTTGTTTGACAGTTTTCTGGATTGGCATTCTATATATCTGTTAGCAGACCTGACAAGCAGACTTCTATACAAATGTGTGCGGACTTGACAAGCAGATTTCTATAGCCAGTTCCTTCTACCATACTGGCTGGACTGCAGGATAACTACCGTATAATATAAGATAAAAACCATGGAGTCGCTATGCCAAACTTTAAACTTCAGCCCTTCTGTTTTTCTGCTGCTCAATTTCCAACTTCACCCTTAACTCCCTCATTGCCTCACTTACACTATATTCGACTCTGTTCAAAATTGTTTCAGAGTGCCAAGTCAACTCAAAATTGCTTTAGACTCTTTACTTCCGGACAACACTGCATAGCTGGTCCTAAAGACCAAAATCTCAGAAAGCCACAGTCAACTCAGCTCCCTCAACCATACTGACTTACATTATTAAGACTGTTATTATTATGTACTATGCTGACAGTATTGGCAAATATGCTTCTCCATCTTGTGCTGTCCTTGGTGTTTCCAATTAATTCAAATGCTTTTTTTAAAATGTCATTTAGTCCACTGCGATATTTTCTTCTCTTGGCCTTCCTCTCTTCCTTTTTCCCTTGAATTTTTCAGTCATTACTAACTTGTGTCTTCTCATACATCCATGAAATTTTGACTGCCTTTTTCTTATCATTTTAACTAGTTTTCATTGTACTGAAACTTCTTTAAGGACCTCTTCATTTATTTTTCTGTCTGTCTAAGGTACTTCTTCTAACTATTTCCAAAAATCACATCTCTGTTGCTTCCAATTTCTCTATCATCTTTTTGTTGACTGTCCAAATTTCATGACCCTGTAGCAATATCGGTTCCATATAGCACTGTAATACTCTTTTCATAACTTTTAAGGACACTTTTTTGTTAATATCTTCTTCATCTCATTCTGTGGATTTTATTTCATTTGTGCACTTATCATCAGCTGTTGTTGTTCCAAGGTAACTGATTTACTTGTGTCAGTGTATTCCTGTTTAAAAGGATGCTGCTCTTTTTTTTTATATTACCACTGTTTCTGTCTTGTTGCTGTTTAGCTCTAGGCCTCTTTTATTGTTCTCTTCAATAATCTTTTTCACAGGCCTCTACAAATTGCTTGCACTTTCTACTATTAGAACAGTGTCATCTGCATATCTCAGGTTACTGACATTATGGCCTAATTCCCTTAACATTTTTAACATATCTCATGATGTTTTCACTGTATAATAAGAACAGATCATGTGATAGGCATCCTTGTCTTATGCTTCATTTTATATCCTGATAGTCACCTATGTCATTACTCATTCCTATTGCTGCTCTTTGCTTCCTGTATATATTCTTAATAATATAAGTATATATATAAGTACATAATATAAGATAAATATAGATTCACTTTAAACTCTGAGGTGTCTGAGTGGTGAAGTGGTTAGTGCACTGGTCTCTCATGGTGAAGATCAGGGGGTCTGAATCTGGCCGGAGGCGCCCCAGCCACCCAACTGTAGAAATGGATACCCGACTTCTTCTGGAGTTGGGTAAAGAAAGGTGGCCAGGTGTGATACTGACCATATCACCCTCTAGTGTGCTGACAGGTCAAGGAAAATATGGACACTAATACCATATACTTATGTGCCTCTAAGGCATGAGAGGATTACCTTTACCTTTTTATTTATCTATTATTAATCTTATATTGAATATATGATCTCCTGATCCTCTTCCTTGCCTGAAACCAGCTTGGACCATAATGACTTCTATTTTCTTACGAAATTATGATTTTTAACAGATTTTTACTGGCATGACTAATCAGGGCAACAGTTCTGTAGTTTGTGCATAATTTCACTTTACCTTTTTTTGGCAGTGGTATGAATACAATTCTTTTCAATTCTTTTGGCCAAATACCCAAATGCCATATCTTTTTACATAGTGCATAATAGATTGTTGCACATTCCTTTCCTCCTGCTTTAATAAGTTCAGCTGTTATCTCATCACATCCTGGTGATTTACCATTTTTCTGATTCTTTATTGGCCATAAAATTTCTTCTATTGTCAGTTCGGGTTCTTTCTCCTCCAATAATAATTCACACTGTTGATTTCTGCTTTCACAGTCAGTTGTTTCATACATTCCTCTGCAATACTCCTTCCATCTTTCTAGAATTTCCTCTGTCCCTGTTAAGGTATTCCCCATCTCATCACAAATTACATTTAGCTTAGGTGTGACATTTCTCGCAATGTTTTCACTTCTTTAAACATTTCACTATCTCTTCCACACTTCTGATGTCCTTTTATTCTTTCACAACAATCTTGCATGTATTGTTTTCTGTCTTTTCTTATGTTTAATGTTTCTTCATACTTCTTTTGTTAAAGATTTATATTCCTCTTTGTTGTTGTTTGTCACTTTCCATTGTGTCTTCATTTCTCTATGTTGCTTTATCAGTTCTAGTGTGCCTGCTGTAATCCATCTATTCTTTTATGTTTTCTTTACTGGAACCATGTCTTTAGCTGTTGTTATTAAGATATCTCTGGCTTGCGTAGCCATTTCTTCTGGTGTCATCTCCTCCTGTACAGCCATCAGGATTTTGAAATGTTTCTTCACTTCTATACCGTATTGTTCTGGTAGTTTTGTGAGATCAAAGCGGAGTGGAGTGGTCTTGATCCCATAACTTTTTTATCTTTATCTTCATGTCTGCTATTAATAACTCATGGTTCGTTTCACAATAAGCACCTGGTAAAGTTTTTGCTGATGTTATACTTGATCTCCACCTTCTTGGCACTAAAATGTAATCTATTTGATTCTTGGTTTTCCCATCAGGTGATGTCCATGTGTAAAGTCTTCTTGGATGTTGTTTAAAAAAGTGTGTTAGCAATCATTAGCTCATTTCCTATGCAAAACGCCATTAGAGATTGTCACCTGCATCATTTCTATATCCTATGCTAAATTTCCCTACAACATATCCTTCATCTTCTGCTCTTTCTGTATCAATCTTTGCATTAAAATCCCCAATTATTAATACAATATCATTTTTTTAATGTGAATCTGTATCTTTTATAGACTACTCAAAGGCATTTGATTGTGTACAACACCAGAAACTTTGGGAAATAATGGACAAAATGGGATTTCCAACACATTTGATACAATTAACATCACTGCTGTATCTAGACCAACAGGCAGCAGTAAGAATAAATGGTGAAACAACTTGGTTTGACATAAAACAACGGGTCCGTTAGGGGTGCATATTGTCGCTATACTTATTTAACTTGTATGCTGAAAATATAATGAGGAATGTTAGGGAAGATGTAGACAAAGAATATTATGATGCCATAAGAATTGGAGGTTATGAAATACCAGAGATTAGATATGCTGATGACACAGTATTACTGTCCACAACACAAAAAGGAATGGAAAACTAATTATGTCAGTCTGTAAGAACAGCGAAGAGCAAAATCTCTATCTTAATGCGAAGAAAACTAAATCGATGACAACTGACAAAACAAACAAGGCAGCTGAAACATGTATCAATGAGGAAAAACTGGAAGAAATGGTGAGTTTTGAATATCTTGGATCATTACTAACTAATAATGGAGATATAATGAGGGAAATTAAAAGGAGGACATCTATTGCTCTTCAGAAAGTAAAACAACTAAAGAATCTGTGGAGAGGAACAGACAGAAGTACAAAAATAAGATTTTTAAGGGCATGCATCTTTCCCATCGCAACATATGCCTGCGATACCTGGACACTTAACAAAACAGCTGAGAAACACATAAATGTCTTTGAATGTAAATACTACAGAAGAGTTCTTCAAATATTATGGACACAAAAAAGAACAAATATATCCATACTACAATAACTTAATATTGAAGAAGGCTGGCTAGTAAAGAGGATTAAAGAGAGAAAACTTAAATATTTTGGACACATTAAACGTCATGATAATCTAGGGAAAACCTTCTTGGAAGGGTATATAATGGGAAAAAGAAAGAGAAGAAGACTAAGGCGAAGATGGCTGCAAGACATGGTTGATGATCTGCAAATGGATGCATCAGCAGCAGGCCATCTTGCTCACAACCGAGACGCCTACAGGAGTGCTGTTAGAAAGGCAAAGTTCTGCAAGGGACATGCAAATGAATGAATGAATGAATGACATAATATAATCTATATTACGTTTTTCTAGCATTTGTATCATAATTTCATGCCTAACTCTGTCAAAAGCTTCATGTAAATCAACAATGCACTAATATAAATCTTTGTTTACCTCTAGAGATCATTCTTCTATAGTTCTTAGCATAAAAACTGCATTACTTGCGATTTTCATTCAACAAAAACTACTCTGTTCTTCTGTGATTTCATTTTTTTAAAATGTATTTTATGTTCTCAGGTTAATGATTCTTGTGAATCACTGCAGTGAATCCTGACAATGAATCTTGATCTGCCTTGCATTAAATATGTAATTTAAGTTAAGGAACTGAGGTGAACTTTGCAGCAATGAGCCCGGAAAGCGTGAGAAGAAGAAGAAGAAGAATATATAATGCTTTCAACGTCTGCTTGTCAACTTGTTTCAGTGTGACATCTTATGTCAAAAGACATCATGCCACACACAGACTTGATTAACCCGCATATAGTTTTAAGTCATGTCATCATGTCACCACATCAACTTAGACTGCATTGATCTAGGTCACAAGGACTTACAGGATCTCTCTCCTCCAAGTTAATGTGGCCACTCTCCAGCATGCTGTGGACAGCCGTGAGATCCTTGCGCATTATATTGTCCCATAACAATTGTGCCTTGAAGCTCGTCATTTTGACTATGTTCCAATACAATCCCACAAAGCCAGATAGTGAATTTATGTGTGTTCCAACATGACCAAACTGAAGACCTTCAAGTTAAGGTTAAATTCAGCCAATCATGTGAGTGTTACCTGTAAAGAGAAAGACATTAAAAAAAAACAATGTACTTTTCAGTGAAGCAATACAATAAAACTTTGGTAATAAATTTTCTTGAAATTAAATACGGTGTAATTCTTCTCTCATCATCATCATCATCTTTCACTCCCTTGAGAGCATAGGCCACAGATAAAGGCTCTCTCTTCTCTCACGCTTGCACATTAAATGCAGAATATGAAATTCATTTCTGGCATACACTGAATGTAACTGACAAGCCAAAAATTGTTTTGTTGTTCAGAAATGGTTTCACTGCAGTCTGGACATTCCCATATCTGCTCTATTGCCTATTCCAGTTACTACCTAAGAAAGATGTCATGTAGCACTCCATGTGCCAGTTTTTACTAGAATCCTGCTGAGAAGTAGCTGTCTGGCCTACTTTTTGTGTGTGTGTGATTTCCAACATCCATGGGAGTTTTAATGTACACTCTGAGTCAAGAATTGACGTGTAGGCATACCAGAAAGTATTACATGCTGACATGTAGTCCATGTCAATCTGGTATTCAAAAAAGTTTAAAGTTATAAGGATATATATACCAAATGTGAGTTTTAAATTGTATGGGACGGAATTACAAAGGTGAGCAGCTGAGAAAGAAAATGTTTTCTTTCACTTGTGAAGTTTAGGTTTAGGGAGAAGTAAACTATTGAAAAGTTGACTTTGTTTTAGACACTGATCACAGATACAGCAGAGGACTCATCAAAAGAATTTTGTGAACTAACCTGGTTTTGTTAAATTGGAACCACTAATAGGGAGGCAGAATAATGAGATATTTGTACTGATCTGTGTAGCATGTGCTAGATGAAATACTGAGACATTTATGCCGATCTGTGCTGGATGAAATATTGAGACAGTTATGTTGATCTGTGCAGTATGTGCTAGATGAAATACTGAGACATTTATTGTTTATCTGTGCAGTCTGTGCTGAATGAAATAATGAGACATTTATGCCAATCTGAGCAGTCTGTGCTAGATGAAATACTGAGACATTTATGCCAATCTGTGCTGGATGAAATATTGAGACATTTATGTTGATCTGTGCAGTCTGTGCTAGATGAAATACTGAGACATTTATTATTTATCTGTGCAGTCTGTGCTGAATGAAATACTGAGACATTTATGTTGCTTTGTGTAGGCTGTACTAGATGGAATACTGTGATGTTTGTTTTTGGTTTGCATTGTCTGTGCTAAATGGAATACTGAGATGTTTGTTTTGATCTGTGTAGTCTATGCTGGGTGGAATACTGAGATGCATGTGATGATCTGTGTAGTCTGTGCTGGGTGGAATACTGAGATGTTTGTGATGCTCTGTGTAGTCTATGCTGGGTGGAATACTGAGATGCTTGTGATGCTCTGTGTAGTCTATGCTGGCTGGAATACTGAGACGTTTGTGATGCTCTATGTAGTCTGTGTTGGGTGGAATACCGAGATCCTTGTTTTGATCTTTGTAGTCTATGCTGGGTGGAATACTGAGATGTTTGTGATGCTCTGTGTAGTCTATGCTGGGTGGAATACTGAGATGCTTGTGATGCTCTGTGTAGTCTATGCTGAGTGGAATACTGAGATGTTTGTGATGCTCTATGTAGTCTGTGTTGGGTGGAATACTGAGATGTTTGTGATGATCTGTGTAGTCTATGCTGGGTGGAATACTGAGATGTTTGTTTTGCTCTGTGTAGTCTATGCTGGGTGGAATACTGAGATGTTTGTGACGCTCTGTGTAGTCTATGCTGGGTGGAATACTGAGATGCATGTGATGATCTGTGTAGTCTATGCTGGGTGGAATACTGAGAAGCTTGTGATGATCTGTGTAGTCTATGCTGGGTGGAATATTAAGATGCTTGTGATGATCTGTGTAGTCTATGCTGGGTGGAATACTGAGATGTTTGTGATGCTCTGTGTAGTCTATGCTGGGTGGAATACTGAGATGTTTGTGATGCTCTGTGTAGTCTGTGCTGGGTGGAATACTGAGATGTTTGTTTTGATCAATGTAGTCTAAATGTCTGTCTACAAGATTAACCAGGGATTATTATGCAGCAAAGAGAATGCATGTACTTTTGTTGCTATTCATTGGTATGCAGCTATTGTTGCACCATTTCTGTACACTGTTTATTTCAACTTGAAGAGTTAATTCTGTGTCAGTTAGAGTCACAAGTATGGCATGTGCATGACTCACACACAAAAAAGTCACACAATGGGTCCTTGAGATGAAGTGCTAGATTCCCCCTTGTAACTAAAGAGAGTAAATGGTAAGAATAGCATCTCATAAAGCACTTGCACCACTCATGGATAAACTCAGTCTATGAGAGCTTTTGTAGTACTTTTATTTGCTGTCTGCTTAAGGGAAATGAGGTAATAAATTTTGTTGGTGGACTAGGTGTTCTAGATCTTCTCTATGCTTACAAACACCAAACAGATTGCCCAATCATCATCACCATCACCATCATCACCACCACCAGTCCTATTAGGTAGGTCTCAGTATGACTTCAAAAGATGTCAACAGCTTGGTTTTACTTTACATATGGATATCTAGGAACAGAACAGCTAAAAGAAAATCCTAATCTAACAGTAGTGTTTTTTTTTATTGCTCCGAGATCCAAGCCTCATGCCCCCAATCATTTATTTCCAATACCCCCCCTCCCATGGGATACAGATACCCCAGGTTAAGAATCCCACTTTTGAAGTGAGTAAAGCCTCTTTGTATTTGATACTGAGCAACCATTCCAGATTGTTGAGCAATAATCTAAATGTGTTTGTATAGGTGATATGTAGTATGTCTTCCTTGTGTCTTGATCGATGAAGTGTTTAATTTTGGCTAACTGGTATAGAGAGAGAGAGAGAGCGAGAAAGAGAGAGAGAGAGAGGAAGAGAGACAGAGATACAGAGAGAGAGCGAGACAGATACAGACAGTAAGTGAGAGCGAGAGAGACAAAGAAAGACAGTGACAGAGATATGCAGAGAGATAAACAAAGACAAGGAAACAGACAGAAAGAGACAGAATGACGGACAGAAACAGACAGAGGGACAAAAAGAGAGTGAAAGAAGAATACAAACAGAGAGTGACACAGCGAGAGACATACACAGATAAAGAGAAACAGGTAAGGGCATAGAAAGATGGTATCATTAAAAATACACATGACAAAAGGTTAACATTAATAGTATGAGGAGGGTGACCCCCCCCCCCCAACCCCCCTCAAATGTGCAACAGGATAAGTGAAACTGACAAAGTGCACAAGAAATACGCGCTGTCTCCTTTATGCGATTTTGGTCTATGCCGACTGCTTTGTGTCCGCTAGTTCATGTTTTGACTACATTTCTGATAACCTTCATTTCTTTTCTCTTGTCCTAGATTTTTTATTTCAAAATTTCAGCGAAAGTGGGCACAGTATTCATATTTTTAAAAAGCGACGTGATGCAGTATCTGACATTTCTCTTTCATATTTCACAGGACTCCTGCCTGATACTTGCGTCACTTGCGGCCTGACCTGGTCTACACTGCGCTGACATAACCGCAAAACACAGTATCTCATTTTGACCTCGCTAATCCTTACCAGAGATTTTTCTGTCGGGGAGTGCACACCCCCCCCCCCCAACCTATGTTTGTTATCATTGTGGCTGAGACCACCAATGTTGTTAGTGCAGTTCCCGGGTTACGAACGCCCGACTTCTGTACAACTCGTAGCTACTCGTATAGACTAGTTGGTAAAAAAATGTCACACACAATTGTTAGTAATAACAAACAGGCGCTACTTTGTGGCGCACACCAAAACACTGCGCGTCTCCAGCGGCTCATTAGTTTCTTTAGTGCACAGAAAGGACTCATATATGTATACTGTATACCACATCTAACATTTGACTGACTGACGTTAGATACGGAATCGTACAAAATTGTTCTGACTTACGCACAAATTCGACTTAATTAAGAACAGACTTTGGAAAGGAACTCGTTGGTACCCCGGATATTACATACTCTCAAGTGATGTCTGATGTCTATTCTTGTACCTTGTCACAATGACATGATCACAAACTGTGAAAAGCCATCGATCAGAAAGACTTCGCAAAACGTAATGCAAAAGGCTCATTTATACCGATAAGTCGGATACGTTTTCGATACTTGTCCATATTTCGGAAGGCGTGGTAGATTTCTGCCTCATTAACTTATTAATGAACGTCAGAGCTTTTATTAAAAACATGCTCATCAAACATCCACCAGTCCGACGGCTGAGAGAGGACTTTATCTCTGTTGGTGCTTACTCCGTATGTAAAACCAATATATAAAACACACAGCGTGCGCAAAAGGTTCAGTTTTCGCACTTTCGATCAAATCCCAGTCATGCCTTTACTGATTTTAATAACCAATAATGGTGCACAAGTATAATAACAACACATAAGCTTAAATCTTATAAGTATGAGAAACTACAAGCTTTCGCGTCTTATGCAAAGTCATTTCAATTCAGTATGAGAAGTATTCACATGACGAAATTCCATCTATATCCACATACAAAAGGAGTGTGACCAAGGACACGGCCTGTATATAAAGTGGCTACCCCATGGCATAGCCACCTGACGGCATATATTTCTAACTAAAATTATGAAACGGTTTCTAACTAAAACTTTGGCAAATAAGACTTCTACTTACTGCCCGCTTCGAAGTTCTGAACTGAAATACACCGGGAAATATTTACAGCTAACTGGTGTGTTCTTTTCCGGACATCATGCATAACGCAGACAGGTACACCAACAGCCATCCAGAAACAGTAACAAAGCACACAATCGTATCCAGGTGCGGACTAGATACGTGCAGGTCGGAAACTACTGGTCTTTTCTCGCAGTTTATTTTGGCCAAGGAAGGGCATGAATACAGCAGGAAGCTTCAGTCAGGTCCTTGGGATTATTTATTTGATCACAGGACTTCCTGTTATTCACAATTTTTCATCAGCTTTTTTTTGGCGTGGCATTCTCTGGGGCGAGACGTTAATTACAAGTAAATATTTGTAATTCTGATGAACCACTTCTTCTCTGCTAGCCTACAAGAGCTCGTGAATTCCAGCAATCCTCTTAACAAGATATCTATTTTTGATACACCCTAACAGATACACGAACAGAGGGTTATGCTGAACTATCGATCACACACATTTGAAGGCGTCTTTCGAATGACTCCTTTGAACTGGAGCTTAGATCTTTTTTTCTTCATCTCCCTGGAACTGCGAGCTGCTGGTCTTTGCAGCCGATGTTGTGAAGATGTTGAGCCACAGAATCATATCGGCGTGGGAGCGGGTTGTGGCAGCTATTTTTTCATTCCCTGTATGTAGCTAAAAACAAGGGGTGTGCAATGCTTCTTTAGCAGACTCCACCACCATGGTCAATATGGCGATCCCTGCTCCGTCAGCCAGGCTAGACCAGTTACTGGGGAGGGTTGGAACAGGGTCTTGGTCAGTTACGGTTCGTCAACCCTGACGTCAGCATGACTGCCAAATCGGACAGTGCCCTCTCGAGCTCAGATAAGATACTTCTGTGCTCTATACATAAATCTGACGATGTTACTGCCAAACTTGATGTTATGATCCAATCCATTCAGCTGTAAAAATGGTTTCATGACTCTCTTGTGTTAGGGATAACACCAGCAATACATCTTGGATGCATTCGGGACAAAATCTGAAGAACTTTAAATTGTGCCAGGCAGCGTTGGCGATCATGCTTTCTCCGTCCTGCGCGGTCCTTGGTGTTTCCGATTAATTCTAATGCTGCTCTTTTTCCATGCCACTTGGTCAGTCAACTGAGATATTTTCTTCTCTCTCTCTCTCTGTCTTTCTCTCTTCCTTCTTCCCTTGCATTTTCCAGTCATCAGCACGTTCTACAATCTCTTGTCTTCTCATGACATGTCCAAGAAATTCTGACCGTCTTTTTTTTATTATCATTTCAACTAGTTTTAGTTGTTCTGAAACTTGTTTAAATGTGAAACAATGCAAACTCTAAAATAGCAACACAAACATTCAGGGTGTATGGGGAGGAGAAAAAAAAGAAGACATACACAGATAAGCCAACTGACATGTCGAACAAATAAATAAATCTCTCTCTCTCTGAACCTTAAGTGCCCAGGGCACATGGGGCTTCCGCAAGGGTTTTCCACAAATGCCTGTCTTTCGCCTTTTTTTCTGCTCTTTCCCAGGTGAGCCCTCTATTGCTCAACATCCTTTCTGTTGTTCTTCTCCATGTCTCTTTTGGTCTACCCTTACTTCTGCTCCCCTGTGGTGTCCATCTTAGTGCTATTTTTGGTAGTGAGTTGTCAGTCATTCGGAGCACATGTCCCAACCATCGCCAGCGTCTTTCCTCAATAATTGTTGTCAGTGGTTTCATCTGCATTTCTGCCAATAAGATGTTATTTCTTATGGTGTTTGGCCAAAATATTTTTTTAATTCTACGTAAACATTTAGTCTGGAAAGAATTCAACTTGTTTTCTATGGTTTTGGTGATTTTCCAGCATTCACTTCCATAGAGTAGTACACTTAGAACATTACTCTTAAATATCCTGATTTTCATATTTATGCTTAGTTTATTTGATTTCCATATATTCTGTAGCATTGCAAAAGCCTGGTTTGCTCTAGTAAGTCTGCTGTTGATGTCCTCTGTGCTGTCTCCATTTTCTACTACTCTGCTGCCAAGGTATACAAATTCCTTAACCTCCTCCACTAACTTGTTATCTACTCTGAGTACATTTCTGTTGTTCACATTTTGCTTCATTAACTTTGTCTTTCCTACGTTGATCTTTAGTCCTATGTTGTTTGCATTCTGGGTTAACTTGTTTATTTTATTTTGCATATCTTTGTGACTGCTTGATAATAGACAAATGTCGTCCGCAAAGTCAAGGTCCTCCAGCACTGTGTCAAGGGTCCATTGTAATCCTCTGCGTTTGTCTGATGTTGCCTCCTTCATTAACCAGTCTACTGCCAAGATAAATAATGTTGGTGATAGTACACATCCCTGTTTCACTCCTGTTTGTACCCTAAAGCTGCTGGAGGTATGTTCTCCACAGATAACTTTGCACTGAAAACCCTCGTATAGGGCTTTGATTACATTAACTATTTTATGGGGGAGGCCATGCCATCTTAGGATTTTCCACAGTGCATCTCTGTTGACACTGTCAAAGGCTTTCTCAAAATCTATGAATAATGCATATGTTGTGCTATGCTACTCATTTGCCTGTTCTAATATTTGTCTAAGTACAAATATATGGTCTA
This sequence comes from Achatina immaculata, assembly GCA_009760885.1. Classification (NCBI taxonomy): domain Eukaryota; kingdom Metazoa; phylum Mollusca; class Gastropoda; order Stylommatophora; family Achatinidae; genus Lissachatina; species Lissachatina immaculata. The sequence goes on from CM019703.1 coordinate 10,545,887, forward strand.
TGCATGATCTTCCTTTCCTAAATCCTGCCTGCTCTTTCCGAAGTTTTTCCTCAAGTGTTGGTACAATTCTGTTGATGATTATTCTGCAAAATACTTTACTAGTGAGTGGCAGTAGGGTAATGCCTCTCCAGTTCCCGCAATCTCTGAGGTCACCCTTCTTTGGTAGTTTTACTATAAGACCAGTTTTCCACTCCTCCGGGGCTTTTTCTAAATCCCAAATTTGTTGTAATATCCGGCAAAGTTGTTTTGGTGTTTCTGTTTCTTCTGCTTTCAACATCTCAGCAGTCACTTCATCTTCACCTGGTGCCCTGTCTGATTTTAGCATCTTTATCGCCTCTTTTACTTCATTTATTGTTATTGGTCCTGTATTGATGTTTAGTTCCGCTTTTGCTTCAGGTATATCTATTGCTTGTGCTGCTTGTGTTCTGTTTAGTAGGGTGTTAAAGTGTTCCCTCCATCTTTCAATTTTTTCTCTTTCTCCACTGACCAGTTGTCCATTTTGTGTTCTTACTGCACTTTCACATCTTGTATTGAAGTTACCTGTCATCTGCTTTGTGATTTTATATATGGTTTTCATGTCATTTGTATATGCTGCTTTCTCTGCTGTTTCTGCTAAGTTGTCATAATATTGACGTTTATCTTGACGGCATGATTCCTTTACTTCTTTGTCTTTTTGTGCATAATTACTTAAAACTCGTTCTTTAAGCCGTTGTGATTTGGTGTTCAGTAATTTTTTCTTGATTTCTTTTCTTTGCTCTATCTTTTCCCATGTGGTCTCACTTATCCATTCCTCTTTTCTCCTTTTCCGATATCCCAGCACCTCTTTTGCTGTTTCCTGTAGTGTTTTATTGAACTCTAATATGGACATTTCTGCTTCGTCTTGTAGGACACTGAAGCGGTTCTTAAGAATTATTGAGAATTCATTTCTTGTTTGCTGGTCTATCAGTTTTCTTGTATCAAAATGTATCTTCTGTGATCTCCGATTCAGGCTTTCCTTAATTTTAGTTTTATTTTTGCTACCAGAAGGTTGTGATCACTTCCTATATCTGCTCCTTTCCTTGCTCGCACATCTTGTAGTGACCGTTTCCACTTGTTGTTTATTAGTATGTGATCGATTTGGTTTTCTGTGGTTTTATCTGGTGACCTCCAAGTCACCTTATGGATGTTTTTGTGTTGGAAAATTGTCCCTCCGATGGTCATCATGTTTTCTTCGCAGAAACTGCACAGTCTTTCTCCATTTTCATTTATTTCTCCGATTCCTTCTCTTCCCATGATTCTTCTTCTATCCTCATTTCCTTCACCTACTTTTGCATTGAAGTCGCCCAAGATGAGTAGCATATCATGCTTGGGTATTGTTTCTACTGTGGCTTGGAGGCTGTTATAAAAATCTTCTTTTAATTCCTCTTCAGCTGCTTCTGTTGGTGCATAACAAACTATAATAGACAGCTTCGTGAATCTTGAGTTGAACCGTGCATATAATAATCTCTCATTTATTGGGGTCCATTTCAGCAATGCTCTTGATGCTTCTTTTGTTATAATCAATGCTACTCCTCCTTCGTGAAGATGATCTTTACCTGACCATATTATTGTATCTTCTGTGTGCTGTGTTGTTAATTTCCTTCTGCCTTGTCCTGTCCATCTTGCTTCTTGTATTCCTAGTATGTCTAGTTTGTATCTGTGCATTTCCTTGATGGTTTGTGCTAGTTTTCCAGTCTGGTTTAGTGTTCTTACATTCCAGCTGCCTATTTGCATCTTTTGTTTAGGTTCCAGGAGGTCTGCAGTCGGGCTGGGGACTTCCAGTGGCTGGCTTTCATCCACAACCTTCATGGGCTCAGTTTCCTGATACGCATTTCTCCTTCCACCTGCATTTGCTTTTTCCCTTGCTTCTGTTTCTGTAGCAGTCTGATAGTTTTTTACCAGATAGGGTTGCTGGCCCTATGCTGAACCATCCTTAGTCGCCTTTTACGATCATGCATGGTAGGGTACAGTGGTCCTATTCTTTGCAGATCCCGGGTACCACACGGGGGAAATAAATAAATAAATAAATAAATATCGAAAATTTCAGAACAAACATGGCGGACTCTCGCGTGCCTCTAAATCAATGACAAGCCCCCAACTTATAAAACCACTGATCAACCTTTATTATTTAAAAAAGTGAGACTTTCGGTCTTATTACTAATAAAGTATTTATGAAGAAGAAAACGTGGTTGTATTAGCTTGCATTGTAAGCAAGAAACAGAGCATTTATTATTCCTTTGAGCATTTAAAAAAAAAATCATATCAGAATACTATATCGGTGCATTCAGATGTCGCAAGTCAAATCAAATCAAAGTTCACATACGAAGTAAGTACGGTGTATAGATTCAGTAACAAATGTGTGCTAAGTTCAGTTAGTCCTAGCTCACAGAGATACTTTTTGACTTTGCTCGATTCACTTTCCAGGAAAACGTCTGGGCTACTTTCAGCCGCATATTCTGCTTATTTCCCCCCTCTGTGTTCAAAAGGTAAAAAATTCGCAATAATTTTAACCGGGATTTCTCAACCTCTTTCTGCTAAATTAAACATTTCTCTCCAATTCACTACAGGAAAACGTTATATCTCAATCTTGACTCCCCAGATATTCGATCGACGTTTCCGGTTGTGAAATTCTGATTTTAAACTGCCCTCATGAAAATGCTGCTATCATTTTTGAGCCCAACATCTGCAATACAGGCTGGCTGAGGCCCCTAACCTAGTTGTGTCCAGCCTAATGTCTTGACCCAAATTACGGTCGCGGGTGATGAGGTTGAGGTAGGGGGTTCGCGAGAAGACGACATATGTAAGACAGGTCGCGGGTTACATACCACTGCTGGTTTAGGGTAGTGCTCAAAATGAGTTGGGAACCCCTGCTCTTGCCTCTACTAGATCCCAGGTCTTAAAAAGTACAGTACCTAAAAACAACCGCCACAACACTATCTCACGAGTCTAATGGAGCACTGACTCCGACGTACAGACTGGATAAAAAGAGTTAACTGCTCGTTTCCAGTGGCTTCGAACCCCAGTCCTCTCACTTATTGTAAAATTTCTCACAAAAACCTCCAGGAAATCTGCGACAACGAGCTTAGTATACATGTATTACAACAAATGAAATAACGCTACATTACACACCACTAACATCAGTTAGAAAAAAATAATTCAACTATTTTATATATTATGAAATTATCACGTCTTTTGCGCATATATCTGGATATTTTCTCTAATACATCTTAAATTCTTTTCTTTCATTCATTACTTTCCCAGACCATACTCATAAGCTGGATATTAGCTGCAGTAAATACCTTGTCGTTTTGACAGTGCCATGTGGACCACAACAACAACAACAACAACAACAACAACAACAACAACAACAACAACAACAACAACAACAACAAAGATCGATAGTTTCAGTCCCAAAATTTTCTGTAGATCTAACTACAGTTACGTTCTGTACGGAGTCTATAGAAATAAAATAGCAAACAATATCAATACTTGTTCTGTGCAAGTCAATAACAAAGCAAATACTAAAACTTTATTTAACACCTACTTTTCAAGCAGATACACCTGGTTCCAGTTTATCTCGCCGATGACCCGGATAGACACGATGTACAACTTATTTTTTGTTTAAAATTAAACACTGCCGCATATGCAACCGCATTTGTAGAGGCACAATGTTCACACAATACCACAGTCAATCTCTAATTAAGGCTTGCTTCTTCTTGCTTCTTCTTTTTTCAGCCTGGATTCCCTTAATTGCAAATTCACGTAACGTGACACAGCACTAACGCAACAGCGTGAATGAATTACTTCTAATCGGAATTTTAAAATCTTCACTTCCCTGCTCGGTCTGTTGGCTAAACTTGTTTAAACCCTACACAGGAAATGACAACAATGCAGTTAATTAAGCTACGCCACAAAACGCGCTGTAACCTAAATACCGAAATTTAACCGATTCGCTCTTCACGTTTGTGAAGGATATCACATTTGCAAAGGCTTTTGTTTATTTCGAAAGATGTCTCTTTTCAACACACAGACTCTACCTTCCGCACTCCTTTTTTTTTTTTAATGGAACCACTCGACGCTGTCACGAGGGGTTAAAAAAAATGACGTGTTGTTGACAAATTATGAATTTACACACATTCCACTGCGTGATACAAGAGTAACACAATCTTCCCAACACTGAAATGACATCTACTGTGTTCTCAGGCGGGGTACAAGAGAAACTGACACAACATTAAGTGCAATAAATGCTATGAAAGTGTGGGACTGGCTTTGTTTTCTTCCCGAACTGGCTGAACAATAAAGCTGAAACTGAAACTGTGCTGTCTGCACGCTTCGGTACACTCTCAAGCGTTAATAAAGCACTCAAAAGAGACTCCGGGAGCACAAAAGCCACTGATGACCTCCTCTGGCTATTCGGAAATGTAATAAAGTCAAAGGACTTACTGCAGGATAAAAGGAGCCAGAGATCACAAGAATGGCTAGCGCATTTGGAAGGACACAGCAGAGAAGACATGTAATATTACACTGCCTACATTTAGGGGTTTGTAAATTCTGGTCACAGCATCCCCTTGGGTAACTTACAGTATATATTATTCTGGTCACAGCATCCCCTTGGGTAACTTACAGTTGCAGACCCCAGCCGACAGCTCGGAGTCGTTGTTTTTACAGCCGACAAGAAAGATATTGGATTTGCATTCGGAATAGCCAAAGGTCGTTAAAGCCTTCTTTCTGTGCCCCAGATGCTTTATTAAAGAATTCTAAGAAGAATATTATGAACACCGAGGGCAGTCAAAGAAAGGAACTTAATTAAAATTATAAGAAAAAATTAAAAATGTCTTGGGCATGTCACGAGAAGACACAACTTAGAGAACTTAGTAATGACTGGAAAATTCAAGGGGAAAAAAATGAAGAGAGAAAGGCCAAGAGACAAAGATCTCAATGGATTGACCAAATGGCATGGAAAAAAGAAAAGTATCTGAAATGACTGCAAACACCAATGATCGCACAGGATGGAAAAGCAAAAATGCCAATGCTATTCGGCACTGTACATAATAATATTGCCTCAGTGGCGTCATTTGCTCATGCCCCGCATTATCTTTGATCTTGATGTAATCGTATTTTTAGAATAAACGGATTACGAATTTTAGCCTGGAATCGAACAACTCTAACTATTAAAGACAATCTTTTCTATGTAAGCGTTGTACCTTCTTCGTGTTTAAACACGCTGCTTTTGCATTTCCTATCCTTACGTGACATTTGCCACCTGCCTTTATTGTTGCTTCGATGCAGTTTAATTTACATACTTGTGTCAGTGCTTCTCCGTTTGCACGGTTATTATACTTTGATATTCTTACAATTTTTTTTATGCTACCTCTACTTCTCTTAATACGCTGAATACATTCAGCTCTAAGGAATATACTGATAGTGCAGCTGTCAGAAAATGGAAAGTGCTGTCACACTGATGAGAAAGCAATTTAGACGTGAGAGAAAGAAAATTTAAAGGACTGGATCGAACCCTGAACTCTAGTATGACGAGCAACGAACTATCTACTCGGTCTAGTATGACGAGCAACGGCAACGAACTATCGTATGACGAGCAACGGCAACGAACTATCTACTCGGTCTAGTATGACGAGCAACGAACTATCTACTCGGTCTAGTATGACGAGCAACGGCAACGAACTATCTACTCGGTCTAGTATGACGAGCAACGAACTATCTACTCGGTCTAGTATGACGAGCAACGGCAACGAACTATCTACTCGGTCTAGTATAACGGGCAATGAAATACCTACTTGGTCTAGTATGACGTGCAACGAACTATCGTCTCGGATATGAAATATCCATTCGTTGTCTTCCCGTGGCTAGATGACTGTTGCCTTCAAACCCTTCATGGTAAGTCTGAAGTGGCAGTCGCTACCTTCAAACCATAAATCGAGTCGAGTCGAGTCGAGTCGAAGTCAAACCGAACTCTGAATACTCCATGTGAGGATAAGTAAACGAAAAACCTTCTGAACATTTACAGCACGTCCAAAAAAAAAAAAAAAGCCACAGATCTGGAGATATTTAAGGACCGCACAAAACGAAGACTAATAACTGTCAACATCTCTACTGGCCCGGGCACATACTAAACGAATTAAAAGAAGTGCTCTTAATGCCATATGCACCTCGGCATAAATCAACCCATACCCGGAAATGAACATGACAAAAGCATGCAATGTCTCTTTCTCACTGTAGAGACTTTGACTTCCAGCTTCACCAAAATTAATTACGACAATAAAGCAGCATTTTCCCCCATTCCCCTTTCTAAAGAAGGGTAGGGAACTGATACACGATCATATGCAAACTCTTGTAGGGCCAGAATATGAAGTTCTAGCAGCAGAATTTATAATGAAATCTGGACAAGTCGATCAGTATAGGGATAATACAACACGATTCTGCTTTTTTGAACACACTCTTAAGAATGACAAGCTGATGAACGATGTGGAACATTTACAAAAATGGTATTGAAAATAAAGAGACTGCATCTAACCTTTAGTCGGGTATAAAATAATTAGACATACAGTCAGAGATAGACAATAAGACAGACGAACAGACATAGAATGCTGATCAGAAAGATACTAGTTACTTTCCAATCTGAAGAAAGGGCAGACGAAAGACCAATCTGGCAGGCAGGAGACACAAAGACAGCACATTTCATCATAATTTTCCTCTGACTCATGTAAAGAATGGTTTAAAAAGAAAATACCAGTATCCGGTTATCTCAACCCTCAGTCAATATAACGGCCGTATTCTGGACTACTTTCCAGGAAAAAGGAGTAGGGCAACTGTCTCTTTCTGGCTGTAAAGCAAAATGACCCTTAAAGAAAAGTTCCCCTCTCCCCTTGACATAGACTGTATTGAGAACTCGAAGCTTTATTCTAAGGCGGAAAATCGATCACGTTTCTCATCTAGATGGTACTGACTACTATGATCTCATCCATCCTAGAACATTCATATGATATATTATATCAACGAGAATATACTAGATCTACATATTTATTGCGTGAAATGTCAACCTGACACTGGCTGCTGAAAGAAAGAAAAAAAAAACGGCGCACCAGTGAACTAGCCAGATTCAGATCAAGATCTCCTGAGAACATGTTCACTACACTGAACTACCCAGATTCAGATGAAGATCTCCTGGGAACATGTTCACTACACTCACCGTTGACCACATGAACAATGAGCTAGTTTTTTTGTGTTTTTTTTTCTCCTCAAGACAATCACTCCCCCAGACCCAGCGTGAACTTCCTTTGCTTCAGCACTTGATGATCTATAGGACAGGATGGCAGTAATGACGACATAGTGAAAGCACAACGAAACAGTCAGATAATGGCATGTGGCGCGTTTATGGGAAAATTAGAAGGGAAAAGAATTGGGAAGAAAAATGATTTTAAAATGCAACATTTTTTTTGGCAAGAATATTTGTATCTTCTCTTTTAAGTATTCTATGACTTTGCAGTACTGTACCATACACTCCCGCCCACCTGTGATCATACACACTGCTGAAATTAGGAGCACTTTAAGCTTTCAAAGTCCCGCCTACGGCCGTTTTGTTCTTGCATTGTACTTTCCCGACGCCTTCGTCGCCATTTGTTTACGCTGCTGTCGTTACAGGAAACACGGGAAGCCAGAAGAAACCCTACAACAAACACTGGACCTGACGTACAACAAACACTGGACTTGACGTACAACAAACACTGGACTTGACGTACAACAAACACTGGACCTTGATGTACAGAAGGTCCGACAATATCGGGGGAGTGAGCAGTGTAGACAGTGAGGCAGCCACATAACTGAAACCTGTGATTAGTAGAAACCACACAAAGAGAAAGGCTGAAGCAGGAGGTCACCTCATCACTGTCTGCTTCACACATGCTGTGTAGTTCATTAGACTTATCTGACCCCGTCCTTACTCGATTTCGCATTCTTTCCAGTCGTCCGTTATCTTATCTGGCCCCGTCTCTTCATCCCGACTTCACTTATTTTTACCGCGTAGTCTTCGTGGCACCTTCAGATCGATACACAGTCCCATATCAGCATCTGCAACATCACTTCACACCGCTTTCATATTCTCCCTTATAGTCCTGGTCTAATGTAGAACTAGCACTATGTTTCCCTCATACACAGTTAGTTCAACTGCATCTTCCAGTACAGACTTCGAACAAATTCTCCCACACACATATATCGGCGAATGTATTAGACAGCGCTATCAAATGTCAAACACGTGATTATAACGCAAGCTAGCTCCTCCACACACGCACGCCTTATGAGAGGTAGAGTTCAGCCAGTGCTTCGCTCCCGGGCCCTGTTTTAAGGGTGGGCCTGGAGGGTTTTGGAGGTGGAGGGGGACCTGTATTGGATGAAAACATTCAAGGGAATGGCAGATTTTGCACCTGCTTATAAAATTTCTCTCGGAAGTCCTATAAACATGTAAACATGTGCATTTCTTATAAGCGCGAGGAAAAGGATTTTGTCGCAAATTACAGGGTGTTTCAATCAATTTTGGTTGCACGAAACACGACAGAGTAAGTACACAGGTCGATATGTGTTAGCGACGTAATCGTCAAACATTTATGTGACGCCATTAAAAAAGAAAAAAATGTCGCCTCCACTAACGACTGAGCAGAAAACTCGAGCTGTTGAATGGTTTCTGCAAACAAATTCCGTTGTCACAGTCCAGCGCAGGTTCGAAAACCAGTACAAATGCAAGGAAGCACGAGCAAGGAGTAAGTTGGGAGATGTTGGTAAAGCAGTTTCGAGAAAGTGAGAACGTAACAGGCAAGGAAAAGAGGTGGCAGCATATCACGTGCTCGCACGCCAGAAACTGTTGAGAACATTTCGTGCGAGTGAAATCTCATCTCCTACACTGAAGTCTGTGCGACAGTTAGCGCAGAAAATGGGGGTACTAGCTACGACAGCCCAGTGCATACTTAGAACCAATCTACGCATGCATCCGTACAAGATCCATGTCTTCCAATCTCTGACAACTGCGAGCCGAAGAAATGCAACAAACGTAATAAAACCGCACCATATAACGGCGAAATAACTGCCAAGGCAGGTCACCAGTGTTTAATTAATGGGACATCCATCTAACCCTTGTCTTGCCTATTCTTGTCTCCTTTATCGTGTACTTTTTGTTTAGTGTTGAGAGGACAGACAGACTTCCGTACAAAACTCTGCAGTAGTTTGCTTGGTATATGTAGACAGACAGACAGACAGACAGACGGACGGACAGACAGACAGATAGATATTAAGTTATAATGCCAGACTACTGTAACTCTAGTGTGGATGCTGTTAATGTGTCTAGCAAATTATAGAGTTTTTTTTAAGAAACCACATAGCATGAGTGGGGACCACAAACATTTTTTTGTTGCTGCGGGGCAGATGTAGCATGCGGACCAAGGACTGTTTGTATACTGTATAAAGGAATGTTAAGGTTTCTGTTATTTCCACCATCCACCTCCTGAGTTTTATCACTTTAAACAGAACATATAAACTAGGAGAAAAGTAGCAACAGCTTTATTACCTAATTTACTAAATTACTGTGTGTTAAAACAGAGTAAAGATGTTTCTTTTCTTTCCTCCCCGAAACTTCCACGACACACCTTGCCGACCTTCCGAGTTACACCTGTTGGAAATCGCTGCTTCAAAAGTCCGTATCAGCAGTTTCAAGGGTTAATTTAAGAATGCCAGACCTGAATTTGTTAACTCTATCTGGACGTTTACTAGAAATGACTAGACCACCAGCAGCACTATTCCTACCAGCCAAAAAAAAAAAAAGATACGAAAACGTAAAAGGGGGGGGGGGGGCGCCGCGCTCGTAAATCGCAGAAAAAGCAATGACAGCTCAATACACTATACACAGTACCGTCGCTGCATTATTTAACATGTAGATGTTCACATTAAATAATAATAACAACAACAATAATAATCGCCAGTGTGAATTACTAAACAAATCCATAGCTGGCAGACCATAAACACAATATACACATTACGGCCTCAAACGTTCTATACAGCTACCCGTCCAAGTTACATGGTATCATGCTACGCTAAACAAAGCACTGACTTGAGCTATGTATGATCTGTCAGTAGCGGATATGCTTCTGAGAAAATCTGTGAAATTTTAATGCCACAATTTGGGCTAAGTAACATAACTGTTGTCTAGAAAACATTCTCTCTGTGCGATTATGAACACTTTTTCCTGACAGAAAGACGCTGTACGTTGTGGCAGTCGGCGATCCACAGCTGACATGCTAGCTGACCAAGACCTTGTCCCTCCTCTCCTCTAGTGTCCCCCCCCCCAGTAACTGGCCTAGCCTGGTTAAGGAGACAAGGATCGCCGTAGTCCCCGTGGCAGTGGAGTCTGCTGAAGAAGAATTGCACACCCCATGCCTTTTACTTCCACTTACGGGCTGAAAAAAAAAACAAAACAATCGACATAACTCGCTCGCAAGCCGAAACGGTGCTGTGCTTCAACATCTCCACAGCATCGGTTGCAAGGAACACCAGCTCGCAGTTCCAAGAAGAAGAAGAAGATGTTTTTAATGATATTCTGACACATCACTATTAATTATCACACAATAAATGCCACGATTTTTTAAACATTAATGTCTTGTCTTCATCTCTTGTCACTGAATAAGATTTTTTTTCTCCCCAAGGGTGAGACAGACAGATGTCTTACAAGTCTTCTTCTTGGAACTGCGAGCTATGATAAAGAACACTTGCAAAAGACTTCACCATGGTTTTTCTCAGACAGCCACACAAGGACTGAGAAGAGTTGGCGAAAAGACTGTCAAGTGGACACCGACTCTATAAGCAAAGCCCATTTAAGGAGTAAAGGAAGGGTAAACATGAAGCGCGGGGGAGGGAGGGAGGGAGGAGACACAGCTTCTAGTCGCTACGGCCCGATTATGAAAAAACTATTGATAGAATCATACATGTGAGGCACTGCGCACCATCGTCAAGTTTTTTTCCCTTCAAGCAAGCAAAATAAAGAAAAAAAAATGTTTAAAAAAGTACGACTGTAGAAGAAGAAGAAGAATTTTTTTTTAATGGCCAAATTGGAACACCTAGTGACAAGAGGAAAACTGTAGGGAAAATGGAACAGAAGAAGACAAAGAAACAACATACCTGATGAACTAAAAGTGACACAGAGCACGGCCCAATACACATCTTACAGAAAGAGCAAGGGTTAGATGGTTGTGGAAATCAATGACGACCAACGCCTGATTGGCATGGATGAGAAAGAGATAGAGAGAAAGACAGATAGAGAAAGAGAGAGACAGAGATAGAGGCAGGCAGACAGACAGAGAAAGAGAGGCAGACAGACAGAGAAAGAGAGAGAGAGAGACAGAGAAAGAGAAAGACAGAGACAGATTCTGAAAAAAAGCGTAAATGGTTTGTATCAGTATGACCAAAATCATAATCTTTGTTCTAAACATACATACCAACACATCTTGTTCCCCCGTGCTAAATTCACAACTCCCGTATCGTGAATGCCAGAGTAAGACCATATGCTTGTTTTAATCGATTACTTCTACATGGGCGCAAACATCGATACGATGGTGAATTCGTGTGTAAAAAACGTTCCCCACACAACACATGTGAACATCATTTGTACTAATCCACTAACTCTTCCCCTTCTACACGCCTCCAAATTCGGGGAAAGAAAGTCAGTTCTGACAGACCCAAGGGCGTCTAAAACATAGCAAATCTAACAAGGCTGTCCAGCATGCAAACTACTGTCCCAATAACAGTCAAGTCTATCTTATCACGGCATGCCACAAATCAATCGCAAGGTTTTAAATGACGCGATACCGATAGGAAGACTATATCGCACGGAACATTTAGAGCGGTTCTCAACATTTTCCGGCCCAGTCACTACCTCTGATGTTGTTCTCTGAAGACATATATGGAAGGACCAAGACGGGAACTAACACCTTACCAAACAAACAAAGGAGATGCACAATACAGGGAAATCTAAAACGAAACGAGAAAGACATTGTTTGGGGTATCCCGACTTGCTCATAGCAGGATTGGCTAGGGAACCTTTGTTGATGCATTATGTTCCACTGGGAGTACAGAGGATATGATGATGAAACAAATGAAGCTGAACGAGACAGCGGTCAGCGACCCCTTTAGCGTCAGGGTTCAGGAACCAAAGAATCTTTTTTTTTTTTCTTACCTCTCAGTGTTTTCCTTGAAACCAGTAGAGTTGGACGCAAATGTACAGTGTAAGATACTCTGCTGGTATCAGTTTTACAGCATTTACCATCACAGTTATCCCACACCTTGAAAACACAGTAACGAAAGTTGATAGGTGTATATTTCAATTTTACAAAAAGATAGAAAGTGTGAGGAAAGTGGGCAAAAAACAAGAGCATCAGAAAGCAAACTTACAACAATCCAATATTTCGACAAAAGCCTTTTTCAAGGATCACAAACCTTTGTGTCCATCTTTCTTACTAGGAGGAGATCAATAAAAGCTATTTTTCATCTATTTCTCATGTTTCTCTTTCATGTTTTTATCTGTTGTGTTGTTTTTGTTTGTGATCCTTGAAAATGGATGTTTTTCATCTGCAAATGGATGCATCAGCGGCAGGCCATCTTGCTTACAACCGAGAGGCCTACAGGAGTGCTGTTTGGGAGGCAAAGTTCCGCAAGGGACATGCATATGAATGTGCTCGTCTTTCTTTCTGTCATTCTTGTTTCTGCCCACTTTCCTCACTCTTTCTATCTTTTGTGTGTGTGTGTGTGTGTAAAACTGAACCACACACCTTCATCTACTTTCATTATTGGAACTAGCTTTATAGTAGTCGTCATTTCTCTTGAAAACAGAGTAATCTGACTGAGTGAAAAGGGGTCTTAATGCGAAGGCGAACAGAAGTCGGGTGTGTCTGGGCTTTGGAAGGCGCATAAAAAAAAAACTCAATCAGCGTGAACAACGAAGATGAGGAAATATAAGACTGAAACACAATACCTGAATTTCACCTGCAAAAGTCATATAATCAGAAGAAAAGCGTGATTAAAATCCTACAGGAAGCCACAAACACCACCACATGATGACCATCACATGCTAAGCAGAAAGGAACAAGTCATCACTTTCCATCTCTGAACAAGACACAGCCGACTCCGAAGCCATATGTATACAAAGTTTAAGGCTGGTACTACTACTCTTTGCCCAGGTGCCTCAAACTGTGGAACATATCCTACAAAACTGCACGAACTATGAAACACTGAGGAGTAATTACTGGCCCAGTGAAACCAGCAAAAAAGATATGCTCTACGGTTCCATATATGAATTACAAAAAAAAACAAAAACAGTGAAATTTATCCAAGAGACAGGACTGCAGATATAAACAGACAATGCGTACGAAGAAGAAGCAGAGAACAGCAGCAGCAGTAACTTGTACAACAGCCCAACCTTGTCTTGTCTTGTCTCCTTCCTTCTTGATAAGACTTGGTGATTTTCTTCGTCTAATGCTCCTGCACTGTCGGCCTTACCTTGTTTCCTAACATTCATACAACAGCAAAGTACGGAATAATAATAATAATAATAATAGGTAGGACTAGCCTCCAAATCTTACTCTTTAATTTCCCGCTATGCCGGCTACCTGTTCGGTAAAATGAAAGAACTATAAGAATAAATAGGCATCGCAGAAAACAGTTTCAAATTTGAACAGTAACCGCAGAGAAAAAAACTAATGGAAACATCTAACTGAAGCTATTCGATAGGGTTAACGAGCAAAACAGCTAACATATCTCAGTAACTGAAAAAACAAAATAATTTGTGTTTAAAAATGTATACAAGCTTAAACGTTCAGATACGAAACACAAAAGAAATGAAAATATATTATAAATTTACTCTTACAACAGAAAATCTATGCGACGTCGCCGGGGCGTCGGGGCTGCAGATTTAGCATGAGCAACTTTCCTCGAACGCTGAAAACGAAGACTCATCTTACAAACTCAGGGACATCAGCGACTCGAGAAAATAATTCACACAAAAGCTTACTGAGTATACGTTATCCCTTAGCTCACCAAGTCAAGGAAGCGATTTCGGTACAATGGGCTATTTGAAAGGAAGGGTTAATATTCTTGCCAACTAGTCTTTAAAACTACGATCCATCTATCTTTAATCATTTTTGCCAATGTAACGGTCACCCTAACTGCCGCATGCCACCCTTATAAAAGAGCAAATCTAACCAAAAGTGCAGGACTGGAAGACTGGCTTATATATTTTTCACTCTGGTCCTCGAGTTTGTGTTAACGCTTTGTTACCCTCACTAATAATCTCGGCGCGTGCTCTATAGCTGTGCTATTAGCTAATGTTAAAAAGAAAGGATCACGCACTACGCGTTAACATTTCTTGTGAATCGTGCTGTCGTCTGTCGCTATATGTGACAGTAAAATTGCCAGGCACGAACGTATTGTTACTTTACACATCAGGACTACTTTTATAATGCAAAGCACTGTCACAGCCAATATTCTCACAGCAGTAGGTGGTATCGTTGAATGTATATGTAACTACGACAGTGCTCTAATGAAGATCTGGTAACACAGGAACAGTATCGTATGGGGAGCAGATAGTATGGTTGCTTTCTTTAATTTCCAGAGCACGCTCAAGAAGAAGACTCTGACATCATAGAGGGCATTTCCTTCCACCTGATAAATCTGTCGCCTACGCCACTAGAGACTGCAGCCATTAGCACCTTATGAAAGCTGAACAATCTTGGCCTGGTTTCATTCGCTAGTTCCATATGGCACCATCATTCATCTAACGCTGTTCTCTTCGTTTTCCACAGCCACAATCAGTTCGGCCACTGCAGTCTAGATCTGTAGCTGAATGTATGGGGCTGCCGATAAAACTATGGTCTTCATTCTGGCTGAGCCTTTGAAGTCACAACGTCAAGCATGCGAATGGAAATTGAGGCTGTGTCGGCAGCAATGGAAAGGTTGGTTGCTCATGATGTGGTTAATGGTGTCATTGTGACGGATTCACAGAGTATGCTTCGTAAGACTGAGAAGAATTTGCTTCGCAAAGAATGGGTTCAACTGTTAAGCCATTCAGCTGTGACAAGCCTAACGTGGCTTTACTGTGCAGGACATGCGGGAGTACATGGCAGTGATGTGGCAGACAGACTTGCTGGACGGGCTAAAATAAACGCCAGACTGTAAGTGGACAAGAGGGACACTGCTAGGGCCGTACTGGACAGACTGCGGGAAAATAAAAAACAATGTAGCTATGAGGAGACTGCTGGAGCTAGGACAAATTAAAGTTGCTGGCAGGAAATCCAAACTGTGTGGCAGAAAACGCATCGGAAACAACCAATATTCGACAGGTACTATTAGCTAACACACTCCTGGATGGATGCTGTGGCTTGCGGCGGAGCATATACGGGGCTGTCCCGAATGCAGTGAAGCCGGTGTCTGAATTCTGAACTTTATTCGGCCTAATGAACTTCAGACGGACCTGCCAAGTGGGAAAAGGAACATCAAAGTTATGAAAGAAATGACTCCCACCACCAAATGGACAGAGAAGAACAAGTCCAAGACCTTCAGAGTTTCGCACTGGCCACAGCTGTTTGAGATATCAGATATATAACAAGATGAGGATAAGCACAACTGATGAATGTACATATGACACTGGGGAAAAAAATGACAGCCCAGCACCTGCTGCGAGACTGCCCTGTATATGATATGCAAAGAAGGTGCAGATGGTCATCACCAGCACCAATCCAGGCCAATCTACGCGGCGACGTCGACAGCCTAAGACAGGCTGGTCTCTTTTGGGATACCCAATTCGACGTTTGAGAATCTTCAAAGAAGAATGGACGCCAAATAATGAAGTTCTCTACACTGTTACAACAACAGGTTATCATTCATCAGTTATTGCGCCGTCAGTCTGCTACCATCCATTTCACACTTCAAGGCTGCACAAGAAAGTGCACGTTCACAACCACGCACTGGAGACTTCTGCTAATAAAACAAAGGAACTTACATTATATGTGGAACTTTCAGTTTTTTAAAGAACCATTGTTCATAGTACCGCAGACAAGAATACATGTTATCTCCCAATGCTTTATGATTTATCTATCAAACTAAACAAAATAAAACCACAGGAGTATACTAAGTATCCCTGACAGCTGGTCAGGAATCGATAAGAGCAGATCGAAGATAGTTATAACGAATGCAAATACAGGACACATTAACAGCGGTTTCAGGTCGCAAGTGGGCCGTTTCGTTGGCTGTATCGACGTATCACTGAAGATACGATAAAATGATAGCTCGTCGCAACAGACTGAAGGTTTTACCCAAGTTAATGGCCTACTGAATATTGCTGTCTGGATGTACAGAAGTATTACTGTATCCACTTCGTGTGTGACCAAATTCTGGACACAGTTATAGGGTTAAATTTGGAATCACTGCCTCATTGTATTCTTGAGGCTAAAAGCGCATACAAGGATGTTTGCTATAAAAACAGCGGAACTTTCGACTGTCTGCCATAACTACACTTTGTATCACTACGCGTACACAATATATTGTAGAAAACGTGGGTTACTTTAGATATGAAGGAGAGACAGTAGTCCAAAATTTTAATTCAGCAAACTTTGGAGGCTGAAAACCCACATGTACACTTCATATAATATAGACAATGCTCAGCTTCAGTTCGGTATTGGGTGCAAAGGACCATCAGCTCAACAGCTAAAGTTATCCATCCATTCATCCATCACCCTCTTCCCCCAACCCTGTATTTTAAAAAGCATCGACCACATCTTTCTCAGAATCCATCAAGAATATTTTCCGTTAAACCTGAGGTCCTAATATTGTGTGAATGTGCTTGATGGTTCCTCTTACATCCCATATTCATATCTGGGTCGTAAGGAACTAAGTGGTTAGTGGATCAGTCTCTCGCAGCGAGAATCTGTCGTTCAAATCCGACCGAGTGCGCCCTAGTCATCAACATGAGAAACTGGTACCTGGTTCTTTCAGAAGCTGTAGAAGGAAAAGCGGCCAGCCGTGGGTTATGATCATATAATATTATAGTGTGCCTACAAATCAAGAAAACCATGTGCACTAACACCATACTCCCTGTGTGTCTCTAGGTAAGTCATGACAAGACTACTTTTTATACATTCACTGTTCTGGACAGACATTTATACCGTCCATTCTAAGTCTTCCATGTGTTCACAAGTTTGACATTTCTGCAGTCATTTTAAGCTAGTACTAGCTTCTTCAATCTTGGATATTCCCCATATCAATTTTATCCCTTGAATTAAGGTAATCAATGGAATCTCTCACATTAAGGAAATCCCTTGAATTAAAGTAATCAATGGTGTTCCTTGCATTAACGTAATCAGTGGTGTCCCTTGCATTAAGCCAATCAATGGTGTCCCTTGCATTACGATAATTAATGGTGTCCCTTGCATCAAGATAATTAATGGTGCCCCTTGTATTAAGATAATTAATGGTGCCCCTTGTATTAAGGTAACCTAAACCAGTGGCTTCCAACCCTTTATAATTAATGGTGTCCCTTGTATTAAGGTAATCTAAACCAGTGGCTCCCAACCCTTTAACACCCAAGGACCAATTTTCTTACTATATACAAGTTGCGGGACCACCAACTGATATGTAATATCCTAATGGCATAAGCCCTTAATTGTTTTTACTCTAGAGATAGCACATAATATCAAATCGATAACACAGCCGCGGGCCACGTGATATTGCTCCGAAGACCACTTGTAGCAAAGTAACAGACTGATTGATGTATGGTTCTTCTCAGACCACAGCTTTCCCCCCTCCCCCTTTCCCATCCATTTTAAAAACGTGAAGCCTGCTTGCAACATGAATCGACTTTATTTTCAAGCCTCATTTCCCCTTTCAGCTTGTCATTTAGTCATCAATGCTTCATTACTGTTGTGAAATTTGTATCAGATGATCTTAAAACTTGATCTAACTTGAAGCTATTATTGTTCCCCCCTTTCCCCCCCCCCCCCCCCGGCGTACTTAATTAATTATACAGGTGTGGCCTGAAATAACTGCTTGTTTTAAAAAAAGGAAGAAAAAAAGGGGTGGGGGATGGCTTGTAATGCAGCTATTATTAATCTGATCCTGCGTATTCTTGTTTCTTGTCTCTATCTTACTGATGCTGCGAGTAGGATGCTCTCTCCGTGTGTTGCTGTGAAGGAATTAAACAATAAGAATTGTGTTGAAGTGTGGGGGGAACGCATGGGCCCGAAGTTCAAGGGCCCCAAGCAGCCCGTGGAAATCTATGTATATGAATGTATATGGCGCTTGAGCTTTTCCCAGGGGCTTCTGGTGCTGTTACAACTGCCCTGAGAGGGAAAGGGGGGGGGGGTTGTGGGTGACAGCGGCTAACCCGCAGTGAAGTTAAAGATGCAGGAAAAGGCGCAAATGCTTTTCGGCAGACTCAACGAGCCAGGGAGACCGTGACAAGCCCTCCCTTGTTGTCCAGAGTAAGCAAGCACCAACGGAGAGGTGGAAAAGGTGTCTTCATGGGTAATGTTCGCTGGCTATGACAGCTGCGCTCAGGCATGGGCAATCTTTTTTGTTCGCTAGACAAACAAACAGACTTATTTTTTCATCTTCACGCGGGCCACACATTTTTTAAATGTCTAATTTACGAACCTTATTGTAGCAAAAAGCACATACTGTAATTAAATTCAATCCAACTGTGTAAGTTAACAAGACAGGGTACTGTAACTCTACAGTGTAACCCAGAACTGTTAACGTAGCCAGCAAATTATACGCTTTTTAAAAGAAACTACCTCCTATATCCCCTCAGAAAAGGGGAGATGGCCATAATCAAAATTCAAACTCATGAGTCAAAGAGATCTCCAGCCGCCGTGGCACTAGAGGTCGAAATATACGTGGTTTACCGGTTCTGAGCTCTGTGATGTCATTATGGTAACAGTGGCCCTGGTTCATTCTTCTCACCGTTTCTTATCGTTTCTCCCCGTGGTCCATGAAAGAATCTGGATTCATCGGAGTCTTAACTAAGATTTTCAACTAGAGAGTCTTATGAAAGATTTTGGACTAATCAGACTCCATGAAAGAGTTTGGACTTATCGGAGTCAACAGTTTCTGAACTAAATGAGAGATTTTTTGACTATTCGGTTGCGTCACCGCCTCAGACTTCGAGGACTGTGGATAAACATGAACGACAACATCTCACGGCTGTGGTCCTTGGTGACCATTACCAAATTTCATTTTATCGCGTCCATATCAGCTGACGTATACAATGGGTTCCAATGTCGTTTTAGGTACCTTTTTTTTGTGTTGTTGTTATATTTCAACTGTTATCTCCCTTTTCTGACGCGTCCAAGTTTTGCCCCTTTGAATAAAACTGTCAATAAGCTGTTACGCTTAGCCGGTCAATTTGCAAACGGTGAGTTAAATCCTCTGTCGATATTTCTATTTTGATCACAAACCGGTCCAAATCCAGTTAGTTACTGCACGTTTCTATTAACGAAGTTCGTCATGTCATTCTGAGTATGAATAATTCTATTGCTTCAGCTACTCCTTTTTTTTTTTTGTAACCCACCTCACAGTCCTATTACTTTTTAATTATCTTGTTCGGTCCTTTGATTAAGATGATTTCTGTTCCAAAGAGCAGATCTGTATCCACGATACTCGTTGATAGTTGGCTACATATTCATATTTTAGAGACCCTCTCAGCTCTGGTAGTTTTATGATCTTGCGCAGACGTATTAAGTTTATCTGCCAGCACAATTTTCTTTTGTGGATGGGGTGAGGTGATGATGGTGGTTGGGTTGGGAAAAGGGGGGGGGGGGTTGCCGCGGTTCCGATATTAGAAATAATGAAGGTTGGTTAATTATATTATTCTTCCTCTTCAATCTCACTGGGAATGCGACCTGGTGTTTTTTTTTTTTTTTGTTACAGCCGATGCCGTGAAGATGTTCAGGCACAACGTCGTGTCGGCTTTGGAGCGGGTTATGGCGTCTATTTTTTGCCACCGCTGAGAGAAACTAACAAGCAAGGGATGTGCGATGCTTCTTTACCACACTACACCGCCATTGGGGATTTTTCTAAGGCACTGACAATGCAGTTCGTTTTATTTTTAACCAGAGAAAATAAAGCCGACAATGTTTGGATGAAACAAAAAAAGATTGTGCAGGACGAATCGCTCACTGCACAAAAGATTGCAAGTACAACAGTACACGGGTTATTGTGCGTGTTGTGGCTGTTCAGGCCTTACCACGGCAGGTGGCGATGTGAACGTTGGTAACTTGGTCATGTGACTGAAGTGTTACTGAACTTAGTCATGGAATGGGGGTTTTTTTTCTCTCTGCCGGACTTCTGGAGAAAGATGAGGATTGCCGTACGGAACTATACGAGGTCTTTGTATACACGAGTGCTGAGAAAGTGATTAAACATACACACGTCCTGGACTTGTTCTTCGTTCGCTTCTACCACCAAGACCGTCCCGTGATCCTACTGAATTTACGCCTGTAGTCCTCGATAGGTCCCGTGGTCCCCGAAAGGACCACATGAGATCCCCGAGAGGACCACAATAGGTTCAGAGTATCGCAGAGCTTGAGCCTGTATTCTTGGTGGGTCTCAGAAGCGTGATTGTGCGACACCATGGTTTTCGCTGCACCAGTTTAATCTAGAGTTGGACTTTCTCACTGGAAAACCTCGACGTGTTTTGAATATCAGTATATCCCCGCTGGGTGAGAGGTGGTAATCCATTCAGGCTAGAGCTGGACTTTCTCACCGGAAAACCTCGGCGTGTTTTGAGATACCCGTGGGGCACCGCCAGGTAAGAGCTGGTTGCCCATACAGTCCAGTGTTGGACTTTCTCACCGGAAAACCTCAGCGTGATTAGGATACACATACATCCCCGTTGGATGAGAGGTGGCTGCCTATCTAGACTGCACAGGTCCAGTGTCTCCGACTTCAGCATTTTGTGGTCGTGACTGCTACACTTCCTAGTTGTGACCAGAACGGAGCTTTTGTCCAGGAGAACGAATCCTCGCCACTAGTAAGTTTCACCCCTGGATTGAGCCGGTTTAGGCATATTATCCCAGTACGGGCGTGTTCAGGACGTGACCGACCTCTAGAGCGGAGGTACCGTGACATGCGTAGCCATCAAGTTTCAATCTTGGTGTAAGCCGGTTTAGACATATTTCACCAGTATGGGTGTATTTCGGACGTGGCCGGCCTCTAGAGCAGAGGCGCCGTGGTATAAGTAGCTCTCGCAGCGATAATACTGGACATACCGATTAAGTTTCACTTTATCCTTCCCATCACCTTTTCACATCGGCGCCACACACCAACCCTGACTGCTTTTTCCGCATGTTCTTCCTTGCCCGGGAGGAGCTTCACTCCACGCGCTGCATCCGAAGAATCTCGCTAGCTGTGTCTTAACCTCTGGGTTAAGCCGGTTCAGACATTTCGCCCGATATGACTGCACTTAGGACGTGGCCGACCCCAAGACCAGAGGTGCCGTGATTTGACTACTGTTTACTTCGCTTAATCCTTTCTTTCACTTTTTCCACAGTGGTGCCGAGCGGCAACCCTATTTGCACCTTTCTTCACTGGCCGGGAGGAGATCCACTCCACGCACGGCAGCTGAAGAATCTCGACAGCAGCGGTAGATGAGCTACCAAACATGACTCTCATCTACCCGAAGCGTCTGGTTTTCAGGCGCCAGATATTCGCCTTCGCCCCTTCTCCTGTCAGTTTAAACAATTCTGTCACGAGAAGGCCAGGAGCTGGACTTGACTGTCAAAGGCTATTTGAGACGCATGCCATTGAGTGGAGAGCGTATCCTTCACCCCACCTCCGGCAATAACAGTCCTTAGAACCACTTGTTCTTCAATGTAGAAGCCGTTCCTGAGTCGAGGGCAAAGCCAATGCGAAGTGCTCATTTGTTTAGATATCGCTGTATACTGACTGTCACTACTTACAACATGGGCCATCACACATGCATCCTTCACCGATAGATGATGGCAAACGTGTGTATAGTTTCTAAGAATAAGCGAATTAATATAATTCAGCATGGTATATTTTTTCCCCAAACTTTGTCAAATGAGTTGAAAGGTGCCATATATATATATATATATATATATATATATATATATATATATATATATATGATAAACAAGAGAGAAAGAGAGACGAAAGGGGAAGAGAGATGGAGGGATTGATTGATCTTTATTTTTGAGAGGGAGGGAGAGGGGGATCGTACTTATCAAAACTGAACAGAATCTGTTTACACACAAATGAGCCAGCTTTACAGACACTTAAACCGATTCTGAAAACCTGAAAGCGTGTATTCTACATGGTGACAACTTCCCTGTTGCGACACGGTGTAGGTCAGTGATTCTCAACGAGGTGGCAGGTGGCGTCCCGGGGAGGAATTTCAAGCCAGGAGAGGAATTACCACTGTACATGAATCTATAATGATGAAAATCCTTTGTGCATGGAAATTTAATATGTAGGTGAGGATTTGGGGCGGGGATTGGGGGGGGGGGGGGCGAGGGAGCAGTCTGGGTTGTAAGAGAAGGACTGGAACCTGGGACGCTTGAGCACCTCTTATGCGGGGGTAACATTTATGTATTAACGAGAGACACACATGCCATTACGTTTGCCATTTAACGAGGAAGAAATATGAGACTTAACGAGGAAGAAATATGAGATGGTCAAAAATACGTCGCGTTGTCATGACATAACCACGGAAACAAGATAAAGAACAAAGCCTGGTAATGTTCTCTCGCTTGCTCTACAACACATTAAATGTAAATTAGTTAAACGCTGTTAGTCTTGTATGGTAAATCTGACATCTTTATTAACCCTTTCTTACCCATTAAAAAAATGAAGTCTTTTTATAACTTCACTTCTTCTTTTTTTTTCCTTCAGCGTTTTTGATTTCCAACCTTTACTGTTTTTTGTCCTTACTTAGTAGATATAAAACATATTAAAGAAGCTAATTTTAACAAATGACACTATCCGCTGTCTAAGACAGCTACAGAACTAGACCACAAAGATAAAAAAAAAAGTTTCATTTGGAAGTATTTTACCACTGAGCAGAAAAAGTCTCGCTTCAGTGTCACCGATTCTTCAGATACGCCGTAAATAAGTGATGGAGCGAAGTGTTGCACGGCTGGTCTTCGAAAACCACAAAGTAGATTAGACGTGAGAGAAAGAAAACAAAAATTGTAAAGAAATAACCTTGACCTCGCATCATGGACTCTGGTAGGACCAGCAAACAATTTAACTGTGGTTGGATATCGTACTCTCCACTCGGCCATCTCTCATCTCTATTTTAAAAAAAAGGGGGGGGGGGGGAAGAGAGAGAGAGAGAGAGAATCATGGAGGCAGAAAAGCTCAATATACTCAGTCTTTACTGCATTTGTAGACTCATTAACTTCCAAAACGGAAAACGATCAAGTGGGTGAGAAGTAGCTCAAAAGATGTTAAAAGCACAAATACAATCAACACAACCGGCTGTGCTCGGCCACTGACCGAAGCTGATAACACGTTTATAAATAAGTAGCACTTAACCTGTTATCTCATGTCTCCCCTGACAGGTAGTAAATAAAACACCGGGGACAAGTGACGCACGATGACAAGACAGGTCAATAACGGGAGAATCTCACATTTACAGTCAGGGCACGAGCGCAATGGTCGAGGACGCGATGAGAGCGAAATAGCTTATGGACAATGTGCCAACTAGATCACATTAGCCACGCATTCTTGTTTTCGGGATAACGAAGTAACGTCTCCACTGCAAGCTTTTCTTCTGGTCTAATTCAGACTTGGATTATTGAATCATGGGAAATGAACATCTTATAAAGGAAAAACAAAACAAAAACGGTAAAGCGGTAACTCGGAAAAGCATCCTCGTTGGGATGGGGTGCGTGTCCAATATATGTTAAACGGTTGGGGGGGGGGGGGGGAGAGAGAGAGAGGGAGGGAGAGAGAGATGTCTGTTTTGTTTTGTATCTCCCTGGAACTGTAGATGCTGTGAAGGTGTTGAGGCACATCATGTCGACTTGACAGAAGGTATTGGCAGCTATTTTTTCAGTCCCTGTGTGCAGCTAAAAAGCAAGGGATGTGCAATACTTTTTTAGCAGACCCCACCGCCATGGGGAACATGGCGATTCCTGCCCCGTTAGCCAGGTTAAGTCTGTTACTGGGATTGAGGGGGGTGGGGGGGGGGGGGTACCAACGGAGAGGTGGGACAGGGTGTTGGTCAGGAAAATTTTTTTCTGGTTATAGTTTACGTGTTTTCTTAGTATGGTTTCGAGCCTCTCTTATCAAACTACTGCACATACTTTCTTATGCTGTTTAAGTCCCGCATGAATACTGACAATAAACTCCCAACATCATAAATTACGTGCTCCTGCTACTGACAGTCCATTCTAGCCCCTGACCTTTTCCAGCGTGTTGTTTTCCCCCCTTCAGGCAGACTGGGCTTGTTAACTCTTGGCTGACCCCTTGTCTGCTTCGTGCTATATAACCAGGGGTGGCCAAACTTGCGTACCGTGAAAGCCACAAACGATATAAACTTTAGATATTTCAGACCCGCAAGACATGCACAAATATTACATAATTTTTTTTAATTGGTAAATGCACATTTTGTTATTAAAAAAGTGTATACAAATATTAAGAAAAACATGTACATAATAGTATTTATTTGTTGTAAGCACCAGGTCCTCACCTGGAATCCTCAGGAAAAGAGGAAACAAGGAAAACCTAAAAAAAACATAGCGAAGGAGTCTTGAAGCAGAGATTTAAAAAAATTAAAAAGATCGACCACACCTGGAGACGGCAGAAGAAACAGCCTAAGACAGAAATAAATGCATAGCCCTTGTTGATGACCTGTGCCCCAGACAGGAGTAAAGAAGGCCAGGAAGGAAGGAAGGACTGGATTGTATGATTACTTATTCTCCAGCAGTTCCTCTGTAGTCTTTGTTGATTGACATTTCTTTAATCCTGACTCATATCTAACATTAAAATTAGCATACATTGTTACATATATTTACTCACACTTTAGTCCAGAGGATTTTCAATCCACACCCAGTAAATAATTATGAACTTTGATATTTTAACTTAACTTTCATAATTACATATAGTGAGTGACCTTTTTGTGACATTAAAAAAGGAGTCCAGTCACCATATTTCCACGAGCCCCACGTTATATGTTAAAGTGGTTTGCGAGTCACAGTTTGGCCGCCCCTGCTATATACCAAGCGCGGGAGAACTGATTTAAATAACACTGAAGATCAAGACCTCCATCTTGCAAGCTCTACAGGAGAAAAAAACCTACTGACCACACTTGATATCAGTGTGTTTGACATCTGGTTAAGAACCCTGAAGTCCATGTACCCAAAAGGGGTTTACGGAAGGGATTTTTTTTTTGGGGGGGGGGGGGGGGGAACCTCACAGACCACCATGGATTGGTTTGAAATCATATCATCACCTGGATTCCATTTACTGCTTTGTTTTTAATGAAGGGTTTATTTTCAGCCAAGGAAAATAGAGTCCCCAGTTTAAACAAAATCTCTGAGATAAATCTCTGTGAAACACACAAATACCCTTCAATGTAAATGCTACAGAAGACTTCTTCAAATATCATGGACACAAAAAAGAACAAATATATCTACACTACAAGAACTTAATATTGAAGAAGGCTGGCTAGTAAAGAGGATTAAACAGAGAAAACTTAAATATTGTGGACACATTAAACATCATGAGAATTTAGAGAAGAGTGTCTTGGAAGGGTACATAATGAGAAAAAGAAAGAGAGGAAGACCAAGGCGAAGATGGCTGCAAGACATCGTTCATAATCTGCAAATGGATGCATCAGCAGCAGGGCATCTTGCTTACAACCAAGAGGCCTGCAAGAGAGATGTTAGGGAAGTAAAGTTCCACAAGGGATGTGCAAATGACTGACTAAGCAAAAAAAAAGAAAAGGTTAGGAACCACCAGTGTTGATAATTACAAATCAGCTTCATATCTGCTGCAGAGGAGTATCGGTTAAATGCTATGATAAAAAATTATAAATAAATAAACGCTACGAAAAAAAAAATCATAAATAAATATCTTGATAAATCTCTATTATGTAGTTCATCGTTTTAAATTTTCCACATGCTTATTGGATGGCTTACATTTATGTGTTTTGAAGGGAAAAGTCTATAATAAAAAAAATATAGCACAAGGTTTATGACAGGATAAAGAGATGTGCAGAAAACAGCTTTGCTCACATTCACTTTTGCCTGCAAAGAGACAAAGCAAGCTGATGAGCTAATTAGGTCTACCTCCAACACTGAGGCAATACAACTGATATATTTGTAGTAAATATTCCATCCCCTTAATCCAGTTATCTGAACATCAATGACTTTTGACTTTTAATATTTTCACATAACTGGAGCAATGTTACACCTCAGACATAGAGCTTTGCATGCTTAAAGAGATAACATTTATCACATTCTAAGTACATTGCTAAGAAGCCAGTTTAATTGGCATAACATCCCTTGGTGAAGTTGAGAAGCTCACCGAAAACAGGAAAACTTGGTAAATAACTATGCGAGCCCTATGTGACGTTTAACGGCACGGGAAGGATGTAAGATGTAAGCACATTAAATCTGAATATGCTCCTCACCAGTGATTTAGTTTCTATATTATACAAGCACATGACAGCAACAATTTTATGTTGTGATCATCACAGAATCCATACCAGTATAAAAAAAAAATTAGCCATAATGAAAAACAGTTTGAATTAGCTAACATCAATATTATAATATTTATCTGTAATGTTTATATTGTGTTAGATGTTTTTCTATGAAACATGAGAATAGTGTGTTAGCTGTTTTTATATGAAACATGGGAATAGTGTGTTGGCTGTTTTTATATGAAACATGGGAATACTGTGTTAGCTGTCATGGGAATACTGTTAGCTGTTTTTAATAATAATGGTTTACAGTACTAGTATAACTAGAAAGATTACTTAGATTATACAAAAAATAAACTTGGCAAACTACCATGTGAACCCTATGTGATGTTTAATGGCATGAGAAGGTTGTAAGATAAGATACAAAAAATGCCCACTGAGTTATTGAAGTTTGACTTTGGAAAGTAATTTATAGGGTAAAAATTGCATGGAAAAAAAAACAGCTTTACTTAGCAACAACAAGACAAAAGAGTAATATTTCTGCCATCACCTTCATCAGACAACAAAAACGTTTAAAATTTAATAGAGCAACAGATGAAGAGAACTTTTTTTCCCCCTAAGAAACTAGGGAAGGATGGGTGGGGGTGGTGGGGAACATAACCACAGACTGGCAGACTCAAACTATTGGAATGTTGATCTTTAATCTTTCTATACTGGGGAGGGAGGGAGAGAAACAGAGAGAGAGAGAGAGGTCTGTGAATTCACCACTAGATGAGAACCTCTGTAATGCAAAAAGATTGAATGACTGAACTTAATTTACAATGAATGAAGAATTGGGTGTGCAGGCATTCTGAAATGCTTCCCTTCATCATATAACTTTCTTCTACCCAGTGGTAGAGAACCTCTGTTTAGAAGATAGTTTCCTTTCCAAGCAAGTATGTCTAAGAACAAAAATAAGATGTGCACTACTGTGTTTACTCATTCAAGAGAGGAAAAAAATGACAAAAGTAGGTCTGCTACAGAAAGTTTCTGCTATATAAAGAACAAGAAAGCAACTGTTACAACCGTATACAAAAGAACACGTTACAACTGTTAAGTTCCTAACCAATACTGAGCAAACTCTTTGGTAAAATCAACAACCTCGGTCCATTCATTACTTTGATCAGGTAAATGATTTGAAAATATTTTGCAGTAGGCAGAAAACTCCCTGTCACAGTGAGCAAAGCAACAACACAACTCCTCAGATCATCAGAGAAAAGTTGTTCTCTTCCCCCCTTCACTCTGCCCCCCCCCCCTTTTTCATGTAAGTGTTTTGGCCCTTATTTCCAACCATCACTGTCCTTGAAGGCTGATATATCAAGCAATCATTAATCATAACAGCAGCAATAACTTCTCTCCACTTCTCACAGACTGCAGCCAGTTATGTATTTTATCCTGCAGGCGTGTCGCTTCACCAACTCTTGTTAACAATTGTTCTTATGTCCACTTTGCTTCGGGTGCCAATCGTACGAATGATAATATTCAGCAGCGTTTAACCTAAATAAAATCTATTATTTTGCAGTTATCAAACGCTTTCACTTACCCAGTGAAGGTAAACATACGGTTCATTTACTAGTAGAATGTAACTCCACAGGGGATCGTATTAAGTACATAAAGGTTTAGGTCATAAGGGATTTTCTCCTTACTTCTTTCAAGTTATAATACCTTTCGTTTCAATGGATTTTTAAGAAACCTATCTCACTGCAGAACATTTCACTATAATTATGCCTCATATTCATTACAATGAGACCCAAGCTTCGCAGATATTGAAAGAGAAACTTTTCCACTCACCTTTGTTTGGTCTACGCCATTTCTGCTTCAGCTGGAGATCTTGATGTGAGAGTTATGCCCCGGTAAAAGTGCCGGGTTGGACTTCTATCTCAAAGACATATTAATTTGTTTATATAAAATCCCGTTGAATGGTGCTGCAGAACTACGAAAAAAACATTAAATAAATAATTTGTCTGTAAAAAACAATCTTTGAAAGTTGATTTTTAGTCTGTTTTAATATTCTCTTGTTTTGTATGCACTGGTTCACAATGTCTTGTCTTGTTTCCTTCCTGATATTACCTTTCAATGTTGATGGATCATGTAGACTAGATAGGGATCAGCGGTTTGCTTCATATAATGGGATGTGTATAGTTTCTGTAATTTTCTTCTTCCACTTTTTATGTGGGGGGGGGGGGCTCTTCCTATGTTTCCTGCAGTTTTTGGCATGAATGCTTTTCCGCGGTATACTGTCTGACGGTACAATTTTTTTATAAATAGGAAACTACGAGGTTTTGGTAAGGTAAAGTAAGAGAACAAATGTTGTAGGATTAAACCTCGAAAAGATCGTAGACAAAGTGCTTTGTCTACGATTTTTTCGAGGTTTAATCCTACAATATTTGTTCTCTTACTTTACTGTCTGACAGTAGTCTTGCAACGTGGCCAAAACTTTAGACTTGTTTTGTTTCACAATGTAATAATGTAAAAAGCTGGCATTTCCTAAGTTGTCCTGTATCCGATGTAACAAAACAAAATAAGATGTTATTTCAGCGACAAAGAATGTGAAGAACTTAACAAAACTCGGCCACAATGGGTAAGTGACTTTATGCAATCCGTGAAACAACACAGGTATAATACAAATGTAGACCAGGCATATGGAAACTAAAAATGTTGGAGATAACAGTTCTGATATAAGGAGCATTATGCAAAATGATATGGCGTTGTTTTCTTTTGCCAGGGCAAGTGATTATGACTTCTACAAGGATAACGCGTCCAAGCTGCATGCCTTCTTTTGCAGTTTTTCCCCCCTCATGTAATCTTTGTGCTTTGTATTTTCAAGATCTTATTAGCTTTCTTGTGCTCGTTATCCAACTATAGCTTTTGAGTTTTAGAATGGTAGTAGCAGAACTAATGTCGGCCTCAGACAGAGGGAAGTGAAGAGAATTTGTTATCACAGAACTCCACAAGGATAATACCTCAAAGAGAGACAGACAGAAAAATTTAATATTAACATTCACAGTCTTCACTTCACTTCATGTGACATGTCCTTTCCAGAACTTTGTCCATCTCACTGCATCCCTGAATGCAATGCAGTCTTGCCAAGTTGACCAGCATCTTGCGTGACATATTCAGACTGTGTGATGTCTTGAGTCTGTAGCACTAGTGCCAAGCACTGTGTCTTCTACTTTCAACCTCTCCAAACCATTGTGTCTCTTTATGTGGCCAAAGTATCTCAGATTTCTACTTCTGATAGTGTTTACAAGCCAGTTTTCAATGGCATCTAATCCTATCAATATCTCTTTATTTGATTTCCTTTCCATCCATGTTATTCTAAGTGCCCTCTTATAACATTAACAGTAATGGAAGCATATTTCATATCACCAGCTTCCAGTTTTTATGGTTTGTAGAGATTTTATAGTTCAGTTTTATGAGATCCTATACTGCAAGAATCCAGTGCTGTCACCATGAGCCATCATCATCATCAGGTGCCGTGCCAACTGGCGTTGGCTATTATGCTTCTCCAGAGTACACGTTCCTTCATGCAGGCCATCAGCTCAGCTGGTGATCTCCTCTCACACCATCCCGTCAGACTGTCCAGTATCATTTCTCTTGGTCTTCCTCTTGATCTTCTTCCTTCTATTTTTCCTGTTGTTATAATATTTTCAATGCCCCCTCTTCTCATTACATGTCCTATAAAAGTACATTGTCTCTCTCTTATCTTTTTGACAAGGTTTTTTTGTCTCTCCAGGTCTTCTCATACATTCTTCATTAGTTATTTTTGCTATCCAGGGGATTCATAACATTCTTCTAATAAACCACATTTCTGCTGCTTCCAATGATTTTTGTGCACCATGAGCCACATAGCTAAATTATGTAATTGGAAATTAATAGTCATGAGAATAGTGGAATTTAAAAACAAACAAATCACTTTAGAAGACAGTTAATGTAGAGATACACAGACCTTAACCCTAATTCATCACAAAAGTAGATAAAAGCCAGATAAGTGAAAACTGACACAGCTGTTTCAGTCTATAAAGTAGAATATAATGAAGGAGAATTCATATGAATTGACACAGCTGTTTCAGTTTATAATGAAGGAGAATTCTGACCTCATCTGAGTGTGTTGTAAGAGGAAGAAAATAAGGAATGAGTGGAATGTCAGTAGAAAGACAGACAGAAGACAGTGACTATAATGCTCATCTGTAGTATTTGTTTTGCTAAAGAAGATTGTTCCTGTCATTTATATCAGCAGTTTTGCCACAACTTTCTTGCAGTATTTGAATAGGTACACTTAGTTTCCCTCCAAATGTAAGATCATTTAAAACTAATAGGAACAGCTTTATTAATTAATGAGCACACATGTACTCATTACATTAGTCTTACAAGAATATAAAGGATAAAAAGATTTTTTTGTGTATGATTCAGGTGTAAACTGAAACATTACAGATGAGTGTTTGTTAATAAAGCTGTTTCTACTTTCGTTTCATATTGTCTTATAGTTTGTTATTGCAGCTTTACTGCAGTGGCTTTGTGTATATTTATATATTAAGTTTTATTTATACTTATACCCAAAAGCTATTAGTTTTCCTAGGTATTAGTCAATGCTGATAAATCATATTATGAATGTATAGTTGTTAAAAGGGCAAAATAATCTCAGATTAACATTAAATTACATAAATTAAAATTTGTCTATTGTTTATACCACTCGTTTGTGAGATAAAGTAAAGAAAAATGTGGAAATTGTCTCATTATGCCACAGAGGCACCCGGAGGATATGGTAATAGGGAATATTAGGCTTTCAAAAAGGTAGGAACAGCTTTATTCATTAATGAGCACATAGTTGTAACGTTTCAGTGTACACCTTATTCATACAAAAACATATGGAACAAAGAGATAGGAAAAGAAGAGAAAGTCTAAATTGGAAAGTATAAGAAAAGAAGAGAAAGTCTAAATTGGAAAGTATAGGAAAAGAAAAGAAAGTCTAAATTGGAAAGTACGCTATACAGCAAATAAGACATTTTAAAAAGGAGCATTTATCTGTGACTTGTACACACAGAGAGAGTGCCTAATGATGTCTTTGTTTTGTTTTAAACAGTCTAATATTTTGTTATCACAGCTATACTGCTGTGGCTTTGTGTATTTATGTAATTCCTTTATTTTATCCATCCTCTTGTACCATGAAGTGTCAAGGGGAGATGCAGTTAGTGTTTTTGGACCAAATGGGTGACCTCAGTGATGGTCATGCTATAATTTGTGAGTG
This sequence comes from Achatina immaculata, assembly GCA_009760885.1. NCBI lineage: Eukaryota > Metazoa > Mollusca > Gastropoda > Stylommatophora > Achatinidae > Lissachatina > Lissachatina immaculata. Next base: position 10,577,899 of record CM019703.1, read on the forward strand.
TCTCTCTGATTCCATTTATCCATCTCTTTCTGGGTCTTCCTCTTGATCAGCGTCCCGCTGTTCTTTGGTTGAAGGCTCTCGCTGCTGGCTGTGAGTGTGTCATTCTCATTAAGTATCCGAACACTTGATTCTTTGCTTCTCTGTGTGTCTTAGACATGATGTAAGTTCCTACCATCTGTCTTATGGTGTCATTTCTTAGCTTGTCAAACCCGATGACATTTGCTTCTTTCTTAAGATGATATGGTTATTTTATTCTGCTGTTTCTTAGTAAGAATTATATATTTATATATTGAGTACTTATGGCAAAAAATGTTTATCCGAGTAGCATTAGAGAAAGTTAAAAGAAATTTAGCTTGTCTGAGGGATGTTAAGTGATCCTTTGATGATCTGAAAAGTTATTTAACAGTATGACAAAGTTTCCTGTCTGTAACTTGGTTACATGTAAGTTAATGATGTCTTATAATGATAATGCACACATTGTATTATAATTGCTTTATAAACATTGCTAGTATCCAGTAATGTGATTGTTTTGTGATTCTCAACAGCTGTATTCTTTGAGTGCTTAGGGCGAACACCCTTTGCATCCCTTCTAGCAGCAATGATGGTCATAATAGGAACGTGCACATTTTGTGGGACCTCCTTCAGAGCACTCCAGTTGATGCTTGTTGGCGTATTCAACAATTTGTTTGGTTTCCAGATTAACTGGTAAGAATTTTTATGGTGTACATGATGTGACAGCGTAACATTTCATTACTGTGAATAAACTGATGAAAGACTTTCATAAAATATGAGATTTCATTTATGGCTTCATGAGTGAGGACCTATTATTTTAGGATTAACTAATTTAGTCGTAACCTATGAGCCATTTAAATGGGTTTTTAAAAATGTTTAAAAATAACTTTAGTCATAGTGTTTTCTTCTTTAATTAGGAGTTTTAAATTTTGAACTGCGGTAAAGGCTAAAAATAGACACTGTGTCATTTCATTGTACAATATGGCATCTGTGATGAATAATAACAATAATGTTTGTGTATCATGGGTAGCGTTTGGTTGTCTGAGAGTTAAAATTTCCTCATATCTGCATATGAGATGAATTCTTGCACCAGTCACCATAACAGTATTTCATGAAAGGAGGAGTATCATGTGGTGACTTCTCTTATTTCCTGGAGCAGAGCAGGGAAAAAAAAGGATCTTGTTTCTCACCAAGCTCCACCACCATGAGAAACATATACTTCTTCATCACTCAACCACCATGAGGAACATATACATCCTCATCACTCAACCACCATGAGGAACATATACATCCTCATCCCTCAACCACTGAGGAATGTATTGATTCACATTCCTTGACCACCATGAGGAACATATACTTCTTCATCACTCAACCACCATGAGGAACATATACTTCTTCATCACTCAACCACCATGAGGAACATATACTTCTTCATCACTCAACCACCATCAGAAACATATACATCCCCATCCTTTGACCACCATGAGGAACATATACATCCCCATCCCTCAGCCACCATGAGGAACATATACATCCCCATCCCTCAGCCACCATGAGGAACATATACATCCCCATCCCTCAGCCACCATGAGGAACATATACATCCCCATCCCTCAGCCACCATGAGGAACATATACATCCCCATCCCTCAGCCACCATGAGGAACATATACATCCCCATCCCTCAGCCACCATGAGGAACATATACATCCCCATCCCTCAGCCACCATGAGTTACATATACACCCCTATTCCTTATTCTTTATTTTCCATGTATTTATGTGTTGTGTTGTTTTTGTATGTTATCCATGGCAAAGACATTTGCTGAAATATTAGGTTGTTGTTCTTCATTTACACATGTTCATCTTACTTTCTGCCACTCTCCTCCCTGCCTACATTCTTCACTCTTTCTATCTTTTTTGTAAAACTGAACCATACATCTCTGTTTATTAATTTATAATAGGGAGATAGTCTTAAAGCTACATTTACATCTGTGGAATAATGTGATAATGACATATTATTACTTCCCTTGCACTAACAGCAGCTGCCATATTGTGCAGGGGGTACATTCATGGAGAAATAGCAGAACTATTTCAGAGAAAATAATTGCATGAAGTCTTAAAATGTGGAAAGCTTAAAACAGCACAAAGTAATTTCACTTCTATCAGTAACAACCATTTGGAAGCCATACAAATTTACTTCATGAGCAATAGGTTAGAAAAAAAAAAAAAAAAAATATATATATATATATATATATAAAACCAGAATGACAGCAGCATCAAAGTAATGGGAGATGATCAGGTTTGATTTAGTTGTGCTGAGAACTCATCTTCTGTGATGACTTTCTTGTGTATCAGAGAGGGATGTGTTGTAACCTGTTCAATATTCCACTGAGTTGTGTTGAACCTGACTCCCACTAACCCATTTATGTTTGTGGCTTTCAGTTAATGTCACTCACTTTTTACATTAAAATTGCAATAAAGACAGCAAATTCATATAGGCCAGTGGTTCCAAAACTTTATCAGGTGGCCACCTCCTTGTGACCTAGGATGCATCCCTAGTGCTCTCCAAAATTCTTTGTCATTCAGTTGGTTCTGATGATCAAGTATTGCTCTTTTTCCTTCACCACCACCATACCACCCCTCACCCACCACCAGGGGACCATGCCACCCACTTTGGGAATCACTGATGTGGGCCATCATGGCTTTAAATCACCTTCTTCTTCAATTTCTCTGGAACTGTGTGCTGGTGTTCTTTGCAGTTGATGTGGTGAAGATGTTGAGACATAGCATCATGTCAGATAGGGAGCAGGTTATGGTGGCTATTTTTCTCCATACCTGAGTGCAGCTAAGAAAAAACGGGTTGGGGGGGGGGTGTAATACTTCTTTAGCAGACTCCATCACTATGGGGACTATGGTGATCCCTACCCCATTATTCAAGGTAGGCCTGTTACTAGGGGGGGAGGGGCAGGGTCTTGATCAGCTATGATTCACCGACCTTGATGCTAGCATGTCAGCTATGGATTGCTGATTGCCAAAACAAATTCTGTCCCATCCTGTGTGCCTGACCAATTCCTTCCCCCCCCCCCCCCCACATTCAGATATATCTTCTTTTTTTTTTTAATCACCTGTAGGCATACATGTTACATAGCTAATCCACCTCTCAGAAATTGCTGTAGTTGGTTTATGTTTTATATTTCATTCTGTCATTTAAGGTTGGAAGCTCTTCAGATAATATTTGTGGCTGTGGGCGTCATCATGGGAGTGATAGCAGTAATCCTCCTTATCTTTGGCTTCTTGGCAACAGGATCAACAAGAAGTAACATTTACTCTGGTGCTAAGTGTATCATGGGTGGAAGGATAGCAGCTGCTTTTGTAAGCTTTAATTGTTTCAGGTTTAGGCATGTTAATCTCTTGAAACTCTTGATAAATGTTGAAGTAGAATGTGTGTTAAGAATACCACCAGCATTTTAAAAAATAGAACAATGAGTTTAGTGGAGTAGTGTCTCACACAGATGATTATCCATGTGGCAGTGGAGTCCAGACTCCAGAACATATCCTTCAAGAGTGCCCAAAACCATGCAGACCTGAGTCATGAGACATGGCCAGAGACACGAGCTTGGGGCAAAAGCTTTGGGGCTCCTATCAGGATCTGGAGAGGACTGCGGGCTTTGCCATGTCGACAAGGATCAGGATCTGATGTGACCAACAACCTCCAATACAGAACAAGAAGAAGAAGAAGAAGTGGAGTAGTCCTTAGGATCCAAAATAATATGACTAAATTGTATAAGGAGAACCCTGTCACTCGTGTTTACGAACAGTCCATGTCATATCATGGATCTGTTTTTCAACTTACCATTCATCCTGCTTACACTTCATCATATCATGTTATTGTCACAAGTGTCTCCAGATCATGTTGTCTTCATATGATATAGCAAGTGCAGAGTATAGGCATGGCCCACAAAACATTCCATGCTGATTTTGGAACTGTGCTGTTAACTGCCAGTCTAACTTGAAATTCTACTATAAGATGAAAGAAAAGCAGAAGTATCTGGAGAGCAAGCAGGTCAAAGTTGTCTGGGGTCCATGTTCTAACAAAGCATGTTGTATTGATTCTGCTATTGATTTTAATAATATGCATTAGTATTCTTCACTTTTGACCTACTTTTTATGTGTATATTTCTTTGCCCTTTATAGCACTTTACATGAATCATAAGTTAATTTGTCATTATAACAGTTCTTCTGTATGGAGAAGAATGGAGGTGAAGATGCCGATAAGGTAATCAGCGACTCATCACTGATATGCCAGCGTCAGGGTTAGCGACCCATAGCTGACCAAGACCCTGTCCCACCTCTCTGTGGTATCCCCAGTAACAGGCATAGCCTAGCTAATGGGGCAAGGATCACCATAGTCCCCATGGTGGTGGAGTCTGCTAAAGAAGCATTGCACACCCCCTGCTTGTTAGCAGTACTCCGGGACTGAAAAAGTAGCCGCCATAACCTGCTCCCACGCCGATATGATGCTGTGCCTCAACATCTCTACAGCATCGGCTGCAAAGAACAACAGCTCGCAGTTACAGGGAGTTCATACAAGTACAAGCATGGAGAAGAAACGTAGAAAACATATATTGCAATAGAAAACCATCTCTGAAGGTGAAGCACCAAGAAGTGTAAAGGAAGAGAAGGTGTGAAGCCAAAACAGGGGGCACCAGTATATAAAAGCATACTAGAATGAATAACATAATATTCTGAAATAGAAATAAATCTGGTAGTCAGTTAGATGTGCATTGTGCACAGAAAATAAATGGTAAATATCTACTTTGAGCAGTGAAACTATACCCGGAGAGAGATAACAAACATACTCAAAGATACATGGAAGTGAAGCTTGTATACAGATATCTCCGAGAAAGACAACACAGGAAATAAAAAGAATATAGGTAGAAGACCAAGTCAGAAGCTAAGTTTTCATTTTTACCATATTCATGCTTTGCAACTTACTAAGGGCAACAGTGGTATAGAAATTTCATGACAGATCATAGCAATATAATGTAGTTGTCCCAATATAAATGTAAATCAGTCTTTTTATCTGGAAACTTTCTGGAGGATTTCAGCAGAAGTTATGGCAGCAGGCAGAATGTAAGGTTAAGTTCTGTCCATTTCTCACAATCTGCAGTCAGCCTTTGTATTGTGCAGCAGCTGTGTTGCATGTTGTTCATCTCTGCCTCTATGGGTCTCTTTGGTTGGCCTTTCATTTTCTAGCCCATAGTTGTCTTCACATGGCCATTTTAGTGCTGTTGCTGATGTCCCTTTGTAGCATATGGCCATTGTTGCTGATGTCCCTTTGTAGCATATGAACATTCAGACTATGGTGTTACTTTTTACTTCTTTTTTTTTCTTATAACATTGCTGATGTAGCTACAGCATGTACTAAAATACTGAAAAAAATTGTATTTATCCTACTTTTTTTTCCACAGTTTATAATTATCTCTTATGTGCTGACTGTAGTATGGCTGGCAGTTTTGTCTGTTTGTGTGGTGTCTGTACTGGCTTATGTTGCCATGGACTCTATCTGCAACACTGAGATATACAGCAAGACTGCCCAAGAACTGCAAGACTCAAAATACTGCTTCAATCTCACCAGATTTGGTGGGTCTTCTGTCAGTGAAGTTTAGTCAAGTGTGTTTTTTAAAAATAGGATTGTGTCCATTTATGTGTGTGTGTGTGTGTTGGGGGGTGAGTATGAGTGTGTATTTATTATATACAGAGGACAGCAGAATTTGTATGCCATAGGCGAATATATCATTTACTGAAAACAGAATTTAAAATATATGTTTATTAGAGCAGAAAATAAACCTTCTGGAAAGAGCCTGTCCTCTGAAAGAGCTTGTCCTCTTTCCAGCCATGTCCACCACATTACACATCACCACAAAAGAGGTTGGGAATGAATATCAAATAAATGACCGTGGGTCAGCATAGGTTCAGCTGGCTTGAAGGAGGTTGCGTGTGACTAGATACATTCTGAGATCAGATGGCACATATCATGTTGCAACACTCATATTTTATGATGGCCTCACTTGGCTACAGTAATTGAAATAATGGTTGCCTCGTGAAGACCTGCTGGGCAGTGAGGAGAGTGCAGGACTCTCAGCATTAGTGTTCACATCAAACTGTGGGTGAGCAGTCTTCATGAAATCACGGAACAGAACTCAAAGACCAAAACACAGTTTGTCACAGTACTATCAGAGAAACTTCATGTGGTCTATGCAAGTGTCTTTTTTAATAGCAGCTTAATGGAGACATGTAAGATCTTAAGACCTTTTCCTTTTTGAAAGTATCCATGTTGATTTCAGGAGATTTTTGTAAGAGAAAAGAAAGGAAAAAGAAGCTTTGTTACACAGTAGTTAAATCAGATTTGTTATTTTAGCGATTATTATGAGTGTTAATGTTCTTGTTAAGCCTTAGCTCTTTCCATGCCTTTGGCACATGTAAAACCCAAATTCAGTTATGACTTCCGCGCCTTTGGTTCCTATATTTCCACATGTTTTGTTTTATATAACTGTAATTCTCATTTTGGTTCGCACATTAACTGCTTATGTCCCTTTACAAAATGGCAGAAGAATGCTTAGTTACTACCAATTTGAGCAAGAAAAACGAAGAGAAACATGAGAAAATTTCAATTTTTGGTGATGTAGATGGGGGGGGGGGGTATGGACATGGCCTGTGACCAGACCACTGTTCTTGAACATATCCCAAGTAGATTTAGACATACTAGATGACTGGAGAAGTAGTTAGAAGGTTATTTCTGACATTCTACCCACAATGCAACATTGAATCGTAATACGATGTCACCAGGTAGATCTACGCATCTCAGATGGTAAGTACTCTAGATCCAGATGTACCCAGTAGTAAGTAGGACACAATTATTGTCTAAAAACATGACATTACTTCTTTTTTTCCTAAAAAAAAACTCAGCATTTATGAAATCTTCATACATTTAGTTATATTTTGAAACTTAATAAGTACACAGAAGTACAAGAAAATAACTGTGTTTCATTCACTTTTACAAATATACCACCTATACATATCAATACCCGCGCTTTTACTCTGGCACTCAACTGAATCTCCGTGTTTTGTCCCACTGGCACGGGAAGAGTTAGTGGTGAACAAATTACCTTTTATAGGTAATACATATACAAATATCTTTTTATTTGACTTTTCTGCTGTGTAACTAACATTTATTCATTCATTTATTTATTCTATGGGCGCCACACCAATAGATGTCTTGATCAAGTTTCCCTACTTTGTGTGATTCACAAAGTTCACAAACTGGTGAACCATGATTCTGCTATTTTATCTCTTCCCGTGCCTTGGTCGCCGTATCGAACTTTACGGTTTCCCAATTTGTACGTAGGGTCGATATAGCGACTCTTGGTTTGTTTCAATAAAACAACCGGTGTAACATTTAGATTGTACATATTTCGTCAACATTTCCGGTGACACTTTTCAAAGTGTTGAAAGAGTGCTTAGTTACGAGCGATGCCAAGTGAGAAAAAGGAAGAGAAACAGAAAATTTTCAATTTTTTATGATGTAGACAGGGGTATGAACATGGCCTGTGACCACCCCACTGCTCTTGAATGTATCCCAGCTAGATCTAGACATATTAGACTACTGGAGAAGTAGTTAGGAGGTTATTTCAGACATTAATTTAGCGAGAATGCAACATAAAATCACAATATGAGATCGACAAGTAGATCTAGACATCTCAGATGGTAAGTAATGTAGATCTAGACCTAGCTGATGGTGAGCTGAGCACAGTCATTGTCTAAATACATCATATTATTTCTTTTTTCCTAAAAAACTCTGCATTTATGAAATTTTCATACATTTAGTTATACTTTGAAACATAATAAGTACATGGAAATACTGTTTTCCATTCCATTTTACAACTGTACACCCTAAACATATCAGGGCTCGTGGTTTTATTTCAGCATCCAACTGAACGTCCACGTTTCTTCCTGTGGCATGGGATGAGTTATGAAAGTGTGACATTGGCTCCTTTTGGTTCTCGTCAGTTTGTGTACAATTTTCTTAACTGTCATGATGATTTTTATTGAATTTATGCACTTCTTCAGTTTAACTGCATCTGCTAATTTTTTTTTTTCACTTGTGTAACGGGATCAAAATTTTGGATTCCTAGGTTTGTACAGAATAATGAAAGGGACGGACTACTTGTGTGATCACACATCACTCAGATCTATGTGCAATAAGGTAACTGAGAGCTGTTAATTTTATTGTAAAATTGGTGCAGTGATGATTTTATTGTAAAATTGGTGCAGTGTTAATTTTAAAGCAGTAACAAGCAGTTGGAAACTTAAGTGGATAAAGAATGATGTAGATGTCAGCAGGGAGGTGAAGAATACATTCAGAGTTTTCTGGATGGCTGGAAAGGAGATGCCCAAAGTATCAGAAATATCACAGAATTACAGCAGTAACTTGAATGGCTGAGACTGGCAGCATCTTTTGTGTTTAAATAGTTCATCTTCAGATTTATCACTGCAGCTCCTGGTTAGGGTTCTCTGGATCTTCCGATCCTTTTATACTGAAGAGCATGTGTTTCCCCCCCCCCCCAACCCAACACTGGGCTTTGGTGAGCTGACCATCACATGACATCCTTAGTTTCTCTTCATTCACTGACAGCTGTATATGCTGACATTTGTATATGCAGTGCAGTCTTCATATGTTCTGGTCTTTCTGTCTTCAGAGACAGTTTCCCCCAACACTTTTGTGGCGAGTATCCAATTTTGCACCTGGATACGCTGGAAGAAGCTGGTAGGAAGTCCTACACAATGGTCTTTTGGATGCAAAGAGAAGCAAGTGTGTGTATATATAATGCAGTCTTCCAAATGAAAGAGGGGAAAAAAAGGATATCTACAAATGATCAAAGCAGATATTGATAGATAATCATGATATGAAGCACTTAAATATCTCAGTGTAAATAATCCTGTTGTGACATAATTTCTTAATGATATACATAATACATTCATCACTGCTTTCTTGTTATACAGGTGATGGAAGCTGGGCCACTGTTTTGTGTAGCCTTTGGTGCAACAGCCATCATTATAATTGGAATGGTAAAGTAAAATATAAGTTAAAGCTAGTACAGAATTGTCAAGAACTGGGTTGTTATTGTGGAGTCTTCCTGAAGCAACAAACTAGAGACTCTCAGCAGCTGATGTAGTGAAGATTTTGTTTTATTTGCATCAGATCAGACAGGGAGTGTGGCTTGTTGCTCACTGTCTACATATTGATCTAGAAAAACAGACTTTCCACAAAGTTCTGCAGTTGTACAGAGTGCACCAGGTTCTGCCTTGTGGGGGCCAGGCTGAATTGTAAATATAGGATCACTGCCTGGAGGTGGCAGGGTTGTCATCAACTTTGGTTCACTGATGCTGTTCATATCACAGGCATCAGATGTACTCGAGCTTCTTTGTCTGTGCACCCAAAAGGCTGCTGTGAGTTTGGGACCTCCTACCATGTAGTTATTACATAAGTGAGAATGTGGAAGTTTATGGACAAGAGATTTTTTTTTTTTTAATTCAAAAATAAATGATGAATCTCTGTGACAGAGTGGAAGTTGTATGATGAAGGGCAGAATGTTAGACAGGCCTACATGCCCATTTCTTAGTGCTTTGGAATAAAGTTTGTCTGTTAACTCTTTGTCTGCTGGGGGTGTTTCCTTCAAAAGACCAAGGGGGGTAAATTTCACAATGTGAAATGGGATGGTTGTCACATTTAAAAGAATTTCAAAGGCATAATCTGATCTGTAATATGAAGTATTATACCTTATTTTGAAGAAGAAAAAATGTATTTTGTTTTTCAAATAAAATTTTTAACATTTTGTTAGTATACAACAAAAAAAAGAGCTAAGAACTGAGAAGAAAGAATGGAAAATGAAGGAATAAAATAAATTTTTTGTCACTTACCCATCAAGTTAATCCACTGTAGTCGATTATATAATTCCATAATGAATAAAAATGTACACAAACACCTATTCTACACATATCCTCCAAAATTTACATGAAAATATACACTAATTATGCATTTACAGCAAACTAAAAACACCAAGTGGGTGGGTAATATTTACATGAAAACAAGTGGGCGGTCGTTGACTAATATTTACCAGAAAACAGGCCATTGTGTTTTGGTTTTTGTTTTTTTTTTAATTTGAAGCATACTACAACATTTAATTTTTTAAATTACACAATCTCCAGCATTACTTATTGTGATATTACAGCTAGTACTAGCAAAAAGCTAAGAAGTAGTATTACCAGCTACCCTTCTAACACATTTTGCTGCTGGAGCAAAAATAAAATAATAGATCCTTTCAATCCGTGCCACGTGGGTCTGAAAATTCACAATCTCTACTACTGCATTCTCTACACCACAGTCTAGACATTTTTAAATTAAATTCTGAGCTTGTAATGCAGAAATATACTGCTCTGGACGAAAGAAACTAGCACTGGAAGCCATATTTGTTGATAAACAAAGGCCTAGCGACGATAAACTTTGAAATTCTCGCTTTAAATAAAGACAGAATCTCTCTCTCAACGCTGTTTAACTACCACGCGCCCGGAAGGAAGTAAACTGCTGGTTTTAAGATACTTTGATTATTTTCAAAATTAGAGAGCTACAAACCATCATTGCGCTGCGCGTCTATAAGTATATCGTAACAGGGATACAACCACGCAGGACGCGTGTCCGAATACACAAAAAGTTAATTCGCTCATTCTCTGGCAGTTGTCTCAGCTCCAAATAGGTCACCAGTAGCATTTTACTCTGATTTCCCTCAGACATGATACAAATAAACATTAGACAAAGCAGTGGTAGCAAAATTTTAAGTTGATACACAGAGTAACTTACTGTAGGGATTCAAGGTAGCTCAGTATTAAAGCATCTGTTTCATGAGAATAGGATCTTGGTGCTAGAATTTTCCCACTAACCCATTGTGTCATGCCTCACCTGGTCTTCAGGTTGATGAAATCAGATGCTGGCTGCTCAGAGTGGGAGACACCAGCTGTGTCCCTGCAAGGAAAGAAAAAAAAAACATTCTGAAGTACAGTATAATGTCAGTGCATTATGGGAATCATGAATACAGACACCAGTATCTGACCAATGAAAGCTTGTGGATTTATGTAGGCCATTTGATAAGTAAGGTAAAAAAAAAAAAAAAAGCTAGATAAACACCATTTTTGGGAAAAATCGATGTTGTTTCTCAACATAGTCTCCATTGAGGGCTGTACACTTGGTCCAGCAGGCTTTCAGCTCTTTTCATCCCGTTGGCAAAGTAGTTTTTTTTTTTCAAAGGCTGCAAAATATGAGTTTACAGCAGCGATGACATCCTCATTTGACAAGAATTGCTTCCAGCCAAGCCAAATTTTAAAGTTTTGGAACAGGAAGAAATCACACAGGGTCAGGTCTGGAGAACAGGATGGATGAGGAATCATTTGGAATCCTAATTCATGCAATTTTGTCATAGCGACAGTTGATTTGTAGAATGGCACATTATGTTGGTGAAAGAGCACTTTTTCTGCATGCCGATCTTGGCCATTTCTGTTAGTGCTATTCTTTCAAACAGTCCAACAGTGTTGCAAAATAGTGTACTGTTATTGTTTTACCTTTCCTCAAAAAAGGTCAGAATAATTTATTGGTAATCCCAAAAACACTGGCCTTCACCTTATCAGCAGATGGAATGGTCTTTGCCTTTTTGACACACATTCACCTTTCATTGACCACTGCTTAGACTGCTGCTTCATTCAAGTGTGTAGTGGTGGACTCATGTTTCATCCACATTCACATATTGATGCTTCCCCTGGGAACAACTGTGTTAAGAGCACACTTATCTTAACACAGTGTTTGTGAGACAGGGAACATAGATCTGTTTGCTTAAAAACTCTGACCTACCTCTGTAGCCCAGAAACTTGTAGCAATCAACACTAATTGTAATTGTTATTTTTGCAAAATGTAATGTCAGGTTGGTGGACGGATGGGGACATGGAGATCTCTGGCGGGGATGAGGGAAGTCTGGTGTGAAACCAATGAATCCAGGACGTGACAAGCCTATGGGTCTTTACAACAATGGCTATCAGAATGATGTGAACAAAACAGAGCCAGTAGACTATAGGTGGCGGGGAATGGATATCGTTGAAGCACTCATCAGTTTCCTCATCTCAGAGTCAGAGTGTCTTTGTGGAACTGTCTCAAACCATCTGACATGGAGAAGGGGTTTAAGTACAGCCACCAGAGGCTGGAAAACAAAGTTTTGGCCAGGCCAGCCACACTGTCTTCATGGCAGTCCGAGCAAGACCACAGTCTGCCCTAGCAAGGAAAGGTGCTGAAGTCGGAGTTACCCAGCCAAAAGGCGCATCGCAAAAATCAGGGTAACACGCATTATCGCTAATGAAATGTCTATATCTACAGTTTTCAAACATGGTGCTCGCCCTGTGAAGACTAACCAGGCAGGTGCAGTGCCGGGCCCCCTGCCTCGAAAGGGTCCACCCAATGCTACTGGAGGTCCTCTCAGTTCGTCTTGTGGAGTCAGGAGACATGAGAGTAGAGCTACTGGCCAAAAAATACAACAGAAGAAAACAGCCAAAAAGCAAGAACTTAAAATAATGCAGTGGAATGCTGAGGGTGTCAGCAGTGTTAGAGATGGCTATAGCAAAAAGGTTGAACTAGAGAACATACTTTTTGCAGAGCAGGTAAGTATATGCTGCATACAGGAGACACACCTAACCAAAGATGCCGCCTTTAAAATCAGAGGCTACCAGTGCTTTAGATCAGACCGACAGGACAGAAGAAAAGGAGGAGTACTCACACTTGTTAAGAATAACATCAGCGCATGTCAGGTGGGAGTGTACATGGAAGGAGCCGAGTACCAGATGATCCATCTAAAAAGTAGTAATACAGATTTCCACCTCCTTAACTATTACTGTCCTAATGACCGCCCACTTGCTTTAGGAACAATCCCACACAAAGAGAGACTGATGGTCTGTGGTGATTTTAACAGTCATTCCCAGAGCTGGGGCTATGACCACATAGACAAGAGAGGAGAGGAAGTTGAGAGCTGGCAGGATGATAATGGACTTCTCCTGATCAACCAGCCAATGGATGCCCCAACATTTTACTCAAGGGCTTGGCATACAAAATCAACACCAGATCTGGCATTCCACTCTCCAGATCTGAAGTGGAACATTACACGTGAAGTTGGAAAACAACTTGGAGGTAGCGACCATCGACCAGTCTTCCTGACAATAGAAAATGAACTCCTTAACACCAGTAACCCTCTCCCCAGATGGAACTATAAAAAAGCAAACTGGACAATGTACAGACATCGTACAGGTATCCTGGTGGGACAGCTGTCCATAGAAGGTAAGGATATTAACAGCATAGTGAAGGAGTTCAATGCTTGTATCCTTCAGGCCGCTCGTGAAACCATTCCCAGAGGAGCTCGCAGGGACTATAAACCATACTGGTCTAGTGAGCTGGGAAAACTCCATGATGACGTGGAAGCAGCTCGAAAGCCACTGCTAAAACCAGGGAAAAACAGTGATACTGCCTCCAGCTACAGGCCAATCAGTCTCACTAGCTGCCTATGCAAAACGATGGAACGCATCATTGACCTGAGGCTAAAATGGTACCTAGAAAGTGAAAACCTTCTCGTTCCACAACAAGCAGGATTTAGGCAGTACTACAGTACGGAAGATCAAGTGACCTATCTCTCTCAAGAGATTGAGGATGCATTCCAAGAGAAAAACCTTGTACTAGCAGCGTGGATAGACCTGAAGAAAGCCTTTGATAAAGTATGGAAAAAAGGTCTGTTGTGGAAACTAAGAAACTGCAATGTGAATGGAAGACTGTACAACTGGATAAAGTCCTATTTACACAATAGAAGAGCTAGAGTAGTAATGGATGGACACAAAAGCCAGAAAGTACTTCTGCGACACGGTGTACCACAAGGAGGAGTCCTTTCGCCTACACTATTCCTTGTATTCATTAATGACCTGGTCAAGGAACTTCCCTATGGAATCAAAGCAGCACTGTATGCAGATGATCTGGTCATGTGGTGTACAGATGAATATGCGACAGTTGCTACACAGAGACTCCAAAGAGCAGCAGACATCTTGACATCATGGACAAACAAATGGTGTGTAAGTATCAACACAGAAAAATCAAGTACCACTCTGTTCACCCTCTCATCTAAACAGAAAGCAGGTAAGATCTTTGTAAATGAAATACCCTTAAGGATGGACAACCAACCCACTTACTTAGGAGTGACTCTTGACTCAAAACTGACTTGGAAGCAACACATCAACAGTGCAGAAGCAAAAGCCAGAAGAAAACTAGCCATATTAAGAAAATTGAGTGGGACTACATGGGGAGCTAGTGAAAGAATCCTCAAGAATGTATATCAGCAAAGTATTCTACCACATTTAGAATATGGCTCAACATCTTGGTGCACAGCATCAAACACTACGCTGCATAATCTAGACAAAGTTCAAAATCAGTCACTACGGATTATCACAGGTGCCATGAGGTCCACACCAATAGTAGAAATGCAGAAAATAGTTGGTGTTCAAGCGCTAAAGGAACGTAGAGACACAAAGGTCATGACCATGGGAGAAAAATTCCTTAGCTCTGTAAGCCATCCCCTGAAGGAGAGATTCAATAACTTGGCATTAGGACGGCTTAAAAGAAGCAGCTTCATTCATCAGGCCAAGCGTATGCGTAAGCTGATACCTGACCTTCCAACTGTAGTCACTCCATTATCATCTGTACCAGAGCATACACCATGGAAAGAAGCAGATTATACACAAATAACTATTCAGACTGAAGTGAAAGGTGTGCAGAATGGTGAGATGCAGAGCAGTCTTGTAAGATCAATAGCCACACTTAGTGTTCTAGATGACAAATATCCATGTGACACCTGGATACGTGTGTATACAGATGGATCTGCACATAATGCCATAAAAATGGTGGGGCAGGAGCATATATTGAATATCCAAACAACACCATTGACAAGATTTCCATACCCACTGGTAAATACTGCAACAACTTTGATGCAGAAGTTAGGGCAATTATTGCTGCAGTTGAAAAACTATCAGACTCCAGAATTGATACATGTCCTGTAGTAATTCTCACAGATGCAAGATCAGTACTGGAGGCTCTTCAGTGCAACAAACTACCAGACCTTAAGGATGCCTTGTCAAAAATTGGCTTACAACATGGAGTCACTTTGCAGTGGATTCCCTCCCACTGTGGGATACCAGGCAATGAGAAAGCTGACCATCTGGCCAAAGAGGGCACTGAAATGGAGCAACCAGACATACCAGTCACCTATAATCAGAAGAAAAGCATGATAAAAACCTACAGGAAGCCACAAACACCACCACATGATGACTATCACATGCTAAACAGAAAGGAACAAGTCACCATCTTCCGTCTCCGAACAGGACACAGCCGACTCCGAAGTCATATGTATACAAAGTTTAAGGTTGGTACTACTAATCTATGTACATGTGCCCAGGTGCCCCAAACCGTGGAACATATCCTCCAGAACTGCATCAACTACGAGACACTGAGAAATAATTACTGGCCCAGTGAAACCACTAAAGAAGATAAGCTCTACGGTTCCATACATGAGTTACAAAAAACAGTGAAATTTATCCAAGAGACAGGACTGCAGATATAGACAGACAGTGCGAACGAAGAAGAAGAAGAAGAAGACATATTGATGCAAAAAGTCCCACGGATTGCAGTTAAACATTGGCAAACGCAGCTTTGAAATGTCCTTTCACATGCGTTTTTGATTGACAGTCAACAAATTTGGCACCTATTATGCACAAAGCTTTTTTTGTGTGCAATTTTTCATGCAGGATGTTATAAAATAGTTCATTTGAGATGCCTACGGTCTCTGCAGTCTTCCACACTTTCATTCAGCAGACTGTCATAAAGATACCTCAGATTATTTTCATGATTTCTGGTGTCTAGAGTGCACATCATCTTCAGTGCTTGTTTGGCCACTTTTAAGCTCATTTATTCAGAAATAAACAGTCTTCAATGATGAAGCAGTCCCCATGAACTTCATCCAACTGCTCTTTGATCAGTGATGCCGTTCACATCTTTAAATAAAAATATTTTGTCACTATATGGAACTCGTTTGTGTTCTTTTTCATTTTATGTGACTGATATCCTGCTTAATTCAAACGGCTGCTGAATGTTAACAACACATTGCAATTGGCTGAAATTTTTAATGACTTAGTTTGAATAGTGATGCTTGCCAGTGGTGACATCATTTAAATGAATTGTGGTACCACCACATTTAAATTTACCTTACTTATCACACAACCTTCATAAAGAGCAGTTGACTAAATACTAACAGTGTAACTTGTACTTGTGTCTGAGGCATTGTGTTACTGCTTCAACACGAAAAAATTCTGATCATTGCAGGTACATTTTCTGGTGACTTTAGGGGCCAACTATACCCGCATCAAGATATCCAAGGAATTAACAGAGTATAGAGATGCTGTAGAGACTGAAGAGTTGGGTCTTCATACAGCAGTAGGGAGAGGACCAAGCTTGAGTCTTCAGTCAACATCTAAGAAAGTGCCATCTCTCGGTGCTGATTCGACACGAAGAAAAGGGCCACCACCTTATCGGGAAAGAGTCACAGATGTATAGCATGGTTATTTATATTTTTAACTTGTACTTATAACACATTAATTCATACCTCACAGAGAGGGTCACATGAATGTCACTACCGCATGTGTATGGAGTGTTGGTGTGTAGGATTGATATTGGAAACCATCTTCTTGATAGAAGCACAAATACAACCATTTGTTATCATCCTGTACCATCATTGCAGTAGTTCTTCAGCTCAGTATGTGACTTCCAGGGATGACACTTTCAGGCGGAAGTCTCAGTTATTTCTACCCTTCAATACCTCAGTACCAGTGTCATCCTCTGTTTTTTTTTTCTTTTGTACATGGGTTTTTACATGCTATGTAATTTTCAACATCTTAAATCTGTATCCATACAACTTGTAGTGTCATCTTCTAATGTATTTTCATTGTGCTACTTTTGTTTTTTCTGTTACTGTTTTTTTTTTTAATCAGTAAAATTTGCCTGGTTATTTTTATTTAAAACATGGGAATAACATGTTAGCTGTTTTTGTATGAAACACAGAAATATTATGTTAGTTGTCATGGGAATATTGTGTTAGCTGTTTTTATATGAAAAATTGGAATATTGTGTTAGCAGTTTTTATATGAAACAGAGGAATATTGTGTTAGCTGTTTTTATATACAACAAAGGAATGTTGTGGTAGCTGTTTTTAAATGAAGCTTAGTGAAGCATATCATTTAGCTGTTGTTAGACATTTTTTTTCTGAATAGTTGTGGGTCAGATTTCATGATAGTGATTCTTATAATTGACAAGTCTTTTTTGTGATATCACCTACGTCTGTAAACATATATATATATATATACATATCAGATCTTCATAATGATTCATGTATGTATAATTCTTAAGTAATTTATGCATGTAGTGCAAAGGTCATGGATTCTAATTCGTAGTGTAATAGTTTATAAATTGCATATGTTGCTGGTTTTGATATTAGTTTTATACACTTTTATCACATATCATTCCATGGAAAAAAAAAAAATTTCCCATGCAATCAAGGATATAGTTAGTACAATATGTTAGTTCCCATATTTTCCTTGGCTGGAGGGGTATCATTGGGATGAAGACACTGTCCATTTTGACAATCAGTGACACATAGCAAATGACATGCTGGCCTCAGGGTTGATGAATCATGGCTGACCAAGATCTTGTCCCGTTTCTTTGTTGGTATCCCCAGTAACAGGCTTAGCCTGGCTAAAGGGGCAGGGATTGCCATAGTCCAAATGGCAGCGGAGTCTGCTAAAGAAGTATTGCATGCCCCCTGCTTTTTAAATCCACTCAAAGACAAAAAAAAATAGCCACCATGACCCGCTTCCAAGTTGACATGATCCTATATCTCAACATCTTCACAGTATGGGCTGCAAAGAACACCAGCTCACAATGCAAGGGAGATAGAAGACAAGACGAAGGGAGAATAACATAACTGTTCTCTTTTCTTTCTCAAGCTATGAAAAAGGATAGGTACCATTTTTTACAGCGGAGTTGAGCCTGAGTTAGCCTTCTGTTCCCCTAAAAAAACATTGATTGGATGAGAAGTGAATGCTCTAACTACTTTGCTACTTAGTCATTCATTCTTTGATAAGTCATGTTATTTATTAGTCTTATACCAGGTTATTATGGTAACTTATACCAACTGTACTGGGAAATATATTGTGCTGTGAACATGTATGTATAACTTGGTACCAGCATAAACTGTGAACTAGTGCCAAGTTTGGTGGGAATTAATATGAGAAAGAGGTAAAACAAAACAAACAAAAAAATAATAAATTGCCACATTTATGTGTTATTTATACTTGCCTAGAACTATTCTATCCATTTCTTTTATTACCTGAGCAGTTTTTGTTGTTGCGGCCATCATTCTTACATTCCAAAATCTGATTTTTGTTATGCATTCTAAAGAGAACATTAAGAGGAGCCAGTTAAGTGGGTATAACATTCCTTGATGTAGTTGAAAACCTCACCAAAAACAGGAAAACTTGGCAGACAACTATGCGAGCCCTATGTGACGTTTAACGGCACGGGAAGGATGTAATGTAAGAACTATTAATTTTCAGCCTTCCCTCAAAAGAAACCACAGTTTCTGATATTATACTGTTCGCTCATTTTGAGATACTTTGAAATATTTATTTGTTGTTAATGCTTTTTTTTTCATTTCATTCATTTTAATCATGTGAAGGGATATATTTCCATCTTAACGTCTGCAGTGGATATGTCAGATTCAGTTAGCAGAGCACCATTTGAGAGAAAATGTGTTAATTAGAGAGCCAAGCAAACTATAACAACAATGAATTTATACTTTGAGGAGATTAAAAAGACTGTCACATGCATATGAATGACCTTGACCAGCTGGATTTGTTCTTCAGACATTATTCTTTATGAACTTTTGATATGTAATGTTTTTTTAGCTTTTTTTTTTTATTTATTTAATCATGGATATTGAAGGGTAATGAAAACTGAATATAATGAATGGAATGTAATGAAAGTTCAGTCCAAGAGCATGGTGTATTTGAAAAGATGTGTGCATTTTGTTTCATGCACCTGAGTTGTTTCCATCCATGCCGTGGCTGGGTTGTTTATGGTAATTATTTATAGTACTTTTGTAGTGTAACACAGTACTTTGAAGTGATGTATTATATTTTGTAATGAACTAATGTTTTTTTTTCTTTTAATGGAATAACAGTACTTCTAGTGAAGTACAGTACTTTTATGAAGTACATTACAGTGCTTTTAGTGAAGTACTATTTTGTTGTGCAGTACAGTTTTTTCATGGGGTGTGGTGATTTATATGAGATACGGCATGTTTTAGTGCAGTGTAGTGTACATACACATACATGGCAAATAATTTTAATTTAATCAGAGAGAAGAGAAATCCTTAATCATAAATAATTTTTTAAAATTTCATTGAATTTGATTAATTTAGTTAGTGCCCATTTGTATCTCTATTTGTCTAGAGAATTCCTTTTAATGTTTACAGTGTGATAATTTGATTCTGTGTCATGGGTATAAGCCATTAACTCTTTTGCTCAGCTTTGATGAGCAGAGTCTGCAGTTTGAGAACCCTTGTGTCCAAGTGCTCAGTGAGACTTATGAGAATGTATAAACTAGGAAAAAGTAGGAGTAGCTTTATTACTTAACGATTACAAAGTTGTGACGTTTTGGCGTGAGCCTTAATCATACAAAAACATACAGGACAAAGAAATAGAGAGAGGAGATAAAGTATAGATTCACATGAATGCTATTTAAAAAAAAAAAAAGAAAAAATTTGTTAAAAGAGTACTTAGCTGTAAATTGTAAGGTGTGACTTGTCCGGCGGTGTGTGTCAGGAATGGATTTAGTAGAAAGTGGAGACTGTTTAAATAGAGACCTATGATATGTGGTCGGTGGGTTGTAACTGGGGGTGGTGGATGGGGAACCGGGGAGGGGAGAGAGAGTGATACAGTGTTGACCTAGCCAGGAGAAGTTGAAATAGATGATTGGGGAAGAGGGGCTGCAAAATAATGCTGTGAGGAGGTTTGAAAAGTAAGAAGGGGTGGAGCTTAGTGGAGAGGTACTATAATGATTGAAAAGAATGTTAAGTGTAGCTGAACAGCGAGTTTAACCCATGTGGCTCCAGCGTCCCATAATTTTGAATGCAGCGATTCTCAATCGCCAGGCGGCTTGTGTCATCTGTGTGACATTGTTTGATGGCTGTTACCAGAAAATCAGATTTGCCTTTGTGGTTGGGGACATTGAAATGATTTGGGACTGGTTTCGAAGCATGCTGGACGATGTCGTACAGATGTTTTTGCATACGGTCCCCTAATCTGAGGCCAGTCTGACTAATATATGTTATCCTACATCTTTTGCAAACGATGACATATATCACATTACGGGACTTGCATGTGAATCCCTCATGAAGAGTGAGGATAGTTTTGGGAAAGGTGATTGTTTTCATTTCCCAGACTACCGGGCAGGTGACGCATCAGGGGCGGTTACATTTTCTGGTGCCAACATATGTAAGGCTCTGCTTCAAGTGGCTGTGGACGAGGATGTCCTTAAGGTTTGGCTCACGTTTGTATGCCAATAGGGGTGCTTCAGAGAAAATGTCTCAACTCTGTCAAATGGAGTAACAGGCTTTTTCCTGAATACTTCTTTGCGACTCACTAGTTGGATATGGTTGAGGGCTTCATGAAGGACATTTTCTGTGTTGTTGCGATGACGGAAAAATTCTAATAACTTGTTAGACTGATCTATAAAGTCCAAATTATCCTGACATATGCAGCAAAGATGGAGGAGTTGGGAGCATGGGATGGAGTTCTTACAGGCTTCAGGATGGGAGGAGGTGTAAAACAAATAGGTGTGGCTGTCGGTGGGCTTGTAAAATACAGAGGTGACAAGCCTGTTTGTGCCAATAGAAGTTTTATTGTCTAAAAAGTTAACAGACTTGTCAGAAATTTCATACGTGAATTTTATGTTGTTATTGAGTGAGTTGGCGAATTTAATAAATTTTTTTAGGTCTTCTTGTGGCATACTTGTGATTCCAGTGCCATCATCGATGTACCTTTTATAGAATTCTGGAAGTCTGCCAGTGTAGGTTTCCCATAATTTGACTTCCAGAAAGCCCATAAATAGACATGCATAACTGGGACCCATTTCATTCTCATAGCAACACCACTGATTTGCTTGAAGTATTCGCTGTTGAGTTCGAAAGAATTTAGGTTTAGTACTAACCATGTAAGTCTGATTATGGTGTCAGTGCTAGTGGTGGGCTGAGGGTCTTTGTCAAGAAAATAGCGGAGTGCTAAAAGTCCATCCTCATGGGGGATAGAAGTGTATAGGGAGCAGACATCAAGGAGAAAGATGTGATAGGTGTGGTGTTGAGAGAGTGTGATCGTATCAAAAGTTTTTAAGGCGTGGTTAGTATCTTCCAAAAATGAAGGTAATTTGTGTACTCTCTCTCTCTCTGAACCTTAAGTGCCCAGGGCACATGGGGCTTCCGCAAGGGTTTTCCACAAATGCCTGTCCTTCGCCTTTTTTTCTGCTCTTGCCCAGGTGAGCCCTCTATTGCTCAGCATCCTTTCTGTTGTTCTTCTCCATGTCTCTTTTGGTCTACCCTTACTTCTGCTCCCCTGTGGTGTCCATCTTAGTGCTATTTTTGGTAGTGAGTTGTCAGTCATTCGGAGCACATGTCCCAACCATTGCCAGTGTCTTTCCTCAATAATTGTTGTCAGTGGTTTCATCTGCATTTCTGAATTTGTGTACTAGTGGCTGGAAAATGCTGTCCAAAAAGTCAGAAATGCGCTCAGTGGGGCATGAACACACTGATACAATGGAACGTCCAGAGTTACCTGGTTTATGGATTTTAGGAAGAAGATAGAAGGTAGGTGTGCCTAAACAGCTGTCCTTAATGTGAAGAGAAACAGCTTGGGGTAGGAGGCCACCTTCTGTAATAAGGTTTTTAATGGTTGCTTCCACTATGTCATTATTTGAATGGGTAGTATCATTTTTCGCTGAATAGAATTTTATATTGCTGAGTTGGGACATTCCTTCCGCATTATATAAATCTTTTTTCCAAACAATGAGATTGCTAGTTTTATCTGCTGGTTTGATTACAATGTTGCTTCAATGCCAGAGTGTGGACAATGCCTTGGACTCTCCCTTATTTAGGATAAAATGTCTAAGGGTTGGTGGTCGGAGGTTAAGGATTTCATGCCACGTCGTAGCAATATACAGATCCACAGCTTGGGAACCTCCTCACAGCATCACTTTGCAACCCCTCTTCCCCCAGTCATCTATTTCAACTTCTCCTGGCTAGGTCAACATTGTATCACTCTCTCTCCCCTCCCCGGTTCCCCATCCACCACTCCCAGTTACAACCCACCAACCACATATCACAGGTCTCTATTTAAACAGTCTCCACTTTCTACTAAATCCATTCCTGACACACACCGCCGGACAAGTCACACCTTACAATTTACAGCTAAGTACTCTTTTAACAAATTTTTTCTTTTTTTTTTTTTTTTTTAAATAGTATTCATGTGAATCTATACTTTATCTCCTCTCTCTATTTCTTTGTCCTATATGATTTTGTATGATTAAGGCTCACGCCGAAACATCACAACTTTGTAATCATTAAGTAATAAAGCTGCTCCTACTTTTTCCTATTTTATACATTTTGGTATCACAGCTTTACTGTAGTGCTTCGTGTATAGTTATATACTTATACACTAATTATTATGTATTAATGAGACTATGAGGCAGAGTTGTGGCTTATTTTTTTTTGTTTTTGTTTTTGAGGCTTTTTTTTTTTTTTTTATAGACCCAGGTCAGGTAGGGGATAAAGGGCTCCTGGCAGTCTGATTTTGCCAGGCAAGGCTCCCATGCAGGCTCCACCCTAAGTGGAGACTAAAACATGAAGCAGAAACTCATTTTTTAAAATAAATTTCAGAGCCAGTTTTTCATTGTGGACTAAACTTAAGGGTCATGTACTCTTTGTAGCATATTTTTGTATATGAGTTTATTCCAGATTGTGAGTCATAATTTTCCATATGAATACTGAGCCACTTTGGATGTGATCATATAAAATGTCAGTATTACAGATTTTCAGATCAGAAATTCCAAGTAACCAATGATAATCTATAATTGACTTTAATCAATATTTTGCTGGTCTCTGTGACTTTAGTGAGCGTTATTTATATTTCGTTAATGTTGTTATATTGTGAAGCAATATTCATAACTGGCATTTATTCATTAAAAGCGCATTTAATTGCTTGTAGTGATTTCCTTTACTTTTTCATGAAGAAAAGACAGTAAATATTTAAAATAATTTTTTGTGCAAAGTTTATCTTTTGTTAATAAAAATGTTTTAACCAGTCAGTATACAGTGCAACGGTTGATGTAATAACTCTTTATTATATTCCAATCCAACTTTCCCAAACATGAAACTTAATTTATATTTACTGTTCTTTCCCATGTACAGAGATGCAGGTTGCGAGTTAAATGATTCTCTCATTACTTTTTGTATTATCTTTTGCTATGAATATTTTGCTCCATTTACTTAATTATTATTACAAGGTCACTTGTACAGGTGTACTTTTTTGTTGTTAAATACAATCACATTCTGAAGGCATTTTGTGAGCTTTGAATAAGCAGTGTGTATATGAGCAAGCATGTGTAACAATGATACACTGTTTATGTTTTTTATTTGTGCTACACTGCTGATATTTCTGTTCGTAATATAATCTCTTGATGTGTCTGTTTATGCATGTCAGTAAAAAGAAATAATGTGAGAATTCTTATTGACTGTATTTCTTTAATGTGATGTTACAGAAGGCTTGGAAGATGTTATAATAAGGACAAGTGGAGCAATGAAAGTATCTTAGAAGAACTGGATGTAAATAAAAGTTGGCTCCTCATCTCTACACAGAAAAGAGAGCTGTCCTTCTTTGGCTGTGTTCAGTGGCAGACTGCCCTGGAGAGACTAACAGCACAGGATATGGTTCCTGGAAAACAAGGGAGAGAGTGCACAAGGAGATGAGAGTAGGACATCACTGACATATACAGCAACACTCTCACAGCATCACATTCACATAATCAGGAATCCTGGCTCAGCATTGACACATCTTTAGATAACCAGTCAAGAGAAGAGTGCTTGATAGTGGAGATACCACTTGAATGTCTGATTTCTTGATTTGGTTTATAGTGTCAAACACCATCCCAAATCTGAAAGCTTCTGTTCTTGTTGGCTGATTTATTTTATGCTGCGTGGTTTCCATTGCATTTTCTCCGTAAAGTTAAAAAGTTGTAGCCCTTTTATGCCATGGTGGCATCTACGAGATACAGTGTTTTTTTGCATCCATATTTTCCTTCACATGTCACCAGAGTGTGATGTGGTCGGCATCATGCCAGGCTGTCTTCCCTTAGCCAGCTCCAGAAGAAACCAGGTACCAGTTTCTGTAGCAGGCTGACTAGAGTACCTCCAGTCAGACTTGAACCGTCAGCCATCACCAGTAGAGACTAGTGCACTAATCATGTTGTCACTCACATGTTCTTTCTTCCATATTATTTCTGCAAGGTAACGGTAAAATTCTTGTTTTCATGTCATTAAGACATATTGGGGAATACGGTATTAGGCCCATATTTTCCACGACCTTCGGCACATGAAAGTGTGATGTGGTCAGTATCACGCCCTGGCCGCTTTACCTTCCCAGATTTCTCTGTACACATTTTTAGAGGCCGGGTGAACCCCGGGGCTTTTTTGGTGTACATCAGAAAAAAATCCCGCTGCTGGGACTGAACCTGGTACCACTGGATTAGTAAACCGAGCATTTCCACAAGATATACTGAGATATCATTGCAGTTTTTCTCTTTCTCTCATATTATTTCTGTACTTAAATAAGTGCGTGGTTTTCATTCCATTTCTGTTGTTACACGTTCAGATAATTTTCATCATGTTTCTTCCAAATATGTGGGTTTTTTTTTCTGTTTATTCAGGTAATCAACCTGGTTTTCATTATTTTTCTCAAACATCACTGATGCTTTTGTCAAGTAAACAGACACGTCATATGTGTAATTTGTATTCTGTTATGATATTTTAAATGTCTGAAGCACAGATACTCATTCAACTAAAAAATGTGTTACATTAGCTATGACTGATTTTACCACCATTATCTTACATAAATAAGTTCTAAATCAAATTTAACGAACGGAAACAGCTGAGACTGGAGAAGCATGAATATAATTACTTACAGGCACAGCAGCTGATGATGATGAGACTGGAAGCAGGTGAGCATAATAGCACAACTTTGGAGCCAGTGAGTGAATGTTGCAGTGAAGATATACATTCCATGTGAATTCAAGAGGACAGGTGATTATCTGTCAATACAAAACTTTGCAAGAACTGCTGAGAATTTTTTGGTTATTTCCAGGAACAAAACTTGATGAGAAAACAAGGGAAAAAAAAAAAATATATATATATATTTGGAAACTGAGAACTGGAAAGAAAAAGTCATTTTTGTTTTGAAAAAAAAGACATTTTATTTAAAATAAATTTCAGAGCCTGTCACTCATTGTGGATTAAACTTTAAGGTCATGTACTCTTTGTAGCATATTTTGTATATGAATTTATTCCAGATTGTGAAAATATTATGAATTAATAGCACGGGGGGGGGGGGGGGGGGGGGGGAAATGACACAGTTTCCTTGGTGATCTCCCTTCCTTGTTGTGCTGCATGAAATAGCTGTATTACTGCAGTCTGGCCATGGGAGAGGGATTAATGTAGTTCTCATAGCCGTTTCAGCAACCGACTTCTTCAGTAATAGAAAAGTACATGGTTTTGTACATTTGTATTATTTTTGTACCTAATTAAACTACATGGTTATATTAATTCTGTTTGCATTTCATTTATTTCAAAACTGATACACAGAAAAGAGCATTTACATTTTCTAAACACAAAATTGGCTTAAAATTAGGGTAAATATTGGAGTGATAGTTCCATGTGATCTCTGTGCTATGTCATGTGATTTGCCTTCGGTTCTTTGCTGAATTTTTTTCAATCTTACCTCAGTTGAATTGGTTATTGTATTTGAATGATCTTATAATAAATTTTACACAGAATTTCAGTTTTTCATTATTCTGATCTTTTGTTGTGTGTTTATGTTTTTTTTTTAAAATGAATGTAACTTTCCCAGAGAATTTGTTTTTGTTTAGAATTATTTACCTTATAAATTGATGATGTTGTATCATCTCTCAGAAATGCAAAGGTTGAGTTAACTGCAGTTGATACTCTCGATCTTGAGCTATAAGCTTATAGTTGGATGAAAAGTATGTGAGATTTTCTCAGAATATTAAAATGGACAATGACCAGTGAAAATATGCCACAGACGAGTTGAAGTGACATAACAACCTGCTTTCTGGGGCATTGGAGGAAGGTAGGTTATTATCCTAACCAGCTTTCATTCTCAGGTTCTGCCCATGGTAATCGCTGTTGTTCAAGGACAACCATCTTTGATGCATGAAAGCTACAAAATAAACCAAGAAGAGAACAGCCGTATTACAGTTCAGGATCCTAAGTCATGGACAAGAAGACTGAAGTGACTGAGGCATGTTACAGGAAGTTACGGAGTTCAGTATCCTAAGTCATAGTAGAAGACTGAAATGATTGAGGCATGTTACAGGAAGTTACAGTTTAGGATCCTAAGTCAAAAGTAAAAGACCGAAATGAGTGAGGCACGTTAAAAGAAGTTACAGTTCAGGGTCCTAAGTCATCAGTAGAAGACTAAAATGACTGGGGCATGTTACAGGAAGTTACGGTTCAAGATCCTAAGTCATCAACAGAAGATTGAAGTGACTTAGGCATATTGCAAAAAAAAAACAAAACCCCTGTGCAGGCAAAAAAATACTGTACACTTTTGTCCTACTGGTCCCATCGATTGTGCAACATACGCAAAATGCTGTTTATGCCCAACTTTCTTACTAGGAGGAGATAAAAAGCTAAGTCTGTATTTTTCATGTTTTTATCATGTTTTTTTTTATGTGATCTTTGAATAAGGCTTTTGCTGGAATATTGGATTGTTGTGTATTTTTCATTTGCATGCACTCATCTTGCCTTCTGCCATTCTTGTTTCTGCCCACTTTTCTCACTCCATACACCTCGATCTATTTTTATCAGCCCTAACCTGTTCTCAGTCCCTTATGTCAAAACATTGTTTTTACCAACATATGAACAAAGCCTGAACTTTACGAAGTTGTCTCGTCTCTTATACCTTTCGGTGTTGAGGGGACAGATATGTGTCTTGATAGGGCTCTGTGATCTGCTTCATATAATGAAGTATTTATTAATTAATTTTCTCTCTCCATCTCTTGCGTGGGCAGCCTCTTCCTGTTACCTACAAATCTCAGTGTGAATGTTTTCGGTGCTATACTGTCTGGTGGTAGACGTGTAACATGGCCATACCATTTGATTTGCTGTTTCTGGATATAGTGTAATACTGGTGTTATTCCAAGCTTTGCCCTGATGGTGTCATTTCTTATTTGGTCTCTTCCTGTCACATTTAGTATTCTCTTTAAGCATCACATTTCCTTTATGAAATACGAAAAGCTAAATTATGCAATGGTTCTTTTTGGATAGCTTCTCCTCGGAGAAATTAAAAGTGAGACTTAGTAACCAGTTTATGTCCCTTGTACACACAGACCAACCCCCACACCCACATTTGTACTGAGTGCCTAACGGGACTCTCGCTCCTAATCCGCGACCGACCCAACAAGTCGGAGGTGGATCTCTTTACTACTAATAGAAAACACAGGAACTGCTCAGTTAATGAGGAAAAGATCACGGAGAGTGGACCATGCAACACAAGGTGTGACAAATTTCACAGTCTTTTTTTCCTTCGCCACAATCGTGTCTAGCAAATAAATTAGGAATTCTCCTCCCTGCGTTGCAGAGGAGTTCGTTTTAGAAAGGAGTAAATTTTGGTCATTCAAGGGACAGTACTGCCGCTGGAAAATGGCGACCATCGCGGTCAGACCTCGGAAGAGCAGAAGATGTCAGTTGAAAAAAAAAAAACGGAATATTAGTAGTTTATATATATAATTTCTAGGCATGTCTAGGTTTTGTTTGGAATTCCCCTTTAAGCGCTTGCTATTGCTTTCATGTGATGAGGCTAAGCAATTTTACGTTTTGTGGAAAACGCGAGTACACCGTTAAAAATAATTTACCGCTTGGAAGGGATAATAGGGTAAGGTTGGGGATCTGCTACAGCAGGGTTGGCTTGTGGTGGTCATGAAAGTGCAGTTTTGCTTTTATTTTCACATGATTATTTAAACAAAATGAAACAGTATGATATGGTATGTTTAGGACATTACATAATCCATTTTTTTAAAAAAAGGGGCGCTAAGATTGGAAGAGTTCGTATAAGCACTTAGAAGCCGTGATTATTATACATAAACCATTAGAGTGACCAGTGAAAAAAAAAGTTGGAGGTGATAAGCAGACTTAAGTCCGTCAATGACAGAAGCCATAGCAGTCAACAGAAAACAAAATATATTAAATCTAAGAACTAGTCATTTTTAAACCAGTACTCACACCTTACATTGGTTAGAGGAACTGGGGGCAGAGAAGATATAGGAATGTCCTGACTGTGGTGACGCAGTGTCCTGTGATCAGGCAATCATTTTGAATAACAGAACCACTTTTATTGTCTCTTATTCTTCTGTCTCACTGGAGCTGCAAACTGATATTCTTTGCAGTGGAGATGTTGAGGCACAGTATCGTGTCAGCTTGGGAGTGAGTCATGGCCACTATTTTTTTTTAGTCTGTGAGTTGAGCTGAAAGGCAGGGAATGTGCAATGCTTCTTTACCAGACTCCACTGCCATGAAGACTTTGGTGGCCCCAGTATTCTCAGCCCCAAAAAGCCAGGCTAAGGCTGTTACTGGAGGTACAAACAGAAGTGGGACAGGGTCTTGTTCAGCTGTGGTCCACCAGCAGTTGTCTGTAAATATCATTATATTAATGAACAGTGAAGCAATAATCCAGAAAAATAGAACATGGTCATAAAACTACCCATTTTCTGTGGCAACCTACGATTGCATTAGTATAATGTTAAGAAAGCAATATGTTTTACACTGCAGTTGATGGCATTGCATACAGTGAACAGTCGCTGCGTCAGAATGCCTCTATATTGGAGTACTGCCGTACATCGATGTCAGCCCTTTCGGGAGCCACAGCAGGGATCATGGGATTAACAAGCTTGTGGGGCTTTATCTTTTACTTCATAACAGCAATAATGTTGTCGGTGAGTGTAGTCTTGGTGCTGTCAGTTGTCTTGGTGCAGTTAGTGAGTGCTGTCTTGGTGCTGTAAGTGAGTGTTGTCTTGGTGCTGCCAGTAGATATTGTTTTGGTGCTGTCAGTAAGTGCTATCTTGGTGCTGTCAGTGAGTTTTGTCTTGTTGCTGTCAGGTGATTGTTGTCTTGATGCTGTCAGTGAGCATTGTCTTGGTGCTGCCAGTAATTGTTGTTTGATGCTGTCAGTAAGTGTCATCTTGGTGCTGTCAGTGAGTTTTGTCTTGTTGCTGTCAGTGATTGTTGTCTAGATGCTGTCAGTGAGCATTGTCTTGGTGCTGTCAGTGAATGTTGCCTTGGTTTTGTCAGCGAATATTGCTTTGGTGCTATCAGTGAATATTGCCTTGATTTTCGTCAGTGAATGTTTCCTTGGTGCTGTCAGCGAATGTTGCCTTGGTTTTGTCAGTGAGTATTGCTTTGGTGCTATCTGTGAATATTGCCTTGATTTTCATCAGTGAATGTTTCCTTGGTGCTGTCAGTGAATGTTGCCTTGATGCTGCCAGTGAATGTTGCCTTGGTTTTTGTCAGTGAATGTTGCCTTGATTTTTTTTATCAGTGAATGTTGTCTCAGGGCTGTCAGAGAGTGTTATCCTGGTCCTGTTTTTTTTTACTTCTTCATTTACATCTTTTTCTTTTTTTTAAAAAATTAAACTGGGATTGTTTTATATTCGTACATTATGTGTCATACAGGAAGACATTGACAGTCATACTTTTTCATTTTGTATAGTCTTTGGTGTTTTCAGTTTCATCTCCTTTCTTTCTTCACTGTCATTTGGACAGTCTCTTGAGAAGCTTGTTCTCTCTTCCTTCATACCTGGTACAAGCAGCACCCACGAAGTCTTTGCACCTGGAAAATTCCAGACAATGAGACCCAAAACCAGACAGATTTTATTCTTATTAAAAGAAGATTCAGAAATGCTGTCCAGGTAGCTAAAGCGGTTCTTGAAGCTGACTGCCACATTGACGACAGATTTAGTAATGGCAAAGTTAACGTTAAAATTCAGGATTATTGAGATAAATAAATACTAGAAATTATAAAGTAAATACAGGTGTGCTAGGAAAATATAAAGAAATAAAAGAGAAATTCTACATATAAATTAAAAATAGATATGATGCGTTATCAGAATATGAAATATTATTTCAAGATGTAGATGATAAATGAGAAACCTTAAAAAGAATCATCCCACCAAGCAAAAGAAGCATCAATGTCAAGGTCCTTGAAAAATAGGAAGACAGATGACATTCTAGAACTGATAGAGAAGAGAAGGAAGAATAAAAAATAACCAGACAATGTATGAAGAGATTAACAAAGAAGTAAGAAGTCGGTTCAAGAAAGGGATAGAGAGGTGGCTGTTAGAGCAATATGATGAGATGGAAAAAAAACAGTTAATTGCAAAGAATTTCATTTTAAAAAGAAAATTATTTTTGAAATAAAAGAACTTTGTGAGAAAAGAATAAGCAAAATAACAGGCTGTTTGAAAACAAAGGAGTGTAAAGTTATAATGGAAAGAAGAAGAAATCATGAAGACATGGTCAGAGCACATAGGAGACCTGTATAATAATCAAGCAGTTGATTGTGAGCATGAATAGTGAAGGACCACCAGTACTGGTGATGGGGGTAATAAACAATATGTCACATCATATGCAGGCAAGGAAAGCACCAGGACCTGATAGTATCACAAGATCTTGATTGGCTATAGTTCACCAACCCTGATGCTAACTTGGCAGTCACAAGTCACTGATTACCATATCGAACATCTTCTCTTCTCTCCCCCCCCCCCCCAGATGTTTAGTTTCAATTGTTTTTACTGTTAATGGATTATAATTGGTATTTTTGATTCATTATTTTTGTCCAGGATTTATATGTAAAAAAAAAAGAGAAAAAAAAAAGAAATTGTGTATTAATCCAAAGTCTTTGTTTCTGTCTTCAAGGTTCTGCTCCTAGTAAAGGCTGGTGGACAGTGGAATTCATATTTCATAACCAGAAGAGTTCTTTTCATCAATGGCTTGTTTGGAGGACTATTTGTATCCATTTTTTTTCATTTTTTCTGGTCCTTTGGGTAAACATTTATGGGTGAAAATAAACTATTACTCTATTGAATAGCAAGATAAAGAGAATGAAGTAAAGTTTGTAACAAGTACTTTATTATGAGTTTCGAATCAGTCGAAGTAGGCTACAGAGAGATTAAAAACCATTATACAGAACCACTGTAAATAGGGTTATCATTATCATCATCATCGCCATCATCATCATCAGGTGCTGTGCCAGTAGGTAATGACATTCATGCTTCTTCACAGATCTCAGCCTTTGATATTTTCCATCAGCTCAGTTGGTGACTTTTTATTATGCCTTTTTTGTGTTAGACTATCCATGATTTTTTTTCTCTCTCTTTGTCTTCCCTGCATCTCATCCAACTTATCTTTCTTGTTGTTTTGATGTTTTCAAGCCCTCCCCTTATTAAAGAATGACTCTTGTTTTCTTATGGATTTAATTTGGTTCCTTTCCACATTTGCTTTTGTTAGACATTCCTTGTTTGTCATCTTAGCTGCACATTGCAAATTCTTATAAGAAACCACATCTCTGTTGCCTCTAGTGATGTTTGCATTGCTCTGTTGATTGTCCATGGCTCACTTCTCTGTAGTAGGATAGGCTCAGTGGATAACAGTGAACTTGATAAATTCATCAGCTACAGAAGTAGTTTCCTTGTTTTGGTTAAGAACTGGTCTCTACAGACTACTAAGCCACCTCTACAGACTACTCAACCACCTCTACAGACTACTAAGCCACCTCTACAGACTACTGAGCCACCTCTACAGACTACTCAACCACCTCTACAGACTACTAAGCCACCTCTACAGACTACTAAGCCACCTCTACAGACTACTAAGCCACCTCTACAGACTACTCAACCACCTCTAAAGACTACTAAGCCACCTCTACAGACTACTCAACCACCTCTACAGACTACTCAGCCACCTCTACAGACTACTCAGCCACCTCTACAGACTACTCAACCACCTCTACAGACTACTCAGCCACCTGTACAGACTACTCAACCACCTCTACAGACTACTCAACCACCTCTACAGACTACTCAACCATCTCTACAGACTACTCAGTCACCTCTACAGACTACTCAGCCACCTCTACAGACTACTCAACCACCTCTACATACTACTTAGTCACCTCTACATACTACTCAGTCACCTCTACAGACTACTCAACCACCTCTACAGACTACTCAACCACCTCTACAGACTACTCAACCACCTCTACAGACTACTCAACCACCTCTACAGACTACTCAACCACCTCTACATACTACTTAGTCACCTCTACATACTACTCAGTCACCTCTACAGACTACTCAGCCACCTCTACAGACTACTCAACCACCTCTACAGACTACTAAGCCACCTCTACAGACTACTCAACCACCTTTACAGACTACGCAACCACCTCTACAGACTACTCAGCCACCTCCACAGACTACTCAGCCACCTCCACAGACTACTCAACCACCTCCACAGACTTAAGATATACCATACACATGAAAGTCATTGCAGGAGTGGAGAGCAGACATGTACCCCAAAAATTCCATGATAATGGTGATCTGCACATTTGGATGTAGCCATAGTGTCTTGATCTGAGGGAGAATCTAAGGGGGAATACTCTGAAAGCTAGAAGGAAATGGACTTCATTGTAGACCTTGAAAGTTAAAGAAGAGGGATCCATAACAGAACACATACTCCAGGATTGTTTTTTGTTTGTTTGTTTTTTTTTTAATGCAGGGTTTCTCAGCTTTTTTCCCAGTTGTGACTTCCATTTTTGCACTTTAGTGTTCACTGTGGGCCTTTCTTAGCACATTACTATAGAAAAACATGACACTTTAGAAATTCTGCCGTATGCAATTTCAATTTAAAGACTCCAGCTATTTGAGGACCTGAATCAGACTTTGCCAGAAAGTTTGAATCTGAAGGCGGAAGCTGTGAAGATGCTGCCAGAAGCTTAGGCCAGAAAGTTTGAATCTGAAGGCAGAAGCTGTGAAGATGCTGCCAGAAGCTTAGGCCAGAAAGTTTGAATCTGAAGGCAGAAGCTGTGAAGATGCTGCCTGAAAAAATTACAAATGTCATCCTGGGAACAAAGCTCTAGATTTAGTGTGACCTAACTTTCATCTTTGTGACCTAAAAGAGATTGAGCACATGAAATTCTAAAGAGGACATTGTTAAGAGAGGCCAATTCAGTGGGCATAACATCCCTTGATGAGATTGAAAAACTCGCAGAAGACAGGAAATCTTGGCGAACTACCATGCAGACCCTATGTGACGTTTAGCGACATGAGAAGGATGTAAGATGTAAGAACTTTCATCCACTAAAGAAAAAAATAAAGGACTCATAGAAGGTTAATTTTCAGCATTTCAGTATGGTTTTATTAAGTACTTTGACTGTCTTGTAACACATAGTCCTTGACTTTCATTTACAGACCTATGTTTTATTCTGGACGTGAGTATTAACTGTTATAATTGACTCAAACGTAATGGCATTTGTGTCTTTTCTCATGTCTGCTACTTCTTCATTTTAATATATAGTATAGAAAATGCTAGAGTAAGTGTCTGCCATGAATGACTCTATAAATAGCAGTGAACTTTGAGATGATAGTGCTAGAGATGGCACTGGTTGTCATGATCAGCAAACCAAATCTGCTTCATCACAGTTGTGCTAGAATTGTGATCAGTTGCTGACTTGGCGGCTATCATAGAGGAGGAGCAATAATGGATTGAGTAGATGCCATCAGTGCCTTAAGAGAAGCTGGTTGAACAAATGGCTTGACTGATGACTGTGAATCAGCTCCATTGTTAAGAATGAAGAAGCTGGGGTAGTGAAAAATGAACTATCAATCAAGAACTCCTATCGATGGTCAAGCATGATAGAATGGATGTAATAAGTTAATGTACGGTGAGGGAGATACTGAAGAGAAGATTGGAGCAGCTATGGATGTGTCTGGAATATATAGGCAATAGTCTTTCATAACTATCTAGAAACAAGCTTTTGAGGTGCTATATCCTGAACAATCATAGAACGATCAACCAGGTTTATTTAGTAGTGGAGGCTGATAAGAAGTCTTTTGAAAGTAGAGAGTAAGCCTCATTCAGTTCAGAGGCTTTTGTCCCAAGATCATCACAGTGGAATGAGCTGTAGAGAACTTTTTGTTCACATCCACAGAGAGAAATAGCAGGATAGGAGAGACAGATAGCAGGAGACCTTAACATGGCTGATCTGAATTGTTAAATACCATGGTATACTGAATAGTATTTGAATGTCATTTGTTCTAACTCTGGCAGTCATGACACTCATTCTGCTCATCAGGGATCTAAATGGCGCAACAGAGTTTGTGCACCACACTTCCTCCTTCTGTAGAATTCAGCACACAAATGAACTTATTTTAACACGGTTTTTTTCTGTATAATTTCTTTAGATATCATATTCTCTTGACAAGAAATTTGATAATTTAGCACTTTCCATTTGTGACAGGGCATAATGCAAAACCAGTTAACAGATACTTCTAAGAAACATAATTCTCAGAACTTTGTAAGTAATGTTGGTTAATAAGTTGTGTGTACAGTGGCATTTGTTTTCTGCCTTCTTTTCTGTGTCAGTGGAAATTGTAGATTAACCCTGAACAGTGCCAGTATTTCAGTAGTTTGCAGACCTATATTGTTGAACTATTCTTTCACAGATTTCTGTACGGAATGGTTCATGTGTACTGAGAAGATGATCTAAGACAGTATGGCCAGTATGTTACCTTACAGAGGTGTAAATCTGCAAACTACAAAACTGTCCATTCCATATTCAAGATGTGGTCACATTACAAAATGGCCGCCTTGCCAGGGATAATGTCACATGCTTATATTTTGAAATTACTTTGTCTTAGTGATGGTGGTTTTTAGAAGAAATAAATTTGATCATTTATTCAAAATAAATTTATGCAAGTTTTGAAAAGAATGAATGTCTGGGTTACTGTTTTCCGAGACAACTGTTTTTCAAGGACTAATTTGGTTAAGTTTCTAATGTTTGTGTTGTTTTTTTTTTTCCTTCTCCTTGTTGTGGGTTGTCCTGTTCTGTGTACATTAAGTGTGGTTTTAGAGCACTTGTGTATGAAAAGGACGAAGTAGGGTTTCAAGAATAATTCTCAGTGTTGGTGTTTTTTAAAAGTCCTTCTGTATGATTCAGTCATTTGTAATATGGAACTCTGCCCCTCTAATATCTATGGGAGTGATTCTACACACACAGATATTCATTGTGAATGGAAGCTAATAGCAGCTGATACTGCAATAAAGATGTTGTTATTGCAGATGTTGAATGGGATGTTTTATTATGATTTTCTTTAGTTCACAAAAACGGGCACGAGAAATGTACTTCACCATTACAAAAGGACATATCAGTGGCAGACCTATTGGCCAGTCTCCAGCTTTACAGTAAGTCTGTTTCTGAAAAGCACAATTTAGATTTATAACAGAGTCATTGTCATGCTGGGCTCATTGTTTTTAAGTGGTTTATAGAATTTCTGCAGCAGCTGTGTGTCAGAGGAAGACATACTGCCAAGGTGGCACCTGCAGATATGATGTGGTGTGTCTGTATATTCCTTGACCTGTTGACAAACTAGAGAGTGATGTGGTGTGACTGGCAGCTGTGAGAATAAGGTTACTGTCACAGTAAAACAGCATGTGAGTGAGAGGGAAAGAGGAAGAAAGAACAGCATATGAGTAAGTTGGGGGGGGGTGGGAGGAAGAGCAGCATATGAGTAAGAGAGAGAGGGAGGAAGAACAGCATATGAATGGGTGAGAGAGAGATAAGCAGGAAGAACTGCATATGAGTGAATGAGAGGTTGGAAGAACAGATGAATGAGTGATAGAGAGATGAGGGAGGAAGAACAGCATATGAGAGAGAGAGACAAGAACAACAGCATATGAGTGAGTGAGTGAGAGAGAGAGAGACAGGAACAACAGCATATGAGTGAGTGAGAGAGAGAGACAGGAAGAACAGCATATGAGTGAGTGAGAGAGAGAGGGAGGAAGAACAGCATATGAGTGAGTGAGAGGTAGGAAGAACAGATGAATGAGTGATAGAGAGATGAGGGAGGAAGAACAGCATATGAGTGAGTGAGAGGTAGGAAGAACAGTTGAGTGAGTGATAGAGAGAGAGAAGGAGGAAGAACAGCATATGAGATGTAGAAATAACAGCATGTGAGAGGTAGGAAGAACAGTGTATGAGTGAGTGAGAGTGAGAGGTAGGAAGAACAGTGTATGAGTGAGTGAGAGTGAGAGGTAGGAAGAACAGTATATGAGTGAGTGAGAGTGAGAAGTAGGAAGAACAGTGTATGAATGAATGAGAGTGAGAAGTAGGAAGAACAGCATTTGATTGAGTGAAAGAGAGAGAGAGAGAAGGAAAGAGAGAAAAGCATATGAGTGAGTGAGAGTGAGAGATAGGAAGAACAGCATAT
Source organism: Achatina immaculata (assembly GCA_009760885.1). Taxonomy (NCBI): domain Eukaryota; kingdom Metazoa; phylum Mollusca; class Gastropoda; order Stylommatophora; family Achatinidae; genus Lissachatina; species Lissachatina immaculata. The sequence goes on from CM019703.1 coordinate 10,614,965, forward strand.
AAGTGAGAGTGAGAAGTAGGAAGAACAGCATATGAGTGAGAGTGAGAAGTAGGAAGAACAGCATATGAGTGAGAGTGAGAAGTAGGAAGAACAGCATATGAGTGAGTGAGAGAGAGAGAAGGAGAAGGAAAGAGAGAGATAGGTAGAAAAGCATATGAGGGAGGAAGAGCAGCATATGAGTGAGAGTGAGGGGTAGGAAGAACAGCATATGAGTGAGTGAGAACAAATGATCAATCATTATTTTTGAAGTACAAAGAACTGGACATGCAGGCTCATCTTTCAAAGAGAGAGAGAAAAGGACCACTTTGGTTCTCTTATCTTACCTGGTTAAGCATACAAAAGCCTGCAGATGTACACAAAGATGAAGTTTCTTCTGGAGTATATTCTTGTTCATTTCTCAGCTTTATTCTGCAGTAACCAGTTTATAAATGGTTACTAAACAAATGGTTTTACATGTTGGTTGTTAAAACCAAGGGCCAGCTGTCTACTTTTAGTCACATATCTTTTTGTTATTCTTATATATATATCTTATATCCTTCCCGTGGCGTCAAACGTCACATAAGGGTCGCAAGGTAGTTCGCCAATTTTTCCTGCCTTCAGCAAATCTTTCAACCTCATCAAAGGATTTTATGCCTGTTAATTTGGCCTCTCTTAACAGTGTCCTCTTCAGAGTTTCATGCAGGTCTGCGTCTTTTTCTTTGGCCTGTTGTGTTCCACTTTATAGCTTGTTTTGGGATTCTCTGACTGTTTCTTCTCGTCACATGACCAACATATGTCCATCTCCTTTCCCTGATCACCATGAGACTTGTTGTTGTTCAGTCATCTGTCTTATCTCTGCATTGTTTTTGAATTCGTTCCACTTGATGCCAAGTATTTTCCTTAGGCATTTGTTTTCAGAAGAGTCTAATTTCTTGTCTATTTTTGTTATTACCTGATAAAAACTATTTGTATAACTTTTTTTTTTATATCAAGCTAATCAGTTTGGAAACTGAAGTATATTGTTAATATGTTGTGTAGTCATTCATTCATTTGCATGTCCCTTGCGGAACTTTGCCTCCCTAACAGCAGTCCTGTAGGCCTCTCTGTTGTAAGCAAGATGGCCTGCTGCTGATGCATCCATTTGCAGATCATCAACGATGTCTTGTAGCCATCTTTGCCTTGGTCTTCCTCTCTTTCTTTTTCCCATTATGTACCCTTCCAAGATGGTCTTCTCTAGATTATCATGACGTTTAATGTGTCCAGAATATTTAAGTTTTCTTTAATTCTCTTTACTAGCCAGCCTTCTTCAATATTAAGTTCTTGTAGTTTGGATATATTTGTTATTTTTTTGTGTCCATATTTGAAGAACTCTTCTGTAGCATTTACATTCAAAGGCATATATGTGTTTCTCAGCTGTTTTGTTAAGTGTCCAGGTCTCACAGGCATATGTTGCGATGGGAAAGATGCATGCATTAAAAATCTTATTTCTGTAGTTCTGTCTGCTCCTCTCCACAGATTCTTTAGATGCTTTACTTTCTGAAGAGTGGTAGATGTCCTCCTTTTAATTAAGTATTATTGTATATTAGCACTGATTAATTGCACATCAAACACATCACTCTGGTCATGCCTGAGTTGACGGAATCAGCAAGGCTGACAGTTAGCAGCAAGGGCCAAATCGGAGTGCCTCACCAAGATGGACATACTGGAGGGCCTCATCAAGATAGACAAATCGGAGGGCCTCATCAAGATGGATATATCGGAGGGCCTCATCAAGATGGATATATCGGAGGGCCTCATCAAGATGGACAAATCAGAGGGCCTCATCAAGATGGACAAATTAGAGGGCCTCATCAAGATGGACAAATCGGAGGGCCTCATCAAGATGGACAAATCGGAGGGCCTCATCAAGATGGACAAATCGGAGGGCCTCATCGAGATGGACAAATTGGAGGGCCTCATCAAGATGGACAAATTGGAGGGCCTCATCAAGATGGACAAATCGGAGGGCCTCATCAAGATGGACAAATCGGAGGACCTCATCAAGATGGATAAATTGGACTTCTATAGTTTTGGAAGCATAATCACAAAGTAATATCCTCCAAAGCAAATACTGTGCACAACCCACTGAGTTACATGTAGCCAAGGGCAGTAGATGCAAGTCACGAGCAATACACAGCCAACACAGTATTGAAATAATTTATCTAAAAACACTGAGGGACATCCTAATGTCCAAGGTCGAATACGTATGAGTATGTCTTGAGTGTAATGAGGCTGCTCCCCCAGGACCAGCACAGAGCTAGACTCTGTTTTAATTTCAGTTTAGACTTTCATTTCATTCATACAAAAGCATATTGGATGGGAAAAAAAAAAGATGTGGAGACACTATGCAGAGAAAATGCTAGAAAACAAAAGACTCCCAAAGGAGACAGCCAAAAAGATAGCTTTTCTTCTTCCGCTTACAGAGCCATTAATGCTCATTGCTGCAAATAAAGTTTGTCTCCATTCCTCTCTATTCTTCTCACTCCAGTTGGTGACACCAATTTCTTTTATATCTTCTTCTATGTTCTCTTTCCATTTCTGTCTTGGTATACCTCTTGGTCTTGTTTCCCTCATCTCTTGCACTTACATAATTTTTGTTTGTCTGTTCTCTTCCATTCTTTCTGCTTGGCCCAGCCAGTGTAGTCTGTTCAGTTTCAAGACATTTATAATTCGTAGGGATTTAAATAAGCTGTTCAGTTCAGTGTTCTTTCTAGCTCTCCATTCTCCACTTCACTGTTGGTATCCTTTGTGGACCCGAAGATTCTTCTTAGGACCTTGTTCTCAAAGATCTGCAAGATAACAAAGGACTGAAAAAATAAAAAGGTGAACATCTCTTGCCGCAAGCAGTTCCATATGTCATGGGCACTGAAAGAACAAAAGAGAGGAGAGATGAAACAACAGATGCACCACCACACAACAAACACATCAGAACAAAATGGACATGGCATGCTGGTATAACAGAAATAAGCATACGCAAAAACAACTATACAGTGATTATGCCTTTAATATTTTTTTTTAATTACAAATGTACAGAATGATATGCATTACAAAAAAAACAATATTAAACAAGCATATATTAAAAGCAGATTGGAGCCAGCAGCCCCAACATATTAAAAAAAAAAAAATTACAGTGGTGAAGATTCTGTCTAACATTATATTGTCATCACAGTGACTCATACTTTAAGTAACTGAAATAATATCAACTTCTTTGTTGGCTGTTCAGCATCTGAAATAATATCAGCTTCTTTCTTGACCATCTGGTATGTGAAATAATATCAACTTCTTTGTTGTGTGTTCAGGATCTAAAATAATATCAGCTTCTTTCTTGGTCATCCAGTATGTGAAATAATGTCAGCTTCTTAGCCGTATGTGTTTAAAAAAAAATCCAAGTCTCCTGCATGTTGTGAGAATTCGGGGGGGGGACCAGGGACACGGGGTGGGTAAGCCAACCAACAACCGAAATACACCCTCTTGGAAAAGATGGGAAGAGAATATTAAAACCCAAATAATACACAAAATGGAAACTTCTTTGACAGAATATACAAACTGCAGGTGTATACAGGGAAAGAGATCAATATTTTAGAGTTAAGGCGTTCATAATTTTCTCTTATCTTCCACAAGCTAAAACACTGATCTTGGCCGTGTCTGGTTGCTTGTTGTAAACATTTCCCCTGTCCCATTGGTAACTTAGTAACACATAATTAATGAAAAAAAGTTACAGGCTAAGAATGTCTAGACATTACAGCATCAAAAATAACTGCAACCTCAGATAGACAGGTGTCAGCTGTGTCTAAATGATGGAGAGCTTCGTTCTGCTGCGTAGCCCACTCTCATAGTGATGTCTGACAGGCCACGTGCAGTGCTACTTTATTGTCTTCACTTTTTAGCCTAGCCCTTGTTTCCTCCTCAAGCACACATAGTGTTCCAGCAGAGTTGCTGTCTGCATGACACCATTTTATACCAGTTCTTGTGGCAGTATTCATTACAAAAGGAAAGAAACATGCATCTATGTAAGGATGTGTCAGTCACTTAACAATACATTGTAAGTCTGTACTCACATCTGAGACCATGCTCACATCTGAACAACTGCTAAACTATATTTTATCAATGAAATATTTGGTGACAGTGTTAAAATCCAACTGGAACACAGTTAATACAGGAAATTAATAATCTGAAATTATAATAATGTATGCAAATGTTTAAAAAAAAAAAAAGTGTGTCAAGCAGAAGTTGGATGTGTTGGACCAACAGACGCATAACTGCAGCACAGCGCAATCAATGTACTTCTGAGGTCAAATGACAAAGAAGAAGACATCAAATGATTTGTTTATTAGAAACTTGGTCAATAATTTTACAGAAATAAAGAAAAGAAAATCCAACTTATCTTTAACAGTGCAAAATGGTTGAAAAAGGTCAGTGTACAGAGTAAACGGAGACAGAACAGCTGTTGAGAACTAGTTGAGGTGAAGTTATGGAGAAAGAAAGTATATCTACAGGACTCTCTCCAATATTTTTAACCATAGCATGAAGGATTGTAAAAGTAAACTGTTACCAGAAATGCCTCATTTACTGAGTGTGATAATTAAATCCACTGGCCTGGATACATGGATAACAAATAAGAGATGACAAGCAACAGCTTGGTCAGGTTCACATTATAGGAAACAAGAGATGACACAGGATGATAATGTGACTGCATAGATGACATGGCAAACCATAGCTGACATGCTAGCATCAGGGCTGGTGAACCATAGCTGACATGCTAGCATCAGGACTGGTGAACCATAGCTGACATGCTAGCATCAGGGCTAGTGAACCATAGCTGACATTGTGAACCATAGCTGACATGCTAGCATCAGGGCTGGTGAACCATAGCTGACATGCTAGCATCAGGGCTGGTGAACCATAGGTGACATGGCGAACCATAGCTGACATGCTAGCATTAGGGCTGGTGAACCATAGGTGACATGCTAGCATCATGGCTGGTGAACCATAGCTGACAGGGCGAGCCATAGCTGACATGCTAGCATCAGGGCTGGCAAACCATAGCTGACCAAAACCCTGTCCCACATCTCTGTTGGGAAAACTGAAAATAACTCTTGATGTTGCTCAAATCATGAAAGAAAAAAATCCAACATACCTTGGTATGAAACTAGACAGAAAATTTAACTTTAAATAGTTCATGGACAGACTAGCAGAAAAAGCATCCAAAAAACTAAACTTATTCAAGCAGCTTGCAAGTACATCCTGAGGACCTGACAAAGCAACACTCAGATAACTGTACACAGGATATGTCAGATCTATAATGGATTACCTCCCCTACAGGTCACAGCATCAAAGAGCTCTCATAACACAAGTAGACAGAACCAAGCTATTCATTTCATTTGTGGGGCAATGAGATCAACGCCCACAGCTGCATGTGAAATTGATGCAAACATGGAGCCATTAGATATAAGACGAGAAAAGTCAACCATTGAGGCAGTAGAAAGATATAAACGCATGCCCCCAGACCATCCTAACAGAATAATGGTTGATAAATGGAAGCATAATAACAGACTGAAACTGAAAACTCCAGTGCACATAGCAGAACAGTTAAACACAAGACACAAACTCCCTGAAGACAGAGAAGAACTTACAAAAGTACCAGACATCCCACCAAACACAAACTACACACTTCCTCAAACTAACACCAGACTCAAGAACAAATTAGTGAACAAATCATCAGATCTCAACACCCTGAAGCTGTGTGCACTGGAGACCATAAAACCCTACCCCAAAGAATGGATATATGCATACACTGATGGGTTAGCGTTCAAGGAAACAGATAATGCAAGATATGGGGTACTCATAATGTTTCCAGACAAGACAAGCCACATTTCTGCTCCTTGTGGATCTTGGTGCTTCAGTTATGATGCAGAGATGCAGGCAATATTAGCAGCCCTGGCAGCCACCACCACCAAATACAAAAACAGTGCCTCTCACCCAAAAAAACCTTGTTATTTTCTCAGACTCCCAGTCTGCTCTCCAGGCCCTTGAAAACTAGATACCATCAGCTGATCACATTACAACTGATGGTACTTCCCTATATTTTTACCTCCAGTCAGGGACTGAAAAAACAACTGCCATAACCTGCTTCCAAGCCAACATGATGCTGCACCTCAGTATTTTTGCCACATCTGCTGCAAAGAACACCAGCTCCTCACAGATCCAGGAAAACTGAAGAAGTGATTATCTAGGAAAATTAAAGAAGTGATAATCTAGGAAAATTAAAAAAGTGACAATCTAGGAAAATTAAAGAAGTGACAATCTAGGAAAATTAAAGAAGTGACAATCTAGGAAAATTAAAGAAGTGATAATCTAGGAAAAGTGAAGATGTGATAACCTAGGAAAATTAAAGAAGTGATAATCTAGGAAAATTAAAGAAGTGATAATCTAGGAACATTAAAAAAGTGATAATCTAGGAAAATTAAAGAAGTGATAATCTAGGAAAATTAAAAAAGTGACAATCTAGGAACATTAAAAAAGTGATAATCTAGGAAAATTAAAGAAGTGATAATCTAGGAAAACTGAAGATGTGATAATCTAGGAAAATTAAAGAAGTGATAATCTAGGAAAACTGAAGATGTGATAATCTAGGAAAATTAAAGAAGTGATAATCTAGGAAAACTGAAGATGTGATAATCTAGGAAAATTAAAGAAGTGATAATCTAGGAAAACTGAAGATGTGATAATCTAGGAAAATTAAAGAAGTGATAATCTAGGAAAACTGAAGATGTGATAATCTAGGAAAATTAAAGAAGTGATAATCTAGAAAAACTAAAGAAGTGATAATCTAGGAAAATTAAAGAAGTGATAATCTAGGAAAACTGAAGAAGTGATAATCTAGGAAAATTAAAGAAGTGATAATCTAGGAAAACTGAAGATGTGATAATCTAGGAAAATTAAAGAAGTGATAATCTAGGAAAACTGAAGATGTGATAATCTAGGAAAATTAAAGAAGTGATAATCTAGGAAAACTGAAGATGTGATAATCTAGGAAAATTAAAGAAGTGATAATCTAGGAAAATTAAAGAAGTGATAATCTAGGAAAACTGAAGATGTGATAATCTAGGAAAATTAAAGAAGTGATAATCTAGGAAAACTGAAGATGTGATAATCTAGGAAAATTAAAGAAGTGATAATCTAGGAAAACTGAAGATGTGATAATCTAGGAAAATTAAAGAAGTGATAATCTAGAAAAACTAAAGAAGTGATAATCTAGGAAAATTAAAGAAGTGATAATCTAGGAAAACTGAAGAAGTGATAATCTAGTGAGTATGCAGTGTTTATGAGACTTCATTAAAAGACTGTTGACAAAAGTACAGAGTTATACAAGTAATAATGAAACAATGATGTACAACATTGCCCCCCACATCTGCAGGGGGACAGGTACCTAGCATGCCCCTCCTTTCCCAGAGTTTGAAACTATGGATAATACTGAACCCTATATACTTGTAATAATATGTTGTTTTTTTTTTATTTTAACCCTTATATACACATCCATTGTACAGTTTAAAAATTATACACATTAAGACATCAACAAAATAATTAACAATAAAACAGAATAGTTATAACAGCACAGTACTGTACTGTAATAAATTTATGAATTTCTAACTTTCACATGCTTTAAAAATGTAATAATTTTATTTAATATCTGTTTAATAACTTAAAACCACAATCAAGTGGAACAGCAGATACAAGGGGAGAGAGGGACACTGAATACAACTTTCTTGATTCATTGAAAGAAACCTCTTTATTACCACCGTAAGTTTTTAAAACATAGAGAAAAGTGTGCATCATTTATAAAGTACAAAGATAAAAAACATGTAACATTTAAATAAAAGTCACAAACTACATTAACTATTTAACATATCACAATAATATAAATTAGAATAAACTGAAAACAACTGTATACACGCATATTTTGTCTCTCATTTTCTTCACAGACCTGTTGACTCCTTCTTTCTTCCTCTATCTGATGCATTTTATTTATGCATACTTCTGGTGAGACACTGCTAATCAGAAATGGAGATACCAATATTTCTCAGACACTACTCCAGAGTTCTAGATTTATTTTGTCTTGTCTCCCTCCTCATATACCTTTCAGTGTTGAGTGGATATAAAGACTCCTTGACAAGGCTCATTGATTTGCTTCATATAATGGGGTATTTAAATTTTCTGTAATTTCCTCCTTCCATCTGTTGCATGGGTGGCCTCTTTCTCTGTTCCCTACAGTTCTTAGCATGAACGTTTTATGTAGTGTACTGTTTGGCAGTAGTCATGTAACATGGCCAAAGCATTTTACTTGTTTCTGGATGTAGTGCAATGCTGGTGTTACTTCAGCTCTTACCTTGAAGAAGCCAAGCTCTTACCTTAAAGAAGCCAAGCTCTTACCTTGAAGAAGCCATTTTTTTTTATTTTGGTCTCTTCTTGTTATATTAATATTCTCTTCAAAGTCTCATTTCTGTCATGATGATTCTCCTTTTATTTGCTGTCGGTATCCATGTTTGACATTGATAGATCAGAGTTTGGAGGAAAATCAGTATGTACAGTGTTCTTTCTGTTTCAACTGTAACGTGTTTGTTTTTTTCTGTAAAGGTGTCATTTGTCTAATAATTGATTTACTTTACTGCATCTCTTCTCAATTTTGCCACCGATTTTCCTGCAGGATGATACTGTACTACCTAGGTATTTCAAATGCTTCAACTGTTTCAAAGGCTAATTATCCAGGAAGATTTTCATTAGGATTTCTTCTCTGGCAGTATCATGACTTACATTTTTTTCAGCACTGATTTTTATGTTGTGGTTTTTACACGTTCTTCTTCTTCTTCAGCTTTCTGAGCCATTAAGGCTCATTGCTGCAGATAAAGTTTGCCTCCATTCCTCTTTATTCCAGATCTTCTCTCTCCATTTGGTGACACCAATTTCTGTTATATCCTCTTCTATGTTGTCTTTCCATCTCTGTCTTGGTCTACCTCTTGGTCTTGTTTCCCTCATCTCTTGCGCATACATCATTTTCGTTTGTCTGTCCTCTTCCATTCTTTCTACATGCCCCACTACATGCTCTAGCTTTATTAAATTCTTAAATTTAATATCATGGCACCAAGCACTTGGGCAGTATAGTTTTACTGGCCTCATTTCTCTAGGATTCAAATTAACATTTCAGACCTTTAAACTTCTTCACTCTGAAAAGAAAATAATTAACAAGAAACATACAATTAACAATTAACGTAGGAATGAATGTTCTGGAATTAATGTATCAATCAGAGAATGAAGATGCATTTTAAAAATGCAACATTTTTTGCACTTAAAGTTGAAAAGTTAAAATTACTGGATGAACAAAAGAAAATAATGATACAAATTCTGCTATAAGGCAACAGTGCTAAAATACAACTTATTTTACAAGACGCTAGATATGAGCAACTTATTTTACAAGACACTAGATATGAGAAGTTATAATATGCTAAGAAACAAATTTACATAATGTAGTTATTTAGAGTTTTACATATAAATTTAAGAAAACGTTCTTAATCTTGGTCTTAGCTTCTCAGCTCAAGCGTACCTCAGCTATTTCAACTTTTCTTTGTGTTTCATTGTGTTAAATGGTGATAAGTTTCCCATGAATTAAACTCTGTACCCCAGCATGTTTCTATGAATAGAATACTTTAAAAAAAAAAAGATGCTCTCATACTAAATTTATGAACTATGAGACAGCACGACTCATGCAAAGATTTTCATTTTTCCTGAATTCACAGACAGTTGTGCCTGTTTTGTTTTGTTTTTTTCCAAGTATGTCTCATCCTGCCAATGGATAACCTATGATTTCTTAAGCAGTTCCTCAGTGCAAGTATTCATGTATCCATATCCACTGCTAGGTTGACTGGTCCATGCTCAGGGTCAATTTGCAGCCTATTTCCTTTTTCTCAAGAAGACAAAGCCACTACCCACTGCAATACTCCCATGCTCACAGTCCCCCCCCCCCCCCCCACTACTTTCAGAAAGTTATTTTAATTAAACTTGCTTCCTCTATCACAAATAACGTTATATTCATAATCATCAATCTCTTTTTCTCAATTTAGTTTACTGTAACAGAAGTTTCTCTTTCCACATCTGATGCTTATGTTGTTTTTTTCCCAGAAAACTATGACCCATAGCATTTGCATGCTGTAGTGTGAAGTGTTAGTACCTTCATATTTCTAGGTCACCACAGCATTTGAGATAGGGATGCCAGCACCTTGGCCTTGCTGCCTTTGTTTTCCTAGGGAAACCCCCAGGCATCCATATTCTGAGGTTGGGATGACCCTAGTGCTGGTTGGTCTGGAAAAAATTCCGCCCAAGTGTGAAATCAAACCAGGGACCTTCTGATTAGCAGGCGAGTGAACTAACTTCTACACCACCACAGCAGATCATGTTATTGTATCACAGATGCATATTTTGAAACTTAATTTTTTTTCTTGCCTGTTAAGATGGAAAGATGTATTAAAAATCACTATAATTGTCAGATGAGCTAATCTATTTACACCTGGATATATGAGGGCAAGCAACTAGCTGGCTGCAAGCTGACAGTGCTGCAGCAACACAACCCAAGGTAGAACTGCAAGGTGACAGTGCTGCAGCAACACAACCCAAGGTGGAAGAGAGGCATTTGTAAACTTCCTAACTAAATAATATCAAATAAATATTAATGAAGAGAGTGTTATGGCTGGAAACCTTCATCCAGAAAGCATGGGTTCAAACCACAGGGAGGTCCACAGTTTTGGGAGGGGATTCCCTATCAGGGGCAAAATTTAAAAAAAATAAATAAAAAGAAGCTGCATGCTGTATGTGGTGACTAAGTAAGCAGTCTTAATCCTTAAGTCTTAAGTACCACACTCCCAGGGACATTTGAAAACTGGTACATACATTGTAAATGACAGTTTATATTAATGCCGGGTTTAAAAAATAATAATTATCAATATAACATATATAAGTTGTCCATAACTTGAGCATAACATCAAGAAATAGGCTTGATAAATCAAGCTCAATTTTATAAATATAAACTCTGAACCAGTAAATCCATTATATATTTACAAATATACATTTTTCATACTAAAGTCTCTTGTCCTGTGTCCATGGCTTTTTTCTGTGCTGCAATTTTTTCCCAGTGTTTCCATCTCTCTCTCTCCCATTCTGCTGAGCCAACTGGTGGATAGTTCTCATAGTCAACATCTTGCACTTGAGAGTTGCTTATCTTTGAAGATGTTGGTGAGGCTATCAGAGTTGATGAAGATGATGCTGAATAAAGGAGAGGCTTAGGAGAGGAAGGTCTTGATGTTGGTGGAGTTGGGAGGATCCAATGTCCATGATGGCCACCTTCATACTCTCCATGACCATTCAGTGATGATAGACCACTGCTAACGCTGGAGGCACTGTTTTTCCGGAAGTAATGTGGCTGTGGAATGTTCAGACTTTTTCTAAATCCCTCACCGTATTGTTTTTCATGGCTGCCCGTGCTGGGTCTGATTAGCGGGACCTGTCCAGGGTTTGCAGAATCCAAACACACCCTCAGAACTGGGTTTCTGTTTGGAACAGGACTTGGGAAAGTATGACCAGTGTGGAACTGAACTTGGGCTGATGGTACAGCGTTAAATGGTACAGCCTTATTACGGCTGTCTTTTAATACTGGAGAGTAAGTCTGAGGATCTGATAAGTGAGGAGCTCGAGATTTTGGTAATGGGGAGTCTAAACTATCATCAGCACTTTTTGTGACTCTCAGTGGGCGATGGGATGATACAGTCTGCTTCTGAGCATATGCAAGGAGGTCAGCATCACTGTTTATAGAGTGATGCAACGTGGGGCTGTTGAAAGTATCCTCGAAAACGCTGCACATTGACTCAGGGTCAGTTTCAATCCTGGAAAACAGATTTTGAAAAAAAAAAACAAACAAACAATTATAAAACTAATGAATTAGATATGTTTTTAATTAAATGTTACCCTAATCAACGTACAGTTAGATAACATCATTCAAAATTAATGGGGTTTTTTTTTTTACGTGAATATCCATTTCTCTTAATACACTGTAGGCTAATATGCGCAACGTATTCTGGTCAGCATTACCTTATTGGTTAGCACTGTCCTGGCTAGGCTTCTGAATTCACTATCCATGAGATTAAGGAAGGGCATGCTAGCTAGAAATGACTGGTCCTTTAATAAACTGTCAGTTTCCAGGTCATTTCTGAAGTGAGGACTGTCTGTTCAGTTTACAGACACCTTTAGTTAATAAGTTTACCAGAACCAGTGGTTACAAGCAGTAGCAGTAATTCAGCAAATTAATATCATTCATTCATTCATTCATTTGCATGTCCCTTGCAGAACTTTGCCTCCCTAACAGCACTCCTGTAGGCCTCTTGGTTGTGAACAAGATGGCCTGCTGGTGATGCATCCATCTGCAGATTATCAACTATGTCTAGCATTCATCTTCACCTTGGTCTTCCTCTCTTTCTTTTTCCCATTATGTACCCTTCCAAGACGGTCTTCTTTAGATTATCATGACGTTTAATGTGTCCAAAATATTTAAGTTTTCTCTCTTTAATCCTCTTTACGAGCCAGCCTTCTTCAATATTAAGTTCTTGTAGTATGGATATATTTGTTCTTTTTTTGTGCCCATGAAATTTGAAGAATTCTTTTGCAGCATTTACATTCAAAGGCGCAAATTAATATATATCATAAAATTACAAGGAAACATCAGTAATAAGAGAAATATATAAAGATATAAAGACCATGGACACATTTTTTTTCTCTTTCTGTTATTATCAAAATAGATGTGGCACACACATGCTGGAATAATGATATTATACAGGTGTAGTTCAACAAATACTGGGACTGGGATATTAGTAGTCTATAAGTGCAGTCCAACAAACACTGAAATACTGGTGGTCCATACATTTAGTCCAACAAACACTTGAATACCAGTGATGTACTGGTGTAGTCCAACAGACACTGGAATACTGGTGCTACATAAGTGTAGTCCAACAAACACTGGAATACTGGCATTACATAAGTGTAGTCCAACAAACACTGGAATACTGGCGTTACACAGATGTAGTCCAACAAACACTGGAATATTGGTGTTACATAGGTGTAGTTCAACAAATACTGGAATATTGATGTTGCACAGATGTAGTCCAACAAACTCTGGAATACTGGTGCTACATAAGTGTAGTTCAACAAACATTGGTATACAGGTGTTACACAGATGTAGTCCAACAAACATTGGAATACTGGTCTTACACAGGTGTAGTCCAAAAAACACTGGAATATTGGTGCTACATAGATGTAGTCCAGGAAAAATTGGTATTCTGGTGTTATATAGATGTAGTCCAGCAAAAATTGGCATACTGGTATTACATAGATGTAGACCAACAGACATTGGAATACTGATGTTACATAGTTTAGTCCAACAGACACCGGAACATTGGTGGTCCATAGGCGTAGTTAAACAAATGCTGGAATACTTGGCAGTCCATAGTGTAGTTCAACAAATACTAGAACACTGGTGGTCCATAGGTGTAGTTAAACAAATGCTGGAATACTTGGCAGTCCATAGTGTAGTTCAACAAATACTAGAACACTGGTGGTCCATAGGTGTAGTTAAACAAATGCTGGAATACTTGGCAGTCTATAGTGTAGTTCAACAAATACTAGAATACTGGCGGTCTCAGTAGAACAGACTCTTAAAAACCTATGACTGGGCTTAACCCACTTTGAAAACAGATCAAAAGGCAGGTTAACTTTAAGACAAAAAAAAAAGAAGTTAATAAATGTTATAACAGCCAGAAACGAAGATTAAGAAAGGGCATTACTCCATTAGTTATCCAGTGTGACAAATGATAATAATCTTGACTCCTTCTTCGATCATTCTCAGACATCGACTTATACATTTCTGAAGTAATCAGTGGTCAGCTGGAGTTGATGTATATCCCCATATATTTTCTCATGAACTGGTAGAGGCATTGGCAATATCTGTTTTCTCTGCAACTTGTATGCCAAGCACACCCGCAGAATATGTTATGTCATCCTACATGTGCACATGTCAGTGGGGTAGATCTTGATATTTTTGAAAAGGTAGTACCTCAATCTGCTGTGACCAGTGAGGAGTAAAAAAAAAAATGAGTACTTGCTCCTCTCTGATGAGTTCATTGTAAGCATCATTTTTCTAGTACCAATTTGTTCTTGAATGTTATTATTATCGTTACAGAGTTTCTTCATATATAATGCTTGTACTGTTTATGGCAATCTACCACCATCTTTTACTAGGATAATCTTGACTCCAAAATTTAAAAAAAAAAAAAAATAGATGTTAGTAAAAACCATATAACATGAACATTATGGGAATGTAATGAAAAAACACATTTTAAAGAATAATTCACTTACTGATTTTGGTTGGCTATGTGTCGAAGTATTTTGTCAACAATTTCCTGATCAGACTCCATGAGTAACCTCAGTACATCGTCTCGAAGACTGCCAGAAATCTGTAACATACAAAATTGTTCAGGTTAACACTTCTGGAGTTGGGGAAGGAAAAGCAGCCAGGTATGATGCTAACTACATCACCCTCTAATGTGCTGACAGGTCAAGGAAATAGGGGCACTAACACTATATCCATGTGTTCCTATAAGGCATGACAGGGTTACCTTTACCTTTTACAATAAAAATGTTTTTAAAAAAATCTGGAAATTGCTCCAAAATGGTAACATCACCTTGTCTCTTGAAATGTCAGAAATCAGACTTTATTCATTGTATAATTTTAAACCAGGAGCCCCATAACTTGTGTAATTAGTTTTTAGTTTGAGCAGGTACATTTCCATGCGTTTCAAGATGTGGACAAAAGTGTCTTTCTTTACATTTTTTTTTTAACAAAATCAGTTGATGGATTATGCTTTCTTGTGTCTGCAATCAAACTTTAATGAACAGATTTGAGATCAAACTTTAGTCAGTCAGTCATTTGCATGTCCCTTGACGAACTTTGCTTCCCTAACAGCTCTCCTGTAGGCCTCTCGGTTGTAAGCAAGATGCCCTGCAGTTGATGCATCCATTCGCAGATCATCAATCTTCTTCTTCTTCTTTGGACACACACTGGCGATGATGCATGGTACCTTGATTTTTGCAATGTGCCTTTTGGCTGGGTACCTCCACCTTCAGCACTTTTCCTTGCTAGGGCAGACTGTGGTATTGCTCAGACAGTGGCGTAAGCTAGCCTGGCCAAAACTTTGTTTTCCAGCCTCTGGTGGCTGTACTTAAGCCTCTTCTCCACATTAGATCCAGCATGCAATGGCTGGCCAGACAGCTTTGAGACAGTTCCACAGAGACACTCCAACTTTGGGATGAGGAATCTGATGAGTGCCTCAACGATATCCATTCCCCACCACCTATAGTCTGCTGGCTCTGTTTTGTTTACATCATTCTGATAGCCATTGTTGTAAAGGCCCATATTCTTTTCATGTCCTGGGTTCATTTTTTCACACCAGACTTTCCTCAACCCTGACGGCAATCTCTATGTTCCCATCCTTCTACCAACCAGATGTTACATTTTACAAAAATAATAATTACAATTAGTGTTGATTGCTACAGGTTTCTGGACTACAGAAGTAGGTCAGATTTTTTAAGCAAACAGATCTATGTTCCCTGTCTCACAAAGACTATGTTAAAATAAGTGTGTTCTTAACACAGTTGCTCCCAGGAGTGGCAGACCATCAATGATGTCTTGCAGCCATCTTTGCCTTGGTCTTTCTCTCTTTCTTTTTCCCATTATGTATGAGCATACATACCTTCCAAGACTGTCTTCTCTAAATTCTCATGACATTTAAAGTGTCAAAATATTTAAGTTTTCTCTATTTAATCCTCTTTACTAGCCAACCTTCTTCAATATTACAAATATTATGATGCCATAAAAATTGGAGGTTATGAAATACCAGAGATTGCCATGGTGATGACACAGTATTACTGTCCACAACACAAGAAGAATGGAAAAACTAATTATGTCAGTCCATAAGAATAGTGAAGAGCAAAACCTCTATTTTAATGCACAGAATATTAAACTGATGACAAATGACAAAACAAATATGGCAGCTGAAATATACACCAATGAAGAAAAATTGGAAGACGTGAAAATTTTTGAATATCTTGGATCATTACTAACTAAAAATGGAGATACAATGAGGGAAATTAAACGGAGGATATCTATCGCTCTTCAAAAAATAAAACAACTAAAGAAGCTGTGGAGAGGAACAGACAGAACTACAAAACTAAGATTTTTAAGGGCATGCATCTTTCCCATCACAACATATGCCTGTGAGACCTGGACACTTAACAAAACAGCTGAGAAACACATAAATGCCTTTGATTGTAAATGCTACAGAAGAGTTCTTCAAGTGCCATGGACACAGAAAAGAACACAGGACAAGAACTTTAGTGGTTACAAGTTTGAAAAAAAAAATGGTTAAAACTGATCCACTTTCTTACTCTTGATTGTCTCTAAGGTGTAACACTACAAGTTATTATTTTTACTTCCACGTATAACAAGAGATTGTTACACTGCTGTACTGTATTTATAATAAATGGCATTTGTTCATCTTTGAGAAGGCCTCAAAGCAGGCAGAATTTGGCTGCACTTTTCTTTCTCAGTCTGGGCTACTAGTAAGGAAAAAAAAGTGTCTTGTTCATGTTGCACTTTCCTTTTCTTGACTTTGCTAAACACCTCCAGAGGAAGAACAGAGTCCATCAGAAGGAAACTGTATCAAGGCTGCAGAGGATAACAGAAGATGATGGTTAGGTTAAAGAACCTTGGCACAATTAGCTTGAGGTTTACTCCTTCTGGATCTTCATTCCAGGGTATAATCCCACAGCATCTGACTCTTTATGAGGCCCTCACAAGACCGTGGATTTGACAGGGACTGGTTGTACCATTTCTGTTATACAACAAGCAGGTGAATCCAACAGACATCTATATTTATCACTGAGACAACCAATATGATTCCTAGTTCCTGGCAGGCCAGTATGATGCATGATTCTGTCATACCAACTGGAATTACTTCTCTACATTCCCACCTTCTTTAGCGCTGAGTTTCAGATGCCAGCAAGGACTCACCTCAAAAAGCTCATGATGGTTGTCAATCATGTCTTTCACAACCTCAATAACCTCTTTACACTGCCCTACACGCTCAGCTGACTCAGACATCAACTGTTTGTCGCTGACAGCTTTTGTACGATGAAGAATGTTGGGTCCAAACAAGGTTGCAAGATTGTGTGCATCCATTTTATTACCAGAAACCTGCAGGAAATTGAGATTAAGACATTTCATGGTTAAAGAATATGTAAAATTAATCATGAGTATTTAAATAATAATAAATCCAATTACACATGCTTTTACTTCCAAATAATCTGATGGGTTCTGGCCCTAATCATGAATCTTGCACCCAAAGCTTGTCAAAATAAGTCTTAGCATGTCTCCTTTTCATTAATTCAATATGTGCCATACAAGGAGACACTGATGATCACACTTTTCCATACTAAGGTAAATGTAATCCTCTTATGCATTAGAGGCACATAGGGATATGGTGTTAGTGTTCATATTTTCCTCCATACTACATTGGTATTATTTATTCAGGCCAGTTGTCTTCCCTTTTCCATGCCAGACAGCCAGTGCTTTCAGTTATTTTTTTTTCTCTGCTTCCTCTTTCTTTTTTTCTCTCCAGTTTTCCAGTGACTATTAGGTTCTCTAACTATTGTCTTCCCATGACATGTCATGAGATTATTTTTTGGTATATATTTTTATTCTCTGATGGCCTGAAACTTTTCTGGAAACTTCTTTTAGTTTTTTTTCTTCAGAACAACTCTTTTCTGGTAACTGGCTGGTATGATATTACAACCTGGTCTACAGCTGGAGCATTATGAGAATATTGCATCTTAGATCCACACTAGTTAGCAAGGAAAACCACAGTGCACCAAATAGTATTGGCAGCCACAGATTTCTGGGCTGCTCTTACAGATGGATCCTGTAATAACAGGAACAACTGAATCTGTGTTCTTCTTCTCCTCCTACTTCTTCTTCTTCTTCTTCTTCATTATCTGCATTCAGTTTTGTGTGCTCAACTTTCTAAATAGAGAGTTGGGTTGCCTCCATGAATCCTGCTGTCAGAAGGAAGTCTTTGTAGCAGCCCAAGAGCCTCTCCTCTGTGCTCCTACATGGGGTCTGAGATTTCTGTATATGGTGCAGGTCTGTAGTATGTGTTCAAGAGTCTTGGAGCTGTTTTGGCACATGTAGTGGGCTGTTGGTGCGGCCTTTATCTTGTGGAGATGAGTGCTGAATCTACAGAGTCTAGTTTGTAATCTGAAGATTGTGAATCTGTATTCAGCATTATTGTCCATTTTATATAATTTGTTTCTTGTTTTTTTTTTTTTTGTGTGAATCATCTTTCACTTTGGTTTCATAAGGCACAGATTTAACATCAGTTTAAAAAATCTCTTACTGCTGCTCCTTTTTCGTCAGCACTATCAACAGCATGTTGGCTAACTGTAGCCAGAAATCTCAGCAAGGCCCACAGGGTGTCCCTGTTGACAACTGGAAGCATGCAGATGAGAAGTCTGAGAGCAGAGTGTTTCAAGTGCTCATCTTTCATTCCTGCAGATGTATTAAAAACAGTCCTCTAGAAACAGTTTGAAAATATAAACGAGAACATGCCTACACTCGGGGCTTCTGAGGGGAATTTTGTAATGTGATGCAAAACTATGTGGAGCTCCCTACCCCACTAATTTATCATTCTGTTTAGGTAGGTAGTCCCACAGCAAATGCTGTAGGGGATGAAGCCTTAGAGACCTCATTATCCTGGGCCATCAGTGTATGAGGTAGGGTGGCCAGTTCCTTTCCTCGCTGACTCTCTTTCCAGATTTTCTCTGGTACCCATTTTATGAGGCTGGGTTGACCTGGAGGCCCGTAGTGGTCGGAAAAAAATGCCACTCAGCTGGGTTTAGGGTTCTCCTTACAATGAAGGAGGTCACCCAAGCTCTGGAGCAATGCACCAGCTTTACACCCTTCTCACTTGACAGACATTTTTCATTTTGTAAGATTCAGGTTTGCTTCCTTATGCCCTAGTATTCTCTACAGTATTATCAATCAGAATGAACTGTTTAAACTGTTTAAATTGTATATGTTTCTGTACAGTTTTCATGATATTACATAGTTAAATAAGTTTCTTTGTTTTTGGTTAACTATGACTGTTTCCAGAAGAAATGGGGGGAAAAATAAATTCTAGGCAGCTCTATCATAGAACTATAGATTAAAATGCATAAAGTCCAGTGGTCAGAGCAATGTCTGTACATGGCCAGGGGACTGAGATTATGGTTAGTTTTATAAAATATGTAAAAATAAGCCCATTGGAAATGGAGATCTGATCACTGTGTTTGGGAATACAGTAGAATGGATAGAGATTAGCACACTTTAGAAGAATTTTCTCTTTCTTCCACAGCAGACCATGCTGAATGACGTTAATAACATTTTATTTCTATGTGATAACACACTCTGACAGGAACTTTTTATACATCTACTGTTTTAACAATATATTATGATTACTCATGTTATTTCCATGCCACAAGTTAATTATGTTAAAACTAATCTTTGGTAATAACAAACGTTTGATTTTCTTCCTTACAGAAAGATATTAAAAATAAAACTCACTTTCTGCATGCAAGAAGGGCAGGTACAGCTCTCTTGTGAGAAGTGGATCAGGTAGATCTCGAAAGTACTCCTTCAGTAATGCTCCAACATCATGTGGGTTGTGCTCATCTGTAAGCTGCACGCTGCTGCCACAATCAAACTCTTCTCGCAGCTTTCAAAAATAGAAGGAATTTTTTTACATTTTCAATAATCACCTTCTGCAGTCGCCTGAAAACTGGGTTTCAAAATATTTATGCTATAATAACATTCACCATTTTATTTTCATCACAAAAGTGAACAGCAAGACTTTATTTTCAATATGTGTTTCTAAAAGGTAAAAGGTTATAGTTCAAATCTAAGCAATTTTTAAAAAATGTTGCTGTTGTTGCGGTATTTCCTACAGTATATGTAATGAGTTATTTGCAGTCAATACAGGTGATGATCTAAAAGTTAGACATTAAACTGGATGAGGAATAGTTTGTAGTGGCTTTCTTTACCTTTATCAGCCAGTCTAAGAAGCACATATAGGCTTCACCCATCAAATGAGGATATATTAGCCTGAATAATCCCAACATCCTGTTTCTGAAACTACCACAGAGAACAGATTTGTATAGAATCCTAGCCACCCCTGTTTCTGATAACAACACTGGTTCCATATCACCAGTGCATAACTGCAAATAGCCATTCCCAGTTTTCAAAGATGGCATTTGGTAGTTACGATGTATCTTAAGCATGAAACCTAATAAAAAAGTAGTATAGAAATACATCATTTAAATATACAGCATTATAAAAAGTTTGATCCTGCAGGCACACATCTCAGATGGAATTAGTGATATAAAGATCATTCTTTTGTTACACAGCAATTCTAGATATATAAATTACCAACCTGTTTCACTCTTTTTTTGGATGAGCCCACTCTAAATATACCTAGTGTTTGTAAACCTAGATATAGGAAAGAACATATTATTACAGCTTGGAATGTTTAATAAAATGTAACCAAGATGGTAATGACATGTACAGGAAAAGACACAATAAATTTAAAGTGCAGAGTATTATATATATATATATATATATATATATATATATATATATATATATATATATTTATATATATATATATAAGTCTGTATTTGTATATGATTCTAGAACTATACTGATGTAAATATCTGTGCTAGAATGAAAGATCAGAGATAAGGATAGAAGACAAGCCTCCTCCTCCTCCTTCTTCTTCTGTGTCTTCTTCTTTGTTCCATAGTTCCCCCTCATACATCTACATATATTGTCTGAATAAATTGCACAGCCTTCTGAAAGTCATGCTTTGCACCTCTGTGGCCAGAGCTTGGTTCGAGCTTCTTGGTAGAGGGGACTGAGAAGCAGGACATGCTCTGGTCTGATTTGTCCATTTTCATGAGGTCCTCTGGTTTGGCCCTTTCTGCTAGCTGGTCGGCTTTGTCAACGGAATGTTGACTCCGGCATGGCCTGGACAGTATATCCATGTGATGTTTTTGATGTGGGATTTATTAATTATTTCTTGCCATTCACTTCTAATGACTTTTTTGTTCCACTTTCCTTAATAGATTTTTGTGAGATGTTGATAATGAATTTATGACGTGCACCATTATCTGCTAAAAAAAAACAGGAGAAAACATCAAATTTTTATGCTCAACATTTTATGTAAGCCAAATTTTATTTACCATAGGTTTCAATATGCCTGAAACAGGCCTTGACAACATTAGGCACTTGAGTTTCTGCCTGGTTAGCTGTGTGGCTCCCTTCCAAGGCAAAACTGTTGAGCCTGGAGGCAGGGTTTGATGTTGACAGTGACAGGGCATCAATCACGCTGGAACTTCCCTCAGACTCTGACAAGCTATCGCTGCTGGCTGACCTCTTGAGTATGAAACATGTTCAAATATAAATTTAAAGATCATCTGACATCTGAACTGTATGTATCACATAAAGTTATGTGAAGTTCAGTGCAAAAACAATAAACAAATAATGAGGCTGAGTTAAAAGTACATTACACACAGTAATCAAGACAGCAGTGCTTAAATGATATCCATACGAGATCATTTTTACAGCTTTTGTCACTCTCAGAAAAAATGAAATTAACAACTCAGTATTTTGGCAGAATTGCCTTTATCCAGGACAACAGAAAAGACAAACTGATATAAGGAGTAGGAACAATGGCATGGTTATGAAAAACAATGTTATCCTTTAAAATGGCAATTTTGCTGAAATATTGCGATGTTATTGTTGCTTTTCATAACCATTTCATTGTTCTTCACCTTCAAAAAGGACATCTGGCTTTTCCCACCGTGTCCCATTTTCTGCATTTTCCACTGAATGTAGCCACCTATTGTATACTTTATAAATTGTCCATATTATATTCTTGAAGGCATGTTAGGGGTCATACCTGGACACTTAACAAAACAGCTGAGAAACACATAAATGTCTTTGAATGTAAATAGAAGAGTTCTCCAAATATCGTGGACACAAAAAAGAACAAATATATCTATACTACGAGAGCTTAATATTGAAGAAGGCTGGCTAGTAAAGAGGATTAAAGAGAGAAAACTTAAATATTTTGGACACATTAAACGTCATGATAATTTAGAGAAGACCGTATTGGAAGGATACATAATGGGGAAAAAGAACAAGAGGAAGACCAAAATGAAGATGGCTGCAAGACATCAATGACAATCTGCAAATGGATGCCGCAGCACCAGGCCATCTTGCTCACAACCGAGAGCCTACAGGAGTGCTGTTTGGGAGGCAAAGTTTCGCAAGGGACATGCAAATGAATGAAATGTTAGGGGTTCTCCCAAACTGCAGTGTGCCATGTTCACCAGCTGCCTGTTCCACTAAGATGACCAACTCTGTATCAGCTCTATAAACAAAGTTGAAGCCAGTTTTTCAGGACCACCAGATGGCAGTCAAACAGATCACAAATTAGGTGCCAACCAATTCTAAAGAACTGACCTTGACTAAAATATCTTAGAATTTCCTAACAGTGCTATTATACGACTAATATTTTCAGAGACTTGAGGCCTGAGGCCTTTGAAATGTGGATGTACAGAAGAATGGAGCAAATTCCATGGATAGAAAATGAAAATAAATATGGAAATACTAAACCAGCTGAAACTGAACATTGAAATAATGTAGAACCAGGCTGAAAAAAAATATTGTGATTATAGCAAAAGGCATAATCTTACACATCATATGTCATTCTCATGCTGTTAAATGTCACATAGTGCTCGCATAGTTGTTTGCCAAGTTTTCCTGTTCTTAGAGAGTCTTTCAATTTCATCAAAGGATGTTATGCCCACTAAACTGGCATCTATTAACAATGTCCTCTTTAGAGTTTTACGTGGTCGACCTCTTTTTCTTCTGCCTGTTGTGCTCCACTTGACAGCTTGTTTTGGTATTCTATGATTGTTTCTTCTCATCACATGTCCTACATATGTCCATCTTCTTTTTCTGATCACCCATGACAAATGTTGTTGTTTGCTCATCTGTCTTATCTCTGCGTTGTTCTTGAATTCGTTCCACTTTATACCAAGTATTTTCCTGGGCATTAGTTTTCAAAAGAGTCTAATTTCTTGTCTATTTCTTTAGCTGATTTCCAGCTTTCGCATGCATAAATAAGGATGGATATCACAATTGAATTGAATAATCTTAACTTGGTTTTTGTACTTATAACTTTAGAGTGCCATATGTTCTCACGATTTTTGAAGGTCAATGCTGCTTTTGTAATTCTAACTTCCCTCCTGATGTCACCATCCTGGTCTATGTATCTGCCGAGGTATGCAAATTGGTTTACTTCATCAACAACTGTTCCCTCTATGTATATTTTTCCTTCTTGATTAATGAGAAGTTTCATTATTTTTGTTTTGTCTTTGTTAATTTCAAGACCTATTTGGCTAGCCAAGGAAGACAGGGAATCTGTTTTTTCCTGCATCAATTTCACACTGTCATTGATAAGAGTTATGTCATCTGTAAATACAATAAAATCATATCTGAGGGAAAAGTTGAAGGAAAAAAGAGCAAGAAGACAACAATGATGTGGGTGGATGTAATGACATAAAGAGATGGACTGGATTCAGCCTTGCTATGAAAACAAAGGAGGTGCAAGTTCAAGGGCAACTGAAACCAACCTTCAATAACAATAAAAAAAAAACATTAGAAAAAAAATCTTGAAGCCCATTGCCATGTATTCTTTATTTACTAATCCTCATAAACTCACCTTATGAGAAGATGATGCTTCAACATGATGTGAGGGCATTCCACTCCCTCCATCCAGGGAACCTTGAGAAGAACTGCTTGACTTTCTGGTAGCTCTAGAAGTCTGGAGGTTGTCACTGCTGCCAATTCTTATTTTCACTGGTGATGTTGACCCTGAACTCGCAGCTGCCATCCTCCTCTGTTTTTTCTCCAACTCCCGGTCGTTCATTAAGCACTTGATCAACGGTATGCCAAAAACTAGGCCAGAAGATGTTCCATCTGGAGCCAGTGAGAAAATAACAGTTTACAAAACAAGAAAAAAAATTAAAATTTTAAATATGTTTCAGTGGGAGCTATGTGACTGAATAAAAGATTGCACTGTCATCACATTGAACAGTGAATTATAGCCAATAATGATACTGTCATATTTCAGCAAGGTGCTCTAGGAAAAGAAGCTAATGTACTATTTCAGCTGGTTAATGAGATGGAGATCAGTATGTCCTCAATGGCTGTAGAGCTTACTGAGAGTCCCTCATCAGCAGTGAATAACTCAAAGTATTCAGTTACAAGAATATACAACACAGATACAACATTAAACAATAAACAGATAAGATTTTTTTTTTAAAGTGAAATGAACAAAGGGCATAAGTTTGCACACTTGAATCTCACAAAATGAAAAGTTAATAATTTGCAGACAGAACTGAGCAGTGGAAATAGAACCAATGAGAAAGTTGTGAATCTGGTACGTCACTTCAAGATT
Organism: Achatina immaculata; assembly: GCA_009760885.1. Classification (NCBI taxonomy): domain Eukaryota; kingdom Metazoa; phylum Mollusca; class Gastropoda; order Stylommatophora; family Achatinidae; genus Lissachatina; species Lissachatina immaculata. The sequence continues at coordinate 10,639,690 of CM019703.1, forward strand.
TGAATGGCTTCCTTAGAATGGCTCTAAACAGAATGATTAATCAATAGGATTGAGGGCTCTAAAATAGTTTTCATTACCTTATAAAATTCCTCCCATAGGCCTTGAGAGTGTAAGCAGACATGCATAGACATTTTTTTCACTTTTGAGGTGATTTTGAATTAAAGTCGATAGGAAATGATCAGACTTCACACATGAGTGAGATTAAAGCTTATAATCTTAGTTAATCAGTTTCTAAGGGTGGATGAGCAACATAACACATTACATTAGATCACCACAGAAAACTACGTCCATGAAGGCTACATGTCAGTTTGGAACTGGCTGCAGAGGAACGGCTAGTTAATTGATTACATTAACAACAAATATACACAAAAATGAACTGAAGAAATTAACAACAAATATTTGTAAAAATGAACTGAAAAGATTAGCAACACATATATGCAAAAATGAACTTAAAAGATTTAACAGCAACTATATGCAAACATTAACTGAAAAGATCTACAAAGTTAGATTCTATTTGAAGTGGAAGTTTTAAAAGGCATATTTCTATGTAATATGTGCATGGTTTTTATATTTTTGTATAGATCTGTAATGATATGTGTCTTCTTGAATAGTACATATGTACATTATGTTAAAAAATATAACGTGATGAAAATATGAGGGAAAACTGATGCATGTTTTGCTCTTTCTAAGATCATACAAGTGTCTCCATGAAAATAAAATCCTGTGGAAGTGACAAAAGTCTACAGGAGTAAAAACAAATGTCATAACTTGCCTTTCATCCATGTGTCAGCGGCAGCCGAGGAACTGACAGATTTGGAGCGTCTTTTCAAGGACAAGGCTGACTTTTTGGTTCTTGTATCGGAGTTTTCTAAGGACACAAAAAAAAATGTTTAATGATTACAGGCAAAAAAAAAAAAAAAATGCAGTATCTGGAATGACATTTCACTATCGCTAAAGACTTTTCAACTGTTCTTGTAGCTTGTAAATATTTAATATCAAAATATATTCACTGACCATGATTATAATTTTCAGAATCTGAAAAAAAAGAAGACATGGACCAAATGAACCAAGAGAGAGAAAACATATTTGTGATGCAGAGCCATCAACTTTATAAAATATTGGGTAGTGAGAGTCTGGCATTGAAAGTCATTTAGGAATATAGACATTACTGTTACTTTTGTTGTAGAGTTTACTTTCAAGATTATAATACTTCTTTTATTATTGTGACTGATTATACCCGAACAGGCCCAATGAGAGATGGATTTAGTTAGTACATAGGGCCCCGTGGTTTCCCCGTGGGGGGGGGGCTTTCAGACCAGAGGACTTCCTTTGTTTTAATATGGGGTGAAGGGGGCTCCCGGACTAGAGAACTTCCTTTGTTTTAATATGGGGTGAAGGGGGCTCAGGACTAGAGAACTTCCTTTGTTTTAATATGGGGTGAAGGGGGCTCAGGACTAGAGAACTTCCTTTGTTTTAATATGGGGTGAAGGGGGCTCCCGGACTAGAGAACTTCCTTTGTTTTAATATGGGGTGAAGGGGGCTCAGGACTAGAGAACTTCCTTTGTTTTAATATGGGGTGGAGGGGGCTCCCGGACTAGAGAACTTCCTTTGTTTTAATATGGGGCGGAAGGGGGTCCCGGACTAGAGAACTTCCTTGGTTTGTTTTTTGTTTGTTTTTTTTTAATATGAGTTTTAACCCAATTCACAATACAATGGCCTAGCATTGCTGCCCAGAATTTTAACATTGTAGCTTTTGTTTATTAGTGCTCCCAAAACAGATGAACTGCTTTACTGGCCTCCAAGTACCTGCTCTTTCATGTTAAAAACCAATAATAAACTTTGCATGTTTGCTTTTATTTTAGTCTTATTAAAGATCATTTCCAGTCCATATTTTCCTGATCCTGTTTGCCTGTGATTGATTAACTGGATTGGTTCTTTCCCCTCCCCATTGACCATAAGATGGTTCTTTTCATATCAGAGAACTCTTCTCAAGCAGGCAAATACTGTGAAGGCACTTTAGCATCATTATGTTTGGCAGCTTTTCTCCTGACCAGCTCTACCGGGATTTGATTGGCTCATACGTACTATGCAAAAAATATGAGACTGTTCAGTGCTGTTGCCACCTCATTCATTCATTCATTCATTGTTCTGAATAGTTTTTGGGCCAAAAATAAATACCATACCATTGCAGGAAGGACATAGATTTGTAAATAAGGCCAATGTTTTGACTGAAAAAAAAAATACATACTGGTGCCCAAAGATGAAAGCAAAAGAAAGAAAAATGAAAGTGATTTCATACAACTGTTTTGTAACATCGTGCCCTCTAAAACAGTGGTTCTTAACCTGGGATCTATGAATCCCAAGGAGGTTCATGGAAGAATTTTCAGGGGCCCTAGGACCACCAAACTGAATGATTCGATTAATAACATCTTAGTATTATCTGAGTTTTTATCCACTGCTTTATTTTTAATGAGGCATCCACAGCCGTTCTCAGGCCAGAAAGGGGGTCCACAGTTGTTCTCAGGCCAGAAAGGGGATCCACAGTTGTTCTCAGGCCAGAAAGGGGGTCCACAGTTGTTCTCAGGCCAGAAAGGGGATCCACAGTTGTTCTCAGGCCAGAAAGGGGATCCACAGTTGTTCTCAGGCCAGAAAGGGGATCCACAGTTGTTCTCAGGCCAGAAAGGGGATCCACAGTTGTTCTCAGGCCAGAAAGGGGGTCCACAGTTGTTCTCAGGCCAGAAAGGGGATCCACAGTTGTTCTCAGGCCAGAAGAGGGTCCACAGTTGTTCTAGGCAGGAAAGGGGGTCCACAGTTGTTCTCAGGCCAGAAAGGGGGTCCACAGTTGTTCTAGGCCAGAAAGGGGGTAAATAGCTGTTCTCAGGCTAGAAAGGGGGTCTATAACTGTTCTCAGGCCATAAAGGGGGTCTATAACTGTTCTCAGGCCAGAAAAGGGGTCCATAGCTGTTCTCAGGCCAGAAAGGGGGTCCATAGCTGTTCTCATGCCAGAAAGGGGTCTATAACTGTTCTCAGGCCAGAAAGGGGGTCCATAGCTGTTCTCATGCCAGAAAGGGGTCTATAACTGTTCTCAGGCCAGAAAGGGGGTCCATAGCTGTTCTCAGGCCAGAAATGGGGTCAAATAGCTGTTCTTAGGCCAGAAAGGGAGTAAATAGCTGTTCTCAGGTCAGGGGTCCATAGCTGTTCTCAGGCCAGAAAGGGAGTAAATAGCTGTTCTCATGCCAGAAAGGGGGTCCATAGCTGATCTCAGCCCAGAAAAAGGGTCCACGGCGAAAAAATTAAGACCCACCGCTACAGAAAGATTTAAGCCAGACAGAAAAAGAAAGGGGGTTGGGGGGGGGGGGGGAGACGCAATGCATAAAAGTCATATAAAAGCAGTCACTTGACGTGCAGTCAGAAAGTGAATGTTTTTTTTTCTTCTTTTTCTAAGGTGAACTATTACCCGTGAAGGTCATCTGAAAGGCAAACCCTTATTAATTAACATTATTCAAAACTGCATTCCAGAGTTCCTCCTCTCTAAACTTTGTCTCATTTATCATTTTCAGCTCTTAACACGTCTCTCTCTCTCTCTCTCTCTCTCTCTCTCTCTCTCTCTCTCTCCGTATTACCGCTGCTGTTCTCCGCTAACTTTCCTGCCTCCAAGTCAGTACAGTTAATGTGTCACACACAAAAAAGCGACCTCTGGCATTAAAACAAGGACGATATGACAGAGAACACTGGCAAAGAGCCAGCGTACCAGGGGGGCTCTGGCCATATTAACCAACATTACGTGGACATGTTATTTCAAGTTTAAAGTTGCAGGTGCGACTAGCATAAAGGAAGAGAAAAAAACCACGCAATAAAAACACATAAATGTTAACTCGTGTTTGCGTCATTTTGCAGGAAACATCAAAACAGCCTTACAGTTAGACAAATGTTCCCCTCAGGATGGCCGAGCTTTGAGAAAGAAATAAACAATCAAACACGGAGTAACCAAGAAAGAAAATATATAAGATGACGGAAAGCTGAATTCATGACTGCACCGACCTGAAGTTAAGATCACACTGAGGTGGGTTTTAAGACCACAAAGAAGGGTGAATTTAAAAATACAGTGATATGAATTTAAGATCAGACTTTCGGAGAGAGGAAAAGCACGTGCCCAGATGTTTATTTCCATCCATCCGTCCGTCCATCCATCCATCCATCCATCTCCATCCGTCCATCCATCCATTCGTCCATCCATCCATCCATTCGTCCATCCATCCATCCATCCATCCGACCGTCCATCCATCCATCCATCCATCCATCCGTCCATCCATCCATTCGTCCATCCATCCATCCATTCGTCCATCCATCCATCCATCCGTCCGTCCATCCATTCGTCCATCCATCCATCCATTCGTCCATCCATCTACCCACCCATCCATCCGTCCGTCCGTCCATCCATCCATCCATCCGTCCTTCCATCTATCCACCCACCCATCCGTCCGTCCATCCATTCGTCCATCCATCCATCCATTCGTCCATCCATCTACCCACCCACCCATCCGTCCGTCCATCCATCCATCCGTCCACCCATCCATCCACCATCCATCCACTCATAGTATTTTGCCCACAACAAATCAACCTATACACTAACCAATTTACTGTCTACTGACCAACCTGCCTAACTCTACAAGTGCTTGCCTGATTGCCACTTACCTGCCAACCTATCCACCTACCTGCCAACCTATCCATCCACTTACCTGCCAACCTATCCACCTACATGCCAACCTATCCATCCACTTACCTGCCAACCTATCCACCTACCTGCCATCCTATCCATCCACCTACCTGCCAACCTATCCACCTACCTGCCTACCTATCCATCCACCTACCTGCCAACCTATCCACCTTCTGGTTACCTCATACGCCAAGTGCGATAACAGGAGTAACACAAAGTAGCCAGTTGTGGTGACCTTTTTTTTCTCTATTCCTGATAAGATATAGATAGAACGGATAGTAATATACCCATTATGCTACTATACCCGCATTGTAGTAATTTCCACCATAGAAGAAGCCAACTAATGCACGCATTCATAAACACATTGGCGATCCACTTGTCCCATACTCTTCTAGTTTCTCTTTTGTCAACCACAGCCTTTCCCTTTCAGACAGCCAAGTTTCCGCTCTGAATTAGCCCCTATTATTATTATTCCCTATCAGATAGTACATGAATGATCCAGATTATATAAACGTTGGAGAGACGATTATTAGGAAAGCAGAGACATATAAATATCTAGGCACAACCTTCAACAGAAGCAACACAGTAAGCGAGGAAATTAAAATCAGAGTACAGATAGGGAATAAAATATACTTTGGCTTACAACACCTGTTAAAATCCAAAAATCCTGTCTCAAAATAACAATATATGAAACTATAATAAGACCAGCCGTCATGTATGGATCAGAAACGTGGAGTACAACAAAGAAAGATGAACAACAATTGCAGATCTTTGAGAACAAAATCCTACGAAGAATCTTTGGGACGATAAAGGATACCAACAGTGGAGAATGGAGAGCTAGAAAGAATACTGAACTGAGCAGCTTATTTAAATCCCAACGAATTATAAATGTCTTGAAACTGACAGACTACTCTGGCTGGGGCATGTAGAAAGAATGGAAGAGAACAGACAAACGAAAATGATGTATGCACAAGAGATGAGGGAAACAAGACCAAGGGGTAGACCAAGACAGAGATGGAAAGACAACATAGAAGAGGATATAAAAGAAATTGGTGTCACCAACTAGAGAGAGAAGATTAGGAATAGAGTGGAATGGAGGCGAACTTTTTATCTGCAGCAATAAGCATTAATGGCTCGGAAAGAAGAAGAAGAAGATCAGATAGTTCATTCTAACACTTTCTATTCCAAGAGTCCATAAAGACATGACATGAAATCCAGAATTAAAAGAAGACAGGTGTTAGAGTACCCATTTCTAAATCTAGGCACTTTCATAACATAATGCGAGTTTAAAATAGTTTTTTTTTTTTGGCCTTTATTTCAGGTGAATCTTTTAAAGAGATTCCTGTCATAAAATCCTCACAGAAAGCAGTGACATGACATGACAGTGAAGGATTAACAAGAACCATAAAGCTACAGACATTTCACTGACGCCTGCGTTTTTGTAAATTAAGTCAAGCAATTTTTTATGCAGCTCAAAGAAGCAAACAACAACCTGTCTCATGGGTGATCAGAAAAAGAATATGGACATATGTCGGTCACGGGATACGATAAGATGAGAATCCCAGAACAAGTTATCAAATGGAACACAATAGGCCTAAGAAAAAGATGTCGACCACGTGAAACTCTAAAGAGGACATTGTTAAGAGAAGCCAGTTTAGTGGACATAACATCCCTTGAAGGCTCGCCAAATACAGGAAAACTTGGCAAACAACCATGCGAGCCCTATGTGACGTTTAACGGCGCGGGAAGGATGTAAGACGTAAGACAAAAGAAGCTGCCCTGCAAAAAAATGATGCTCAACATCTTTCTTTAACACTTGCAATCCTTCAATACCGTCTTCGAAGGCGAAAAGGGCAATGATAAATATGCTGATTGTGAAAAGCTGTCCGCAGTCTAGGTATGTCATCATGCACCATGATTCTGCTGTTTCTCGTGGTTCGATCGTACAAGATCTCCTTTTTACATAAAAATACTACCCCATTTATTCATTACTTTTTGTTTAGATTTTATGTTACACAACACTGTAGCATTTCATGGCACTTTCAAAATTTCATTCATTTACTGGAAGACAGTGATTCCCACCCTATGTTCGCACTTCATTCTTCTTCTTCTGCTGCTGCTTTGAGTTTCGAATGTTTGGAAACCTAAAAAGAAGACAGGCCTCCTCTGTAAACCTCATCGTCAACAGTTCTACATGCGTGGACTAGATAAAACGCGGTCTTTATAATTTCATTTAAAAAAAAAAAAAAGTTTCAACTTCATATAATCAGATTTTGTATTTTCCCGTCTCCTTCCTCGCATATTTTTAAGCGTTGGGGGAGCAAAATGACGCCTTGATAAGGCTCAGCGAGTTTCTTCTTAAAGTGTCTCTTATCTTCGCCATCAGTCCGCTTTGTCTCCTACCAGTCTAAGCAGTCAGTCAGTCAGTCAGTTATTTGCATGTTCCTTGCGGAACTTTGTCTCCCTAACAGCTCTCGTGTAGACCTCTCAGTTGTCAGCAAGATGCCCTGCTGCTGATGCATCCATCTGCAGATTATCAACGATGTCTTGCAGCCATCTTCGCCTTGGTCTTCCTCTCTTTTTCCCATTATGTACCCTTCCAATGTACCCTAACACAGGTATAAATTTAAAATACTTCTTGGTATGACAAAATATAACGTGCAAATATTGAATGCTCCTCTTTCTGTTAATATATATATATATATCAAGGACATTTCTCTAACTTAAAACAAAATTTCTGACTTTTTTTTTAAATGACGCCCGAGTACGGCGTAGAACAGAGAAATGAAGCTACTCCTATGTTTATTTATTACTTTCATTTAAATTATCTCACACAAATTTACTTCTGGTGACGCTGTTTTACTGCAATAAAAGTTTAAAATTGTCCTTCTTTTACACAGCAAATATCTGCTATAAGTCAAGCTCTTGAATACAGCATAACTACATGCTGTTCTTAATGATATTCAGTTCACTGACTGTGTTCATTGTGGTCACAGAATGGCCGCAGTCTAGCACGGTTTCCTCTATTTTTGGATCGCGTACACTAGACAAAGCGTGACAGTGCAATGCCAAGCTCCAGAACAACGACCTCAGCCTCGTTTTTCAGAGATGATCTGTGCGCCATCCCACCCTCACGGAAACATCTCACTGACATGACTTTCACTGTTACTCCTTCACTAATAATCGTTTGGCTAAATTGGCTTAGTTATTATTGTTTTCACTACCAACGCCTTGTTCTTACATCTCCTTTCATATATTTTCCGTGCTGTTATATGTCACACAAGACTCCCAGCGTGTCTCTTCGTGAGTCTTACTCTCGGCAGCATCTTCGTCTCATTCTGACATCTGACGTCAGTCATCTTAATCTGTCTTGTCAGTGTTCTCTTTATGGTCTCTCGAGGTCGGCCCCCCCCCCCCTTTTTTTTTTTCTTTTTCCAGATGTTTCCCGCCTGGTGGCCTGCTTTGTGGTGATCTGATTGTTTCTTCCCATCATGTGGCCCACACATGCCCACCTTCTTTTCTTGATCGTTTGCTGCATGTTCATTTCTCTTATCCCTGCTTTACTCTTGCATTCATTGTGTACAGAAAATTTTTCTTAAAAATTTGTTTTCGAATGCGTTCAATCTGCTCTCTGTTTCTTTGGCTCTTTTCCAGTTTTCAACTGTGCACGTAAAGATGGGTATTAAATCTTTGTTTTTGTATTATATCTTTGTTCTTGTGTTACACCTTTGTTCTTGTGCTTGGGAGTTTTGACTTTCATTTTTTTCTCTCTAGTACTCTGCTAAAAAACATGGTGTCATTATGTCATGCCTCTATACACAACTCCTTCTTGGTGGCAACAATTGATAAGATATTCAGAAACGATAAGATATTCAAGATGGCAACCCATCATGGCACACCCGACATTCACTACGCTTGCAGTCTGGGAGATAGAGCGGGCGATAACTGTTAAAAAAACCCATGGGTTTCTAAAGACATGTTAAGAGAAAGACACCTTTAATTACCAACAGGAAACCATTCACATTAGAATCTGCGGTGGGGGTGGGAATGAGAGATGTAAATGCTTAAAGATAACATAATACTTGTATAAGACGAAAGGAAATGCGTGTTTTTCAGGATACGTTTGGTAAAGAAGTGATGGGCAGGAGGCTACCAGGACCGCTAGCTTCAATGTTTCTGCAGAATATAAGAGCTGTCGATAAGTTCTGGAAGCAGAAATGATTGTCTAGAATGACCGGAGTGGTTATTCGGGATGGGGAGGGGGAGATTCTGGTTAACTAATGCTGATCAAGACCTTTCATAGTTCCTCTTGGTGCTTCTTTCGGCCAAGCTTTTCCCAAAACTATCCTCACTCTCCGTGAGGGATTCACATGCGAGTCCCGTAATGTGATATATGCCATCTTAAGCAAAAAGATGCAGGATAACTTATATTGGTGAAACTGGTCTCAGATTAGGTGACCGCATGCAGAAACATCTGTGTGATATCACCCAGCATGGTTCGAAACCACTCCCTAGTCATTTCAATGGCACCAACTTCCGAGGCAAATCTGATTTTCTGGTAACAGCCACCAAACAATGCCACGCTGACGACAGAAGCCGCCTAGCGCTTAAGAACCGCTACATTCGGGAATATAGGACGCTGGAACCACATGGTTTGAATTTACAATTCATCTACACCTGATATTTCCCTCTCACACAATCGTATCCCTCTGCAGTAAGTTCCACTTCTTCCTCACTTGCTACACATATTTCAAAACCTCAAAACATCAGATTACAACTCCTCTACCGCAACTGCGATCACCTATCCAACCTTCTCCCGGCTAGATTACCATTATATCATCTCTCCCATTTCTGAGGTCGCTCCCCCCCCCCTCTCTCTCTCTCTCCTTTCGGACCCACCTGTCACACATCACAAGTCTCCATTTAAACATTCCCAACACCCCACCATGTGCATTTCTGGACACAGCCTCTTACAAGTCACAGCTAAACGCTCCAGCTCCATTTAATTCTATTTTTTCCCCATTCTTTCTTCTACACAGCATTCGTGTGAATTTACATTTTATCTTCTTTCTCTATTTCTTCGTCCTAGGTGTTCCTTTTTTTTGTTTGTTTGTATGATTAATGTTCACACCGAAACGTCACAACTGTGTGCTAGTTAATTAAAAAAACTGTTCCTACTTTTTTCCCTAGTTTATACATTTTGTTATCTCAGCTTTACTGCAGCGGCTTCATATATAGTTATACAAATATACTTAGTTGTGTATACTTATACACTAATTATTCAGAGACTGAACATGATCATGCAGACGAACAATAAAATGACGTATAAATCACGTTCTAGTCACAGATTTTGTTTCCTAGTAAGAACAAAGAACTATTGAAGAAGGCTGGCTAGTAAAGAGGATTAAAGAGAGAAAACTTAAATATTTTGGACACATTAAACGTCATGATAATCTAGAGAAACTTGTCCTGGAAGGGTGCATAATGGGAAAAAGGAGAGGAAGACCAAGGCGAAGATGGCTACAAGACATGGTTGATTATCTGCAAATGGATGCAACAGCAGCAGGCCATCTTGCCACAACCGAGAGGCCTACAGGAGAGCTGTTAGGGAGGCAAAGTTCCGCAAGGGGCATGCAAATGAATGAATGAATGAGTAAGAACAAACAGCGATTGTGCGATAGGGCACCGTCCCTGGAAATCTTGTCTGTTAAAATGATGTCATTACCTCCTTCGGTGAGCCACTCCAACGACTACTCTACGTCTTCAACGATTAAGCCCATTCGAATTCAAAATATGTCGGTAGCCTCTGCCCACCATGTAGATAGCAAGCTGGCTGGTAAGCAGTAGGTTTGTAGCAATGTGCCTGCCCTTAAGGTTTTTTCCGTGTGCGCGGAAAATTGTTAACCCTTGTGCAAATGTATTCTCCACAAAACTGCGCAGATATGAGTTAAAGCGTCAAATTACAGAGAATATTTTAAAGTCTCATAGGAAATGTACTAAAGTGCAAAGAAATTAGCAGAACAAACTCTTGTAGCGTTGTCATATTTTTCTTCAGCGCTACCACAGCACAAAGCACCGCAGCACAGAGCACCGCAGCACAAAGCACGGCAGCACAGAGCACTGCAGCACAGAGCACCACAGCACAGACTACCATAGCAAAGAGCACCATAGCATCAGGAAATTGAATAATAAAATTTGCTATTCTGCGCACTTTGCAGATAAATTTCGTGTGTCTGTGTGTGTACACGCGCGCGTGTCAAGCAACTTAGAGGGAACACTGGATGGATGGATGGATGGATGGATGGATGGATGGATGGATGGATGGATGGATGGATAAACAACGTTAGTTTCCTTTTTTTGGGAGGGGGGGGGCGCATCAGTTTCAGTGACCTCTTCAATTTGTTTTTCCAAATGCCGGCAGATGTTTCACAATCAAATTATCAGTCCCTTTCTGGCGCGCAAGAAAAGTTCAGAGAGCTTTGTAAGGAACACTTTAACAGATAAACAGAGCTGTGTGTAAGGATAGGAAACATATTAAACAGATAAACAGAGGTGTGTGTAAGGATAAGAAACATATTAAACAGATAAACAGAGCTGTGTACCCTTAAAACTGAAACGCGTCATGCGGGATACATACATGTTAGTCTGCTCTTCAGTATGATTAAAGTAGTATTTTTTAATCCTTTAATCTTTTCTTTTTCCTGCTTCTAACCACTGGATTTTTTTTCCTTATTCTTTTCAACATTTTTTATTTAATACGTTGATCATATCGTCCATCATTGTTCGTCCTCTTCGTTCTACATCGTTGAAGATATGAGGTTCTCCAAGGCAGCCGGCACGACATGATGTGATTATACTAGCAATGGATTCTTATCTGTAAATAGTCATAATACAGGCTAGCTGTTCAGTATTAGCTATGGATTCTTATCTGTAAATGGTTATCATACAGGCTAGCGGTTCAGTACTAGCTACGGATTCTTATCTGTAAATGGTCATCATACAGGCTAGCGGTTCAGTACTAGCTACGGATTCTTATCTGTAAATGGTCATCATACAGGCTAGCGGTTCAGTACTAGCTTTTGATTCTTATCTGTAAATGGTCATCATACAGGCTAGCGGTTCAGTACTAGCTTTTGATTGTAATTGGTCATCATACAGGCTAGCGGTTCAGTACTAGCTATGGATTCTTATCTGTGAATGGTCATCATGCAGGCTAGCGGTTCAGTAAAAGAAGCAGTGGTTCGATTCCGGCAGGGTCACCCATATATAACATATTGAAAGAGTCTCAAAGACCAGGCAGAAGAATAAAAAAACAAAAAAGGCGTAAATCCTCGCTAAAGGAAAGCATCTGGTTTTTTTCAAAGGAAGGGAACTAACTTTCTGTTCAAAAATTGTGAGTAATCACGTTATGGTTGTTTCTCCCTGATCTACATTTAATCCCCCCCCCCCCCCCCACTCTCCTAGCAATTAGAACAGTCTTAAGGTAATGTAATAGAAAGGAAAGTCCGTCCGCCTGGGAAAAAGCGGCCAGGCGTGATACTGACCACAAGATTCTCTACTCAGCCCAAGGAAAATATCTGCACTTACAAGCACATCCCCTAACAAATTATGGCTGCCGACAAACAAGCCCCGAAGCATACTAAACCCTTACCACTGGATGTAAGCTAATCTGAACTAAACAACAACAACAATAACAACATCACATTCTGATAAACAATAATAAAAGAGAACAAGAACATGTATTACCTTGTTAAAAAGACTGGACAGAAGCTCAGAATTAATGTAAGTACAGAGGATCAGAAAGGAGTTCAGAACTAATGTAAGTACAGAGGATCAGAAAGGAGTTCAGAATTAATGTAAGTACAGAGGATCAGAAAGGAGTTCAGAACTAATGTAAGTACAGAGGATCAGAAAGGAGTTCAGAACTAATGTAAGTATAGATGATCATAAAGGGGTTCAGAATTAATGTAAGTGCACAGGATCAGAAAGGAGTTCAGAACTAATGTAAGTACAGAGGATCAGAAAGGAGTTCAGAACTAATGTAAATACAGAGGATCAGAAAGGAGTTCAGAACTAATGTAAATACAGAGGATCAGAAAGGAGTTCAGAACTAATGTAAATACAGAGGATCAGAAAGGAGTTCAGAACTAATGTAACTACAGAGGATCAGAAAGGAGTTCAGAACTAATGTAAGCACAGAGGATCAGAAAGGAGTTCAGAATTAATATAAGTATAGAGGATCAAAAAGGAGTTCAGAACTAATATAAATACAGAGGATCAGAAAGGAGTTCAGAACAAATGTAAGCAGAAGACCACTGAAGAATCAAGTAAAACATCAAAAACAATATAATCATACTTGGGAAGAGAATATATAAGACATACATAAAAAAAAAATAAATGAAGAAAGACAGTAACAGCAATTATAAAAAATCATCTGGATAAGAAAAGTTTCCATGAAACGACTTCCACGGCTTATTCTTGATAAAGATAGCAAACACTATATCCCAAGGCAACATAGAAACACTCCAGCCACTCTGGTCCATATGCCCACACCCAATAAACAGGAAGAAACCATCTAAAACACGCGAACAAATCTAACATACATAAAGAGAATACGAAGCTAATGTTTCTTTCTAACCGTTGGGTATGGACACAGGACATCCAATGTTCATCGTCTGAAGCTTGATCAGGGCAATCTTCTGGAGGGCTAGTCTTTCAGCTTCAGTCAGGTTCATGATGCTCACCGGACGTAGCTGGACTTTACGTCCACTGACACTTGACCACAGACACGAGCCCTGATGGTGAAAGGGAAAAAAAAAGGTTTATTGTATCTTATAAGTGCAACACAAAGAACAAAGTCATAAATAAATCATGTTCCCTCTAAGCTGCGCGGCCGCGCACAGAAAAAAAAATAATACCACGGACAAATTTTTTGGATCCCAGAAAAAAGAAAAAAAAATGAAACTGCTACTTTTACTGTCCAGTTTCCAGATGTTACTCCGTGCTATAATTGCGATCAAGAAAAATACAATATATGGTACATGTTTTTCCTTTACTGTTTCTTTCTTGTTGAGATATGACTTTCGGATCGGATGTTTCAACTGGTCTTTTATCGCGTAGTTTCGGTATTAATGTAACAGAATCGTGACGAGGCAAGTGGGCACACAGAAAATAGAGGGTAATTAGAATAAACGGGCAGATGAACTTCCACTGCTGACAAGTACAGCAGGTCTATCTTGTTATTAAATGTACAGACTGTGTTTGTGTGTGTCTATATGGGCATGAGCTGAACATTTTGCATACAGACAGCAAACCCTTAGGGGAACATTGATCATAATCCGCTCCCAAGCCGACAAGATGCTGCTGCTTCATCGCATCAGCTGCAAAGAACATCAACATCAAGAAGAAGAAGAAGAAGGGACTGAAACGCTTGTCAGAGGGAGGTGCGGAGGGGGTGGGGGTGGGTGAGTATTTCTATGATGACCTGTTGAGTTGTGTTGTTTTGCTCTCTAAATCAGTTTCTTACCTATGCTTTGTGTTAAACAGAGATAAATTGGACATACATATCTAGATATTGTGTCTTTTTAAAATACATACAAAGTCCTTCATGTTAATACAATAACATACCCACAAATCTTGATTCGTCTAAAAATCAGAGGGGAAATTGTGAAAACAGTTTTGCATTTTCTGGAATGAAGAATTAAGTAAACGCCAATGTCATCTAATACCTGGGACACGCGAGAATATTGAATTACGTTTCACACAGACTTTAGGACTCCTGATTTACTAGTATCTAGGGAAACTGACTGATTTAACTCCACGTGTAATACATTATTCATGGCCGTCTCTATACCGAAAGAGTAAACACATGTTCGGAATTCCACTGTTTACCTGGAAAGCGATACGGGGGTGATGTATTGCTTGCTTTTATTGTGATCCATTTCGGAATCCACGGAACGGACATAGAATGACTATAGAAGAAATGGGAAGATGGATGCTCTGGATGAAAGATACAGACAGACAGACAGAGAGGCAAACAGACGATAGATAGATAGATAGATAGATAGATAGATAGATAGATAGATAGATAGATAGATAGATAGATAGATAGATAGGCAGGCAGGCAGGCAGGCAGGCAGGCAGACAGACAAACAGACAGACAGACAGATAGATTGATTGATTGATTGACTGATTGATTGATTGATTGATTGATCTTTATTTCAAAAGGGTTAAGAATTGGGCACGCAGGCCCGTCTGACATTCTGCCCTTTATCATACATCTTTCACTCTATTCCAGACATTCTACAAATATGCTGTTCATATAACAAACATAACTAACATTGAAGATGAGAGACATAAAATAAAATATAACATTTACGTTTCGCTCTTAAACATTCACTCAGTACAGAAGTAACTACATACATTATAAATGACTATCTACTAAACAAAATTTTAGGGACTATTCAGAAAACAATTAATTGTATTTGGTGTCTGTAAGAGCAGGCAGGCAGGCAGGCAGGCAGACAGACAGACAGGCAGACAGCGAGAACTGCCCAAGGAAAGGTGTTTGATAGAGAAAAACACAAGTGACAAATGAACCAACAGTATGCTAGGTAACACAGTAAACAGACAGACTTGTCAGTAATACAGCCTCTCATGGAGATCACTGACAAGAAAAACTTCAAACAAAAAACACGAAATGTAACAGCAGGAAGGACAGAGACATAAATTGGGCTTTTACTTCTTCTTTCTCCCTGGAACTGCGATCTGGTGTTCTTTACAGCTGATGTGGTGAAGATGTCGAAGGCACAGGATGGTATCGGATATGGAGCGGGTTATGACGAGTATTTCTGTCAGTCCCTGGGTGCAACTACAAAACAAGTGGGGGTGGGGGGAGTGGGGTGTGCAGACCACACCGTCATAAGGATTGTAGGGGTCCAATCAGATCAGACCTGTTGGGGATGCCGACGGAGAATTGGCATAGGGTCTTGGTCGGCTATGGTTCTAGCATGTCAGCTCTGGGTCGCCGACTGCCACCAGTAATGGGGTAAAGGCAAACGTAATCCAAGGACGCAAAGAGATAACCGAAAACTGAACGGACTCGCAATTCTTCAATGTGCGTTCTTTCGAACAGCGTATACTTTTCTTGTAACAGATTTGCGCATTTGCTCCGTCACTGCTCGCTCGTTAAGAATCAGTCTTTCGGTCCTGTTTCCACTATGTTTTATGGACTAAGAACAGTACGGATCGCACTGCGCAGCGATAAACACTAATTTCATTAAGCAGTTGTGGACTGCGATACAATGGCTGCAAATTATTTATTTACTTGTTTGGCAAAACGCACTTTCCTTAAGTAAAATTAGTATTTTTATTTCTTACCCCATCATTTTTAACTGAATACAATAGGCATGTATACATAATCTTCCCTCCTTTGCCCTAGTTTCATTACTCCACCATTCTCTCCCCCCCCCCCACCCCCCAACCAAACATTCCAAAACAACATAACAAAGCCACTTTGTCAGAACGAATAGAGATAAGCAGATCAGTAGAAGGGAATCCGTGGCTTCGTGTTGTTTGTTTCCTTTCAGCGCCATCTACGGCTCAACCGCTCAAGGCCAGAAAACTGATACTTTGCAAAACACGGTGGGTGTGTCCCCACAGACTTGCCTCGCGGCTTTTACCCAGATATCTAAGACTCTCTTCCCCGAAATGTCTTTATTTCCAGCCTTGGGGAGATTACGGTGATGGAAAAACAAATTATGCACACGTGTCAAAAACGTGTAATTTAAAGAAAGGGGGGGGGGGGGTGCTAGTTTTTATCGCGTTTGATTCCAAAGAAAGCTAATCAGTTCATTGTAGAACAAATCCCTTCATATGTATTTCTCACAGGAATAGCTGCCTTGTTTCCACATGTCTAAAGATGTACTGGGTTTACACTTTATGTCACCTGTATTAGTTTTCTGTTGTTCGATAACCTTTTTTTTTTTTTTTGCCTTTCCTTTTGGCGCATTCATGTCAACATAATCTCTTATTTTTAAATCCATTTCTTTGTTTCCTTTAAGCGCTGAGATTTCCTGTCTTTTTATTTTATCCAAGATTGCCTATTTTAGAATGCTGTTTTCGCTCTAGAGAGTTCGGCTGTATTTTATCAATTGTTTTTTTTTTAATTGTAAAAGACGTAATTTATGGCATATTTAATTCTGTGACGTGCGGGATAATATGTGGGCTGAATCAATTTGGCTTTAATGTTTTACAAAAGGAGAATTTGTTTCTGACAGTTTGAGAATCAGTTTCTAGCTCTAATGCCTACAATCTGAGAGTCAGTTTCTAGCTCTAATGTCTACAGTATGAGAACCTGTTTCTGACTATAATGTCTACAGTATGAGAATCAGTTTTAGCTCTAATGCCTACAGTCTGAGAACCTGTTTCTGACTATAACGTCTACAGTTTGAGAATCAGTTTTAGCTCTAATGTCTACAGTCTGAGAACCTGTTTCTGACTATAACGTCTACAGTCTGAGAATCAGTTTTAGCTCTAATGCCTACAGTCTGAGAACCTGTTTCTGGCTATAACGTCTACAGTTTGAGAATCAGTTTTAGCTCTAATGTCTACAGTCTGAGAACCTGTTTCTGACTATAACGTCTACAGTTTGAGAATCAGTTTCTAGCTCTAATGCCTACAGTCTGAGAACCTGTTTCTGACTATAACGTCTACAGTCTGAGAGTCAGTTTCTAGCTCTAATGTCTACTGTCTAAGAGTTAGTTTCTAGCTCTAATGTTTACAGTCTGAGAGTTAGTTTCTAGCTCTAATGCCTATTGTCTGAGAGTTAGTTTCTAGCTCTAATGCCTACTGTCTGAGAGTTAGTTTCTAGCTCTAATGCCTACTGTCTGAGAGTTAGTTTCTAGCTCTAAGGCCTACTGTCTGAGAGTTAGTTTCTACCTCTAATGCCTACAGTCTGAGCACCAGTTTCTGGCTTTGACACCTAAAGTCTGAGCACCAGTTTCTGGCTCTAAAGCCTAGTGTGAGTACCACTTCAATACACCATGTACATTTCCCGTTTCCATACCATTAAGGCATACTGGAGAATACAGTGTTAGGTCCGTATTTTCCATGACCTTCTGCACATAAAAGTCTGATGTGGTCAGTATCACGCCTGGCCGCATTCACCTTCCCAGATTTCTCTGGTACCCATTTTTAGAAGCTGGGTCGATCCCAGGGCCCTTATCACCTCAATACACATACTGTAAAAATGTTGTGGACAATGGAGAAAGAACGGAATTTGTAATAAAAATGTGTCCTCCCTTCTATCAAACCAATTTCGGTCAGTATGCCCTCGACCCATATATATATATATATATATATATATATATATATATATATATATATATACAAATGCACGAATCAGCCAGCATGGTCTATTTAAAATACCGTTAAATCAAAATACAACTTGGTCAAGGACGCCCTATGTTGAAGGACGCCCTACGCTGAAGGACGCCCCATGTATAGTTAAATACATTTTGACACCCGTTCTAAGCAAAAGTCCATCTCTTACGCCTCGTGAGCAATTTTTCACGCATACCAAGCACAGCCAACGACCACCTCCGTCACGCTGTTAAGTGGTCTCTGACATGCTGAAGAGAGGGAGGTGAGCTCGAGTTTCTTCTCTTTGTGGCCCATTATCCTCCAGTCCAGCTGACACCCCGTCTCCATGTGTGTCATGTACTGTAGAATGAATTCTTCAAATTCCTTCACGTCCAGTAAGTGCAGCTCGTGTCCTGCATCTTCTTCCACTTTAGGCAGCATTTCATCACACAAATCTAAGCAACTGGTTGCTGATGCTATCAGATATTCACAAAGAAAGATATATTCATCATCGATATCAGCAGGAAAACAACGTGGAGTATCGATATCAGCAAGAAAACAACATAGATTATTATTATCGGCAGGAAAACATCGTGGAATATCAATATCAGCAAGAAAACAAAGTGGAATATCAATATCGACAAGAAAACAACGTGGAGTATCAATATCAGCAGGAAAACATCGTGGAGTATAAATATCATGATGGCAGGAAAGGGGCAAATAATACTCGTTTAAAATCAGTCAGGACCCTCATGCGGCGGTTGTGAGAATGGTGATCCAAAAATCTGTTACACATACCGGGAAGAATGAGCTGCGCTGTAAGGAATCTGAAATAATGTTAAGTGAAGATCATGTCTGATTCAGAATTAAAATATACCGTTATTAGATCAGATATTCCCCTCCCCCACCTTCTCAGATAAACAGTTCATCATCATCATCATCATCATCATCGCCTTTCACCTCCTTGAGAGCATAGGCCACGGATAAAATGCTTTCCAGTCATCTCTGTTCTTGGAATTATTCTCTGCTTCCTTCCCTTGTCTCCGAGCACTGTCATAGTTTTCTCTTCTCCAAGTAAGTCTGGGACTCCCTCGTTTTCTCTTTCCTTGAGGATTCCATGTCAGAGCCTGAATTGCTTTGCTGGTGTTATAGACAGATACATAACAGATGTTTCAGCGGAATTCACCAGAAATAATGGATTTGTGAACCCACGACTGAAACACGCAGGAATCAAAGAAAGGTTGCTGATGGTAACCAGATTACAAAACTGGCCATGTCTCCCCCAACACACTGACAGCCACTGACTGACACTTCAGGGGTCAGGGGTCAGGGTAAGGTGTGAAAAAAACCAAACCTCTTTACCCGAAAACAAAAGGAATAAATTATCCTGAGAAACTTCCAGAGTTCGTATGGGCCAACCCTTGGCCTTTCGGGCCATATCTTTTCCCCGGGGACATTTTATGTTGCCCGTAAATCAGACTAGCAAGTTTCTTTACAAATCACATCGTTTTTCTGAAAACACCAACAATATTGGTTTTACCCTGCAGATTTACAATAGTTTGGCTTGATAACTTATATTATCTTTTCCGCTCCCCCCTCCCCCCCCCTTCCACTAACCCACACCCCACCCCACATACACACAGACACAAAACTCAACTACACTAAAGTTAATTATGTGCTTTTTGCGACTATGAGATGGGTAAATTCATTTTATTATTTAAGTGTGCGGTCTGCATGAAGATTGTCTTTTTTTTTTGGCCGACCCAACAAAACAGGCTGTCCACGCCTGTTCTAGAGTCAAGCAGATCGTCCGCGGGAGACTGTGCTAGGGAGGAGAGAAAAAAAAACGAAACATTGTTTATAAACAGATGCACAGAAACATATTACTTTCTTTTCACAAACAGCATTGACAAGTATTAAAGGTGTATTCTATATATGACCACGCTAACGTACCGCGCGCTGTACGCTTAACAATTTCTACCCACAGGTGGTCCCTGAGACTTGAAAACTTAAATTCGACGATTCACCAACGTTAAAAAGGTTTGAGAAACACTGCAAGAGGAAAACGAGAAAAGACTTTCATAATACAAGGATAATTAAAATAATTTATGAAATAAACGATGAAGGAAAAGTATTTATAACAAAGGATAAAACTTTCTTTTAGATGGGGGGGGGGGGGGTCTTCATAAATCTCACACGCCATGTTCATTAAACTGACGTTTTAGAGGACAATGGTGACGCCTGGACAAGATCGGTAACCTGTTTTCTTTCAAAGACCCGTGTTAGAAAGGAGGAAAACTTGGCATAGGGATCAAAACCTCGTGCGTAGCAGTGACGCAAGCGACCAACTTACTTTCACTCGGTTTCTTTGTCATATGAAACAGACCTTGGGTCCTGACCTGTCTTTAAACTTGCTATTCCGCCCTATTGTTCTCAGATGACGCAAGCCGTGGCGCCCTTTCGCACGGGAAAAAACAATGCATTACGGGACATTTATCGAGATTCGTCTCGGTTATCCTGAATGGTTTATTCAGAGCACGAATTTTGGACATTCAGCGGCTTTCATCCTGTACTGAATGTGTCACACGGACAAGGCTTATACTTGTTTCTGCAACACTTTCCTCACTCTTTCTATCTTTGTTGTTGTTGTTGTTGCTGTTGTTGTAAAACTTCACCATACACCCGTCTATTTTCAGCCTGCAGAGCTGAATGGTGCCACCATTATGAAAATGCTATTATGATGCTGTTTTCCTCTCCCATTTCTGCAAGCGTAAACAGTGCTGTTTAACGTGTAAATGTAAACAGTGCTGTTTACAATGTAAGTGTAAACAATGCTTTTTGCAGTGTAAATGTAAATAGTGCTGTTTACGGGTACATGTAAACAGTGCTGTGTACAGTGTAAATGTAAACAATGCTGTTTGCAGTATAAATGTAAACAGTGCTGTTTAAAGTGTAAGTGTAAACAGTGCTGTTTGCAGTGTAAATGTAAACAGTGCTGTTGACGGGTACATGTAAACAGTGCTGTGTACAGTGTAAATGTAAACAGTGCTGTTTGCAGTGTAAATGTAAACAAGGTCGGGAACTTGATCCGTGTTCCTGTCTGAGTCTTGTCAGGGAAGGTTTAACTCTTCGGCGTCCGATCCTTTTCCCGAGACCTACTTTTATCCATCCACATAAGTGTGGAAGTGTCACGTGGATGTGTTATACGGGAATGTAACGTAGAAGTGTCTGGTGAAACTATGCAAATAAACCATCTTCCAACAAGCGAACCATTTTTCCTCTAATATATGGGAAAGAGCGCATCTGTAACGCATCGTTAAAAAAGTACTATATTGTATATTCTTCTCTGTCATGTAATGCATACTACGTATATTATTTCTTAAATGTATGACTTTGGTATCAATGTATTAGACAACTATAAAGAGTTAAAAAGGATGTCTTAGCAGCGACCGTGTGAAAGGGCAAGAGATTTTTTAAAGAACTGCAAAGATATTTTTATGAAGAATAGACTCCTCTTCTTCTTCTTCTTTTTCTTCTTCTTCTTCTTCTTCAGTCTCCCTGTAACTGCGAGCTGGTGTTCTTTACTGGCGATGCTGTGGCGGTGTTGAGGCACAGCATTGCGTCGGCTTGTGAGGGAGCTATGGCAGCTATTTTTTCAGTCCCCGAATCGGAACTAAAAACAAGGGGGTGTGCAATACTTCTTCTGCAAACTCCACCACCATGAGGACCATGGCGATCGTTAGCCAGGTTAGACCTGTTACTTGGGGGGGGGGGGGGGGGTTATCAACGAAGATGTGGGACAGGGTCTTGGTCAGCTATGGTTCGTCAGTCCAGACGCCAACATGTCAGTCTGATTGGGGTGCTGATTGCCAAAACAGACAGCGTCTTAGCCCCCAAAGAATAGAGCGAAGGACATTAAAGAATACAGCAGCACGATACAGCTGAGGACAAAAATGTATTCTAAGCTGCCTTAGAATTTAATTAAAGAAAAAGAAGGAAGGAAGGAGTGGAAGAGACCTATCACTCGGTATGACGGGAACAGGAACTTGATTTCTGCAGGGCTGAAACATCATAAATATTATCTCTCTCTCTCTCTCTCTCTCTCTCTCTCTCTCTCTCTCTCTCTCACCAAGCTTACAAAACGTAAATGTTATATTTTATTTTATGTCTCTCAGCTTTCCAATGTCAGTTACGTTTGTTACATGAGCAACATATTTGTAGAATGTCTGGAACAGAGTGAAAGTTGTATGATAAAGGACAGAATGTCAGACGGGCCTGCGTGCCCAATTCTTAGCCCTCTGGAAATAAAGATCAATCAATCAATCAATCTCTCTCTCTCTCTCTCTCTCTCTCTCTCTCTCTCTCTCATTTCACTCAAGGGAGATGGAATAAAGCATTCAGCAACTGTTGGCCAGGTGTAGTTTCCTTTATTAGTAATTATTTTCTCTTTCGTTTTTGTCATCCATTATGAAAGATGAAAGGACGAGGGAGAGGGAGAGAGGAGATGAGAACGGAGAAAAAAACCCAATGATAATATACTCCACTGACTACTAGATATACTCGAATAGTTTTGGGATATATATATATATTAAGAAAAGCTGTTCCTACTTTTATTTTAAATAGTTAAACATTTTACTAGACCTACTGATCTAGCTTGTTTGGTTGAGTGGTTAGACGCTCGGCCTGCTAATCCGGTAATACCGGGTTCAAATTCCAACAGAGGAGATTTTTTCTTCTTCTGGTACCACCACCCCAAAAGGTCCCGGGGTTCATTCAGCCTTTGAAGATTTGGAGCCGAGAAACCTGAGAAGGTAAATACGGACAGGCGTGATAATGACGACATGCCCAAGGTCTTGAACATACGAGCAAACACCATATCCCTAATATGCCTTAATGCCAGGGGGTGATGAGGCAATCGGCGACCCATAGCTGATATGCCAGCGTCAGGGTTAGCGAACCATAGCTGACCAAGACCCTGTCCCAGCTCTCTGTGGTAACAGGCCCAGCCTGGCTAACAGGGCAGGGATCGCCATAGTCCCCATGGTGGTGGTGGATGCTAAAGAAGGACTGCACATCCCCTGTTTTTTTAAGCTGTACTCCGAAACTGAAAAAGTAGCTGCCATAACTCGCTCCCACGCCGATACGATGCTGTACTTCAACACCTCCACAGCATCGGCTGCAAAGAGCACCAGCTCGCAGTTACAGGGAGATAGCACAAGTACAAGCAAGTTCTTACTCAGTACACGATACAAGGAAATATTCAGATTATGACTCTGATGAGTTTTCTATCAGAGCCAAGAATAGCACTACAATCCAGCGGCTTCAGTCATGGCAAACTTACCGCAAATAACTATTTCTCTGGCGGATCATCTTGCCAATATACAAATATGACCTGTTCTTTGACTCTAAAGAAGCACTGCACACTCCCTGCTTTTTAGCTGTACTCTAGGACTGAAAAAGTAGCCGCCATAACCCGCTCCCACGCCGATACGATGCTGTGCCTCAACATCTCTACAGCATCGGCTGCAAAGAACAACAGCTCGCAGTTAGAGGGAATTCGTACAAGTACAAGTACAAGTACAAGCCTTAATGGCACGGAAACGGGGGTTTTACCTTTCTTTACTGGTCATGTAAAGTCAATAACTTCGGCTTCACACAAACAGAAAAGGCAACGGAGCACAAAGAAACAAAAATAGTTGCCAAACAGAATCTGTGACATTTTGGTATCAGTAATCGCGCTAGGATTTTATGTGTGTGTGTTTGTTTGTTTGTGTGCGTGTTTGTTTGTTTGTTTGTTTGTTTGTTTGTTTGTTTGAAATCGGTACAGGTGAACCTGTCTTTCACTCTGCATGAAACAGCGGTTGTCTCAATACAACATTCGGTACTTATCTAATGTAAAATCGAGCACACTTTACAACATCAGCAGGAAATGAATGTTTCATGTGAATTTATTCTTCCAGACTTTCTTGCAGCGAGATTTAATCTGCACAAAATGCTCACGTGCTGAACCAAAGTTGAAACTGGCTGATTCTCCTACTCCATACGATCTGAACATCATCATGCTATTAGCCCGATTATCCTCCAAGCGATCTCGCTAGCTGCTCTCTACTAAATTGTTTTTTTTTATAATATAAACCGGTTACGGTAACCGACGACCTTCTAAAGTTTCGGTTTTAATCGGTAATTTACCGGAGATTGCCGGTTCACATGATCACTGGTTGATTAAAAATATATATATATAAATTCCGGAAGTAAAGTTCTTTCCTCACATCTTCTCATGGTGTGAAAAGTGAAAAGAAGCGAGAATCAAAAAGAAAAGGATTAGGCATACAAGGCCCCGAGCAGACTTTGACCCCCCCCCCCCCCATAAACATTTGTTTAACAGTCACGTTTAAAAAACAAGCAAACTCCCCCGGTGAAGTCAGAGAAAAGCAATAACAAAGACAGGCCGAGCCAACAAAGAGGGAATGTGTTGGATACAACGCTTAGGACTAGAGATAGTTTCACTTTGTTTACTTTCCTTCTTAGCTAAGGTTTTTGCCGGGCTTAAAAGCTAATCAGTTTAAGTGTATTTCCTCGGCCCATTTTTGGGCGTTTTTTGAAAGATATTTACAGTCTGCCCATTACTCAACTTCGGTGTCATCTGTCAGAAAAAAAGTGGTTGATTAATTATTTAGACTCTATAGTCTATGGCAGTATTACTGTCCACAACACAAAAAGGAATGGAAAAACTAATTATGTCAGTCCGTAAGAACAGCGAAGAGCAGAACCTCTATCAGGAAAAACTTGAAGAAGTGGAGAGTTTTGAATATCTTGGATCACTACTAACTAATAATGGAGATACAATGAGGAAAATTAAAAGGAGGACGTCTATCGCTTTTTAGAAAGTAAAACAACTAAAGAATATGTGGAGAGGAACAGACAGAACTACAAAAATAAGATTTTTAAAAGCATGCATCTTTCCCATAGCAACATATGCCTGTGAGACCTGAACACTTAACAAAACAGCTGAGAAACACACAAGTGCCTTTGAATGTAAATACTACAGAAGAGTTCTTCAGATAGCATGGACACAAAAAAGAACAAATATATCCTTACTACAAGAAGAAGAAAGCTAGCTAGTAAAGAGGATTAAAGAGAGAAAATTTAAATATTTTGGACACATTAAAAGTCATGATAATCTAAAGAAGACTGTCCAGGAAGGGTGCATAATGTGAAAAAGAAAGAGAGGAAGACCAAAGCGAAGATGGCTGAAAGACATGGTTGATGATCTGCAAATGGATGCATCAGCAGCAGGCCCATCTTGCTCACAAACGAGAGGCCTACAGGAGTGTTATTATGGAGGCAAAGTTCCGCAAGGGACATGCAGATAAATGAATGAATGAGTCTACGGCTTAGACGGCCCCGTCGTTAATGGAAAAATACTTCGTAAATACAAACTATTGCGCGAACACAAATGCACCAGGTACACACACGGTCCAAAAGAGTAACAGTGGATCCCATACCATTGTGGTATACCCGGAAACGAAACAGCAGACACCCTAGAAAAAGAAGGAGGTAAACTGCCACAGACAGACAGAAGGAGGTAAACTATCACAGACAGCACGAAGGAGGTAAACTATCACAGACAGATAGGAAGTAAACTATCACAGACAGATAGAAAGTAAACTATCACAGACAGATAGAAGGAGGTAAACTATCACAGACAGACAGAAGGAGGTAAACTATCACAGACAAGACAGGAGGTAAACTATCACAGACAAGACAGAAGGGGGTAAACTATCACAGACAGATAGAAGGGGGTAAACTATCACAGACAGATAGAAGGAGGTAAACTATCATCACTGACAAACAGAAGGAGGTAAACTACCACAGACAGACACCAGCATATCATATGAGGAGGTCAAAACACTGATAAAACTCATCTATAAGAACGAATGGGAGAAAGAGCACCCAGACCAGCAGAGAAACAACGCCTACAACCAGCAAAACAGAGAAGAGCAAGTCATCATCCCGAGGTTACGTACCGGGCACAACAGCCTAAGACAATATCTGTACAACAAAGTCAAGATAGGATCAGCTGACGAATGTGTATGTGGCACTAATAAGATGACAGCAGACCACATAGTACAGGAGTGTCCAATGTATGAGCAAGGGAGAAGGCTAATATGGCCAACTACCACACTAGTCCAAACAAACTATATGGGGATATCCACGCCAGGTCGAATTAAGAGACAGGTCGGATGGGCTCTTTGTTAAGTTTAGTCTAGGGGCACTGGGTGATGGTTATACCATCAATGGTCACCAACAGATAATACAGCAGACGAAAAAAAAAACAACTTTCTGGTGGGAAAGATAAAAATGTTATCATTCTTGACTTCTGAAACGGATAGAAAATTATACTATGGCCACCAACATATACAGTATAGGACTTAAGAAGATCTCAACACATGTGAAATCTTGCCGTATCTTGCCTTATCTTGCCTCCTTCCTCAAATACTTCTCAGTGTTGAGGGGACGGATATACTTCTTTACGGATTTGCCGGTGAAGAAGATGCTCCGAAACAGGCTACAGTGAGTGTGCACATCAGCTCAGCGGAAGCTGTGCATTCCAGATGCTAAGATCCTTCACCGTAGATCAGGAAAACAGTGAGGTTCATCAAATGAGCTAAGTTCATCAAAAGAACCAAGTTCATCAAACGAGACAGACTTTGCAGACTTCTGGCTTTCGATAAATGGTGAGTCTGAAAAGTGAAACGACTTTGTGCCTCCTAGCAGGCCTGACGAGAGAGGAATAAGGGCCGCGGCTGTAAAGGGGGCCGAGGCTGTAAAGGGGGCCGACTGCCCAGTTTTTCATTTCTTTTCGTATCAAGAGACAAAGTTCAGAGAAACACCAGAACGTTCCGTACACAGTTTGGATAGGGCCCCCTGATTGTAACTGAATCCTGGGCCTATCTGATCTCCAAGGCCCTGCCTCTTAAGTCAAGGGCGTCCAACCGGCGGCCCTGGAACTTATTATAAAAAATGTATATCTTATTTCATTAAAATTAACCAAACAAGTTTTTCTGTAAAAACTATGCAAAACAGTTTAAAAGAGCTGTAAGAGTTGACAAAAAAAAAAAAAAACGAGTTGATTTAGATGCAGTCCGCCACTAGTTTTCTAGTACAGCCCTTGAGGCCATAGAAAGTGAACACCTCAGTTCTGTATATCACGGGCATATCAAGATACAGTCCTGAAGCAAGTAGATGTTCCCTGTTTTGGAGGTTTGCTGAGTATCCTCTGTGTGTGTGTGTGTGTGTGTGTGTGTGTGTGAGAGAGAGAGAGAGAGAGAGAAATCTGCTTCTCGTAACTGACACGATCAGCCACAATAACAAAAAAACGTTTCACAAAACTAATGTAGTATGGCGGAATTTCCGTGTGCATGTTGCATTCCTTTCATCTCTCTGCCCTGTAGGTCAGCTCCACATGAACGATGAAGCTCATTTTTTAAAAAATCTAGCAGAGCTGCAAATGATACCGTGAGACTCCTCCTACTTCTTCAAACATTCTCAGACGTCAAGTTGCATATCCCTGAAGAAAGTAGCCTGTCTCTCAGGTTGTAGGCATCGCCACACACCTGGGTCTCGACTGAGACTGACGACGTCCAGTCTTTATAAGCAGGGCAGTCCTGCAGGTGATGCTAGGCTGTCTTTCTTTCGAGTGCCACCAGTGCACTTGTCTTCAGCATGTTTATACATGCGATATCTCAGACAGTTGTGGCCAGTGCGAGAATCTGAAAATCTCGACTTCTTCTCTGTCCAGCTTGCAGTTCTTTGAAAACCTTAATGCTCTCTCTCTCTCTCTCTCTCTCTCTCTCTCTCTCTCTCTCTCTCTCTCTCTCTCTCTCTCTCTCTCCCCCACTTAGTTTTATATCTGGTTTTGATCATAAGATATGCTTGAATCTGGTTATGTGAGTTCTCCGCCTTCTCATGGAAGTAAGTCAGCCTCTTTGCTCTCTATGATGCTTCAGTGAGATGGCATCCACAGCAAGACGAGTCTTTCCTAGAGTTTGGCCATGCTACAGCGTGTTCCGGCACTTCACTCGCTTCTTTGTTTCCTCCAGTCTGCGACTGACAGCTTCGGTGAGGAAGACGATTTTATTGCCCATACCTCCTTCTACCGTGAGGCTTTTCTGCCAGCATTAAACTTCCGCGGGGCCCTTCTTCCTGAACTTTTATCAAAATCCGGGGCCTCCATCACATCTGACTGTTTTCGCACGTATAGGAAGCGTTGTTTACTTTCAGGTTTACCCCCACCCCACCCCCACCCCAGCCTTGGACTCTCCCGAGCCACCCACGAGGCAATGAGTTTGACAGGCACGGGCTGTACCACTGACTGTCATCCAGTAACAGAAATAACCTGACCAGAGACAGCAAACAGCGTGCTGCGGCATAATTAAAGACAACATCCGCGAATTTCCTTCCTGTATGTAGCAATCACGAAAAATAGTTCGTACCAGAACGTATTGGGATATCAACGCGGAAACTGTTCTCCTGGTTGTACGCAGGCAAAGGCAATGTGACAGGTCACGGTAAGGCAACGAAAAGACGCTGCAAGCAAATAAATGAGGTTTACTATGGTGACTGAAACCGTTGAATCTTTGCCATAAATAGATCCAAAATTAGGTTAACGCCCCCCTCCCCCTCGTTAATGCTGCCAGCAAAGACACCTGTGACACTTAACACCTTTCACGCCCTGGTTGGAACAAATCTGAGTGACACCTTCGCCAAGAGTCGAGCTTGTTGCCGATGGGGATAAAACCAGTAGGAGGGTCTTCGAGTGAAACAACTGACACGGCTGTGGACGTGTAGGGTCTTCAAGTTTATAGATTATCTTCTGATGCCGTGATAGGAACTACGTGATATCACACCACGTTATCGCTTTCTGGACATTTATTGCTCCCCCCCCCCCCCCCGAGAGGTTTCTCTGTGTAAAGAGCTATCAATCCCCTAATCCGCCCCCCCCCCCAAATATATCCCCCAGTGTTTCCAGCCAACAGTGACATCATCAAAGGAACAAACATGTTGCAAACAAACTGTCCGACTTATGCCATTTCCCTGAAGATCTAACGTGTTTAGTTGACCAAGGAAAATCCATTTCATGAACGAAACAAAAGAACCAGTATATAGGAATGATATATCTTATATCCTTCCCGTGCCGTTAAACGTCACATAGGGCTCGCGAAGTAGTTCGCCAATTTTTCCTGTCTTCGGCGAGTCTTTCAACCTCATCAATGGATTTTATGCTTGTTAATTTGGCCTCTCTTAACAATGACTTCTTCAGAGTTTCACGCGGTCTGCCTCTTTTTCTTTGGCCTGTTGTGTTCCACTTGATAGCAAAGGAATTTTACTATATATATATATATATATATATATATATATATATATATATATATATATATATAAAATTCCTATCGCCAAAAAAGTATATATAAAATGGAATTCAAGATTATAAAATATAAGAAATAACAAAAGTTGGAACGCATATTGTCGCGAATAAATGAACAAGAGAGACAAGAAATTTTACAGTTCAAACAGCAGTATAAGTCGAAAAACTGAGGAAAATAGAAAACTGATCGAAAATGAACAAAATAAACCAAGCACTAACAACTAAACTGGGTATGCAGACAACAAAACTGAAGATATGAGTGTTCTTTCGCCTAAAAAGAAACTGAAATACAAAAGAGCTCAGTTTGTTCTGAGCTGCCGAATTTGTGCTAGAAGAGAATTAACTAACCTGACTTGCTTCGCTGTAATAAAGGAAGCTGTGCGAGAGAAGAAATGAAGTGTGTTCTGCTATAAAGACACTACTATCAAAGATAGAAAAGCAATGGTGACGTTATTCTCGTTATATGAAACTCTAATGCAAGTACTGTCAACCTTTTTCTTTTTTTTTTACTAACTGCGCACTAAAGCAAAGAGACAAAGATACTCGTCCCTTACTAACGGGACACTGAAGCAAAGAGACACTGATACGTGTCCCTTACTAACGGGACACTGAAGCAAAGAGACAAGGATACTTGTGCCTTACTAATGGGACACTGAAGCAAAAAAGACACTGATACTTGTCCCTTACTAACGGGACACTGAAGCAAAGAGACAAGGATACTTGCCCCTTACTGACGGACACTGAAAAAAAAAGAGCCAAGGATACTTGTCTCTTACTAACGGGACACTGAATCAAAGAAACATGGGTACTTGTCCAGTTAATGCAGACACTGGCTCATGCAGTGTTCGATTACGGACTCGGACCACTGATCTTATCCAGAACCCAAATTGACAGACTGGACAGGATTTAAAATGAAGCTATTCTGACGGTCCTGGCACGCACAAGAGATTTTTTTTAAAAGTGTCTCGGACTCCATGAGCGGTCTGTCAGGATCCTGCACTGTGCGACATGTATAAGACTCACACGAATGATGTTCGCTGCTGTCTTCATGTGCATGTGTTTTCCCCTTCTTCTTTTTTTTAAAATTAAAATTCTTTATTTGTTCTTCCAAAACGATGATTTGTGTAATAAAAGTTTGGTATTTTTATATGTTCTATCCCTCTAGTAGCACTCTATCTCCTGCAGCACTCCTCCCCTCTCCCCTGTCTCTCTCTCTCTTTCTCACTCTCTCCCGTACTTCCTCTCTGTCTCTAAAGATGTAGATGAATTTGTTTTGGCACTGCCTTCTCTTTCTCTCCTGGGATGTACATGAAGAGTTGTTATTTTCTTTTTAACCCTCTCTTCTTTCTTTCTCTCTCTCTCTCGCTCTGTGTAAGTCCATGATTTTACTTGTTCTCTGCCGAAACTGACCTAAGAACATGCAGGACTAAACGTGCAGAAATAAAAAACGGGCTCTGTTTCTACACGTCCACACCAAGAACCTGAACTCTGCGAGCAGGGGCAGTAACTTGGTGTGTGTGTGTCCGCCTGAGTTTCAGGGATTGTATTCAACATCATGGCTTTGTTGATGTCTGCTTGTTGTGATGTTGATGCACAAGAGATACTCCGATAGTGACCATGCGTTATCTGCTGGGGTCTGCGTGCCTAGCATGATTTGGGGGGGGGGGGGCGGGGGGTCAGACACAAAGTTGCAAGGGTCAAATCTCATCTCATGGTGGCCAGCAGTGCCACTTATCCCCCCTGCATAAATCACTGGCGGTGCTGAAAGGTTGTCATATTAGACGTGGTAGTTCATGGTTGGCTGAGGCTGAAACATCCCTTAGAGGGTGTGTGATGTGACACCTACAGGCTCACCGGATGATCATCATCGCGCTTGGCAGAGAATGTAGGAATGGATGGAAGGCATCACTGAGTATGAAATTCAAGACCTTGTTTTTGCTTATCCCCCGGCAAGGAATCCGGTCATCTTTATGGAAGGCTTAATGTTGAGGGGCATAAAGATTGGCCGGGGCGGAGGGGGTTTCGTTGTCTATAGGAGAGGCAGATCGATGGGGCAGAATGCAGGGGCCTCTTTAAAGGTGGTTTCGACCATGTGGATAGTGACTGAGACAGGGACCAAGGCTAGCTCGGTCGAATGAAAAGTCATGGCGTTGTGGTGACGGACTCTCAAAGCATGCTTCGGAAGACAAGAGAGGAGTTTGCTGCATCTAGAACGCGTTCCGCTCTTGGGAAAATCCAGTGTCATCAGACTGAAATGGATATACTGCCAAAGACATGCAGGATTAAGAAGCAATGAGGTAGCCGATCATGTTGCTCGTAACGCTATTGCCTAAAAGGTATGATTTCCAAGCACAGGACAGATATGCTTAAGTCGGTGGTCGAGGAACAGGGCATGTGTTGATAATATATACCTACAGAGGTGGGGGGGGGGAGGAAGAGCCGAGTGGCTGGCTGGTAGAACTCCAGGTTGCCAGAACTATAAGCTGACTGGTATAATTAGTGTTCTTTTGCTTTGGTCGTTACTGAAGTAGAGAGTGGAGATTGACCCTTGCGATGATGCTGATTCAAGATTCAAGATTAAACAAAGAGACAAAAGGAGAAGGGAAAAAAACCCCATCCTAAAACTTGGGGAGATTTTATCATACAGAACAGAGTAAAACCGTTTCTTTCCACACCTGCAGGCCCTTTCGTGACTCAAAACTATTGGCAATTGTTGCTTTAATTGATTAACTTGTTTCTTATTCACTGATGACAAACTATGTCATTAGGTAGCCCTGCGAGCAAATACAAGCCACTATAACTCAATTCTGGCCTGTGAAAAAGTCCAGGCTTGCTAACAGACCCATCAAGACTGAATCAATTACTAAATTCCACGCGTCTCACAATCAATAACATCTGACAAGAAATAACACGCAGGAATGACGGGGGTCTCCTCATCCGCTTCGGAATGTAGATTGATAAGAGCAATCAGGAATGTCAGCTCCGGCGAGTAATGCATGCAAAAGCGATTATGGCGACAGAAAAGAGCATCTTAATGATCTCTCACTGCGTTCCCAATCGCCTCTTTATTGTCTACTTTATCTAAACATAAATATCTACTTTAACTGGGCATGAATAACTTTTTGTTTTTTTATTTTTTAGGATGTAGCAGTTTGAATGCAGATTGTTAATGTTTGCACGAGAGGTATTATTTTGCTATATATTTTTTTTTCCATACTGCCTCTAAAAATGGGTACCAGAAAAATCTGGGAAGGTAAAGGCGGCTAGCTGTGACACTGACCACATCAAACTTTCATGTGCCGAAGGTCATGGAAAATACGGGCCTAACACCGCATTCCCCAACATTCCTTAGTGTTATTGAGACAGGAATTTTACCTTTACCTTCTACCTAACTTATTTAAAAAGGAGATCAAGATCGCAATGCTACACACTGGCCTCGTGAGGTTCACCCCTCCCTCCCCCAAAGTAACCCGACCCCAGACGTAAAAACGACTCCATCACTTCCTTTTGCTTTTGTACCCCCAAGAGATGAACGTCACACTTTTGTACCTCCAAGAGATGAACGTCACACTTTTGTACCCCCAAGAGATGAACGTCACACTTTTGTACCCCCAAGAGATGAACGTCACAGCAGAGCCTGATATACCGCCTGAACAACCCCAGGTCGAACATACGACTCGCATGAATGAAGAATAGTTTTTTAACTTGCTAACAATTCCACTGTTGGTCGGTCATGCAGATCATAAACAGATGTACCTTTATGTGTATCTGTATCACGAATATCTATCTATGTACAGAAGGATATAATACTGAGACGAAAAGTATATGATCTATCCAAGATACTTCATATTCTTTTCCTTGGTGAAATCCTGTCTAAAACAGATTCGTCCCCTATGTGTCCTGTGTAGATAATGCCTTGTCATTTCCTCTTAACCTTTCTTCGTGGTGTACAGTCCACTTCTTGTCTTTATCGTCAGTTGTTTCCTAAATGAAAGGTGACATAAACCACTCCCATCTGGTTTTCTCCAACCTCGGAGTCCTTTAGTCTTGTACTTTATCCCTGTGCCATCTTGGACTTCTGTACATCTTTACTTCCCAAGTTCCTACCAGTATACTTCTCATTGGGACGGGCTAGCATAGTGGTTAGAGCACTCGTCTAGCAACCGAATGGTCGAGGGTTCGAATTCCCAGCTGAGCGGGATTTTTTTTCAGCGGCCCCGAGGTCGACCCAGGCTCGTAAAATGGGTACCAGAGAAAATCTGGGAAGGAAAGGCAGCGAGGAAAGGAACTGGTCACCCTACCTCATACACTGATGGCCCAGCATAATGAGGTCTCTAACGCTTCATCCCCTACGGCATTTGCTATGGGACTATCTTTACATTTATACTTCTCATCGATTTGCTCTCGTCCTCTCCGACATGGTTTCCGTTTTATTTATTACTCTATTGGGGGAAGGGGATGGGGTAAGTACGCTGTCCGATGAGGCATTCAGCGACCCATAGCTGATATGCTAGCGCCAAGGTTAGAGAACCATAGCTGACCAAGACCCTGTTGGTACCTCCAGTAACAGGCCTAGCCTGGCTACTGGGGCAGGGATCGCCATAGTCCCTACGGTGGTGGTGGATGCTAAAGAAGGATTGCACATCCCTTGTTTCTTAGCTGTACTCCGAAACTGAAAAAGTAGCTGCCATAACTCGCTCCCACGCCGATACGATGCTGTACCTCAACACCTCCACAGCATCGGCTGCAAAGAGCACCAGCTCGCAGTTACAGGGAGATAGCACAAGTACAAGCAAGTTCTTACTCAGTACACGATACAAGGAAATATTCAGATTATGACTCTGATGAGTTTTCTATCAGAGCCCAGAATAGCACTACAATCCAGCAGCTTCAGTCATGGCAAACTTACCGCAAATAACTATTTCTCTGGCGGATCAGCTTGCCAATATACAAGTATGACCTGTTCTTTGACTATAAAATCCACATTAACAATAGTTTTTTTTTTAAGTGACAAGAATTTTTAACATACATATCATGTTTTCAGGTCCATGCTTGGGTTATTTGGGCACCCGAGTAGTGTAGTGATTAGCAGCACTGTTCTCATTAATTGGTTGGAGGTTTGAATCTGGCCTAAGGAGACCCGGTCAACTGTAGAACCGGGTACTTGTCTTCTTCTGAGCTATGGAGCGCTGTCAGCTGTCATGATACCCATACCACAAGCGAAGGAAAATCTGGGCACTAACACCGCGTCTTCATCATCATCTCGTGCCGTCTACCCGGGGAAGGTTGGTTTTAATGAATCTCCAGTCTGCTCTCTTTCTTGCCTTCCTAGTGCACCCGGCCAAGTTGGTTCCTATCGGTTCCCAGATGTCGTCCACCCACCTATGTCGCTGCCGTCCTCTTCTTCTCTTCC
The DNA here is from genome assembly GCA_009760885.1 of Achatina immaculata. NCBI lineage: Eukaryota > Metazoa > Mollusca > Gastropoda > Stylommatophora > Achatinidae > Lissachatina > Lissachatina immaculata. The sequence goes on from CM019703.1 coordinate 10,674,610, forward strand.
CTTTGATCTTGCCCTCAAGAAGAGTCCTCAATATAGTATTTACGCCCTTGCCGTTGCTGTCTCGTTCTTAAGATTTTCAATATTTCTCTTTTCAGCTTCAGTTATCTATCACGTCTTCATTTATTTTCTTCTCTGTCCACTTGATACGGCTCTTTCTCCTGTATATTCACATTTCGAGGGCCTCTATTTTCTTCCCTGTTGACTTATCCAAAGTCCAGGCTATTACACCATCAGGCATGATCAGGTTACCTTCACCTTTATTTGGGCCTTCTTATTTTACAGTGCTGTTAAATGGTGTTTCAGGTTGTATATTAAGATATATCAACATGCTCCTATTACAGTGGCACTTAGGGGATATGATGTAAGTGCCCATATCTTCCCTGACGCACACGATAACGCATAGAGTGACTGTCACAATCTCCGGACTTAAACCCGTCCAACTTCGGAGTGAGAGACCAGGGCGCTAGCCACTACTCTCCTCTGATCCTCAAATATCAAGTGTGATAACGATATCTTATCTTAAACCCATTAAAAACAGATCAATCGTCTAAGGAAAAAAATCCGTTTTTTTAAAAGATAACAGATCCGCTTGTTTAAGTGAAAAACAGATAGGTCTATCCAGGGTGTCTGAGTGGCGAAGTGGTTAGTGCACTGGTCTCTCATGGCGAAGGTCGGGGGGTTCGAATCCGGCCAGAGGCACCCCAGTCACCCAGCTGTAGAAATGTGTACCCGACTTCTTCTTGAGTTGGGGAAGGAAAGGCGGCCAGGCGTGATACTGATCATATTACCCTCTAGTGTGCTGACATGTATATAATATGAACATATCATATATAATATGAAAAGATGAGCACTAACATCATATCCCTATGTGACTCTAAGGCATGACAGGATTACTTTTACTTATCCAGAAAGCAAATCCGTCTGTGTGTCTAGATAACAGATCCGTCTGTGTGTCTAGATAACAGATCCGTCTGTGTGTCTAGATAACAGATCTGTCTGTGTGTCTGTCTAGATAACATATCTACCTGCCTCTCTTTCTGTATAGATCTCTCTTTCTCTCTCTCTCTCTCTCTCTCTCTAGCTGTCTAATACAGAACCATCTATTTATATATCTAGATAACAGAAGTGTTTGTGTTTCTACTTAGCTAGGTGACAAAACTATCTGTTTGTCTATCTATCTATCTACAAAAAAGGATAGTTTTTACTTTCAACACCTGTTCAGTACGCATTCATTCACTCTCACATCCTTTGTTTACTCACCGGAGGTCCGGGCGTCCACATGGGCAAAGAGGTAGACACAGCTGGAAGAGCCTTTGTCTTGCTTCTCCATCGTTTTGGAAAGATCCTTTTACCGGGGGATGGGGACTTGGCCTTGTTCATAGCTGCATGGGTGGAGGAGGAGGAGGAGGACAAAAATGAAATAGGATAACTTAAAAATCCAAAATCATCACCATCCTCATCATCGCTGTAGTTTCTGTTGATCACGGTCTTCTTTATATCATCGACCTGCAGGTCTGGTAGTGATTGACTGCGCTTCATAGGTCGGACCTCTTCTTGGTTCTTATTCTGTAAGCACCGATCAGTCTCCATGGTTATCACAGATTCTGAGTATCCACTGTCACCTCGGCCGACGTAAGAAGTTCTTGAAGACCTCTGGGAGCCGTTAGTCTCAGCCAATAGATGCTGATCGCTGCTATCTTCCCTTCTTGAAATGGCCTTGGGATCTGAAACTATGTTAGTGTCAGGACCATTCATGCTGCTACCATGTACGTAGACTTTAGAAGAAGCGACAGAAAGACCTGCACTACCAAAGTTCACGCTTGTTACTGGGGTACTGCCAAAGTTCACGCTTGTTACTGGGGTACTGCCAAAGTTCACGCTTGTTACTGGGGTACTGCCAAAGTTCACGCTTGTTACTGGGGTACTGCCAAAGTTCACGCTTGTTACTGGGGTACTGCCAAAGTTCACGCTTGTTACTGGGGTACTGCCAAAGTTCACGCTTGTTACTGGGGTACTGCCAAAGTTCACGCTTGTTACTGGGGTACTGCCAAAGTTCACGCTTGTTACTGGGGTACTGCCAAAGTTCACGCTTGTTACTGGGGTACTATCAAGCTGCTTGGTATAACCGCTGGAAAAAGTTACTGGGGACATGCAGTTAACAGTGGACTCTGTCGAAAAAATCACCACCTCGGTTACTGGGCACAATCGATTACTCCGCGCCTCATAACGACGATCCAAAGTAACGTAATCCGTATCAATTTCGCCATGGCTGTACGACTTGGTTATCGGGTATTTAAATTCACGATTGTCTGAGTTATAGGACAAGGTTCTGTTCAGCTGTTGACCGCAGGAGTTGCATCTTCGAGGTGAAACACTACGGATATTATAACCAGATACGGATGAGTCTATGCTCATGGAGGAATCTTCTCTGGTGTGATGATCGAGTGTAAAAGAGTCGATTGGCGGCTTGGTGTAAACTGACTGCAAGGACTGTCGTCTGTATTGGCTGGAAACTTCCATGTACAACTGTGAACTTAACTTCATTGGTACAGAATTGCTCCGCGTAGCATTGATTTTGTTGCGTGAACGCCCTCCAGTCCGGAGGCTGTCAATATATCCGGGGCTCTCTGTTGTCTGACACATGTCACTGGTTTCTCCTGGACAGTTGCTGGATCTGTCTCCGCTGGTAAAGTCTTGTTTATTATGGCTGAGGCTAAAATAGCCGAAACTGATCGATGACTTGCTGGTAAATTCCGGTACAGTTAGATCTCCATTTTCTTGGAGTGAACATACCTCGTTGGAATCCTGCTTATGACTGATCTGTCCTGGTTTGGGTCCAGGGCGATCTGCGCCGACAACTGAGAAAATGCTGTGATTTGATGAAACAGTTTGCAGTTTCCTAGGATAATACTGTTCGCCATCATCGGCCACAAATGACTTTGAGTGATGCTCATGCAAATTCTCTAGGGCGCTCAGATTTGTAGACGAGGCGTCGCTGTTATGAAGTAGATTGCCACGACTGCGTAGTTTATTGTGACCAGCAAATCGTGTATCTACCCACTGTCCATTTCTGATCTGGTTACACTGGTCTCTATAATGAAATGGCTGTGGGTTGCTTGTGTACATATCCAACGTGTTGCAGCGGAACGTGGACAGAGACAGCTCAGACATTACTGAAGACCGTCTGTGTATTTCCCTTCCGTGCGGTTTGATCTCTTCACAGGAGAAACGCCTGCCAAATCCAGATCTCTCTTTACATATATACCAATGAGCACCCGGGAAAACAGTTTTTCCCTGTTCCAGTGTTTTATACGAGCAGGGCTGTTCAAAGTCCCGCTCCGGGACGTATTCCCCTCGTTGAATGTCACCCTGCGCCTGCTTTTCTCGAAGCCCGTCGCCGGAAGTGTTATCCTTCAGATCATCACTGAAAAGCTCCTGGCGCATGATCTCCGGTTTCGATCGCGAACCCCGCCCAGCGACGAGGCTGCTCATTAACACCATGTTCCACGCGACAAACTGACGCTACTTTATGTCCGTAAAACTCGTTCTTCTTTAAATACAACTGTCAACGTTTATTCCTTTCACGTCTCTATACCCGCCAGTTACCACTGCTTTCACGACCTCATTAAATGTGGCTTCCCTTCAAGCCGCAAAGAGTTCTACATTTTTAAAATAACCCAACAGAACATTTACACCCGTAAGACCAGAGGGTGGAGAGGGCGGATTGTCAATACTACACGGGAAATTATGAATTCACTGGGGGAAAACAGAGAAAAAAAGTAACTCATGAATGTTAAATAATTAATTCAGGAATGTTACTGATGAATTAATAAGGAATGTTTACATAGAGGAAGGGGTTAACATTCAACTACTATCAAACTCTGAACTTAAAAAAAAAAACTTTATGCTCATCAAGACTTCACTGACTGATATTCAAAAACATTCTTCCTTCTATACATATTCCAGGTCAAACGATGCTCTGCCCTAAATACATTTTAAAAAAACAACAACAAAACAGAAAAAGTTGGGGGGGGGGAACTTTACTACACAAAGAAATCAAAACAGTCTCTAGATTTCACTTGACTTCAATGTACAGAATCTGTAATAACTTTAGAAAGTCAAGCTAAGGTCATATTTCATTTTAAAGTTCGAGGAAGTTATTATTATTATTATTACTGTGTAGTGATAATATTAATATATTCATTCATTCATTCATTTGCATGTCCCTTGCGGAACTTTGCCTCCCTAACAGCTCTCCTGTAGGCCTCTCGATTGTGAGCAAGATGGCCTGCTGCTGATGCATCCATTTGCAGATCATCAACGATGTCTTTCAGCCATTTTCGCCTTGGTCTTCCTCTCTTTCTTTCTCCCATTATGCACCCTTCCAAGACGGTCTTCTCTAAATTATCATGATGTTTAATGTGTCCAAAATATTTAAGTTTTCTCTCTTTAATCCTCTTTACTAGCCAACTTTCGTCAATATTAAGTTCTTGTAGTGTGGATATATTTGTTCTTTTTTTATGTCCATGATATTTGAAGACTCTTCTGTAGCATTTACATTCAAAGGCATTTATGTGTTTCTCAGCTGTTTTGTTAAGTGTCCAGGTCTCACAAGCATATATTGCGATGGGAAAGATGCATGCCCTTAAAAATCTTATTTTTGTGGTTCTGTCTGTTCCTCTCCACAGATTCTTTAGTTGTTTTACTTTCTAAAAAGCGACAAATGTCATCCTTTTAATTTCCCTCATTGTATCTCCACTACTAGTTAGTAGTGATCCAAGATATTCAAAACTCTCCACTTCTTCCAGTTTTTCCTCATTGATACATATTTCAGCTGCCTTGTTTGTTTTGTCAGTTGTCATCAATTTAGTTTTCTTCGCATTAAGATAGAGGTTTTGTTCTTCGCTGTTCTTACGGTTTGATATAATTAGTTTTTCCATTCCTTTTTGTGTTATGGACAGTAATACTGTAACATCAGCATATCTAATCTCTGGTATTTCATAACCTCCAACTGTTATGGCATCGTAATATTATTTGTCTACATCTTCTCTAACATTCCTTATTGTATTTTCAGTGTACAAGTTAAATAAGTAAGGTGACAATATGCACCCCTGACAGACCCCTTGTTTTATGTCAAACCAAGTTGTTGTTTCACCATTTATTCTTTCTGTTAGGTATAGATTCACATTAAACTCTCTGCATTTCTCTATTATTAATCTTATATTGAATATATGATCTCGTGATCCTCTTCCTTTGCCTGAAACCAGCTTTGACCATACTGACTTCTTCTTCTATTTTCTTACGAAGTCTACCCATTATGATTTTTAACAGAATTTTACTGGCATGACTAATCAGGGCAACAGTTCTGTAGTTTGTGCATAATTTCAGGCTACCCTTTTTTGGCAGCGGTATGAATAGTTCTTTTCCATTCTTGTGGACAAATACCTGAATGCCATATCTTTTTACATAGTGCATGATAAATTATTGGACATTCCTTTCCTCCTGCTTTGATAAATTCAGCTGTTATCTTATCACATCCTGGTGATTTACCATTTTACCATTAATGTATTACTAAATATTAATACTGTGTGAAACGAATTACGAAAACTCGTCATAAAGTATTGAGTGAATGGACATCAATATTCAAAGTATACACCCGTTGATGGATCTGGGTATCATGAATGCTAGGCTAAGTACTAGGCACTGCCATTTTCTTACTACAACTCTAATAATTATATTTTATGTCGTATTTGTATGATCGTATAATAGTACTATTTCTGTCATTTCTTAGCTTCATCTTTCCCATCTCCTTCTTCTTCTTCAGTCTATCTGGAACTGCGAGCTGGTGTTCTCTGTCGCCGATGCAGTGAAGATATGAGGCACAGTATGGTGTCGGATTGGGAGCGGGTTATAACGGCTATTTGTTTCGATCCCTAGTTGGAGCTATTAAAAAAAAAAGGCAGGGGCATGTGCAAATACTTCTTTAGCAGACTCCACCACAATGGAGACTACAGCGATACCTGCCAGGCTAGGCCTCTTGCTGGGGGGGGGGGGGGTGCCAACGGAAAGGTGGGACAGGGTCTTGGTCATCTATGATTCGCCAACCCTGGCGCCAGCATATCAGATAGCGTCTTCACTCTCCCCTCCCCCTTCAAAAGTTAGAAGATGTAAATAAACGGAATATATCATCATCATGTGCCGTGCCGACTGGCGTTGGCTATTATGCTTCTCCAGATTACCCGATCCTTCATGCAGGCCATCGGTTCAGTTGGTAATCTCCTCTCACACCATCCCGTCAGACTGTCCAGTATCATTTCTCTTGGTCTTCCTCTTGATCTCCTTCCTTATATTTTTTGTTGTTATAATATTTTCAATGCCCCCTCTTCTCATTGCATGTCCTATGAAAGTACATTGTCTCTCTTTTGTTACCTTTCCATATATAAATATGAATATAACCTTTCCATTTTTAAACTTACCAAAGGGATACACAGCAAAAGTGAGTTATAGCAAATTTCATTATTATTATTATTATTATTATCAGAACGCTTCCAGACAGGAAACTTACATTACACAAGCTGTAGTAATTTAGGTAGCTACGACACTGCAGCGAAAATTTCTATTGAAAACTAAACCAAATGAGCAGCCGGTAAACACACTGGACTCACTCCGCTACCTGCTGGCAGCGGTCAAGGTTTCTCTGCTCCGGTACCCGGGTACCCTACGAGTTGAACAAACACGGTCCAGTCACGTACGGGACGTTGAAGAAAAGAAACACACACAAAAGCGCCTCACGATCCAATCAGGTTTTTCTGTGAATTAAACTACAGCGCCTCCTTATTGATATCACCACCATGTAACACATTCAAAAATGTTACGGCACAAGCCGGTTACAAATCACCACATTCAAGTAACGGTCCCCACTAAACATTTTTTTGTGTGGTTTTGTTTAGAAACCAGCTCTGAGCGTCTGCTATAAGCCACATCGTCACGTGACCAAGTGCAAGCCTGGCTATTTTTACGGGGCGTACGTTCCGCCACGCTGGTTGGTCCGCTAAATGTCCGCAGTTAATGCTCTGCTTTTCTTTAGAATCCCCCATCCCTTTCACGATACAGCATGTGAGACCGTGCGTAATGAATGTTCTGACCCAGGCCCTGATTCGAACTAGCTCAATGGTTCGTTTAATAAACACCCGCCCTTAGTTCATGTGAATCAAGACCCTGTTTTTTAACATAACTTGGCGAAAGTGAACTTCTCGTTCTTCAGTTTAAATATAAGAAAGCAACTCACAAGACCTCTGGGAGTCATGACCCAGAGGGGCCCACCCCCCCTTAGAGTGTCAGGAGTTTAAAGGGGCCGAAACACTTGTCTGAGGGGGGGGGGGTACTTCCTCTGATGATCTGAAGGAGTTGTGTTGTTCCGCTCTCTACAGTAGAGAGTTTCCTGCATATATGTCTCATAGGCACATTTCAGTTAAAATATGATGTTAGAACCATAGTCAAGTTAAAATATAAGATCTAAGAGCCATATTCTAATTGAAATATGATATCTGACTGGCATATTTTTTATTAAAATATGAGATCTTTGAGAGGCATATTCTAGTTAAAACATGACATCCAGAGGTAAATTCCACTTTAAAAATTGATATCTATAAAGAAAAGATAAAGTGAGAAAAAAAGGAACGCATTTTGACACAGACTTAGACAGTTAGAATTAACTTTTTTTTCCACACATTTCTAGGTGCTAAATCAATTACAACTTCCTAGTTGTTTTCTGTATTTGCCTGACATCTGTTTAGTTTAGTCTTGCTGTTTGTTCTATACCTCTCGGGTTTACACAGTTAAAGTAAGCCAGCAGATGGAACATGATGGTGACCATGTGTGCAGTCGTTCACGCTGACTAGGTCTAATTCTCTGTATCTGGTCAGGGGCTAAAAAATCTACCACCATCTCTCTTGTCAGTACATTCGCCGCAGGCCGCCCTGCCCTTTCTCTTCGTGTCATTTACTTGATGAACCTTAGTAGAGCTTGAATTTCTGTGTTACCACATCTGCCCATGGATCAGATCAGATATATATATATATATTCTAAATCTTGTCCTAATGTGGTATATTCTCAAAGTCTGTCCAAGGTTTTGTTAATGTAGTATATTCTCCAAACCTATCCAGCGTTTTGTTAATGTAGTATATTCTCAAAGTCTGTCCAGGGTTTTGTTAATGTAGGATATTCTCAGTCTGCCCAGCGTTTTGTTAATGTAGTATATTCTCAAAGTATTCCAGGGTTTTGTTAATGTAGTATATTCTCAAAGTCTGTCCAGGGTTTTGTTAATGTAGTATATTCTCAAAGTCTGCCCAGCGTTTTGTTAATGTAGTATATTCCCGAAGTCTGTCCAGGGTTTTGTTAATGTAGTATATTCCCGAAGTCTGTCCAGGGTTTTGTTAATGTAGTATATTCCCGAAGTCTGTCCAGGGTTTTGTTAATGTAGTATATTCCCGAAGTCTGTCCAGGGTTTTGTTAATGTAGTATATTCCCGAAGTCTGTCCGGCGTTTTGTTAGACGTTGTTTTTATACGGTCTTCTCATTGTCTGTGTAATTTGTTTATACCAATAAAATCTATTTCTTTGTTTGGTCAGTTGATCCCCATTTCTCATATCTCCCATATAGTTTGACATTTACATCTTATTTACAACAAAGTAAAGTCTATTTTATCAGATTTTCTGGTAGGATTTTTCCTTCATGCGCAAAGATTTTGGATCCTTTATTTCTGTTTTGTTTCTTTTCCTTTGTGCGACTAAAAATGTTACCACCTCTGCTTGTATAAAGTGTTTTGTTTTTTTTTCTTGGGGGAGAGTCCTTAAGTTATGCTGACTTTTAAAAGGAAGTCTTTATCCTTGACATTCGCACCAGTGCTCAACATTCCCAGGCGAGTCCTACTTTTACAACGAAATCAGACGTTCAGGGTTAGTAATATACCATAATTTCAGGATATCTTCGCCGGTTCTACATTTATATTGTCTCTTATTCTTCCTTGCACACCCTAAATTTACGTGTTCTGGGCACTTACGGTTCAGAGAGATCATATTCGCCAACTCCCAGCCCTTTAATTCTCTAATTAAAAAACTAAAATACAAAGAAATATCAACCCATCTATGTTATTTATGAAAGGGGAAAAATCCGTTTGTAGTTGACCATTCCACCTACATTTTCGCCAAACCTACAACAACAACAACAACAACAAAAGTCCATCTACGATCCTCAGATGACACATTCATTCGCGATATTTGTGCGCCTGTTTGCTTTGCTATTTGCAATCCGAATTGACTTGGCGAATTACTCTCATAGTCAAACTGCAAAAGCTTTCAGACACCGAACGCTTGCTCCTAGCTCAAACAACACAGCAACCAGGCTACTCTGTGGGGACTCGGAATGACAAATTTGATCCCTTCCCGGCGAAAGAGAAAGTCGTAGAAGTCTTCTAGGCTTCGTGTGAAATAAGTCGACCCAGTCGTCGACCGAAAGGAGGAGGACCAGAAAAGACAAAGAATCCAACATTGGAAAATGAGAGAGAGTGAATGATCTTTAGACAGACAGACAGACAGACAGACAGATAGATAGATAGATAGATAGGAAGTCTGGAAGTTTTTCTACCGCTGTCATTTAACTAGTAACACAAGAGCTGGACATTTGATTCTCTGTCTGTGTTTTCTGCCCCAAATGTCATACTTCATGAGAATGTTACTGTTATGTTGCTGTATGTGATCGTGTTATTTTGGAGACAAATAAATGCAATTCAGACTAGGTTGCTTCAGTATGTAGCTTTCAGTGACTCGAACGGATGAAATCTGATCTAAAGTGATTGGTTTAAGTTCACTTTTAAAAAAAAACCGAGTAAAGGGAGAGAATTAACTTAAATCGAAGGTCCGCACATTTCCGTCAATGGCAAAGCCAGCGTGACTAATTTTTAAGTGATCCCGCCTTTTTAAGTGATTCTAGACTTCTGGTCTTGTTGCAGGTCCAACAGTCTGCGGGCTCTTGTTCCTCTCTTCTGTGCCATGTGGTAGCATCTGCAAAGTGTTTTCTAACCGTTTAAATGTTCCCGCTGGCGTGCTGTATATGTTTGGACCTGGCAGAAGGAGAGAGTGGTTCTGATGTTGTCTAACTGCCGGGGCAATCAAACAGGTGACCCAGTAAAAGTAAACTGGTTAGAGGAAAAGACAGGAAAGGAGGGCAGAGGAAAGACAGGAAATGAGGGCAGAGAGAGAGAATGATCTTTATTTTTAAAAGGTAAAGAATTGGGCACGCAGGCCCGTCTTACATTCTGCCATTCATCACTCCACTCTTCCCACACATTCGATTTGTGTGTGTGTGTGTGTGTGTATATATATACATCATTCTTTTGAATATATTATCAAAAGAATGATGTAAGATTAAACTATTTCATTCAGAGTATAAGTTCCAAACTGAAGCTAAAAGGGCATCAGTCCAACACTATGGATGAAATCCAGTCAGAATCACAAGCGACACTGGATGGCCTTCAGGAAAAGGACTTTCTCTATGATAGAGAGCGACAGACAGACAGACAGACAGACAGACAGACAGAGACAGAGAGAGACAGATACAGAGAGAGAAAGATTATATCAAAAGTATGTTTCATGTCTGGCTCATTGATTTAAATACAGCATCTAAATCAGCGGTTCTTAACCTGGGGTGGTGAACACCCAAAGGGTCCAACAAAATGATTTTTTGAGGGTCCATGAAAAACTATATCAGAACCACACAGGTTTTATTTAATGGTTCATGTTTTAATGACGGTCCCAAAGATTTTAGGCCCCAGAGGAGTGGGCCTTTGCCAATTTTTTTTTAAGTGGTTAAGAACAAGTGATCAAGATAATTATTTTTCAACCCAGTGTCAAGTTTAAGGCCTCTATTCGTTCATAACTCAGTTCAGTACTACTATTTATACGTGCATAATTCATTTTAGTACTACTTTTTATACATTCAGAACTAAGTTTAGTACTACTATTTATATGCACACAAACTGATGTTGAATAATCACATCAACTGAGTGATAAAAGGCCAGAATGTTAAGACAGGTCTACGTGACAAAGTCCTCGCTTTTTTTTTTTTTTTGAAAACAAAGTTCACACGATCATACCAGTGAACCTGCACAGCCTTATCAGTGCCATCAGCGTTGTTATGAGCCGGGGGTTAAAATCTGGGAAAACTTCAGTTAGTAAACATATTCGAGTGAGGTCATAAGGTCACAGCCTAAGTCATCACACCATAGGATGCCAGTTGGTGAGAATGGCAGGGTTCGCTGGTAGCCTCCACATTCCACGTTTGCATAACTCGCATTCTTCACAGAGAGTTTCAGGGGAAAGAACTAAATGGATGACAGAAGGAGCAAAGGCAGATTTGGTGCAGTAGGAAAGCAAAACGGTTGATACTGGATTTAGTAGTTCAGACACAATACGGTCACAGAGCTCACACGGTAGTTTGCTATGTTTTCCTGTTTTCGGCGAGCTTTCAAGCTTCGTCAAGGGATATTATACCTACTAATTTGGCCTCTCTTAACAGTGTCCTCTTTACAGTTTCACGTGGTCTATCTCTTTTTCTTTGGCCTGTTGTGTTCCACTTGACAGCTTGTTATGGGATTCTCTGTTTCTTCTCATTACGTGATCGATATATGTCCATCTTCTTGTACTGATCACACATGAGACAGGTTCACTGATCTGCTTTATCTCTGCGTTGTTCTTGAATTCATCCCACTTTATATCGAGTAAATTCCTTAGGCATTTGTTTTCAAAAGAGTCTAATTTGTGCTTATGCACGTGGCCCTTCTAGCAATAATGTTGGCGCCTTCTTCGAGCAAAAAGCTGAAGTGTTAAAAGAGTTGAACTAACAGGAACTAACGTTCTGAGAAAAAGGGAGCTACGCTTAATTCAGCAAGGCATGTACTGTAGTTTTTTACTGTGTAAATCAACTAGAATATGCCCATGTTTAATAATCTAGAACAGGAGTAAATCAACTAGAATATGCCCATGTTTAATAATCTAGAACAGGAGTAAATCAACTAGAATATGCCCGTGTTTAACAATCTAGAACAGGAGTAAATCAACTAGAATATGCTCGTGTTTAATAATCTAGAACAGGGGTAAATCAACTAGAACATGCTCGTGTTTAATAATCTAGAACAGGGGTAAATCAACTAGAATATGCCCGTGTTTAATAATCTAGAACAGGGGTAAATCAACTAGAATATACTCGTGTCTAATAATCTAGAACAGGGGTAAATCAACTAGAATATGCTCGTGTTTAATAATCTAGAACAGGGGTAAATCAACTAGAACATGCTCGTGTTTAATAATCTAGAACAGGGGTAAATCAACTAGAACATGCTCGTGTTTAATAATCTAGAACAGGGGTAAATCAACTAGAATATGCTCGTGTTTAATAATCTAGAACAGGAGTAAATCAACTAGAATATACTCGTGTTTAATAATCTAGAACAGGGGTAAATCAACTAGAATATGCTCGTGTTTAATAATCTAGAACAGGGGTAAATCAACTAGAATATGCTCGTGTTTAATAATCTAGAACAGGGGTAAATCAACTAGAATATGCTCTTGTTTAATAATCTAGAACAGGGGTAAATCAACCGTGTTTAATAATCTAGAACAGGGGTAAATCAACTAGAATATGCTCTTGTTTAATAATCTAGAACAGGGGTAAATCAACCGTGTTTAATAATCTAGAACAGGGGTAAATCAACTAGAATATGCTCTTGTTTAATAATCTAGAACAGGGGTAAATCAACTAGAATATGCTCTTGTTTAATAATCTAGAACAGGGGTAAATCAACCGTGTTTAATAATCTAGAACAGGGGTAAATCAACTAGAATATGCTCTTGTTTAATAATCTAGAACAGGGGTAAATCAACTAGAATATGCTCTTGTTTAATAATCTAGAACAGGGGTAAATCAACCGTGTTTAATAATCTAGAACAGGGGTAAATCAACTAGAATATGCTCTTGTTTAATAATCTAGAACAGGGGTAAATCAACCGTGTTTAATAATCTAGAACAGGGGTAAATCAACCGTGTTTAATAATCTAGAACAGGGGTAAATCAACTAGAATATGCTCTTGTTTAATAATCTAGAACAGGGGTAAATCAACCGTGTTTAATAATCTAGAACAGAAAACACTTTACGGTGGTGGAGTCTTTTGGTAAACCTATCTTTTTGTCCATATTGAGAAATAAGCTACAGGTGCCTAGGCCATATCTTATACAATGTCTTTATAATCAGTTCTAGCTCGTGACATCAGCTGCGGAAGAACTTTAAGCTTGTAGGGTCATGGAGGTCCAGTGAAACCAGTAACAAAGTAATCGTGTTGCCAAAAAAAAAATAAAAAAAACACGCGAACTGATATAACTATTATTAGTCCTACTTCTAAAAAATGCTTTGGTTATTTTTCAAGTAAAAAAAAAGTGTTTATTATTTGTCATTCATAACTGCATTCATTTTTTTGTAATGGCTGGCCTGTAATTTTTCCAGTGAAATTTGGCCTTGATTGGCACATTAATTATACAAAGACTGGAGAAAAAGAATTGAAAGTTAGGTACAAATTATCATGTACTAACTGAACCTGCCATCCCCCATTCACACAACGCCTCATCGAAATCCCTGGGCCAGGTCAACTGCCCGCAGTAAAGACACGCACTAGAGAAGATGGTATCGCCGGGTGGACTTCTGTTACAAAGAAAATAGGGATTAACAGTGGATGGAGCCCATTTACTTGTGCTGTTTGTAGGTGAAGACGCGGTCCTTTGTGGCAGCTAGCGACCCATAGCCGGCACGCTAACGTCAAGGCTGGCGAACCATAGCTGACCAAGACCTTGTCCAACATCTCCGCTGGTACCTCATTAAAAAAGGTCTAGTCTGGTTAACGGGGCAAGGATCGCCTTAGTTTCCATGGTGGTGGAGTCTGCCAAAGAAGTATTGCACACCCCCTACTTTTACCTCCACTTAAGGAGTGAAAACAAATTGTCGCCATAACCCGCTTCCAATCCGTCACCATGCTTCAGCACCCTCACCTCACCTCACCGCATCGGCTGAAAGGAACGTCAGATCGTAGTTCCAGGGAGACAAGAAGAAGAAGAAGAAGTTGTGCCTTGTCTACCGCCTTCATGGCTACTATTTTACCCTCCCTACTTCAGCTGTTCAGATATGTACAGTAATTTGTTGTTTCGAAATTGATTTGATAAACAGTGATTTGTTCCCCAGAACTTTGTTCCTATAAAATACTTTTATTCCTGTGTACTAATCTTACAGTACTAACCTTACAGTATTAATCTTACAGTACTAATCTTACAGATTCGCACTAGCTGCTAGTGATTGCGTTAACCGGCAACTACCAGTAAATTGTCCATTAAAAAACGAGGAAAAATCGAAACTTTTGGAGGTCATAGGTTACTGTAACCGGCTTATATTATCAAAAATCTACTAAAAAGCAATCAGTGAAATCGGTTGGAGGATAATCGTGCCATTAGGATGATGATGCTCAAGTTTGCATCGCACAAGATCGCCAGTTCTGACTTTGATTCAGCATGTGAGCACCTTGTAAAGATTAAATCTCGCCGCCAATAAGATTAACAACTTCACACGAACATTTACTTTCTGCGGATGTTTGTAAAGTGTGTTTGATTCCACGTTAAAAAAAAAAGTATAAATTACCGAATGTTGTAAAGATAAAACCGATATTTCGGAAAGTGCTTCATGCACAGCGAAAGTCGGTTACAACAATCCTAGCGCGATCACTGCTAGCAGCGCTACTTCTGCTTAAAGAAAGGTGCCGGAAGACTGCTCCTGTGCTTTTCAACAGAAAAAGGGATCACAGTGTCTTAAGTTAACTGTATTGATACAGAATTAGGACAACATGTGAACCTCGCCACTTGAATCATGAAAGGAATCCGTTTCTGAATTCTTAAAAAAAAAAAAAAATCAAAATCAAAAACTGGAATTATTAAGGGACCTAACATCCGAATCCTGAAGAAACTCAACCTGTACATCTCAGGAGATTAACATTTGATTCTAAAGAGACGGTGGGAACTTGAATTCGGTAGAAACAATCTGAAGTTTAAAAAAAAAACGAAGAAATAATTTGCAAAGTGATTTTTAGTAAATAAACAGCTATTTCTTTTTTTCTTTTTCAGTAAGAAACAACAAGGCTTTCGCACAGTGAAATGACAAAGGGCAGTGTTGTATAGTTAGCCATCTCAAAATAGTTAACAGAAGTGCAGTAGAATGTTCGTGACTCGAGATAAGGACATCCGGTAGGACGATCAGCCGGGCCCAACAAAGGGCACCCATGCAGCGTCGAGTAAGTATTTGAAAGGTATTGTGATCAAACAAACCTTGAACCTAACCAAAGCGAGGTCACGCATCCTGATCTTATTTTTGATCAATGATCCTGACATCTCATATTTATGACGTAGGAAACACAGGGAAAAAAACAGCGTAGACCAGTGGTTCTTAACCTCTTCCTAGCCATGGACCCCGTTTCCAATCTGAGAACTGCTGTGGATCATCATCATCATCATCATCATTTCGTGCAGCCTCCCCAACGGAAGGTTGGCTGCAATGCATCTCCACCCTGTTCTGTTTCTTATCTTTGCAGAACACTCGGCCAAGCTTGTCCCTGTCCAGCTCTTGAGGGATTCCTCATTTTAAAAAAAAGCCATTAAAAGAACCTAGATTATGCTAGGATTTCTTACCGAGCTGATCCACACGCAAAAAAAAATCCTTCCACCACCCATGTGGGTCCATGAACACAAGGTTAAGATCCACTGGCCTAGGGGCAATCTAAGCACCCCAACAGTTCAACTTGGGAGTGCTCAGTTACACTTTGATGTTTGTTGTTTACTGCTGCCGTGGTGAGACCTAACATGATTAGTGGTTAGATCCTCGCATTGGCAATCGTACTATGTGCACGTAGGCCCGTCTAACATTCTACCATTCAACTTTCCTCTTATAGTAAATATTCATTAAACATCACTATAGTACCAGTATTCATCATCATCATCAGGTGCCGTGCCGACTGGCGTTGGCTATTATGCTTCTCCAAAGTACACGATCCTTCATGCAGGCCATCAGCTCAGTTGGTGATCTCTTCTCACACCATCCCGTCAGACTGTCCAGTATCATTTCTCTTGGTCTTCCTCTTGATCTTCTTCCTTCTGTTTTTCCTGTTGTTATAATATTTTCAATGCCCCCTCTTCTCATTGCATGTCCTATGAAAGTACATTGTCTCTCTCTTATCTTTTTGACAAGGATTTTTTGTCTCTCCAGCTCTTCTCCTACATTCTTCATTAGTTATTTTTGCTGTCCAGGGGATTCGCAACATTCTTCTAATAAACCACATTTCTGCTGTAATTTATTATATTTATTACTCGAGATATATATATATATATATATATATATATATATATATAGTATTATTTAAGTGTAAAAAAACAGTTCTTGTATCATCTAAATGTAAAGACCAGTACTAGTAAGTGTAAAAAAAAACAGTTCTGGTATCACATAAATGTAAAGAACAGTACTAGTATTATATAAGTGTAAAAAAACAGTTCTGGTATCACATAAATGTAAAGACCAGTACTAGTATTATATAAGTGTAAAAAAAAACAGTTCTGGTATCACATAAATGTAAAGACCAGTAATAGTATTATATATGTGTAAAAAAAAAGTTCTGGTATCACATAAATGTAAAGAACAGTACTAGTATAAACTGGTGCAACGAAAACCACGGTGTCACTCAATCCCGCTTCTGAGACCCACCCAGAATACAGGCTCAAGCCCTGCGATACTCTGAACCTCTTGTGGTCCTCTCAGGGATCCCGTGTGGTCCTTTTGGGGACCACTCGGGGACCACGAGACCTACTGAGGACCACGGGAGTAAATTCAGTAGGATCACGGGGCGGTCTTGGTGGTAGAAGCGAACAAAGAAGAAGAAGAAGTACTAGTATTACATAAATGTAAAGAACAGTACTAGTATTACATAAATGTAAAGAACAGTACTAGTATTACATAAATGTAAAGAACAGTACTAGTATTATATAAGTGTAAAGAACAATCAAAAGAGTAAAGAATCATCATAAGTGTAAAGAGCAATCATATGAATGAAAGTAAACAACAAATAACGTATGACCTCTCAATCTTTCAGTCAAGATAAAGGAGCACTAGAGCAACTGAAACCTAAAGTAACATAATAATAATAATAATAATCAGGCAATTGAAGTATGTGGTTCCTATATTAAATCATAATAAAGAAAAATATAGAGGAAAAAGCCAAAGAAACAGAGCAAAGGGGCGCTAGATAAAGTATTAAGGAACAATTTTTTATAAATAGGAAACTACGAGGTTTTGGTACGGTAAAGTAAGAGAACAATTATTGTAGGATTAAACCTCGAAAAAATCATAGACAAAGCACTAGTACGCTGTTCACTCGTGGCTAGACGGCTGCTCGTCCTACCGGAGTCCGTGTTCGAATCCCAGGTAATTCTCTTGTGATTTTTCTTTCTCTCACGTCTCACTAAAGTGCTTTGTCTACGATTTTTTCGAGGTTTAATCCTACAATATTTGTTCTCTTGCAAGATAAAGTACAGATGGATGTGTTGTCCTTGTCTTGTCTTCGGTCTCCATAGAACTGTGAGCTGGTGTTCTGCTGCAGCCAGTGCTGCGAGGGTGTTGAGGCATAGTATGATATCCGCTTGGCAGAAGGTTATGGGGACTTTTTTTTGTGCGAAGTTTCTGAGTGAAGCTTAAAAGCAAAGGGTGAGCAACACTTCTTTAGCAGACTCCACCGCCAATGGGGACTCTGGTGATCCCTGCCCCGTTAGTTAGGCTGTCTGTTACTGGGGGGCGGGGTTACCATCGGAGAGGTGAGGACAGGGTCTTGGTCAGTTATGGTTCGCCATGCCTGACAGCAGCATGTCAGCTACGGGTGGCTGATTGCCAGGAGGAAAGGGTCTTCGTACAAGTGCTGAGAGGTAGCAGGACTGTATCGTGCAAGAAAAAAACAAAGACTGGAGATCTAGTACAGACAACCTTCTCTTGGGCAGATGACACATGATGATGATGTTCACGCTTAACAACACGGGAGCGACAAATGTTAGCAGAAATTAACAAACGCTGGAAACTGTTGCAGAGAGCGAGGCAGTAACACAGCTACTCAGATCATCTGGTCAGAACTACTTCTCATACTACGTGTTTCGGCCCTTTTAAACGTGTGATGAGTAAGGTGAAGAAAGAGGGTGAGAGGGTGGCCCTCCGGAGCAAGGGGGGGGGCGGGGGCAGGAGCTCTGGATCATAACTCCCAGAGGTATGTGAGATGCTGGTTTATAACCCGCTTCACTAGGCTGAAGATATCGCCCGAATGTTCACCACTGCCAACTTATCAGGGTTCCTTGCTGTTTGTTCGGTGGATCTGCTATTCCTCTTTATATTCTGCTACACACATTGTAATCATGGCCCCTGAACAGCCAGGTAGGGGGTCCGGAGTCCATTACTATTGGCCCCCACCCCCCTCACCTATCCAAACGTTTGTACCAGATATATTTTTCCTGAATTTTGACTCTAATAACACAGAAGACGGAAAACTGAGAAAGCGAGGGCCCCTTCAGTGGCCCACGCCTCGGGGTACATCCTCTTCCCCCCTCTCCTCTTTCCCTCGTCGGCCTGATTGTAACCATGCCATATATATTTATATATATATATATTTGGAAGAATACTGGCTGCGTTGATGTAAGACTGCAGGCTTTAGATTGTATACTGGCATCAAAAGAACGATAATCCGTGCTGGGTTAAAATGCTGACTCACGCGGGTAATTTGATTTGTGTAATTACTGCAAGTTTTTAAGAAAGGGCGTGGTCACAAGTATACAGTAATCATTTAGTGCAGGAAATAAGAAAACATAAAGCCAGCCTGACAGTTCACCAAGTCACCCGAACACTGGAGGACGCCAGAGGTCGAACAAAGGTCACAGACAGTCATTAATAACCTGGTGTGGCTGCTGGTGTCTACATTTTTTTTTTTGACAAAGTAGGTCAAGCCTAAATGTTTATTATACCACAAATCTGTCACCAGACCCAAGGAAAATTTACAAACCAACGGTATAGCTTTTTTCATAGGCATAATTAATGCAGCCTAGGTAAGCCTATTTTAAGAGAACGCGGTTCTAAATATACCAGTCTAAATACAGAAACAACGTTACAAACTGTTATACTCATTTGTTTTTAGCCATGTCCGGTGCGTGAATGTATTTATAGGATTTTTTTGAGAGAGGGTATCATGAGATACGATATGACCCTTAAGATCGTATCAATCCATTTTTTTAATAACTTCCATGAACACGTTCAAAATGACCGACTATCCCTCTTTCTCCCTGAACCTTGAGTGCCCGTGCCACATGAGGACTTTCCACAAACGCTTGTCCTTTGCCTTTTTTTTCCGCTCTTGCAAAGATAACCTCTCCATTGCTCAACATTCTCTCTGTTGTTCTTCTCCATGTCTCCTTTTGGTCTACCCTTACTTCTGTTCCCCTGTGGTGTCCATCTTAGTGCTATTTTTGGTAGTGAGTTGTCAGTCATCCGGAGCACATGTCCCAACCATCGCCAGCGTCTTTCCTCAGTAATTGCTGTTAGTGGCGTCATCTGCATTTCTGCCAACAAGATGTTGTTTCTTATGGTGTTTGGCCAAAATATTCTTCCAGTTCTTCGTAAACACTTAGTCTGGGAAGAATTCAACTTGTTTTCTATGGTTTTGGTGATTTTCCAGCATTCACTTCCATAGAGTAGTACACTTCAAATATTACTCTTAAATATCCTGATTTTCGTCTTCATGGTTAGTTTTTTAGATTTCCATATAGTCTGTAGCATTGCAAAAGACTGGTTTGCTCTAGTAAGTCTGCTGTTGATGTCCTCTGTGTTGTCTCCATTTTCTACTACTCTACTGCCAAGATATTCGCTGACCTCCTCCACTAACTTGCTATCTACTCTGAGTACATTTCTGTTGTTCACATTTTGCTTCATTAACTTTGTCTTTCCTACGTTGATCTTTAATTCTATATTGTTAGCTTTCTGAGTTAGCTTGTGTGTTTTATCTTGCATATTTTTGAGCCTGGTCGACAGTAGACAAATGTCGCGAGCAAAGTCAAGGTCCCTCAGTACAGTGATGAGGATCCATTGTAATCTTCTGTGTTTATCTGATATTGCCACCTTCATTAACCAGAGTACTGCTAAAATAAATGATGCTGGTGATAGTGCACATCCCTGTTTCACTCCTGTTTGTACCCTAAAGCTGCTAGAGGTATGTTCTCCGCAGATCACTTTGCACTGAAAACCCTCGTATAGGGCTTTGATGACATTCACTGTCTTAGGAGGGAGGCCATGCCATATTAGAATTTTCCACAGTGTATCTCTATTGACTATCAAAAGTTTTCTCAAAATCTATAAACAGTGCATATGTTGTGCTATGCCACTCATTTGCCTGCTCTAATATTTGTCAAAGTACATATATGTGCACGATCTTCCCTTCTTAAATCCTGCCTGCTCCTTCCGAAGTTTTCCCTCAAGCACTGGTACAATTCTGTTGATGATTATTCGGTGTTGGTGAGTGGCAGGATAGAAATGCCTCTCCAGTTCTCGCAATCTCTGAGGTCACCATTCTGTGATAAAGCCCAGTTTTCCACTCCTCTGGGGCTTTTTCTAGATCCCAAATTTGTTGTAGTGTCCGGCAAAGTTGTTTTGGTGTTTCTGTTTCTTCTGCTTCCAATATCTCAGCAGTCACTTCATCTTCACCTGGTGCCCTGTCTAATTTTAGCTTCTTTATTGCCTCCTTTATTTCACTTTTTGTTATTTATATTTAGTTCTGTATTTGCTTCAGACATGACAGGATTACTTTTACCTTTTTTATGTCTATTGTTTGTGCTGCTTGTGTTCTGTTTAGTAGTGTGTTAAAGTGTTCCCTCCACCTTTCAATTTTTTTCTCTTTCTCCACTGACCAGTTGTCCCTTATGTGTCCTTATTGCTCTCTCACATCTTGTGCTGAAGTTATCTGTCATCTGCTTTGTGATTTTGTATATGGTTTTCATGTTATTTACATATGCTGCTTTCTCTGCTGCTTCTGCTAAGTTATCATAGTATTGACGGCATGATTCCTTCACCTATTTGTCTCTTTATTCACAGTTTTTTTAAGACTTGTTCTTTCAGGCTTTGTGATTTGGTGCTCAGTAATTTTATTTTTTCTTGATTTCCTTTCTTTGCTCTATCTTTTCCCATGTGCTCTTGCTTATCCATTGTTATTTTCTCCTTTTCCGATATCCCAGCACCTCTTTTGCTGTTTCCTGTAGTGTTTCACTGAACTCTAATATTGACATTTCTACTTTGTTTTGTAGGACGCTGAAGCGGTTCTTAAGTACTATTGAGAATTCATTCCTTGTTTTCTGGTCTTTCAGTTTTGTTGTATTAAAGCGTCCCTTTCTTGGTTCTCCAATTTTGGCTTTTCTTAATTTTAGTCGCTTTAAGCTACACAGGGTTGTGATCACTTCCTATATCTGCTCCTTTCCTTATTTTCACATCTTGTAGTTACCGTTTCCGTCTTGTTGTTTATCAGTATGTGATTAATTTGATTTTGTGTTGTTTTGTCTAGGGACCTCCAAAGGATGTTTTTTATGTCGGAAAATTGTCCCTCTGATGGGGGCGAAGACACCCGATAAGGTAATCAGCGACCTATACCTGATATGCCAGCGTCAGGGTTAGCGAACCAGAGCTGACCAAGACCCTGTCCTACCTCTCCGTGATACTCCCAGTAACAGGCATAGCCTGGCTAACGGTACAGTGATCGCCATAGTCCCCATGGTGGTGGAGTCTGCTAAAGAAGCATTGCACAACCCCCTGCTTTTTAGCAGGACTGAAAAAGTAGCCGCCATAACCCGCCCCCCACGCCGATACGATGCTATGCCTCAACGTCTCTACAGCATCGGCTGCAAAGAACAACAGCCCCCAGTTACAGGGAGTTCGTATAAAGACATCAGCAGACCATTCTCTTCCGCCTAAGGACAGGCCACTGCAACTACTAAGCCACCTACATCAACTTAAAATGTCTCACACAGACGAGTGTTCATGTGGCAGTGGAGTCCAGACTTCAGAACATATCCTTGAAGATTGCCCAAACCATGCAGACCTGAGGCGTGAGACATGGCCAGAAGACACAAGCTTGGGGCAAAGGCTTTGGGGCTCCTATCAGGATCTGGAGAGGACTTCGGGCTTTGCCATGTCGACAGGGATCAGGATCTGATGTGACCAACAACCTCGAACGCAGAAGAAGAAGGGAGTTCGTACAAGTCCTTCTGATGGTCATCGTGTTTTCTTCGCAGAACCCGCACAGTCTTTCTCCATTTTCATTTATTTCTCCGATTCCTTCTCTTCCCATGATTCTTCTTCTATCTTCATTTCCCTCACCTACTTTTGCATTGAAGTCGCCCAAGATGAGTAGCATATCATGCTTGGGTATTGTTTCTACTGTGGCTTGGAGGCTGTTGGCAAATTCTTATTTTTAATTCCTCTTCAGCTGCTTCTGTTAGTGCATAACAAACTATAATAGACAGCTTCGTGAATCTTGAGTTGAAGCGTGCATATAACAATCTCTCATGTATAGGGGTCCATTTCAGCAATGCATTTGATGCTTCTTTCGTCATAATCAGGACAACTCCTTCTTCACGATTATCTTCTTTACCTGGCCATATTATTGTATCTTCTGTGTGCTGTGTTGTTAATTTCCTTCTGCCTTGTCCTGTTCATCTTACTTCTTGTATTCCTAGTATGTCTAGTTTGTATCTGTGCATTTTCTTGATGGTATGTGCTAGTTTCCCAGTCTGGTTAAGTGTTCTTACATTCCAGCTGCCTATTTGCATCTTGTGTTTAGGTTCCAGGAGGTCTGCAGTCGGGCTGGGGACTTCCAGTGGCTGGTTTTCATCCACAACCTTCATGGGCTCAGTTTCCTGATAAGCATTTCTCCTTCCACCTGCATTTGTTTTTTTTCCATTTTTTTCCGTTTCTGTAGCAGTCTGATGTTTTTTTTTTAAACCAGACAGGCTTGCTACAATGTTCCCTCTAAGGATTTGCAGTCTGTGTGAAAAATGTTCAGTTCGTGTGCAAAAAAATATTGAGTGTGCAAATATGCGATGTAACGTCTGTATATATACGCACTGTAATGGGCTGCACATTTAATAACAGGATAAACCTGCTGTACTTTTCAGTTAGTGGGATTTAGTTAATTGCAATGATGATTTCTTTGTTTACTTATTCAGTTATTTATTTACATAGTTGTTTATCCTGTCATATTCGACTTACTATGGATTCATTGAAACATAATCCCACGGTGGATTTACTATTCACACCAATAATAAATCAACTGCTATTTAAAAAATGCAAAAGCAGGACGGCTCTACTGTTGGTGGTCACGGCGTCTAGTGTTAGTTACCAAGATCAATTTGCATACCCGAGCAGCTCAATGGACATTCTCCTTTTCCACGACGCAGTGGAAATTCATCTGCTGGTTTATTTTAATTACCCTCTATTCTCTGTGTGTCCACTTGCCTTGCCACGATTCTGCTACAGTACTATCGAAACTATGCGATAAAAGACCAGCTGAAACATCCGATTCGGAAGTCATTTCTCAACAAGAAAGAAACAGTAAAAAAAAAAAAAACATGTATCATCACTGTATTTTTCTTGATCACATTTTAGTTATAGCACGGAGTAATATCCGGAAACTGGAAAATAAAAGTAGTAGCTTCACTTTTCTTTTTGCGCGATATGATTTTTTTTTTCTGTGCGCAGGCAAGAAGCTGAGAGGGAACAGTGGTTGCTGTCTTTATGCCGAACCCTCCTTAGTCGCCTTTTACGATCATGCGTGGTAGGTTACAGTGGTCCTAATTTTTGCTTCCCAGGCATATGCCCAGGTCCTGGGCACCACACGGGGGCGACCGACTATGCCTGCAAGCAATTTGCCCCTGGATTCCATTTATTATTATTATTATTATTAAGTGCTCTGCCATCGAATAGCGTTGGCGATCATGATTCTTCACCTTGTGCTGTCCTTGGTGTTTCTGGTCAGTTCAAATGAAATGCTTTTATTTTTGTCCCCGTCCCATGCCAGTCTGCTGAGAAATGTTTCTCATGACCTCCCTCTCCTTCTTTTGCCCTTGAAATTTCCAGTCGTAACACAGTTCTCCAGCTTCTGTATTCTCGTGACATGTCCCAGGAATTTTGACCGTCTTCTTTCTTATCATTTTAACTACCTTTCGTTGTTCTGAAACTTCTCTGAGGTCCTCTTCTTCTGTCTTTCTCTTTGTCCTGGGATTACAGGAATATTGACGAGGGACATTTGCTGAACTTGGGCAAAAAAAAAAAAGGTAAAATTCCCATTTTCATGCCATTAAGATATACTGGGGAATACGGTATTAAACCCGTATTTTCCATGACCTTCGGCACATGAAAATGCTTAACTTGGGCAATTAACAAAAAAAAAAAGACAAAGAAATAATTGGAAGCAACAGGGATGTGGTTTTGGAGAGAGATGCAACAAATTCCCTGGACAGACAGAATAAACAAAAGAACGAAGATATTCTCAGAGAAGTTTCAGAACAACGAAAAGTAGTAGAATTTAAGGGGGGGGGGGTGGGGGTGGAACACATTCAAAATTCTTTCGAAGTTAGATTAATTACAATGTAGAAAGAGTTTTGAATGTTTTTCTTGCAATTTTTACAGTCATTAGACTGGAAAATTGAAAGGAAAAAAAAAGAGAGAGAGAGACAGAAAAATATCTCAGTGAGCTGACCCAAATGGAATAGAAAAAAGAAAAAGCTTTGAAGTGATCGGAAACAATCATGGATCGCACAAAAATGGAGAAATCATGACCGCCATGCTGTCTGACACGGGGCGTAGTGAGAGCAGATCGATGTTTTCCTACATTATTTTCATTGTACTTCTTAGTAATCGATGTTTTCCTACATTATTTTCATTGTACTTCTTAGTAATCGATGTTTTCCTATATTATTTTCATTGTACTTCTTAGTAATCGATGTTTTCCTATATTATTTTCATTGTACTTCTTAGTAATCGATGTTTTCCTACATTATTTTCATTGTACTTCTTAGTAATCGATGTTTTCCTACATTATTTTCATTGTACTTCTTAGTAATCGATGTTTTCCTATATTATTTTCATTGTACTTCTTAGTAATCGATGGCTTTCTATATTATTTCCAATAATCCTTGAAATATATTGTCTAAGAATATTTTGCACTCCCTTTTTCGATCATTTGATGTCGTGCCGATAGTCTTTAGTGATCATGGTTCTTATTAATTTAGGGTATTTCTTTGTCTTTCTAATCAAATCGGATGTCTTTCTTTCTTTCTTTTTTTTTCCTGTACCTCTTGTCATCTGCTTTCTTTGTTTCCTTTCAAATGATCGTCGGGTGCTGATGTCTCTGTCGTTCATAGCATGTCTATAGAAGTTTATTTGTCTTTACTTGATGGTTTTAATGCTCTAATCGCCTTCTGTGCAGGTACTCGGTGACACTGAAGAAAAACTCTTACGAGAAAAAAAGAGGGGTGGGGGGGAGGAACAGACCTAGCATTCATGAGAAGCCGCCTTGACATTCAATCTGTCATTTTTAAGAAACTGTCTTGTAGAGACAAAGGCTTGGCAGGGTTTAACCACTCTGCGCTGTCTAGTTAGTTCTACTTGTAAGTGTAAAGATACTCTGCGCTGTCTAGTTAGTTCTACTTGTAAGTGTAAAGATACTCTGCGCTGCCTCACTCTGCGCTGTCTAGTTAGTTCTACTTGTAAGTGTAAAGACACTCTGCGCTGCCTCACTCTGCGCTGTCTAGTTAGTTCTACTTGTAAGGTAAAGACACTCTGCGCTGTCTAGTTAGTTCTACTTGTAAGGTAAAGACACTCTGCGCTGTCTAGTTAGTTCTACTTGTAAGTGTAAAGATACTCTGAGCTGCCTCACTCTGCGCTGTCTAGTTAGTTCTACTTGTAAGGTAAAGATACTCTGCGCTGCCTCACTTTCCGCTGTCTAGTTAGTTCTACATATAAGGTAAAGATACTCTGCGCTGTCTAGTTAGTTCTACTTGTAAGGTAAAGATACTCTGCGCTGTCTAGTTAGTTCTACTTGTAAGGTAAAGACACTCTGAGCTGTCTAGTTAGTTCTACTTGTAAGGTAAAGATACTCTGCGCTGTCTAGTTAGTTCTACTTGTAAGGTAAAGACACTCTGAGCTGTCTAGTTAGTTCTACTTGTAAGGTAAAGACACTCTGCGCTGTCTAGTTAGTTCTACTTGTAAGGTAAAGACACTCTGAGCTGTCTAGTTAGTTCTACTTGTAAGGTAAAGATAGTCCCGAGGAGGCACCTGGGAGATAGGGTCCTGGTGGATAAAGTTTCCTTGACATGTCAGCGCACTAGAGGGTGACGTGCTCAGTATCACACCTGGACTACTCTCTTCACTCAGGCTCCATAAGAGGCCGCATCCCCATTTCTATAAACTGGTGATCGGGACGTCATCGGCGGGATTCGAACCGCTGACTTTCGTTAGCCACTTTGCCGTATAGGCGCCCTGTTTACTTGTGGCATAATTTGAAAACTTGAGCTGCGTTCTTGTTATTCGGTTTTAAAATAAATTATGATCAAAAGAAGAGTTTAATGGTTTGACAATGTCAAAGAGTGACGAGATTTTAGGTATACGAGACAACAAAACTGTCTAGAGCTGGGACAGAAGTACCTGTTCGTCTGCTGTGCAGGGACATTTAAGACGAATCCGACGTTAGACTCGCGGAGGATAAAACATGAGAGCTAAATAAATTGTCTTAAAACGTCACTTTATACATTTTTTTCTTTCCTGAAGTTATGGGTGGGCTTCCTTATTCTGTTGCACTAGCTCTCGTAAAAATTCTATCCATCGCTGTCAGAGAGTGTCTTCAGGTTTGGGGTGATATGTAAAGAGGGACAGTCTACCTTGTGTAAAGTCAGGGGTTCTCGTTCTGTTACTATGGTCCCACGTTGACGAGTTTTGTTTGTTTTTTTTTTTTTTGTTGGAAGCAGGGTGCAGCGAGGGAAGACAAGGGCGCCTGAGTAGCGAAATGGCTGGTGGAATCGCCTGTCATGTCGAAGGTCGGTGTTTTGAAGGCATGCCAGTCTCCCAGATGTTGAAATGGGTACCTGTTTTCACTTGGGGTTCGGGAATGGGGAAAAGCGAGCTGGTGTGATGATGACCACATCATCTGTTAGTGTTAGTGTACCGATAGGTCAAGGATATAGAGGGACTAACACCATGTCTCCTGGATTAGTTTATGACAGGATGATCTATCAAAGAGGGAGAGAGAGAAAGAGAGAGAAGGAGAGAGAGGGAGAGAGAGAGTGGATTAGAAGAGAAAAAAGAGAGAGAGTGGATTAGAAGAGAAAGAGAGAGAGAAAATTAAAAGGTTTATTGTCGTTTATTATTATTGTTGTTGCTGTTTTTAGCAATTTATAAGTCAGTTGCAGCAGTTTCAGGTACATGTTTTACGGCAGTGGTCCGAAACATTTTCTGACTGCGCTACACTTGGTAACCCAACCCAAATTTCTGTCTTCTGTCACGACACACATGTGTTCTTAATGCTTACACAAACGTTGAATGTATTATAGTTGTGTGTATATGTATATATATATATATATATATAACGTTAAGTCCCCATTTCCATGCTATTAAGGCATATTGGGGAATACGGTGTTAGGTCCGTATTTTCCGCGACCTTCGGCACATGAAAGTGTCATCAGTGTCACGCCCCTGGCCGCATTTACCTTCCCAAATTTCCCTAGTACGCATTCTTAGAGGCTGGGTGAAGGGATTTTAATTTTTTATTATACAAGCCATTATTTTCTTTGCGAAATATGAGCCTGCATGGAGGGCACATATCCCTGCCCATGTCAGCGTGCCTTGGACTGGAACTAGTAACTAAACTGCTGTAGGTTCTCTACCTGGCTCCGGGTATTTATCATATAACTAAGCTAAAACTTCCTGTAATTTGGTAACAAATATATCTTCAAAAAATTTGGCGACGCACCGTTTGAAAAACTGTGCTCTGTACCATTCTGTGAAACATGAGCTACCTGTATTTACATATGTTACCGCTGTTGGCGAGAATTTTCAGTTGCCGTGCGTGGAGCGGTGCTCCTCCCGGCCAATGAAGAAATTTGCAAATGAGGTTGCCGCGCAGCATCACTGCGGAAAAGGTGGTAGAAAGGATAAAGCGAAGCAAACAGTCAAATCACGGCACATCTGGTCTGGAGGTCGGCCACGTCCTGAGTGCAGTCATATCGGGTGAAATGCATGAACCGGCTTGTCCCAGAGGTTAAGACACTGCTGGCGAGACTCTTCAAATGCCGCGCGTGGAGTGAAGCTCCTCCCGGTCAAGGAAGAAATGCGGAAAAGAAATAAAGGTTGCTGTGCGTTGCCGATGGGAAAGGTGGTGGAAAGGATAAAGTGAAGTTTAATCGGTATGTCCAGTAGTATTGCTACGATAGCTATACATACCATGGTACCTCTGCTCTAGAGGCCGGCCACGTCCGAAATACACCTACACTGGTGAAATATGCCTAAACCGGCACACACCAGGGGTGGAACTTGATGGCTAGACATGTCATGCCACCTCCGCTCTAGAGGTCGGTAACGCCTGATATACACCCATACTGGTGAATTTTGCCTAAACCGGCTCATACCAGGGGTGAATCTTGAAGGCTATGCATGTCACAGTACCTCTGCTCTAGAGGTCGGTCTCGTCCCAAACACGCCCATACTGGGATAATGCCTAAACCAGTTCAACCCAGGGGTAGAAGTCACTAGTGGCGAGGATTCGTCCTCCTGGACAAAAGCTCCATCCTGGTCACAACTAGGAAGGGTAGCGGCCACGATCGCAAAATGCTGAAGTCGGAGACACTGGACCAGGGCAGTCTAGATAGGCAACCACCTCTCACCCGGCAGGGATGTTTGCGTATCCTAATCACGCTGAGGTTTTCCGATGAGAAAGTCCAACTCTGGACTGGATGGGCAACCACCTCTCACCCGGCGGTGATACACGGGTATCTCAAAACACGTCGAGGTTTTCCGGTGAGAAAGTCCAACTCTGGCCTGGGTGGGCTACTGCCTCTCACCCAGCGGGGATGCACTGATATCCTAAACACGTCGAGGTCTTCCGGTGAGAAAGTCCAACCCTAGACTAAACTGGTGCAATGAAAACCACGGTGTCACGCAATCCCGCTTCTGAGACCCACTAAGAATACAGGCTAAAGCCCTGTGATACTCTGAACCCCTTGTGGTCCTCACGTGGATCACGTGTGGTCCTTTCGGGGACCACACAGGGGACCACGGGACCTAACGAGGACCACAGGCGTAAATTCAGTAGGATCACAGTGCGGTTTTGGTGGTAGAAGCGAACGAAGAAGAAGACACATGTTATATATTGAAAAAAATGTTCACAGTACTGTAAGGTGATAAGTAAATCTTGTTGCCAGAGGTTTACTGGATCGATCCAAAAGAAACAAATAAGTATGTAATGTAATTATTTTTTAAAAACATTTATATTGTCTTAAACATTCTTATATTCATTCATTCATTTGCATGTCCCTTGTGGAACTTTGCCTTCCTAACAGATCTCCTGTAGGCCTCTCGGTTGTTAGGAAGATGGCCTGCTGCTGATGCATCCATTTGCAGATCATCAACGATGTTTTGCAGCCGTATTCGCCTTAGTTTTCCTCTCTTTCTTTGTCCCATTATGTGCTCTTCCAAGAAGGTCTTCTCTATATTATCATGACGTTTAATGTGTCCAGAATATTTATGTTTTCTCTGTTTAATAAAACATTCTTATAACGTGCATTAATTTGTTGATAAAAGTTGCCGGGCGCCTGAGAGATCGAAAGTAATTGTCCTTGCATAACAAACAAACAAACAAACAAACAAGCAAATAAACAAACAAACAAACAAACCGAGGTGTCAGGGCGACAGAGTTTGAGAAACACTCTGAGAAAGTACGTCACAGCCACATATTTCCGTAGTTCAGCTTCTAGGGACATTATTTAGTCACGTCACATCTTGCTATGCAACTATTCCTTCATCCTCCATCTACCTTCCTTTCCATTAGAATTTCACGCGCCTTCCTTTGTTAAATGCGCTTTTCTTTGTCACACAACAACTTCAAAATATGACACTTGTCATTTGTCTTTTATAGGAAGAAAAAAAATAAAGGGCGTTTGTGCAGTCTGTCAGGCTATTGCGCAGTACAGAGCAGAGAGTAAGGCAGTTCTGATTTGCTTCCTTACAACTGAAGAAGATGAATGAAGAGGCTCTAATAGAAAGTACCAGCTGTACCAGTGTGCACAGAAAAGAAAGAATACTTGGGGGGGGGGGGGTCCCTCTAAAATTAAACAAAAATGAACATTTTCCACCCGTCTACCGCCTTGACTTGGACACCCCAAGGGAAAAGAAAGAGGGACAGGCCACTGGGGACACGGAGATGCACAATTTTACAGGAAGAACTAAAGGAAGCTGGGAAGACATGGTTTGAAGTGTCCCGGCTTGTTCAGGACATGACTGGCTGGAGAAACTTTGTTCATGCTTTATGCTCATTTGGGAGTACAGAGGACTGATGATGATGATGATTTTTTTTAATATTTGAAAGAAAAAAGATATTGTTTTAAGTAACTTTCATTCTCGAAAAATTTGAATACTGATTTAAATGTAAAATGGACAACAGGATTTTTTTTAAAAATCGTTTTGATTGTTCAGATTCTCTTACTCATTACCTACTTGACTACAGCCAAAGAGCAACAGACATCACATCACATCCTCCAGAGTTTTCAGCTACACAACTGGCTCAGGCAAAGGACTAGGCCAACCCCCCCCCCCCCCCAGCCCCTTACAAGAGAAGCTCTACGGCGATGCTGAAAACCTGAGATGATCTGCCCGCATTTGTGAGAGAGAGATTGGTTTTCAGGTCTGAGCGAACGACGAAGAAGAAGAATTTGTTTTATATGGATTTCCATATGTCCTTCTTTCCTTTAACAGACATTTGCTAGTACATAGTTACTATATAGAACCTATTCTACTTCAGGCAAATGAAACACAGATTATGAATAGACACTTAGAACAATGATTAAAGGTTACTGAAACGTGGTTCTTAAGAAGGATGCACATGGACACTCAGAAAGACAAATGAAAAAGTATTACAGCAGGCTAAAGAATATCCCAAACTGGTGCCATACATAGGAAAAAGACAATCAAAGTTTCTCAGACACATCACCAGAAGGTTTCGAAAAATTGGTCACACCTGGAAAGATATGGTAAAAGACAGAGAGAGCAGAGAAAGCAGAAATACCTGGATGGCCTGACTGCCTGGTTTGGCAGGAAACCAACAATCGACTTGGTTCGAGACACAGAAGATCGAGCAAGATGGAGGAGAGATAACTGCCTAAGCCTATCGTCATGACACTGATCTGATCTGATGCTAGTACATATCAAATTTTCATTTTCATACCATGTCTCATTTTTAATACCACTCTCGTACGGACTAAAAATGTAACTTTTTGTTACTCCAGGTAAAGCGGTGTTACTCCAGGTAAAGCTGTGTTACTCCAGGTAAAGCTGTGTTACTCCAGGTAAAGCGGTGTTACTCCAGGTAAAGCGGTGTTACTTCAGGTAAAGCGGCACGTGCATCCATTCCACAAAGCCTCTGATTTAATCTTGAACTTAAAGCGTCACCTACAAGCGACTCAGCGGTACTCGACACTCTGTTCTGAGGACAAATTGATTCAAACGTTGACTATCAGCCTACATGGCAAGTAGTTCTGGATTAAATTGCTCAAACAACTGTCAATGAGTGAAGAGCAAACTGAACTGGGGTGTGCAACTTCAGTGATCTGAAGGGCCATAAATGTATGCAGGGAATCGGGTAGTTCTCTCTCTGATTTGTGACAAATACCCAGTACAGACTGCAGATCAGCACAAACAACTTAAAATTCTACCCCACTCCCCCCCCCTCATTATAGAGTCATTTTTAACAAAGTTTGTTCATATAATTCTGTCGCACAATGCTCCGCCTTACTGTTTACGTATAACACTAGATATAGTCAGCGTTTAAAAAATGCTGTCTTCTTCCTAAACGCAGGATTGATCTGTACAAGAAAAGCCTTGCATACTCTGCAGTACAGCTCTGGAGCACCCTTCCCTATCATTTAAAATCCATTATTAATACTTCATCCTTTAACTCGAACCTGTTTCATTATTTACTTGCTTGTAATTATATACCTCCGTAGAATAACCAGCACTCTCTCAACCCATGACTCGCCAGCCATCGAGTACTAAAATGACATAGTTCGAAAAGTAACTTGTTAGATATTGTTAGAAATTATTTTAATGTTTGTTAAAAAACATATATTAGAAGATCTGTACTGACAATGTATTTTTTATTATGTATATGTCTATGTGTGTGCACGTGTGTGTGTATGTGTGTGTGCTTGTAAGTGTGTGTGGGAGCTATTTTATTAGGTTAATTACTTCTTCTCTTTTAATGTAATAGTTTAATCTTACACTCTTTTGATATGTTTTTTTTTCCTAATGTAATTTGTATACTTGTATTAAATCGAGTGTGTGAGAAAAATGAAAGATGGAGTGATAAAGGGCAGAGTGTAAGATGGGGTTGCGTGCATAATCCTTTACCCTTTAAAAATAAAGATTATTCATTAATTCATTCTCTCTTTGAACCTTTAGGTGCCCAAGGCACTTGAGTCTTCGCAAGGGTTTCCACAAACGCCTATCCTTCGCCTTTTTTGTTCCATCTTGCCCAGGTAAATCCTCTATTACTCAACATTCTCTCTGTTGTTCTTCTCCACGTCTCCTTTGGTCTACTTTATTTCTGTTTAGCGATCGCCATAGTCCCCGTGGTGGTGGAGTCTGTTAAAGAAGCATTGCACACCCCTTGTTTTTTTAGCTGTACTCAGGGACTGAAAAAGTAGCTACCATAACCTGCTCCCATGCCGATACAATGCTGTGCCTCAACACCTCTACATAGAAATGTCCTACTTTTCATTTTATTTAGACAGTACCTAAATGTCGTCATGAACACTGACTAGCATAGGCTTGCAAGATCTACCAACATTGCTAGTGCTATTTTGGAGTGAAAACCTCCGTAGCTCACTCCCCTACTCGACGTAATGCTTGTGTTCCAACACTTTCATCGCATCTGCTGCAAGGAACATTCCATTCACAGTTCCAGGGAGGTAAAGCAAGAACTTGTAACATCCCAGTTGACATTTGTTTTTAACTATTCGAAAACCACGTCATAGGGGATGTAACTGAAGAATTATTGTTCTTAAAATCAAAGCTAGATTTACCTCCTACATTGAATGGGTATCTGCGCTCGTTTATTTTTACATCAGCTGTAAACATCAAAAAATGACGAGAGAAGAAATGCAAATGTGACAATGTTATTATAGTTACATAATTTTCCGAAATAAATTTAAATTTTCCACGAATGACACCAGCAATCACCCAATTTGTTAAATGATCACAAAACAGATTGTTGGTGAAATCCTGACACGTTTCTGATCTCGCTTCAATACAACTAATGCCTTTCTATAAGCTTCGTACACGCATAGGGAGTGAGACAAATCTATAAATTTACATAAACTCACACATACACATCAACTTCCCCAACCACACACACACGCACGCACATACGCGCACACGCAAACACACACATATCCTTAAGTCTGTGACGTGATGGAGACTACAGTCTGATAGATATATTTAGAAAACTCATATTCGTTATTATGTCTGAAATTAGGTCCAAGCATAGGACCCGCCCATTGAAAAGTGTGTGTGCATGGGTCATGTCCCATCAGACAGCTATGATTCATTTCACTACCTCTCTCCCCCCTGCTATAATCGGTTTATAACTTGAGGTGTGTGGAGTCACAGAAGGGATCTGCGGAGGCTCATATGGGGACGTAGGAGGAATATTGCGGGGTATATGGAGGCTCATATGGGAACGTAGGAGGAATATTGCGGGGGTATACGGAGGGTCATATGAGGACCTAGGAGGAATATTGCGGGGGTATACGGAGGGTCATATGGGGACGTAGGAGGAATATTGCGGGGGTATACGGAGGGTCATATGTGGACCTAGGAGGAATATTGCGGGGGTATACGGAGGCTCATATGTGGACCTAGGAGGAATATTGCGGGGGTATACGGAGGGTCATATGGTGACCTAGGAGGAATATTGCGGGGGTATACGGAGGGTCATATGTGGACCTAGGAGGAATATTGCGGGGGTATACGGAGGGTCATATGGGGACCTAGGAGGAATATTGCGGGGGTATACGGAGGGTCATATGGTGACCTAGGAGGAATATTGCGGGGGTATACGGAGGGTCATATGTGGACCTAGGAGGAATATTGCAGGGGTATACGGAGGGTCATATGATGACCTAGGAGGAATATTGCGGGGGTATACGAAGGGTCATATGTGGACCTAGGAGGAATATTGCAGGGGTATACGGAGGGTCATATGATGACCTAGGAGGAATATTGCGGGTGTACGGAGGGTCATATGGGGACGTAGGAGGAATATTGCGGGGGTATACGGAGGGTCATATGGGGACGTAGGAGGAATATTGCGGGGGTATACGGAGGGTCATATGGGGACGTAGGAGGAATATTGCGGGGGTATACGGAGGGTCATATGGGGACGTAGGAGAAATATTGCGGGGGTATACGGAGGGTCATATGGGGGGGGGATGCTTATAGTAGGTTCAGATTATTCAGAATACTAGAAATATGAGAAGGTTTTCAGTGGCTACGTGACGGTGAAGTGCAGATAGTCCCCGCTTTCCGAAGTCCCGTTTGACGAAGATTCGTATTCCAATACCTCCCCCCCCCCCCACCCAACCACCCCAAGGTGGGATCGAACCCCGCTGAAAAGCGAGAACTGCTTATTTTAGGAGCTTCCAGGAAAATATAATCTGATGGCTGGGGTTTACGAGCTAAGCAAGAGTTTAAGAAATGCTGCAACACATTTAGAAAATACGAATTTAGACAAGTTCTGTAAAATGGAAAATATATAAGTATAATTTGTTTTCGTAACGTTTTTATTATTCATATTCTCTTACTCATTTGTTTTATATGGAGTTTCATATGTTTATCTTTCTTGTAACATATGTTTCTGTTCTCTCTCTTTATGCGTGATCCATACATCTAAAATCAGCGTCGAGTTTCTGTTATTACAGACGGCAAAATGAGACGACGTCATAGCCAAAGATTATCTGATCTGCCCGTTTGGCTCACTTGCCTGCTCAAATCTGCCTTCTTCATTTGTATATACACCCTTGCCTATCTGGTCCCATGCCGGTGTCTGCTCAGACAGCAATAAACAAACATGGGCCGTACCAACAATGAGTTCTGTGTTTTGATTGCGCAAGTCCTTGAAATCTGGCCAAGGCGGTGATGGGAGATGATAGGATGCCGGATATTATGTACATAAAGTTCATGTTTGTAGCTGTTTTTTGCTTATTTCCTTTTTCACACTTGATTCCTGTTGCTACTAACTTAAAGTCTCACAAAAACGTGATTCGTGTGACAGTACATATTAGTTGTTTCTAGACTTGTGGAAACTACAGGCACTTTGTAAGGCAAATATCTGTTACGGCAATTGCTGGACTCGTGCAGTTAACCATATAATTTTAGCATTTTCAAAGTTTACACACTACGTTGAATATTCAAATTATATATATATATATATATATATATATATATACATACAGACAAGACAGATATGTAGGTAGGCAGGCAGGCAGACAGATAGATAGATAGATAGATAGATAGATAGATAGATAGATAGATAGATAGATAGATAGATGGATGGATGGATGGATGGATGGATGGATGGATGGATGGATGGATGGATGGATGGATGGACGGACGGGGATGGATGGATGGATGGATGGATGGATGGATGGATGGATGGACGGACGGACGGACGGACGGACGGATGGATTTTTTTTTAATTGAGAGGGAATTTATATTTTCTTGTACAAGACATTCCTTTTCAAAACAAAATACGAGCCTGCCTGGAGGCACATATCTTTGGCCACTTCAAGTCTGGCTGGACTGGGAATAATATCTAAATTACTGTAGGTTCTCTACTTGTGGGCATTTATCACGTAAATAAGCACACATACACACACACACACACGCACAAATGCGCTGCATTTTGACCAAACATATTTTCACTTTAAAAATTTCACGGCACATCTTTTGAAAAAGTATGGCATAGATCATCAATACAGATTATAATATGTAAACGATAAAGCAGATTTCCTTTAATGTTTCAGTGTACCGTGACGCATAGCAGAGTTTGCTAGACTTACTGAATTACCTACGTACATATAATGCAAAGCTGACAAAGTTGCTACCTATATTCAACATTCAAATGATTGTTTATTTCAAGCAAGATAAATGTAAACACGGCTGCGTGTAAAGCTATTTCTAGCATACTACAGTTAGATGAAGGTGAAGGGTGCATTTTGTGAAAAGAAAAAAAAGGAAAGAAAAATAGATCAATTAGCAAAAGGAGATGCGAACAGTGAAAATGGTTATGAAAAACAAAAATAGATAGCAACTCAATATTTCCGAAAAAATGCCTTCATCCAGGACAGTACAGAAGACAAAACACACAAATAAACACATGTGAAGAAAAAGAAAACCCAGCTTACTTGATATCCGCTGCAACAGAAACTCGGGCTCAGACAACAATGTGAACAGGGGCGAACACAAATATCTAAGCGTGGAATACGGTCGGCTGAAACACAGAATTAGGGAACTATAACCGACGAAGACATTACACTACCTCATTGCGGTGCCCCCCCTGGTAATGGACTCCAGTCTCTCTCTCTCTCTCTCTCTCTCTCTCTCTCTCTCTCTGCCCAAAGCACATGGGAGTTTCGCAAGGGTTTTCCACAAACGCCTATCATTTGTGACTCCAGTATGGTTGAATGATTATGTCTCATTCATAATAATTTTTTTGTTGTTGTGGCTTTTGTTATATATCAGATCAGATCAGATAGTGCTATGCTGATAGGCGTAGGAGGTCATCTCTCTCCACCTCGCTGGATCTTCCGTGTCTCGAATCAGTTCAAGTGTTGTTTTCCCACCAAACCATGCGGTCAGGCCATCTAGTTATGTCTATCTTCTTTGCCCTCTCTGTCTTTTGCCATTTGCTTTTCCAGTCATGACCATTTTTGTGTCTGCTGATGTGTCCGAGAAACTTTGATTGTCTTTTTTTCTTATGTATGGCACTAGTTTGGGATGTTATTTAGCCTGCTGTAATACTTCTTCACTTGTGTTTCTGGCTGTCCATGGTATGCAAAGCAACCTTCTTAGGAACAACAGTGCAGTAGCCTTTATTCTTTTTTCTAATTATTTATTCACAGTCCATATTTCACTTGCATAAAGTAGTATAAGTTCTATATAGCTTCTTAGAACTCTCTTTCTTATATCCAATGACAGTTTTTGATTTGTTAATATCTTCTTTTTTTTCCACAAAAAAAGCGCCGTCATTCCCATTGCTATCCTGGTTCTGGCTTCTTCAGTGCACCTGTCCTCAGATGTTATGACTGTATCTAAATATTTGTATCTATTGATCTGTCTTAATATCTTCTCCTGCACTATTTTTTTTTTAATTTCAATTTTAAAAAGTCTTTTATATACATGCTCTGAAAGTTTTGGCTACTCTAGGAGTTTCATTATTCTGAAAAATGTTAACGAAGACATAGAACAAATACGCAGGAATTTTGATAAGGGAGAGAGAGAGAGAGAGAGAAAGAGAGAGAGAGAGAGAGAGAGAGAAAGCCACAGTTTCTCTTGGGAATAAAGAAATGGCAAAATAATGCGAGGGATTACTTATAACCAAGCTTTAAGATATATCAGTAACACACACCCAATATCTCTCTTCTTCTCGTGAGTAGTTCATATTGAGAGTGCTACACACACTAGTGAGTCATCACTTAGCATTTTCCAAAAGAGAACGCAGGGGAGGGCAAAGAAGGCAAAGAAATGAACTCTATATTCGAGGGGCATCTAAGACAATGGTTCTCAAGTATTTCTTCCCTGCCACTTTTAGTGTGCCATCTTTTATTCCTCTCACGCCAGCCACGGCGATAAATAAGACATTTATCTGCAATAGCATATCATAAGGGAGTGTTTAGATTTGTTCTTCCACCTTGCTTTCTTGCCTGGTTGGCTGAGTGGTTAGGTGCTCGGTTTACTAATCCGGTGGTACCGGGTTCAATCCCGGCAGTGGGATTTTTTTTTTCTGGCACACACCAAAAAGGCCCCGGGGTTGACCCAGCCTCTAAAAATGGGTACCAGAGAAATCTGGGAAGGTAAAGCGGCCAGGCGTGATACTGACCACATCCCACTTTCATGTGCCGAAGGTCATGGAAAATACGAGCCTAACACCCTATTCCCCAATATGCCTTAATGGCATGGAAACCTTTTTATCTTGCTTTCTTGAGTTCATAAACTTTTATTGAGCTCAAAGATGTGTGTCAGTTTAATTAAAAATAATTTCGAGAAATGCTTCCAAACATTTTCCTTAATGATTGGCATGTTTATGTAAATAGAAAGCGTTCTAAGGGAGGGAACTGAGAAGAGTGTTGTCTGCCCTTAGACAGCCAGAAAACGCCAAAATAATACAGACGATCATTACTCTGATAACTGAAAGCAACAATTCGAAACTGGATGCGAAAGAGGAACTAGCAATCGCAAGCATCTTGCTGCCTTCACTTCTCAAGAACGGTAAATCTTGATTTCTTTTGCGGCCAAATCCTGCGGTGTAGATCTTCAACCGTAAACAAGATATTGGATTTTATCTTGCGCAAGCTGACTGATAGTTCCTTGCTTGAATTCCCAGAGTGCCGGACTCCACCACCACAGGGACCATATAGTTACTTCCCTTGTTATCCATACTAACGAAGCTAAGTCTGTGTCCAGGAACACAAAAGACTGGGTATTTGTGGGGGTGGGGGGTGGTTGAACTTTGGTTAACTGGTTCTGTTACACGCAGGAGATCTCCATAGTTTAATTAAGGACAGCCAGGAAGCAGTGAAACCAGAAGGAAAGAAACAGATAAAACAGTGCAAACCAGAAAGAAAGAAACAGAGACAGGAAACAGTGCACCCAGAAGCAAGGAAACAGAGATAGGAAACAGTGCAACCAGAAGCAAGGAAACAGAGATAGGAAACAGTGCAACCAGAAGCAAAGAAACAGAGACAGGAAACAGTGCAACCAGAAAGAAAGAAACAGAGACAGGAAACAGTGCAACCAGAAGGAAAGAAACAGAGACAGGAAACAGTGCAACCAGAAGCAAAGAAACAGAGACAGGAAACAGTGCAACCAGAAAGAAAGAAACAGAGACAGGAAACAGTGCAACCAGAAGCAAAGAAACATAGACAGGAAACAGTGCACCAAAAAAAAAAAATAAGGAAATAGAGATATGAATTACGAATTTGTATTCCTTCTTCTTCTTCTTCTACGCTGAGTTGCATAAGCCTAATTCACAAGAAGACGGTTATCTCTAAGAATACCACCACAAACGTGAGCTCTTGATGCGTGTCTCAGCTCACTATGTATGCTATTTTACTGGGATCACAATACTGATACGTTTTGCTAGAGAGTTGCTGAGATAATCCTTGAAATAATCCATGATATATTTTATGTTCTTTCTTCTTTCCAGAGACATTCCTATACTCACAATCTCTAAGACATGTATACGGCGTGCTTTCCACAACCTGAAAATCATTCTTCTGCGAAATGCCAGTGCGTCTTTTATCACTTACACTCAAAACTGTCTGTGCCCATTGCTACGAAGTGATGAGTAACAACCTGTAATTATCTTGAAAAAAAAACAAAAAAAAAAGGCTTTTACCTTTTCGAACTCTTAAATGTAGTGCAAGTTCACCGGTGAACAAACGGGGCTGAACAATTCACGAGGTAAAGCCGTGTCTGCGCGCAAACTCACGCGTTGTCCATGAGTTAAGATGTTAAAAGTTTCGTAGTTAGGTCATTCTGATGCGTTTTCATAAGATGATCCAGAGATTTGGGGGCGGGGGGGGGGGTGGTGGTGGTGGCGTGGAGAGATACACACAGAGAGATAGAGAACATTATAATGATCAGTCTTTATCATTGAAAACTTTTTTTTTTAATTAAATAAAAATGAAGAAGTAAATGTTCTATGAAGCTAGGGTTGTGGAAGTCCATAATAAAAAAAAAAGTGATTATACTGAAGTGCTAAAGTGGCTTTTTTGTACTTAAGATGTTCAGGATGTTAATAACGTGAATTTTAATGAGCTGCAGTATGCAGAACGTTGAAGAATTCATTAAAATTTGTCTTTCAAATGAAGAAACCACGAAAGTAAATCTTTCAAATGAAGAAACCACGAAAGTAAATCTTTCAAAAGAAGAAACCACGAAAGTAAATCTTTCAAATGAAGAAACCACGAAAATAAATCTTTCAAATGAAGAAACCACGAAAGTAAATCTTTCAAATGAAGACACGGACCACACAGGGGACCACGGGACCTAACGAGGACCACAGGCGTGAATTCAGTAGGATCACAGTGCGGTTTTTGGTGGTAGAAGCGAACGAAGAAGAAGAAGAAGAAATGAAGAAACCACGAAAGTAAATCTTTCAAATGAAGAAACCACGAAAGTAAATCTTTGAAATGAAGAAAACACGAAAGTAAATCTTTGAAATGAAGAAACCACGAAAGTAAATCTTTGAAATGAAGAAAACACGAAAGTAAATCTTTGAAATGAAGAAACCACGAAAGTAAATCTTTGAAATGAAGAAACCACGAAAGTAAATTTTTCAAATGAAGAAAACACGAAAGTAAATCTTTCAAATCAAGAAAACACGAAAGTAAATCTTTCAAATCAAGAAACCACGAAAGTAAATCTTTCAAATCAAGAAACCACGAAAGTAAATCTTTCAAACAAAGAAAACATGGAAGTAAATCTTTCAAATAATGAAACCATGAAAGTAAATCTTTCAGTTGAAGAAACCATCGAAGTAAATCTTTCAAACAAATAAAACATAGAAGTAAATCTTTCAAATAATGAAACCATGAAAGTAAATCTTTCAAATGAAAAAACCATGAAAGTAAATATGTCAAATGAAGAAACTATGAAAGTAAAACTTTCAAACGAAAAAAAAACCAAAACAATAATGGGAATCTTTCAAACGAAGAAGCAATGAATGTAAATCTTTCAGATGAAAAAAAACCATGAAAGTAAATCTAGCTGGAACATTACTAGCAAAACAACACACAGAAGCATACAGAAACATACAAAAAGGCAAACAGAAAGGGTAAAAAATCAAGGGAACATAAAACGTGCGTGCCATAAGTCTGGACACGAGACAATTTTTTCAGCACGACAACATAACTCATCTTAACATAAAAGAGATGGACTGTGAAACTAGGGACAGGTCAGGTAAGTCGTAAGACCACTACAACCTTACCTTGTTTGGGGGGTGTGGGGAGAGATAAGGCACAGAACGATAGACTGCTGTTATTGCAAGAATCAGCCATCACAATGAAGATCGCTGCCTTACAACCTCCACTGTTTGTACGGCATAAGGAGGTGATTCGCTGTTCGCTTTACTCATTTTCTTTATTGTTTTACTTCAAAAAGGAAAATTTCTTCCACTACGTTTATCTCCCCCTGATGTCAATGCGCCAGCGTGTACTGAAATGTTGTTAATGGTTATCCCCCATTTCTGCAGAAATAAAAATAACTCCTTTATAATTTGTTCTCTCTCTCTCTCTCTTCCCCCCTCTCTCTCTCGTCTCTCTTCCCTCTCTCTTCCCTCCCTCCCTCTCTTTCCTCATACTGTCTCTCCCCCCTAATCACTCTCTCCCTCCCTCCCTCCCTCCCTCTCTTCCCCCTTTTCTCTCTCCCCTCTCTCTCTCTTCCCTCCCTCCCTTCCTCTTCCTTCTCTCTCTTCTTTCCCTCCGTCTCTCTCTTCCCTTCCCCCTCTCTCTCTTTTCCCTCCCTCCTCCTCTCCCTCTTTCTGTCGGTGAACCTTAAGTGCCCAAGGCACATGGGGTTTACACAAGGGTTTTCCACAAACGCCTGTCTTTTACCCCCAAACCCCCAAGTGAGCTCTTACCCAAGTGCACATTCTCTCTGTTGTTGTTCTCCATAATTTACTACCAGTAATGTTATTTTAAAAGTTGAAGAAATTATTGCTCAACGAATACTGGAAAGCTCAATATGTAAAAAAAAGTGGCTTTCTGCCAAAAAAGTGGCCTTCTGCCCCAAAAAAGTAGTGGCTTTCTGCCAAAAAGTGGCTTTCTGCAAAAAAAGTGGCTTTCTGCAAAAAAAGTGGCTTCTGCAAAAAAAAAAAAAGGTCCACCGTTTCAAGAGCTGGTATCTGTATGATCTTTTGTTTTCTTCATTGAACTTTGAGCTCCCTGAAGGTGTCATGACCTCGTTTGATCTCGCAACCAGTTAAGTTAGATTCCCAGCCTGAGAAAAGTAGATGTCTACTTGCCAGATGAATCACACCGAACTGCTTAGTAGACATTTCTGTGAGGGTATTAAAAACAAAAGCCCACGCGTACAAGGAGTTTCTTTGTAACGAACGAAGGCAATAAACACTTAAGAATGCATAGCTATTATCGCAGAATAACCATTCCCAGACACTGCAGCCAACAGTTAATAATAACATATTACTATATAACAAAAAGGGCATTCGTCTTTCATGACGAAGGTGGTAGTTTGATCTGACTGGAAGAGTACCAGTCATCCAACTGTATAACTGGGTGCTTGGCCACTTCTTGGACTGGGGAGTAAGGAAAAGCGGGCAGGCCGCAATGCTGCCCGTATCACACTCTAGTGTACTGCCTGGTGAAGATAAAAAATGGGCACTAACACCATACTCCTCTATGAATACTTACAGTAGTGTATGAATATATGTAAATGCTACAAATATCATGGATACAAAAAAAAACAACAAATATATCCATACTACAAGAACTTAATTTTGAAGAAGGCTGGCTAGTAGAGAGGATTAAACAGAGAAAACTTACATATTTTGGACACATTAAACGTCATGAGAACCTAGAGAAGACAGTCTTGGAAGGGTACATAATGTGAAAAAGAAAGAGAGGAAGACCAAAGTGAAGATGGCTGCAAGACATCGTTGATGATTTGCATATCGATACATCAGCAGCAGGGCATCTTGCTCACAACCGAGAGCTGTTAGGGAGGCAACGTTCCACAAGGGACATGCAAATGACTGACTGATAAGTATATAACTATACCAGAAGCACTGCAGTAAAGCATGATACTAAAATGTATAAACTAAGAAAAAAACGTAGAAATAGCTTTATTACTTAACGTAATAAAGTTGTTCCTACTTTTTCCCTAGTTTATACATACTCCTCTATGATGCTGAAGAACAGTTGAAAAGGAAATGGCCAAATGATCCTCATTCCACACAACCTAAACCCAGAAAGATTTTAAATATTTACTGGCCACAGACAATAAATAATAG
The DNA here is from genome assembly GCA_009760885.1 of Achatina immaculata. Classification (NCBI taxonomy): domain Eukaryota; kingdom Metazoa; phylum Mollusca; class Gastropoda; order Stylommatophora; family Achatinidae; genus Lissachatina; species Lissachatina immaculata. The sequence continues at coordinate 10,718,325 of CM019703.1, forward strand.
AGACCTACTTTTCCAGTGTGAAGTAGAAGATGTGCATGTCGTAATACCAAAAAGACACTGGAAATTGGTCATGTGCGCCCTTGCAACATCTCTAAAACAGCCATGAGATGGACACCCGAGGGAAAAAGAGAGAGAGAGGCTGACCAAGAGCTACCTGGCAGGGAACTGGAAAGTGGAAATGAGCAGCGTGCAGCACAGCTGGGGCACACTACAAAGGCTGGCCGCAGACCGCGAGAGGTGGAGAGAATTTGTTGCTGCCCTGTAAGACGCCACAGGCTTAGTCGATCGTCGACCAAAGACACAGATGGATGGATGGATGGATGGATTGATTGATGGATGGATGGATGGATGGACGGATGGATGGATGGATGGATGGATGGACTAACATTTATTGACATCGCAAGAAGAGTGGGGGGGGGGGTGGAGGGGGTCGTGACATAAATTACCGGTTGATCTACTGCTCCGCTTTCGTAAATACAAATAGAATTGGCAGCACTGCTACACCTACACTGGCAATAATTCACGGCTTAAATGAATAGCATGGGTGCGTTTATAAAGGCATTTAGGGATGGACTAATATTTAGTTAGTCTAAAACAGGTGCAGAAATTCAAATACCTTGGAGCATTAATAACTTCAGATGGGAAATGCAAAACAGAAATTAAGAACAGGATAGGCCAAGCAAAGACTGCATTTCAGAGAATGAGAAACATATTAACCAACACATCCTTATCAATGAATGTTAGAAAACGAGTCCAAAAGTGCTATATTCAACCTATCTTGTCATATGGAAATGAATCATGGACAATAGGCAAGTCTGCACAAAAGTCATTAGAAGCAGCAGAAATGTGGTTTATTAGAAGAATGTTGCGAATCCCCTGGACAGCAAAAACAGCTAATGTAGAATGTATGAGAAGAGCTGGAGAGACAAAAAACCTTGTCAAAAAGATAAGAGAGAGAGAGAGAGAGACAATGTACTTTCTTAGGACATGCAATGAGAAGAGGGGGCATAGAAGATATTATAACAACAGGAAAAATAGAGGACAGAAGAGCCAGGAGAAGACCAAGAGAAATGACACTGGACAGTCTGACGAGATGGTGCGAAAGGAGATCACTAATTGAGCTAATGGCATGCATGAAGGATCGTGTACTCTGGAGAAGCATAATAGCCAACGCCAGTCGGCACGGCAACTGATGATGATGATCACTAAATGCCTTTATATTTAGTACCGTTTTGACCTTGTTCATACCTTTAGTTTTATACAACAACAGACAGCAAGCACATCGGTTCAGCCAGCACCAAAGCCAGTGTTTGTCAGCAATGACTCAGTTCTTTTCGCAGTTCTCCTCATCTTTCTTCGCTTCCAGTTGCCAGCAATGTAAGATTTTGTTTCACTGCCTTGAGACGGAACCAAGAATATAAAGTAAAACAACAGAGGACTATCATATTTCAAAGCTGGACCTCAGGTCTGCATGCTTTGCATGTTAGGAATAAAAAAAAGAAGTATGAAAGATTTTTGCACTGAAGTAAACATTTGGCAGTAGTTGGGAAAGAAAGCCTCGCACGATTGTCTCAACAAAACTCTTCTGGAGCATGGAAGGAAAAAAAAGTAGAGTGCTTTGAATAATCGGAGCACTAAAGACAAAGAGCTGTATGACTTCTTCTTCTTCTACTACTTCTACTACTACTACTACTACTACTACTACTACTACTACTACTACTACTACTACTAATGCTACTATTACTACTGCTGCTACTAATACAGCTACTGGTGCTGCTATTGCTACAACCATTTCTTCTTCTTCTTCAACCCTTTCTTCTTCTTCTTCTTCTTCTTCTTCTTCTACTACTACTACTACTACTACTACTACTACTACTACTACTACTACTACTAATACTGCTACTATTACTATTACTACTGCTACTACTACTATAACTACTGCTGCTGCTACAACCCTTTCTTCTTCTTCTTCAACCCTTTCTTCTTCTTCTTCTTCTTCTTTTTCTACTACTAATACTACTACTACTACTACTACTGTTACTACTACTGCTACTACTACTGCTGCTGCTATTACTACAACTACTGCTGCTGCTACTGCTACAACCCTTTCTTCTTCTTTTCTTCTTCTTCTTCTACTACTACTACTACTACTACTACTACTACTACTACTAACTACTACTACTACTAATACTACTACTACTACTACTAACTACTGCTGCTGCTACAACCCTTTCTTCTTCTTCTTCAACTCTTTCTTCTTCTTCTACTACTACTACTACTACTACTACTACTACTACTGCTACTACTACTACTGCTGCTACTACTACAACTATTGCTGCTGCTACTACTACAACTACTGCTGCTGCTACTGCTACAACCCTTTCTTCTTCTTTTCTTCTTCTTCTACTACTACTACTACTACTACTACTACTACTACTACTACTACTAATACTGCTACTATTACTATTACTACTGCTACTACTACTATAACTACTGCTGCTGCTACAACCCTTTCTTCTTCTTCTTCAACCCTTTCTTCTTCTTCTTCTTCTTCTTTTTCTACTACTAATACTACTACTACTACTACTACTGTTACTACTACTGCTACTACTACTGCTGCTGCTATTACTACAACTACTGCTGCTGCTACTGCTACAACCCTTTCTTCTTCTTTTCTTCTTCTTCTTCTACTACTACTACTACTACTACTACTACTACTACTACTACTACTACTACTACTACTACTACTATTACTACTGCTACTATTACTATAACTACTGCTGCTGCTACAACCCTTTCTTCTTCTTCTTCAACTCTTTCTTCTTCTTCTACTACTACTACTACTACTACTACTACTACTACTACTGCTACTACTACTACTGCTGCTACTACTACAACTATTGCTGCTGCTACTACTACAACTACTGCTGCTGCTACTGCTACAACCCTTTCTTCTTCTTTTCTTCTTCTTCTTCTACTACTACTACTACTACTACTACTACTACTACTACTACTACTACTACTACTACTGCTACTATTACTATTACTACTGCTGCTACTACTACAGCTACTGGTGCTGCTATTGCTACAACCATTTCTTCTTTTTCTTCAACCCTTTCTTCTTCTTCTTCTACTACTACTACTACTACTACTACTACTACTACTACTACTACTACTACTACTGTTGCTGCTACTACTACTGCTACTATTACTATTACTACTGCTACTACTACTATAACTACTGCTGCTGCTACTGCTACAACCCTTTCTTCTTCTTCTTCAACCCTTTCTTCTTCTTCTTCTTCTACTACTACTATTACTGTTGCTACTACTACTGCTACTACTACTACTACTACTGCTGCTGCTGCTACTACTTCTTTCTCTTCTTCTCTTCTTCCTCCTCTTATAATCCTGGAAATGTTAGCTGATGTTCTTTACAGCCGAAGCGGTGAACACGCTAAGGCACAGCATCGTGTCGGTTTGGGAGCGGGTCCCCGAGTGCAGCTAAAGAACAGAGGAGCATGCAGTATTTCTTTACCAGACTCCACCACCATGGGAACTATGGCGACCCGTGCCAGGCCTGTTACTGGGGGGGGGGGGGGGGTAGCAACTGAGAGAGGTGTACTAAAGAAGCATTGCAAAACACATACCCCTCCTTCCACCCCCAACCCTCTTACAAGCCGACCCGAAGCTATGCCTCAACATCTTCGCCGCATCGCCTGCAAAGAACACAGGTTAGCAACTTCAGAATTATAGAAAACGAAGACGACGACAACGACGACGAAGAAGAGGGTAGCTTTTTTTTTTTTTTAAGAGGGAGAGAAAAAAGAAAAGAGTGCCCTATGATATTTCTGCGCGAGTCACTTTTGATTAGAGATTAAGGTTCCGAAGTAGACAGACATTGAAGTAGAAGTTCCGAAGTAGACAGATACTGAAGTAGAAGTTCCGAAGTAGATAGATATTGAAGAAGAAGTTCCGAAGTAGATAGATATTGAAGAAGAAGCAGTTCCGAAGTAGATAGATATTGAAGTAGAAGTTATGAAGTAGATAGATATTGAAGAAGAAGTTCCGAAGTAGATAGATATTGAAGAAGAAGTTCCGAAGTAGACAAATACTGAAGTAGAAGTTATGAAATAGATAGATATTGAAGAAGAAGTTCCAAAGTAGACAGATATTGAAGTAGAAGTTATGAAGTAGATAGATATTGAAGAAGAAGTTCCGAAGTAGATAAGATATTGAAGTAGAAGTTATGAAGTAGATAGATATTGAAGTAGAAGTTATGAAGTAGATAAGATATTGAAGTAGAAGTTATGAAGTAGATAAGATATTGAAGTAGAAGTTATGAAGTAGATAAGATACTGAAGTAGAAGTTATGAAATAGATAGATATTGAAGAAGAAGTTCCAAAGTAGACAGATATTGAAGTAGAAGTTATGAAGTAGATAGATATTGAAGAAGAAGTTCCGAAGTAGATAAGATATTGAAGTAGAAGTTATGAAGTAGATAGATATTGAAGTAGAAGTTATGAAGTAGATAAGATATTGAAGTAGAAGTTATGAAGTAGATAAGATATTGAAGTAGAAGTTATGAAGTAGATAAGATATTGAAGTAGAAGTTATGAAGTAGATAGATATTGAAGTAGAAGTTCCGAAGTAGACATATATTGAAGTAGAAGTTCCGAAGTAGACATATATTGAAGTAGAAGTTCCGAAGTAGATAAGATATTGAAGTAGAAGTTCCGAAGTAGTTAGATACTGACTGTTTGTGGAAATAGTAAAGCTGTATTTTACTGAGCAGGAATTTTTATGGCTGACTCTGTCAGTGTTACATTAGCACAATAATGACAACAACAGCAAACTATGAGTGTACTACTGTAAGATCATGCAGCGTCTTCATTTATGATTTTAATGTCTTCCTGCAGTTACGTGGCTCCCATATTCAAAGTGACCCCCTCCATGTGATACAGTCTTTCGCCAGTACTTTGTTGTCCTCGCCACCGATTTGTAACAGCTTCTGAGCTTAAAAAAGAGCTGAAAACCACTGACATTTACTGACGATTTCGCTGACACTGTCGAAATAAAATCTGCCGGAAACGATCAGGTAGTCCTGACCGCTGGCAGACGGCGAGAGCACCCGACTTAGGGTCAAAGTGAGGAAGTGCTGAGAACGAGGAAGTGCAAGGGGTATAAGACAGACAGATCGGACGAACATACTTTACTTTCAAAGGGTTAAGAATTGGGCACGCAGGCCCGTCTAACATTCTGCCCTTCATCATAAAGCTTTCACTCACTCAGTCATTCATTTATTAGTGAGCATTATAAGCATGAAGAAACAAATGATTACATAAATAAATAATAAACTTATCTCTTGTCCATACACTCCACAGGCAGGCAGAATGAATAAATGAATGAATAATCTTTATTTTTCAAGGGTAAAGAGTTGGGCACGCAGGCCCGTCTTACATTCATTTTTCATTCAGGCCCGTCATACAGACAGACAGACAGACAGACAGACAGACAGACAGATAGATAGATAGATAGATAGATAGATAGATAGATAGATAGATAGATTAGATAGAGAGATAGATAGACAGACAGATCGATAGATAGATAGAATGAATGAATGAATGAATGAATAATCTTTATTTTTCAAGGGTAAAGAATTGGGCACGCAGGCCCGTCTTACATTCTGCCCTTCATCACTCCATCTTTCATTCTTCCCACACACTTGATTTAGTAAAAAAAAATACAAATTAAATTAGGAAAAACATATCAAAAGAGTGTAAGATTTAACTATTATATTCAAGGTAAAAGAGAAGAACTCATTAACCTAATAAAATAGCACTCACGCACACATACACACGCAGACATATGCATAAATAAGAATACATTGTAAATCATCTTCTAACATATGTTTTTTTTTACACCAGACAGACAGACAGACAGACAGACAGACAGACAGACAGACAGACAGACAGACAGACAGACAGATAGATAGATAGATAGATAGATAGATAGATAGATAGATAGATAGATAGATAGATAGATAGATAGATAGATAGATCTGCCGTCTACTTTTTCCACAACTCTCTGTTTCGAGTACAGAGTATAAGCTGTGCTGGTGTTCTCTATCCACGCCACCTTGTTAGTCCGTCCAGCGTTTTCTTCTCTGTCTACCTCGATCTCTTTTGCCCTCAGTCTTTCCCTTTGTCACGATGCGCTCTAGCTTGCCTCGTCGTAGAACGTGTCCCATGAATATGGATCGTCTTTTTTTCCGACTTTTGTTATTGCTCGCCTCATCTCTCCAGCCTCTATCAGAACCTCTTCATTTGATTTCTTTGCTGTCAGTGGTTTTCTCAGCATTCTTCTAAGGAACCACATGTCAGTGGTTTCCTGATGGCGTTGTCAGTAAACGACCACGCCTCACATCCATAAAATAAAATTGGCTCAATGTAGCACTGGAGTACTCTTTTCCTCACTCCCAATGACAGCGATTTATTACACAGAATACTTTCCATTTTCTGAAACAGTATTCTTGGCTTGCGTTATTCTGCTCTCTATCTTAGTTAGGCATCTTCCATGTGAGGTCAGTAGAGCTCCCAAATATCTAAACGTATCCAAGATTTTTTTAGCATTGTGCCGTTTACTGTTATTTTACATTCATGAATCACTTTTTTTTTCTTTCAGATAACCATAACTTCTGTTTTCTTCTTGACCAAGGTAAGACCCCCTCCCCCCGGTTTCATTACCACGTTCAGTAGTTCTTGCAGTTCTTTCTCACTCTTTGTGGATCCCTTCTCCTTCTTCTTCTTCTTCTTCTTCTTCTTTAGCTTTCCGAGCCATTAAGGCTCATTGCTGTAGATAAAGTTTGCCTCCGTTCCTCCCTGTACGTAATCTTTTCTCTCCAGTTGGTGACACCAATTTCTGTTATATCCTCTTCTATTTTGTCTTTCCATCTCTGTCTTCATCTACCCCTTTAGTCATGTTTCCGTTATCTCTTGTGCATACATCATTTTCGTTTGTCTGTTCTCTTCCATTCTTTCTACATGCCCAAACCAGCGTAGTCAGTTTCAAGACATTTATAATTCTCTGGGATTTAAGTAAGCTGCTCAGTTCAGTGTTCTTTCTAGCTCTCCATTCTCCACTGTTGGTATCCTTTATGGGCACAAAGATTCTCCTTAGGATCTTGTTCTCAAAGATCAGCAATTGTTGTTCATCTTTCTTTGTTGTACTCCACGTTTCTAATCCATACACGACGGCAGGTCTCATTATAGTTTTGTAGATTGTTTTTCTGGTGTTTTTGTGGACCCCTATAGATTGTTTTTCTGGTGTTTTGTGGACCCCTATAGATTGTTATTTTGGTGTTTTGTGGACCCCTATAGATTGTTTTTCTGGTGTTTTGTGGACCCCTATAGATTGTAATTTTGGTGTTTTGTGGACCCCTATAGATTGTTATTTTGGTGTTTTGTGGACCCCTAGTTAAAAATAAAAATAAGAAATAAACAGAACGAAAATGATCCATCCCTGGATCCCTTAGGGGTCCGTGGACCCCAGGTTAAGAACTCCTACCCTAGGCCATTTGTACCCATTCTGTTTATTTAAGCCGTGAATTATTACCAGTATAGATGTACCCGTGCTGGCAAATTTGTATGTATTTACGAAATTTGGAACAACCGGTAGTCATGTTACAACCCCCTCCATCCCTCCCCTCTCTTCCTGTGACGTCAAACGGGAAAAATTTAAGTGAGTAATGTCAGGCCTGAATGACATTTGGTGGAAACCTTACCTGGGTTTAATTTCCTAATATTTAAACCGTTGAAATCAGTATAATCGAGATTTTCACACGCGAAGTGCTTCCTGTTTATGTACATTCCACGAAACTTTTGCTAAGAAAATATTGTTTGTTTGTTGTTTCAGATTCGTATTTTATGTTCCTGTAACATCCAATGATGGGTGATCAGGAAAAGGACACGGACATATGTTGGTCACGTGATGAGAAGAAAACGATCAGAGAATACCAAAACAAGCTATCAAGTGGAACACATTCATTCACTTGCATGTCCTTTGCGGAACTTTGCCTCCCAAACAGCACTCCTGTAGGCCTCTCGGTTGTGAGCAAGATGGCCTGCTGCTGTTGCATCCATTTCCAGATCGTCAACGATGTCTTGCAGCCATCTTCGTCTTGGTCTTCCTCTTTTTCTTTTTCCCATTATGTATCCTTCCAATACGGTCTTCTCTAAATTATCATGACGTTTAATGTGTCCAAAATAAATGTGGAACACAACAGGCCGAAAAAAAAGAGGCAGACCGCGTGAAACTCTAAAGAGGACATTGTTAAGAGAGGCCAAATTAATAGGCACAAAAACCCTTGATGAGGTTGAAAGACTCGCCGAAGACAGGAAAAATTGGCGAAGTACCTTGTTGAAGTACTGTGTGACGTTTAACGGCACGGGAAGGATATAAGATAAGAACATACGATGTCTGTCTATCTCTCGCTCACTCGTAGTATTGCTTCTTGAATTTCGCTTTACAGTATTGCTGATTTTGTATTTTGCTCAATAATTTTCTTTATTTGCCTTTATTACCTCCTGCTTCTGTTGAGACAGTGTTTAGGCTTAGTATTTTCCTTTTGTCTGTATTGCCACCTGCTACTGTTAAGAGTTTTCTTCCTTTGTCTATATTACCATCTGCTACTAATAACATAGTGTTAATCTTATGAGTTTTCTTTCTTTGTCTATACTGTCATCTGCTACTATTAAGATAGTGTTAAGCTTAAGAGTTTTCTTTCTTTGTCTATATTACCATCTGCAACTATTAAGACAGTGTTAAACTTACGAGTTTTCTTTCTTTGCCTATATTGCTATCTGCTACTATTAAGACAGTGTTTGGGTCAGTAATTGTCTACCTTACAATCTGCTGGGGGTGAGGGAGCATGTAGTTCAAGAATTTTATTTATTTGTTTATATCACTATTTGCTCTTGCTCAGAGGGAGAAATTTGACTCCAGAATTTTCTATTTCTGATTTATAAATCGCTTCATATCATCGTGCATTTATTTATTTTATTTATTTCCTTTCAGCAGTTTCTTGTTTTGATATGTCCAGATTCGTTTCTACAAGAACTTAATTTTGAAGAAGGCTGGCAAGTAAAGAGGATTAAACAGAGAAAACTTTAATATTTTGGACACATTAAACGTCGTAAGATTTTAAGAAGACTGCCTTGGAAGGGCACATAATGGGAAAAAGAAAGACGGTAACACCAAGGCGAAGATGGCTGCAAGACACCCTTGATGATCTGCAAATGGATGCATCAGCAGCAGGGCATCTTGCTTACAACCGAGAGGCCTACAGGAGTGCTGTTAGGGAGGCAAAGTTCCGCGAGGGACAAGCGAATAACTGACTGACTGACCGACATTCGTTTCTCATCTAAAGTTCCAAAAAGGATGGCGAGAAGCCAGATAAAGCATGATAAGTTAGACACAACACTCAAATCACAGGCAAAACTTGTCAGGAAATGGACAGAGATTTAGAATCAAAATTCCAACAAAGTGAGCAATGCCAACTCTGAGTAAATGATAACTGTTTTTTTTTTCCTTAATGAAGACTAGCAGGGGAATGCTTCCTGCAGGGGCTGCTAACGTAACCAAGCACCGTATATGTTTACTGATCAGCCTCTATAACGAAGTGAAATGATGTCAAGGACGCGTTAACTTCTGTAAACACCATCAGACAATCCCGTTAACAAACTGATGCCTGGGGGTGGGGGTATTGCAGTGTATACACTCGACACAGAATCGTTTACTGTCAAGTGTTGTCATTATCAAAAAAAACAGAGACATCTCGAGACTGCGTGCCTGCATCGCAAATGTTGAGCAAATAGTAAAATATTTCTCATAAAAGATAGAAAAAATATCCAGTACCAAAACCGAGAAAACATATGTTGATACTTCTGTGAAAACACGCTTAAAGAATCGTTTGTTTTCCAAACATTATTAACTTCAGTGATAAACGACATTGTTTGGAAAATATGACAATTTTTTTTTTACAGAAAGAATATAGTTTTTCAGATTACCAACAACTGGACTTGAAGCTCATTGGTTTTCAAAGCAGGTAAGTATGCAGGCAGGCAGGCAGGCAGGCAGGCAGACAGGCAGACAGACAGACAGACCACTGCAATAAAGCTGTGATAACAAATAAGTAGGCATTTTAAAAAAAGATAGAAACAGCTTTATGCCCTATTCAGGAAATAAAGCTGCTCCTATATTTTTTAGCCTATTTATTAGAAATGCCTTTATGCACTTCATTGTGTTTTTGAAATAGTATCATTTATATTTTGTATTTTTTTTTATAACTTGGCAAATTACCATGCGAGGCCTATGTGACATTTAACGGCACGGAAAGATGTTAGATGTGAGACATTTTGTAACCGAACAACCCAGCAAATGTAATTTATGCAAAATTTTAAGTTAAAAGTTCCAGGCGTCTTTATATGCTATTTAGAATTATAATTTTAAAAAAAAATAATCAGCGTCCCGTGACATTTGTATGCTGCAGGGTGTGGAGTGTGTATGCTGCAGGGTGTGAAGTGTGTATGGTGCAGGGTGTGAAGTGTGTATGCTGCAGGGTGTGAAGTGTGTATGCTGCAGGGTGTGGAGTGTGTATGCTGCAGGGTGTGGAGTGTGTATGCTGCAGGGTGTGGAGTGTGTATGCTGCAGGGTGTGGAGTGTGTATGCTGCAGGGTGTGGAGTGTGTATGCTGCAGGGTGTGGAGTGTGTATGCTGCAGGGTGTGGAGTGTGTATGCTGCAGGGTGTGAAGTGTGTATGCTGCAGGGTGTGAAGTGTGTATGCTGCAGGGTGTGGAGTGTGTATGCTGCAGGGTGTGGAGTGTGTATGCTGCAGGGTGTGAAGTGTTAGCGCCTTCACATTTCTGGGTCATTACAGTATTTGAGACAGGGGATGCCAGCACCTGTCTTCGGTGAATGTGTTGACCCAGGGAAATCACAGGTACCCTTTTTCTTGAGGAGCCTGCTGAGTTTGATCGTTGTAACTGGCGCAGTGAAAACTATGTGTCTAACAGAATTAAGAAGCGCTTAATTCTCTTAAGAATTATGGACGACGGCCAGAGACTTTCAACTAATGACAAATTTTAGTGCAACAACAGCGTGAAACAGGCGCAGAGCAAGACAAGTGTTAAATTTTGTGCATGTCTACTCGTGCGAGACTTGAGGACAGGAGAACGATAGACATCTCAGTCAGTCAGTCAGTCAGTCATTTGCATGTTCCTTGCTGAACTTTGCCTCCCTAACAGCTCTCCTGTAGACCTCTCGGTTGCAAGCAAGATGCCCTGCTGCTGATGCATTCATTCGCAGATCATCAACGATGTCTTGCAGCCATTTTCGCTTTGGTCTTCCTCTCTTTCTTTTTCCCATTGTGTACACTTCCAAGACGACCTTCTCTATATTCTCATGACGTTTAATGTGTCCAACATATTTATGCTTTCTCTGTTTAATCCTCTTTCTAGCCTTCTTCAATATTAAGTTCTTGTAGTATGGACATATTTGTTCTGTATGCCCATGATATGTGAAGAACTCTTCTGTAGCATTTGCATTAAAAGGTTTCTCAGCTGTTTTATTAAGCGTCCAGGTCTCACAGACATACGTTGCGATGGGAAAGATGCATGCCCTTAAAAATCTTATTTTTGTAGTTCTGTATGTTCCTTTTCACATCTTCTTTAGTTCTTTTAATTTTTGAAGAGCGATAAATGTCCTCCTTTGAATTTCACTCATTGTATCTCCTTTATTAGTTAATAATGATCCAAGATATTCAAAACTCTCCACTTCTTCCAGTTTTTCCTCATTGATATATATTTCAGATCAGGGTGACGTGAGACCTGGACACTTAATAAAACAGATGAGAAACACATAAATGCCTTTGAATGTAAATGCTGCAGAAGAGAGTTATTCAAATATCATGGACGAAAAAAGGACAAAAATATCCATACTACAAGAACTTAATATTGAAGAAGGCTGGCTAGTAAAAAGGACTAAACAGAGAAGACTTAAATATTTTGGACACATAAACGTCATGAGAATTTAGAGAAGACCGTCTTAGAAGGGAAAAAAAAGAGAGAAAGACCAAGGCGAAGATGGCTGCAAGACATCGTTGATAATCTGCAAATGGATGCATCTGTAGCAGGGCATCTTTTTTACAACCGAGAGGCCTACAGGACAGCTGTTAGGAAGGCAAAGTTCCGCAAGGGACATGCAAATGACTGACTGTAACGTGAAGCCATGGGAGAAAGTGGTGGATGGAATGGGAGAACAGCCGACAGATAATGCTAGTTATGGTCTGCATGATGGTAGTGAGATTATCTCACTGTAGGGACAATGGCTACGGTCAGTCGCTGTCTGGAAAGAAAGCAATGGTAAACTACTTTCTGTAAACATACCAAGTAAGTCTAATAAAAATCACTCCAGCTACAGCACACTATTTCAGTTGTTAGTACTCATCCAAGATATGTCTGTTCATTTCGATGACATTTCTCTGAAATATCAACCAGTTTATTTCTCTGTATAGAAACATTTCACATTCCTCGGATTCACGCCCAAAAAGTTAATTCGCTAAAATAAGTTCAGAAATAGTGAGAAATGGTACTTTCCTTGAATGAAAAGAGCCAGTTCAGAAAAGAAAAAAAGATTAACCCATAGAATTCTATCAAACATTTCGGGTTACAGGTAACTGGAAAAGATCTGCTAAGGATCTTGGAGAGATCAAGACACGTGAAGCAACTGTGTTTAGCTTACTCTCGGCATCAGCCGTCAAGATACTGTCTGGAAGGTCGGCCAGGTATGAAAACAATTCAAAGTTGTTTTGCAGGCTTTAAATTACGAAGAAGAGAAGTAAAAATTTATAGGACAAGTTCATCAAGTACTTTCTTCTCAAGATGTTTTTTTTCCCTTTGGAAACAAGTTCCGCGCTCGCTATAGTCTTGCAATGTAGTATGCTTAGACCGTGTGAAAAAGGTTTGCTGTAAGTTCGCTACAGTCTCGCAATGTAGTATATTCTTAGATCAAGTGAAAGGTTTGTCTTATGTTCACTACAATCTCGCAGTGTAGTATATTCTTAGATCAAGTGAAAGGTTTGTCTTATGTTCACTACAATCTCGCAGTGTAGTATATTCTTAGATCAAGTGAAAGGTTTGTCTTATGTTCGCTACAGTCTCGCAATGTAGTATATTCTTAGACCAGGTGAAAGGTTTGTCTTACGTTCGCTACAGTCTCGCAGTGTAGTATATTCTTAGATCAAGTGAAAGGTTTGTCTTATGTTCGCTACAATCTCGCAATGTAGTATATTCTTAGATCAAGTGAAAGGTTTGTCTTATGTTCGCTACAATCTCGCAATGTAGTATATTCTTAGACCAGGTGAAAGGTTTGTCTTACGTTCGCTACAGTCTCACAATGTCATATCCTTAGATCAGATGAAATGTTTATCCCAGATGCGTAAATAGATTATGATAATGAATAATAGGCTTATGATTTAGCTGAAGTTTCCAATTCATACATACATATCTATGTTCATACATATTTGTGACTTGCAGCATACTCCATGGCCCAGTCGTTGAACCCATGGTTCAAATGTTGAATACACTCATAGTCCAGTCGTTGAATACACCCATGGTTCAAATGTTGAATACACTCAAAGCCCAGTCGTTGAATACATTATGTCGCCGAGGTGAAATCAGCCTAGTATAATACCAACCATAATGCAGAACTACTATTATGGTTATTATACTATTATATTATATTATGGTTACTATTATTATATATACCCTATGGCCACTTCAGTTTTCTAACGAAGACTAGCGCCAGCGTCTGCATGTGGAGCTTCCAGTGAGATGACTTAAAGAAGTGCTCATTTACACACTAAGGACGTCACATGCCCTGTACCTGACACACTTGACAGAGACCTGGGTAGACATCTCACTTACACAGTGGAACAACCTGTCACAGCCTGATGCCAGCGCCATCGATCTAGTAACATAAGGCGACTTTAATGGCGGCTCTGGATGACGATGAAGTTCAATAATGGATGAAGTACATCGAGTGACATATCAGAATAATGGTGGCCTGGCACAAGCATCAAGTTCTGGTGGCATGTTCCACTACAGTCAAGTGGAATCCACCAGCAAACGATGGAAACACAAGTTAGTGGAAACATATGAGAGTTTGTTTCTCTTTCTCAATGTAACATACATCGACTACAAGAACAGTGCTACATCCTCACAACAACTGACGAAAACCAACTCCCTCTGTACTTTTTCAACCAAAGCTCAGTCATTCACACAAATCTGTTGTGCAGGACACTACTGCACGCCAAAAACTGCGCTAAGAAAACTAGGGGAAATCACTCCGATATTCAGAGTATATAAACAATCTCAGGGGCGTTAACTTTAGATGAGTTTTTGCAGAGTTGCATACCTTGACATACATATCATGTTACAACTGCACCATCCTCTACCATGTGAACCAATGAAGGAAAATGAGGAGGCTGACACCATCTTTCTTATACAGTCGAACCTACTTAATATCACATTGCTTTATGTCATCACCTAGATATTGTCACAGAAATTTGTATCCCCGACCAATTCCCATAAGTAATCAATGGGCTTTACTTCTGTTAATATCATCCCGCTTATTGCCACAAATCGGTTAATGTCACGGTAGTTTTGCACCCGGAGGAGCTAAAGACCCCACTTTGTATCACATTTTGACGGTCCCAACGATGTGACATTAAACGGGTTCGATTGTATGTCGTAAGGTAATGGAACTGTGCTCATTTTCTCTTTTTTTCCGTACTGTCCTGATGAATATCTAATTTGCTTTAACTAAATGAAACTATACATAGTACAACAGGAGTAGTGGTAGACCAGAGAAGACATGGAGGAGAACAACAGAGAGGATGTTGAGCAATAGAGGGCTCACTTGGGTAAGATCGGGAAAAAAAAAGGCAAAGGACAGGCGTTTGTTGAAAACCCTTGTGGAAGCCCCATGTGCCTTGGGCACTTAAGATTCAGAGAGAGAGAGAGAGAGAGAGAGAGAGAGAGAGAGAGAGAGAGAGAGATATTGCATTTCTTTATATCTACAAGCTGAAGGCAGGTAAAAATAATAAATTTTCCCGTGGCAAAAGTAAAGTAAAGATAGTCCCATAGCATTTCAAATGCCGTAGGGGGTGAAGCGTTAGAGACCTCATTATGCTGGGTCATCAGCGTATGAGGTAGGGTGACCAGTTCCTTTCCTCGCTGCCTTTACTTCCCAGATTTTCTCTGGTACCCATTTTACGAGGCTGGGTCGACCTCAGGGCCGTATTGGTCGGAAAAAAAATCCCGCTCAGCTGGGGATTCGAACCCTCGACCATTTGGTTGCTAGACGAGTGCTCTAACCACTACGCTAGCCGGCCCCTCACCCCCCCCCCCCCCGAATATGAGGAACAAATAAGGCACACGTGACCATCGAAAATTCTAATTCTGATCAAATTTTATGTCGAGGTCTAAAACCTATGACAGAATTCTGCGTTTTTTTAGAACCTGACGTCTGAGAATGTTGGATGAAGGAAAAAAAAAGAAGAAGAAATATCCCTCTTCTCACTCTCTCTCTCTCTCACTCCGGTGGCGGGGGGGGGGGGGGGGGCGCGCTCCACTGCCTCAGTTATAAGAGCCCTGAACACATTCATCGGAGTCATTATAGAGTCGTACACCTTCCTGAAGCCAAATATTCCCAGAACAGATAAATTCGCACCAGGCCGGGACCAAGAGGAAGTTTTAAATCAGGAAGGATTTGCCCACATGGAGCTCATTAGATCTGGCCGACTGCCCATCTGACTCCCACTGTGACGGATTCTGCAGGGGGGGGGGGGGGAATTCGTCACTTCATTCGAAGCTGGAAGGAACATGAAATCATATTTCACACTGGAGTATAGCAAACAATCCACGGGTCCTGTTTCACGTGGATAAGAAAGAAGAGAAAAACCAACATAATATTCTGTTTACTTCTGCACAGATAGTGCTAAGTCAAACTGGCTTTTGCTCCACACAAGCATTCAATCTGGGGGAGGGGGGTTGAGACGCTGCCTGATTTGGCAGTCAGTAAGATCCATAGCTGAAACGCTAGCGTCAGGGTTGACGAGCCACAACCAATCAAGACACTGTTCCAGCTCCCCGTTAATATCTCCAGTAACAGGCCTAGCTGTGATCGCCATAGTCCCCAGTGGCGGTGGAGTCTGCTAAAGAAGTATTGCTTTTTAGCCGCACATAGCGACTGACAAAGAAAAAAGCTGCCGTAACATGGCTCTCAGCTCGACACAATACAGGCATTCGGTGTCTTCACTGCATCGACTGCAAAAGAACATCAGACTCGCAGTTCCCCGCGAGCTAGAAGAAGGATAAGAAGCGTTCAGTCAGTATTTCTATACATGTAACCTGGGTCACGGAGATGGTTCACCAATATTCGACTCCGACTCCACGACCCGCTGATTCCGACTCCACGACCCGCTGACTCCGACTCCACGACCCGCTGACTCCGACTCCACGACCCTTTGACTCCGACTCCACGACCCGCTGACTCCGACTCCACGACCCGCTGACTCTGACTCCACGACCCGCTCAACCTGATGAGCCGACTCGACTCCACAGCTTATATGTAACACATGTCGATGATGAAAATAAAGACGTAGTTATCTAATTAGACTTTATGCCTCGCCATAAAAAGATCTAAAGATTTCTAAATGATTTTTCAGGTTAGAACTTGGAGAAATCAGTGTTGAGAAAATAAAATTAGCTAAACGTGAAGACAGAAATACTACGTATTCTGCGAAGTATGGCCAATATTAGATCTGTACTGATTTTTTTTTTTTTGTCTGCACAGTAGAGTTTTGGTTACAGTGAATCTTCATCTTTCTTTGTCCGTAGGCTTAATGCAATAAAATGAAAAACAAAATGCATGCCTTGTACAAAATGCCATTAATTTATTACTAATAAGATTATGTATGATTCTGTGTTTATTTCCCTCCATTTTTCTTGCACAGTAAAACAATTTTCACTCTTTTTAAACAGCATTTGCCACTCTGCGTTTAGTGCGTGATCTGGTGGTGGATGAATGTTGTAAGCACCGACAGCTCAACGTGCAACAACATTCAACCAAATGAATATTTCACGCTGACTTTGATTGCGAATCAGAAACTACCTCTACATTGAAGAACAAGTCCAAGCATAAGTCCAGTTCCAAGATCTCACATAATCTCTCTCTCCCTCTCTCTCTCTCTCTTTCTCCTCTCTCTCTCTTTCTCCTCTCTCTCTCTCTTTCTCTCTGAACCGTAAATGCCCAGGGCACATGGGGCTTCCGCAAGGGTTTTCCACAAACACCAGTCCTTTGCCTTTTTTTCCGCTCTTGCCCAGATGAGCCCCTTATTGCTCAACATCCTCTCTGTTGTTCTTCTCCATGTCTCTTTTGATCTACCGTTGCTTCTGTTCCCCTGTGGTGTCCATCTTAGTGCTATTTTTGGTAGTGAGTTGTCAGTTATTTGGAGCGCATGTCCCAACCATCGTCAGCGTCTTTTCTCAATAATTGCTGTCAGTGGCTTCATATGCATTTCCGCCAACAAGATGTTATTTCTTACTGTGTTTGGCCAAAATATTTTTCTAATTCTTCGTAAACATTTAGTCTGGAAAGAATTCAACTTGTTTTCTATGGTTTTGGTGATTTTCCAGCATTCACTTCCATAGTGTAATACTCTTAAAACAGTACTCTTAAATATCCTGATTTTCGTCTTCATATTTAGTTCTTGGTTCATACAAATTCGTTGACCTCCTCCACTAACTTGCTATCTACTCTGAGTACATTTCTGTTGTTCACATTTTGCTTCATTAACTTTGTCTTTCTTTCGTTGATCTTTAGTCCTATGTTGTTTGCATTCCGAGTTAGCTTGTTTATTTTATCTTGCATATCTTTGTGGCTGCCTGATAGTAGACAGATGTCATTCCCAAAGTCAAGGTCATCCAGCACTGTGTCAAGGGTCGATTGTAATCCTCTGCGTTTGTCTGATGTTGCCTCCTTCATTAACCAGTCTACTGCCAAGATAAATAATGTTGGTGATAGTACACATCCCTGCTTCACTCCTGTTTGTACCCTAAAGCTGCTGGAGATATGTTCTCCACAGATCACTTGGCACTGAAAACCCTCTTTGATGAGATTCATTATCTTTTGGGGGAGGCCATGCCATCTTAGGATTTTCCACAGTGCATCTCTGTTGACACTGTCAAAGGCTATCTGAAAATCTATAAACAGTGCGTATGTTGTGCTATGCCACTCATTTGCCTGTTCTAATATTTGTCTAAGTACAAATATCACATAATGTGCTCCGAGTTGAATAACTTTCTCAGCACTAATATAGACAGATAAAGACCTCGCGTACTTTCAAACGTTCATCTCTTGGTTCCACACAGGTTTTCTTCCTCCAAAAGCCCCACTAAAATATCTTTATCATGAACAAGTTCAGAAACAATTCAGTCACATGACTAAACGACCAACGTTCACATCAACACTTGCTTACAGGTGTGCTGTAGTAAAGCATGGTCAGGTATAGCACGTCTGTTAACCCATCCACTTCAGTCATGCCAGTTATTTGCATGTCCCCTGCGGAACTCTGTCTCCCTAACAGCTCTCTTGTAGGCCTCTCGATTGTAAGCAAGATGCCATGCTGCTGATGCATCCAACACACACACTGCTATAAGCAAATCTATATAGAATTAACTTCTCTCGTACGATCACAAATCACCTTCCAACAGTAATGTGACATTTTTCACTGCACAAAAGTTACATCCTTTCTTTTGCGAACGAAGAAGAAGACATCCTTTCTTTGAGTACAACTCTGTAATAAACATCCCACACAGAAAGGATATACATAAACCATAAGTTGAACTTGGAGGAGATTTTCGAAGCTCGTTTTTCGTGAAATGGATTCCAGTGGTTAATAATCAGGAGTGGGACCTTTCAGCAGAATATTGGTCTGTCCATGAAGAAGGCATTTTTGGGTAAAATGGGTTATTTTTACTTTCATATTGTTCTTTCTTGTATTATTTTAAAAAATACTGTCCCTGAAGAATGCGGCTGTCCAAAATATAGATTGTATTCTTTTTGTTCTTTGTATTTTTGTCACCGTCGTGTCCGTGAAGACATGGTTTGCTTTCACTTTATCTAACATTCACACCTTCTGTCTCTTGGTACATCATCTTGGCTCCAGTTATTAAGAAGCTGTGTTTGTTTCAGCTCCTGCCCGGCATACACACGCTTCTCAAGTATAGGATGTACTGTAGCACGAGCATTCCATCCAATCTTTGAAACACGAGCTTCAGCAGGCACCACAGGCTGTGGACCCACCGTGCCGTTTCATGAAACAGACGATGGTGATGAAAAAGTGAAAGCAGGACATTGGCAGAATCAAGAACGACTTCCCAGGTCAAGACACCATAACAGACCGGGGGGGGGGGGAATCTTTCTAAGCACCTGAAAACCTGGGAGTTCCATTATAGTTGCCATCGTTAATTATCTTGGCTAAAAGCACTTCCATTAAATTGATTACCGCTCTTCGTCACAAGTACAATACATATGTAGGCAAACAAAAAGCTTACTTCGGGAACCCACGTGTAAGCCAGAACGTGCCAGGTGATGTCAGCTGGATTTAAAAGCCGCAGAAAACAAAGAAAAACACACATTATCACTGTTAACAGAAAAAAAAATGTGAGCAATCAACTTCAGTGTCAGCGTGTCATTCATTCTGTCTGTATCTATTCCCTGCAGTGGGCGACGTGTAGTATGGCCTCCCATATTGAAATACACACGTGGTTGCGCTAAAGTGCTTGGCCACTACTATCATAAGCAGGACTAAAGTGCTTCAGACAAAGCCAAAATAAAGTTCTTACTAAAGTTCTTACTAAAGTTCTTCGCGTAGAATATTTAAAGTATTTACGGATTGATTGTTCCGGTTCTATTCAAAGATTCAAAGGTTCAGAATCAGACTCTGGCGTCATAGGATTCAGGATCAACCTCAGTTATGCTCCGCCGCATGCCGCAACATCCAAAGCAAGCGTAAGCTTGCTGATAGTTCTCATCAACTGTTACTTCTTTACGACGCGTTTTCTGCCACACGGTTCACATTTCCTACCAACACCCTTAACTTGTCCCAACTCCAGCAGATCTCTTCACGGCTACATTGTTCTTCCATTCCCGCTCTTCATTCTCACCCAGTCTTTCCAATGCGGCTTTGTCAATGTCACCCTTGTCCACTTTCAGCCTGCCATTTATTTTAGCCTGTCTAGCAAACCTTTCGGCCACTTCATTGCCATGTACTCCCGCTTGCCGTGAGCAATAAACGAATAGCTGACTGGCATAACAGCTAAGGAAATAGAGAAGAGATTAGACTCTTTTGAAAACAAATGCATAAGGAAAATACTCGGCATCAAGTGGAACGAATTCAAGAACAATGCAGAGATAAGACAGATGACCGAACAACAACCAGTCTCATGGGTGATCAGGAAAAGGAGATGGACATATGTTGGTCACTTGATGAGAAGAAATGATCAGAGAATCCCAAAACAAGCTATCAAATGGAACACAACAGGCCAAAGAAAAGGAGGCAGACCGCGTGAAACTCTGAAGAGGACATTGTTAAAAGAGGCCAAATTAACAGGCATAAAATCCTTTGATGAGGTTGAAAGACTCGCCGAGGACAGGAAAAATTGGCGAACTACTTTGCGAGCCCTATGTGACGTTTAACGGCACAGGAAAGATATAAGATATAAGATGAACCCATTTATTTTCCCAAGCAAATTTTTTTTCTTAATCTTATAAAGCATACATACCCTGCGGATCTGTCACAACGACGTCATGAACTACATCATGAACAACTAGCCAATCCGCTGCCGCTGACGCCCCCTCAAGTACCACTCTCATGCTTGATGTGGTGACTTCAAAGTCTCCAGGACTCTGCGCGACTACTCTTCCATTGCGGTAGGCAGCAAAACCCCCAAACACTTCTGCTGATCCGAGACAATCCAGTTCTGTTCTCTCATTGTAGTAATACAGTACTTGGAGGTTAACTTCAGAACTGAAAGGTTCTCACCAAAGTATCTTCAAATGTGACCCATGCAACAGAACGCACTGAAGTACCGCGAAATGAGATTCACTTAATAGGAATAAGATTCATTGAAATGAGTTTCATTTAGTAGTAATATAAAATTTTTGGAGGAGAGAATCTCCCTATAGAAATAAAATACAATGAGATGGGAATTCACTCTATAGAATTAAAATACACCGAGATGAGATTCACTCTATAGAAATAAAATACAAAGAGATAATATTCACTCTATATAAATAAAATACAATGAGATGGGAATTCATTCTATAGAAATAAAATACATTGAGATGAGATTCACTCAAAAGGACTAAAGTATATCGAGTAGGAATAACTTGTTTCGACATGAGATTCACCCAATATGAATATGGTACATCGGGATGACATTCACTCAATAGGAATAAAGTGTCCTCAGATGAGATTCACTCAGTAGGAATAAAGTGCTAAGATTAGATTCACCCAATAGGGATAAACTGCTTTCAAATGAGATTCATTCAATAGAAATAAAGTGCCCCAGATGAGATTCACTCAATAGAAGTAAAGTGCCTCGAGATGAAAGTCACTTTGGTCAAATAGAACTTCAGTCGGTGACGGAAGTAACCATTTTTTTTATGTTGGGCGACTTTGCCGTCTGGTTAAAATATTGATTTATCTGTGACACCAAGCCTGTTCAGTGTCTCTTGCCCTTTATATCTGTCACGTGTCAGTTTCAATACTTCTTTGAATTTGTCACATTTTATCTGCGTTTACGATTTCAAATCATTATTATGTCAGTTTCAGTGCCTTCTTTCGAATCTCTCGAAGTACCAAGCTCGGTATAGCTTCCAGTTTGTCGCATGTCACCTTAAGCATCTCTTTCGATCTGCCATATGTCATATACTATTAGTTTTTCCGGATGTCAGCTGACATCCTCAATATATTTTTTTAGAATCAATTGTTCTAGTGTAAAGTAATATTATCCATCAGTCTTGCTCTTCCTCCTTTCACTGCGCATGAACGTAGCATGCAGTAATGACCAATCAGAGACAATCCCAGAAAGCAGCCGTAAATTCTGCATGATTTTGTTATAATTTATGTGTAGTTTTTAATTAGATCTTGATGTAAATTAGATGACATCTTTTAGTTTTTGGCATATATTGATTGATTCTTGACTGAAATTTCAAAATGTCTAATTTATATTACACTGTGACCTGAAAAAAAAATATCCAAAGACATTTTAATAGCCCAAGTTTCTTGCGACTTCCTAAGTTTTCTTTCTGAAATAAAACCAGCTGGAGTTATTTTTCGTAAAGTAATGAATCAACCAGGAGTTACATGTTAAATTAATGAGTCAGGTAGGAACTATATGTTAAGTTAATGAATCAAGCAGGAACTATTTGTTAAATTAACGAATCAAGCAGAGACTACACGTTAAATTAATGAATCAAGCATCAACTATTGTTAAAATAATGAGTGAAGCAGGAACTATTTGTTAAAGTATGTAATCAAGTTGTAACTATTTGTTGAAAATAATGAATCAAGCAGGAGCAACTTTTCTGAAGTAATGATTAAATCAAGCTGAAACTATTTGCTAGTGTAATGAATCAAACAGGAACCATTTGTTAAAATCATAAAAATCACAGCTGTTTGGACACAAAGCGGAAAATAATAAACATTGTAGTGTAATAAAATAGAGCATTAATGAAAACAAATTACGTGTAGAATAAACTTGGCTCATGCAACTAGGTAATGGCACGCATACAAAATAACCAAAATTCTCGTTCCACATGCGACGAATTTCGCTGGAATGTATCTATCACGTTTTCCAAAAACCAAACAAACGAAAATATCATATACAAAGAAACAATTTTCCTTGTCGTCAAGACATTTGTTTATAGTTAGAAAAAAAATGTGATGACATAATACGGAATACCTACAGCAGAAGCAAGGCGGAATGAGGTCACGGGGTACCCAATTCCAGACAAACATCCAATCTGATGTTAAAAGAAAGTAAAAAAATATATATTTATTTATGATGTCGGTGATAAATCTTTCATAGAAAGGGATACAGAAAAACATTTTGCAAATGTCATCAGAGTCTAGAAGCAGAAGATTCAGCTTCAAGTAAGATAAGCCATGCTAAGGAAAAAGCAAATTTTAAGAGTAAACATTTTTGACAGAATTTATCCCGCCATTTCGTGAGGCTGATTCCACTCAGGGGCCGTCTTAACAGCATCGGGGGCCCACGGGCAGTGCCCAGGTGAGTCCATGCTTTTAAGACGGCACTGATTGGATCCGATTTCTACCTGCGTATAATCCACACACATATAAGCACCAACACTGACCTTAACAATCATAGAATACGAAAATAATTTGATGTAATTCAATCATTGCTGTCTATATTGGATTCGTATTCTGAGTATTCACTTTAAGTAAAATAATAATACGAATGCAAGTGGGAAAACGCAGTGACAGCTAAAACTTTGTTTCCAATTTGGGAGAGAATACTGAATGTAACAAGAAGATACAAAATCAGAAATGATATTATCAGGTTGAAACACCAGTATAACGCTACGTCTAGAAAAGAAAAATCAGAAAAGCCAGTATAAAGCTGCAAACTAGAAACGACAAACCAGAAATACCAGTATAACGCAGCAACTAGAAATGATAAATCAGAAACACCAGTATAACGCTACAACTTCATTCATTCATTCATTTGCATCTCCCTTGCGGAACTTTGTCTCCCTAACAGCACTCCTGTAGGCCTCTCAGTTGTAAGCAAGATGGCCTGCTGCTGATGCATCCATTGGCATATCATCAATGATATCTTGCAGCAAACTTCGCCTTTGTCTTCCTCTCTTTCTTTTTCCCATTGTGTACCCTTCCGAGACGGTCTTCTCTAGATTATCATGATGTTTAATGTGTCCAAAATATTTAAATTTTCTTTGTTTAATCCTCTTTATCAACTAGCCTTCTTCAATATTAAGTTCTTGTAGTGTGGATATATTTGTTCTTTTTTGTGTCCACGATATTTGGAGAACTATTCTGTAGCATTTACATTCAAAGGCATTTATGTGTTTCTCAGCTGTTTTTTTTAGTGTCCATATGTTGCGATAGGAAAGATGCATGCCCTTAAAAATCTAATTTTTGTAGTTCTGTCTGTTCCTCTCCACAGGTTCTTTAGTTGTTTTACTTTCTGAAGAGCGATAGATGTCCTCCTTTTAAATTCCCTCATTGTATCTCCATTATTAGTTAGTGGTGATCCAAGACATTCAAAACTCTCCACCTCTTCCAATTTTTCCTCAGTGGTATATAATATTTCAGCTGCCTTGTTTGTTTTGTCAGTTGTCGTAAATTCAGTTTTCTTCGCATAGAGATTTTGCTCTTCTCTGTTCTTACGGACTGGCATAATTATTTTTTCAATTCCTTTTTGTGTTGCTGACAGTAATACTGGGTCATCAGCATATCTAATCTCTGGTATGTCATAATAATATTTCGTAATATTCTTTGTCTTCATCTTCTCTAACATTCCTCATTATATTTTCAGTATACAAGTTATAAGTAAGGCGACAATATGCACCCCTGATAGACCCCTTGTTTTATGTCAAACAAAGTTGTTGTTTCACCATTTATTCTTACTGCTGCTTGTTGGTCTAGATAATGCAGTGATGTTAATTGTATCAAATGTGTTGGAAATCCCATTTTTTTCATTATTCCCCCCCCCCCTCCCAAACACCGCTACAACTAGAAACGACAAATCAGAAAAATCAGTATAACGCTACAGCTAGAAACCGCAAGTCAGACAGTTTGGCTAGACAGTCTACCACAGACAAGTTTTGTGCTATGAATGGTAGGAAACAGAGGAGGAGGCTGCCCACGTAAGAGTTCCATGCAGGTTACATAAACCTTTATATACCCCTTTATATGAGGCAAGCTGTAGATCCCTATCAAGGCGTCTGTTTGTCCCCTAAACACCAAAAGATACACGAGAAAGGAGACAAGACAAAACAAGATAACAAGACAAGGGGGAAAATGATAATCAAAGAGAAGAATGATACAGCAACTACAGAAAGACAAATGGAAATTAGAAAGGAGAACAGGAATAAAGGGAATACAGATTTAACTACAGAGCTACGAAGAATGACGGGGACATATATCCTTCATCTGTTTCTTCTTGTTGTCTATATTACAAATTTCAAACGGACATTTGAAGACAGTTTAAGAAATCTGACTCGGGAGAGAAGTCTAACCATTCCCCCCCCCCCCCCTTTTCCCCCCCCCCCCCACCCCCCAGAGTCTTGGACGAACTAACGAAAATTTCGTCCACACAATGGCTATGGACGACTGCCTACGAAGGCAGAACCAGCCGGTCTTCATGGCTCTAACATTGTTTTTGTTTTTGTGTGTTTGTTTTTGTTTTTGCTCGAACTTCCTCTAACAACCTACGCTAAATCGTGTACCCTCTTTCAGTCCATGTTCCGTTTTGGCATGAATTAGTAAGTAAAGGTAGTCCCATAGCACATGCCGTAGGGGATGAAGCATTAGAGACCCTCATTATGCTGGGCCATCAGCGTATGAGATAGGGCGGCCATTTCCTTTACTCGCTGCCTTTCCTTCCAAGATCTTCTCTAGTACCAATTTAACGAGGCTGGGTCGACCTCGGGGTCGCATTGGTCGGAAAAACCATCCCGCTAAGCTGGGGATTCGAACCCTCGACCATTCGGTTGCTTGACGAGTGCTCTAACCACTACGCTACTCGGTTCACGAATTGGTACATGCCCATATTACACGCATGCACGAGCAGAAAGAGAGAAAGCCCTGGGCGTGCGATATATATAGATATATATATAATTTCCAGTAACAGGGGGACATAAAAGCCACATAAGGCACGCAGGTAAACTATTTCTTCACTAAACATGAAAACTAGCGATTGATTTGATCAAGCTGTTCCCACAGAAATAAGACCATTCTTTCTAGCCATCATACAACTTCACAAAGTGAGAAACACTACATTTGCGAACTCCCTTAATAAAACTGTAATGAAATCTTAAAAAAAAAAAACCAAAACCAAAACAAGTCAACCCTGGTTATGGTTCTCTGGTGCTAAATTTGGAAACGCCTGGCTTGAATGATTGATAGCAGACAGTTTAAAAGTCCTCGCAAGTAAACTTTATTTTAAAACAGTTTCGTGTAAGACTATGCAAGTGCTGTTTTAATTGGTGAGGTGTTTTTCACATGCCCTTGGAGGTTTTAGAACACACATTCTGTACTTGTTTATCCAATTATATTTTCTGCAGCACATTCTCTTCCTCTCTGACACTTTCAGACAGAAGCATTTTCAAATGTCATAAGCCACCTGGATCTTAAAAGTATAAAGAAAAGATTGTATATGGAAGCACTATACCACATGGTAGAAACTGCAATATGCTTCTTCAGAATTTGGCACGTTAAAAGACACAACACCCCCCCCCCCCCCTTTCCATGGCTTGTGTTTCTAATTAAGACTTTTTTTTCCCTACCGTTCTGCACGTTTATTATTTGTTTAGGTTTGAGTTTGAAAAATCACGTGTTTAAATTTCATGGCAAGTTCATTAAAAATAATTATATTTTAAGAAGTAATGAAATAATGCTGGTGATTGTCTTAGTTTGTTCCAGTTAAACACTACACCAACGGTTCTAATTTTGCTGTTATTTTTTTTTTATAGTAATGTAACTGTAAAAGGTAAAAAAAAGGGGTAAAAGGAAAATCCCTCTGTCTGTGCCATTAATCAGCAGCAGGGCATCTTGCTTACAACCGAGAGGCCTACGGAAGAGCTGTTAGGGAGGCAAAGTTCCGCCAGGGAGATGCAAATGACTGACTGACTATGCCATTAAGGCATACTGGGGATACGGTGTTAGGCCCGTATTTCCACCACCTTCGGCACATGAAAGTCTGATGTGGTCAATGTACGCCTGGCCGCGTTCTACCTTCCAAGATTCCTATGGTGGCCATTTTTAGAGGCTGGGCGAAACCCTGGGTCCTTTTTTCGCGTCTACCAGAAAAGTAAGATTTTTAAGGGCGTGCATCTTTCCCATCGGAACATATACTTGGGAGACCTGGACACTTAACAAAACAGCCGAGAAACACATAAATGCCTTTGAATGTAAATGCTATAGAAGAGTCCTTCAGATATCATGGAAGCTGCAAAGAACAAATATATCCATACTACAAGAACTTAATATTGAAGAAGGTTGGCTACTAAGGAAGATTAAAGAGAGAAAACTTAAATATTTTGGACACATTAAACGTCATGAGAATTTAGAGAAGAAAAGAAAGAGAGGAAGACTAAGGCGAAGACGACTGCAAGACGTGGTTGATGATCTTCGAATGGACGCATCAGAAGCAGGTCATCTTGCTTACAGCCGAGAGGCCTACAGGAGAGCTGTTAAGGAGGCAAAGTTCCTCAAGGGATATGCAAATGACTGAAATGACTGACCAGAAAAAAAAATCCTACTGTAAAAATCATGATGTAACTGTAAAAGTCTGCAACAAATGAACTTTACCACAGGCAATGTACTAAAGAGCAATAGAACTCAGGTCATGCCAATGCCAGCATACACCAGTGTAACTGTGACCTAATATACAAGTCCAGCTTTGGTGGAATCGGCCATGAGGGGAGATAAACAGGAGATAAACAGTACAGACAGAACAAGCAAAGTCGTCGATATAAGAGAAAACGAGAACAGGTGAAATTTTCACATCTGCTAGAGAGGAAAGAGTACAAAATAAGGACAAAGTTACATTGCAGGATGAGGGTATAATATTACTGATAGAAATTAAAGTTTATATAACACTGCTTTGATCCCAGAGAAAGTAAAGTAGGTGTTGGGATAGCTTCCGGTGATCAAAGTAAACACCTGTTCTTTGATGCCTCTTGATCTTAGGCTAACCCACCTACGAGTAGGTCAGCATAACCTAGAGGAAGCATCAGCCATTTCCGGCCCTGTCCCACCTCTCGGCTGGACCCCCACCCCACCCCACCCCCTCACCCTCAGTAACGCCTGGTTAACAGGGCAGGGATAGCCGTACTCTGATTTTTAGCCCCATTCAGGGACTGGAAAAAACCCCCAAGCGACTGTAACCCACTTCCAATCCGGCACGATGCTGTGCCTTAACATCTTCATTGCATCGACTGCAAAGAAAATCAAGCTCGTAGCTCCCAAGAAGAAGAAAAAATAAGCTACTCTAAAAATGCCGTGGCACCTTTTTTTTCTTTTCAACTAATCAGATTGCAACCAGGTCCTCTGAGAGTTAACATGCACACACTCACCACACAAGCACTCACATATACACACACATATATACATCTAGCTTCTCACTATTCTCGCTGTGAGCTACAGACATATATTCACAGTCCAATCAACTAACCGACCACGAAAATTATAGTATTAGATTTCTGTGCACTATGGTATCGATTTACCTGATAAAGTGGATATATATATATATATATATATATATATATATATATATATATATATATATATATATATATATATGTGGGGTGGCTTGACCGACTTTTCCAGTAGTACCTGCTGTAAAGGAACCCAGAGCAGATTTTTTTTATCGTTTTCATGTACACGGGTAAAACTATCGATAAAAATTTCATAAAGTTAATTTATTTTCAAAACAGTTCAGAACCAACACTACAGGAAATTGCCTGAAAACTGGAAATGTTTGAAAACCGCTGATTTGGAAAGTAACCAGTCTGCGGTAGCCTAGCGGTTGGTTTGAGCTAGAAAGAGGAGCAGATGTGGAAGAAAACTCATGCTAGCCTGTAAACAAAACAAAAAAAAATACATAAAAAAAGGTTTTCATGTTCCCTGCAGCATGCTCCTTTTGTGTATAATTTGCGTCTAAATTTAGCTTTCGTGAACGTGAGATTAGCATGTGTGTGGCTGGTAAATTGCTGATACACTGAGAACAGTAGAGGGATCTTTGTGCACTTTAGATGCCGTGATGTCTGTCTGTACGTCTGTCTGTCTATCCTCTACTCTCCGAGCCCACCGTTACAACAGGAAAATTCTCCGGGCCCACCTTTAAAACAGGAAAATTCTCAGGGCCCACCCTTAAAACAGGAAAATTCTCAGGGCCCACCCTTAAAACAGGAAAATTCTCAGGGCCCACCCTTAAAACAGGAAAATTCTCAGGGCCCACCTTTAAAACAGGAAAATTCTCAGGGCCCACCTTTAAAACAATTCTCATGGCCCACCTTTAAAACAGGAAAATTCTCAGGTCCCACCCTTAAAACAGGAAAATTCTCAGGGCTTCAGAGCAACGCACCAGCTAGACCACCCTCCCCCATACACACACACACACTTTTTTAGGGCTCATATTACAAGAGCAGCCCCTAAATAGCGCAGTAGTTAGCGCACTTGCCTCTCAGGATGAAGTAAATGGTTCGGCTTGAGGGGCCCCAGTTCCCCAGCTGTAGAAATGATGTATCCGACTGCCCTCGCCGCTGGGAAAGTACAGGCAGCCAGACAAGGTCACCTCGTCCTCTAGCGTGTCGGTACGATCAAGAATAATGTGGACAGTAATACCGTAACATAACCGTAACATGTATCTTAATATTTTACATTTGCAGATCTTTCAGCACTTTTCCATAGCAGGTGAACGAACACACACACACACACTCTCTCTCTCTCTCTCTCTCTCTCTCCCTCTCACTGTGTGAGTGAGATAGACATAGAGGGAGTTCTAACTAAATACATAAACGTGCACGAGGCCACTGTAGTAAAGCAGTCTGGCGCTTTTTAAAAATATAACTAGCTCTGTTCCCTAACCAAGCCGTTGGGTGGGGGGGGGGGTGGGGGTGGGGGAGAGGAGGGGTGTCCAGATGGTGCATTGCTCTAGGGCCCGGAGAATAGTTTGCTGTTTTAATTAATGGTGGGGGCGGGGAGTAAAAGACAGACGGATAGATAGATAGATAGATAGATAGATAGATAGATAGATAGATAGATAGATAGATAGATAGGCAGGCAGGCAGGCAGATAGGTAGGTAGGTAGGCAGGCAGGTAGGTAGGTAGGTAGGTAGGTAGGTAGGTAGGTAGGCAGGCAGGTAGGCAGGCAGGCAGGCAGGCAGGCAGGTAGGCAGGCAGATACAGACACCGCGGAATCTAAAATGAATAAAGATTCCTCTGCCGTTTCCAGCGTTTATGTAAAATATATACGAGGAAAACATAAGAAAAGAAATAAAAGAGGAAAAGGAAGACAAAGGTCTGTTGTATATATTACGCTAGTCTTACGAGGAGGTTACCTTCAGATGACCCCACCGTAAGTTGAAAATGCAGTAAATCGAATATGAATACGATTTGATATATAAATAAGTACTATAATAACTACTGTATGAATAACTACTGTCTCTAAATAAGTATATAATCGCACCGTTACTGTAACTAACTAAATAATACCACTAATTAAAAAGTAAATAAATGAACACAAGTTTGTCGTACCAATAAATGTACAGCACTGAATGTGCAGCGCTATTGTTTGATCGTAAAGCCGAAAAAACGCAAATCGAGGAGCGCATGTTTGATGTGTATCAAATAAGAACGGAAGAAAATAAATCTTGTGGGCTTGCATGAGGCTGTGACGGCAAGAGTAGGCGGTGTACCTCTGCAAAAGGCAATTAGTAATAGAGGATTTACTCTTCATCACAAATAATACATAAAAGAATCATCATCATCATCATGTGCCATGCCGACTGGCGTTGGTTGTTATGCTTCTCCAGAGTACTCGACTCTTCATGCAGGCCATCAGCTCAGCTGTTTAATTTCCTCTCACACCATCTCGTCAGACTCTCCAGTATCATTTCTCTCAGTCTTCCCCCTCGCTCTTCTTCCCTTTATCGACACTTTATCGACAAAGACACAAGAAAGATATACTACATATCACACATACAAACACACTTAGATTACTATTCCACAATCTGGGATGGACGCTCAGTCTCAAACACAAAAAGGCTCCACTCACTTCACAAGCGAGCATTAAATCTGATTTGTGACAAACACCCAGTACAGACTGTAGATCAACACAAATGCACACTCCGCCTTACTTGTGGTCACTGTTTACGTATAACACTAAACATAGCCAGCGTTTAAAAAAAAACTGTCTTCTTCCGAAACCCAGGATTGATCTCTACAAGAAAAGCCTTGCATACTCTGCAGTACAGCTCTGGAACACCCTCCCCTACCATTTAAAATCCATTAGTAATACTTCATCCTTTAACTAAAACCTGTTTCATTATTTACTTGCTTGTAATTATATGCCTCCATAGAATAACCAGCAATCTCTCAACTCATGACTCGCCAGTCATCAAGTACTAAAATGACATAGTTCGAAAAGTAACTTGTTAGATATTGTTAGAAATTATTTTAATGTTTGTTAAAAAACATATGTTAGCTATATTTACAATGTATTTTTGTTTATGTATTTGTCTGTATGTATGTGTGCGTGAGAGCTATTTTATTAGGTTAATTACTTCTTCTCTTTTACTTTGAATGTAATAGTTAAATCTTACACTCTTTTGATATGTTTTTTCCTAATTTAATTTATATATTTGTATTAAATCGAATGTGTGGGAAGAATTAAAGATGAAGTGATGAAGGGCAGAATGTAAGACGGGCCTGCGTGCCCAATTCTTTATCCTTTAAAAATAAAGATTATTCATTCATTCATTCCCTCTATTTTTCCTTTTGTTACAATATTTTCGATGCCTCCTCTTCTCAATGTATGTCCTATGAAAGTACATTGTCTCTCCTCCAATTTTTTTGGACAAGATGTGT
This sequence comes from Achatina immaculata, assembly GCA_009760885.1. Classification (NCBI taxonomy): domain Eukaryota; kingdom Metazoa; phylum Mollusca; class Gastropoda; order Stylommatophora; family Achatinidae; genus Lissachatina; species Lissachatina immaculata. The sequence goes on from CM019703.1 coordinate 10,750,307, forward strand.
GTGTGTGTGTGTTTGTTTGTATGTGTGTGTTTTCCAGCTCTTCTCATACATTCTTCATTAGTTCTTTTTGCTGTTGAGATTCACACCATTCTTCTAATAAATCACATTTCTGCTGCTTCCAATGATTTTTCTGCAGACATGCCTATTGTCCATACATATATTACTCACGCTCGTATATGTGAAAGTTTATACATCGGAATTTTGTACTCCAGGCAGCGTCAGGTTAAACTGCAACAGCTGGGCTCATACCTTAGGTAAACCTGTCCCATCCATCAAACCTTCGTCAAATTCTTCCTTGCTTCCCACTGCCCTTTCTCACGCTACCATTATTACAAGAGCAGCGGTTTTCAAACTGGTGGACATTACCTACTTTTGGTTATGGCTTGTAGAGCTTACTCGTCATATATAGTAAAAGATGATACACTTGAATTAGATTACAGACAACATCCTATTATGCGAGCAAGAAATGTGCTTCAGTTTTCAACAACAACAACAACAACAACCAAAAAAACTGTAGTTCATGATTTTCTAGCTGCCAGGTTTTACCATTGGAGACGGCACATGGTGATGATGACGACATAAATGACATCCCAGCCAGTACAGTTAACTTATACTCTTAACTCTTGCTTGTCGTACACACTTCTCTCAACCACTCAATATTTCAGCCTGCTATTACCCTGTTGTGCTTTATATGACGCCTGAGTATCAAAATGGTTTTTGCCCTCTTCTCTCGCAGTCAAAAGGTCAGTGGTTTGAACCAAGCCGGAAGTATCCCACTCGCCTATCTGTAGAAATACGTACCTGGCTCCTTTTGAAGACGCTGATAGGAAAAGCTGTCAAGCCTGATGCTGGCCACAATGCCTTGCAGAGTGCGACGACCCAAAGACAAAATATGAGCACTGACACTTTATCCCCTAGTCATCTCTAAGGCATGATGGAACTACTTTTAACATCATCTAGAACCATTTTCTGTGAGCTTTCATCTTGTTAACGAATTGCCCTTCGCAGTTTTCCTTTGTTCGTTGATGTTTCAGTAGCTTCTAAATGGCTCACGTGAAAGAAGTTTCACAACTCTCTCTTGTTGTCTTGATCTAGATTATATTAAGTGGAGTTTTTTTTTACATTTTTAGTTTTACTTTTATGAAGTATTTACCAGTAGTTCTGGCCAGAGCATGAGCGCTACCACATCTCATCTTGAATATCTTCCTCAGTCAGCGTATTCTGACGTACAGCATCTTTTCTTTCTAAAGAAAGGCATGTTGACCTTTTCAGGAATGGAGGTTCTCAGCACAGATGCACCTTCTCAGAAGTTGCAGGGCGACCATCTTCATCAAGGTAACTCCCTCTTCCACGCACTGTTTGTCGAGTACTCGTATTTACGTTTATTTCGACTAGAGAGAAGAGAAAAGAGTCAAGAGAGAACAATGACTTTTAATTATACTTTCATGTACGCCCTATGATTGTGGAGGGGGGGGGGGTCCAATCTGTGCTCTGTTTCGGGGGATATGAGGGTCTTCCATGTTTTAAGCAAGTAATTGAAAAAAAGGGGGGAGGGGAGATGGAGATGGGGAAGTTTTGCATCAGGTTACAAAATTTTCCTTGGGGGCTCTGCTTTCATGTCAGTCATGCGCGATCTTGCTTCCAGTACAGGGCATGTCACAGGTTTTTTTAAAAATTTCATTGAACATACAGTAGACTAAAAACACTCGCAGTTAAAAAAAAAACGCCACAGCTTAATACAATTTATATGAGTGTGATAAAGTTTATAATCATTTATTAGAAAGACAGAGAGAAGACAACACTGTAACCTTCCTGCTGAAAGCTGCTTCCAAGACTTGGGATATTTGTCCACTCGTGGGCATACATGTTACATTTTACATCCCTCCCGCGCCGTCAGGCGTCACATAGGCAGTGTGTCTCGCCATGAGTATCTATTCTCGGCGAGCTTCTCAGACTCATCAAGGAATTTGGTGCCAATCATCTTAGCTTTTCTTATTAGTGTTCTCCTAAGGGTCTCTCGAGGTCGGCCTCTCCCCCCCCCCTTCCCCCCCCCCCACATATTTCTCATTTCAAGGCTTGCTTTCAGATTCCCTGATTCCTTCTTCTCATTGCGTGACCCACATACACTAAAGCACTCTAAATTCGTCTTCTGTACTCCATGCCATCGTGCTTTTTTTTTCTTCTGGAGCTATTTTCTATACTATTGTTTGACAGTAGATCTGGAGGAATATGTCTGCTGCAGTTTAATGCTTGTAAGATATAAAGATCAAATATCAAATAAGAAACAAAAGCGAAAAATAGGAAAACAGGAACAAATAAATTCAACATGTTGACGAAAAGCCTTCTTCAGTGAAATCAAGAAAGACGGAGCAATGCATGTACGTAGAAATGAATCATTTATGTACAAAGACTCCCACACACATTGTAACCTGTAGACACAATATTGACAGTGTCCAAAAAAAAAAAGTTTGAAAACCGTGGACAAGATTATCTTGCCGTGTCTTCCAGATCCGCCGTTTTGTCTGTATCTTAGCATCAGCCCTCGTCGAAGCAGGGGTAAAGAGAAAAAAAACTGTGAGGCGGCCAGAGGCCTCTGGCACGCGAGGTATGCACGCACGTCATAGAGCCGGGGTACGTGGATGACCTTGGACTTGCTCATCTTCGCCGCTTTTCTTTTGTCATCCCCGGGGCCGAGGGGTGAAGCAGACCAGGTCTGAAGATATCTGTGACGGTCTGGATGCCAAACTTTTACCACGGGAGAGACTTTTTTGTTTTAAATCCTGGGGAGTCATTGCAAGAAAGATATTAGGCTAGAGCACACCAAGGTTATTTTGTCTATGTAGAACAGTGCACTGGGCGGGGCGGTTTTTTTTTTTTTTTGTATGTGGAGATAGGAGTGGAGGGAACGGACGGTGGGAGTGGAGAGTGTGGAAAAGAGAAGAGTGAGGGAGAAATATAATGAGTCATTCTTCATCACTGTTTAATCTCCTAAGTTACATGAAGCAGACACTCGTAGACTGTGTAGTTTCAGATGACAAAGGCGGAATTAAGTGGGAGGAAGTTCAATAAACGGAACAGAACAATATATATTTCAGCTAAACGCTTAATTCAGGGACTAAAGAGAATATGAAGCAGTAAATTAAGGAAAAGACAGGGATCACATATCTTTTATGGAATCTTAATTATGGAGAGAGAGGGGGGAGAGAGGAGAGAGAGGTAGAGAGAGAAAAGGAGAGAGAGAGGTAGAGAGAGAAGGAGAGAGGAGAGAGAGAAGGAGAGAGAGGAGAGGTAGAGAGAGAAGGAGAAAGAGGTAGAGAGATTGATTGATGTTATTTAAAAAGGGTTAAGAATTGGGCATGCAGGCCCGTCTGACATTCTGCCCTTTATCATACGTCTTTCACACTATTCCAGACATTCTACAAATATGCTGTTCATGTAACAAACATAACTAACACTGAAGCTGAGAGACGTAAAACAAAACATAACATTTACGTTTCGCTCTTATCCATTCACTCAGTACAGAAGTAACTACATACATATATAAATGACTATCTACTAAACAAAAATTTCGGGACTATTCAGAATAAACAATTAACTATATTCGGTGTCTGTAAGAGCAGTTTAAAATAACTTTTAAGTTTATGATTCATGGAGGCGTGTAATCGACGTCAAATAGATATTGGGAAAGCTTGTAGTTGTAGGAAGGAGTATAATTTATATATTTTATACAGGATGGGAGGGTATTCTAAAGATGAGCAGCAGAATAACTAAAGCTTTTCTTGTAAAGATCAAGTCTAGGTTTTGGAAGACATATGTTGTTTAAGCGTTGGCTGCACTTTGGGCTAAATTTAAACAGGTTCCATCAAGTCTTTTCAAAATATTACTTTTGGTAATTTTTTTTTTTTATTTACAATAATTTCGGTTTAGCCATGGCCAAACCCTCAACAAAGCTGTCTAATCCATCGAAGCTTCATTAATTAGAATATTCCCTGCTTTCCACTGCAGCATCTCACACTGCCAAATAAGATTTTAAAACCTGTGAATGTAGTCTCCCAAAGCGTGGAATAACTGATTGTTTTGTACGAATTAGATTTCAAACAATGTCTTATTTCGCAAGCAAGCAATTTTCTAAATTCCTCAGATACAGTTCCCGAGTTACTTGGCCTGCGAACCTATCATTAGGACATAAAAGTAGTCCGCGCGCAGGTAGATCTTAAGCTTGTACGGTATACAAAGAAAAAAAAAGTGTGTTTTAATAGCAGAATAGCCTTTTTGTAGGTAGGTGGTCTGCTTTGCACGATGTTAGTCATCGTTAGAGTTTGTAGCCAAGATCTGAGGTTATATATTGATTGGTCAGGTTAAGTCTTTGACTGATTTAAAAGAATGATTCTCGCTCTCTGGCGGTGGGGCAGCAGTGCAGCTGAGATTTGAGAGAGCATTTGGGAGTTTGGCTGCCGCCAAAGCATAGCAAGAAACGCAAGAATCTGCTACACAGAGCGAGACAACTATACAAATCCCTAGTTCATCAGAAGATGTATCCCACCCCGTTTCCAGAGAATGGCCCCTTTAACTCTTGACACTCTAAAGGGGGGTGGGGGTAGGGTCTCTGGGCCATGACTTCTAGGGGTACAGAAATTTGATGGATTTTTTTTTCCACTCTTCCTTTTGTACACCTGAACTGGAACCACTGCTCCCCCCCCCCTTTCAGAGACGTGTAAGATGTTCAAGTATTAAAAAAAAACGTGCCCATCTTATCCTGGAAGGAATCTCAGCAAATGGGCACTTAATTAATGCGCTTCCGGGCCAGCCAGGAATATTTTCAGGAGGTGGGTACAGAAAGGCCAACAAGTTTCACCAAATCAGTCTAAAATGTTTTTGATGTATTCGTACGCAAAGACCTTTCAGTAATTAAACTTGGGGGGCCCGGTTTTCATGTACAAAGAGCATGAAGCAGCATAACATGGGCCACTTCTGTCTATGGTTTACGGTCTTGATGGCTTTACCCGATGGTGGGCGCGTCATTTTATTTTAATTTCTTAGTGGGCGGAGCTTAAGGGAATTAAAGAGACAATGTATGGATGGCCACATAGAAAGAACACTTCGTTTCAATATGTACCATATAAAGAAGCATTAGTTTCTCATTGGTCGGTCACTGTAGTCTTGTTTGGCTACGAAAGTGGGTGGATTGTGACGTTTCTCGTTTCCTGAAGTTCTGTTTTACGTCGAGGACCTTAGGCTACTGCGGGGTTACAATTTGTCAGAAAAGACGATGCTATGTTGGCCAGCTTCGTTTCTCATATCCTTTTCTTATACATGTACAACAACAACAACTAAAATACTTGTTTTCATATTAGTAGTAATAGCACAACATAATAACAAGTTTGAAGAGGTTGATCACCGTGCCAGACAAAAGAGAAAAGGGTCGACCTCGCCGGCTGCAGGTGGAGTCAGGGCATTACGTGTGAGAGGGACAACGTTCTGGAAAGGACACGTCACATGAATGAATGAACGATTGAATGAATGAATGAATGAATGAATGAAAGAGTAATAACACCGTGGTACATGTTTATGTGCGAGATTGCCTTGCAGGCAAGGCTTCTGTGAAGAATTTTGTACGTCGTGTTAAAAACATTCCCCCTTCCTTTAATCTCCTCTTCTGTTTCCATACTCTTATCCTCCTCTCCTCTCCTTCCTCCCTTCTTCCACTTCCCTTAACCCTCCCACTTCCTCTTTCTCTTTCCTTAATATCCCCTTGCCTCTCTCTTCTCTCCCTCCTCCTGCCCTTCCCTTCTTACCTTTTAACTTACCCTCCCCTCTTCCATCTTTTCTCCTCCCTCCCTCCTTCTTCCCTTTCTCTTAACCTCATCTCCTCACTTCCTTTCCTTAACCTCCCCTCCCCTCCCCCTCTTGCCCTTCCTTTAACCTACCTTCCCCTTAACCTACCCTCCCCTCTTCCATCATTTCTCTTCCCCCCACCTCTCTGTTCCCCATCTCTTAACTTCACCTTCTCACTCCCTTCGCTTCCATCTCCCCTTAATCTCCTCTCCTTTCCTTCCTCCCTTCTCTTCCCTTTACATTGATCTCCTCTCCTCCGTCCCTCCTCCGTCCCTCCTCTTCCCCCCACTCCCAATCTGCTTACTCCTATTGATTAGCCATTCTGTTTTAATACACTAAGAGGCCCTTCTTCTTCTTCTTCTTCCTCTTCTTCTTCTTCTTCTTTACTCTCCCTGGAACTGCGAGCTGGTATATTTTGCAGCCCATGCTGTAGAGATACTGAGGCACAGCATCGTCTCAGTTCTGGAACGGGTTATTGCAACTATAATTTTTTTTTAGTCCCAGAGTGAAGCTAAAATGCAGGGGGGGGGGGGTGTGCAATACTTCTTTAGCAGATTCCACCACCATGGGGGGGGGGGCTATGGTAATCATCTGTCCCCCGTTACCCAGGCTAAGCCTGGTACGGTTGGGGGTGGGGGGGGGTACAGGGCGTTTGGTCAGATACGGTTCACTGACTTCCAGAACTGACATAGTTTATTTTCAAGTTCTGGGTCACGGAGTAGGTCACTGCCTGGACACGTTCCCCACCCCGCCCTCCTCATACTACTCTTATTAGATCTGTCTGGTGGTATAAAAAAAGATGAAATAGATAAACGAAGGCACCATGAGATCGACGTTAACAACAACAACAACAACAGCAACAACAACAACAACAACAACAACAACAAAAGACGATAAGCTTAACAATCGGTCAATAAATGACTGAAATAGCAACTAATGTGAAACGGCAGTGAGTAAAATGAAAGCGAAAATGCAAGTAATCATTATTATAAGTGTAATTATTCCAATCATAATATGAAACAGTTCATTGTTTTCCGCACTTTCTACGGATCAAACAAACGTAACTGTTTGAACAAATATATCCATACTACAAGAACTTAACATTGAAGAAGGCTGGCTAGTAAAGAGGATTAAAGAGAGAAAACTTAAATATTTTGGACACATTAAACGTCATGATAATCTAGGGAAGACCGTCTTGGAAGGGTATATAATGAGAAAAAGAAAGAGAGGAAGACCACGGCGAAGATGGCTGCAAGACCTCGTTGATGATCTGGAAATGGATGCAACAGCAGTAGGCCATCTTGCTCACAACTGAGAGGCCTACAGGAGTGCTGTTGGGGAGGCAAAGTTCCGCAGGGGATGTGCAAATGACTGACTGACTGACTGACTGACTGCCTGACTGACAGATGAACGTGGTCCTCCAGGTTTGGGGTTTTGACGTTGGGCCAGGGGCACTAACACCATATCCCTATGTGCCTCTAAGGCATGACAGGATTACCTTTACCTTTTGTTTTAACCAGCTATCTACCAAATAAGAAAAGAAGTGTTACAGAAGCATCAACAAAAGACACCCCTATACCACCAAGACTTGGACACCTCAACAACAACAACAACAACAACAACAACAACAACAACAACAACAACAACAACAACAACAACAACAACAACAACAACAACAACAACAACAACAACAACAACAACAACAACAACAACAACAACAACAACAACAACAACAACAACAACAACAACAACAACAACAACAACAACAACAACAACAACAACAACAACAACAACAACAACAACAACAACAACAACAACAACAACAACAACAACAACAACAACAACAACAACAACAACAACTACTACTACTACTACTACTACTACTACTACTACTACTACTACTACTACTACTACTACTACTACTACTACTACTACTACTACTACTACTACTACTACTACTACTACTACTACTACTACTACAAGAAAGGGGCAGGCCATTAGGAACACTGCACAGTAATGAAAGAAGTAAAGGAAGCGAGAAAGGCACGCTTGGAGGTATCCCAATTTGTTCAAGACAGGATTGGCTGGGGTACTTTTGTTGATACCTTATGCTCCACTGGGAGTACAGAGGACTGGTCATAATGAAATGTTGAACTATGAACAAAAATAAGCAGGAATCGACAACTCTGATGAACGCATGTCTAAAGTAACTTATAGTTGTTAGAAAATGGTCAGCTTTTCTAAGGGTTAAAATTAAAATGACAAGGGGAAAAAAAAACCTTCATGAAAACATCTGGATGTAGAAATATTGATTTTGCTATTTTACCCACAGGGGAAATCATTCTAAGAAGGGAGATAATAAATTCAATTTTCAACAATATATAATTACAAAGTAGCACCAACTAGCATTATAATTTCTGAAAGAGAATACATGCACAATAAAATCTCTTCCAAACCACTGACAAACGTTAGATATTCTAATAGTTGAGACATTAATCCCTTCACATAATCGACATCCGATATGTATATTAATTTAATATATTATTTATAACCTCACTGTTCATAGAAATAGCATGTACAAACCGACACTACAATAAACGGCTAACAAGAGACTAAAAATATAAAGTACAGGCAGTTCTTCAGCGAAAGTCGTGTAATGTTTAAATGAATCATGAAAACATTCATATTTTTATGAATGTAAAGTTTAACTGAAAGGTTAAAAAACATTTTTTTTCAGTGATTTTAAAAAAAACCATTAAAACACGTAATGAAAGTGTACGGACTGGAATATAGACGCTTCTTATCTCGCGTGTTTTCTCTAAAGTGTGCTCTTGGAGGAGAGGAATGAGGGAGAGTCTATGTAAGGAAGGATCCATAATTATCATAATTAGTTCGGAATTCATTTCACTTCTCATCCGTTTTCCAGGTCGCTCCCTCCTCGCACGTGCCAGGTGAGTGAATTTTTTGCGGACGAGTCACGCTTGAATGTTCATCTGCAAATTTTATTTTTGTTATTTTTAGAAGATAAATGGGCCGTGGCTAGGCAGTCCCGCTGTGTTTCTGGTAGTGTGTAGAAGGTTTGTAAGATTTAGCAGTGGGCATTTCATAATCGGTCTCCGTTAAACGAACTTTTAAAATGCAGCTTACGGACAAGGGGGAATCTGAGTGGCGAGATGGTTAGTGCTGCGATCTGCCATGGTAAAGGTCGGGGGTTCGAATCCGGCCGGACACGCCCCAGTCACCCAACTGTAGAAATGGATACCCGACTTCTTCTGGAGTTGGGGAAGAAAAGGCGGCCAGGTGTGATGCTGACCATATCACCCACCAGCGAGCTTACAGGTCAAGGGAAATATGGGCACTAACACCATATCCCTATGTACCTTTAAGGCATGACAGGATTACCTTTACCTTTTTACCTTTTTACAGACAAGAAAGTATTTCCTGAACATATAAAACACATAAAAGAATACGTTTTCATTTGTTTTCTCGTCTAGTCTTGTCCAGCCTAGTCTCGTCTTGTCTTGTCTTTGCTCCTTCCTCTGTACGTATTGACAGGCTTCGGCGAGTTGTTTCATCTTACAGGATATTTAAGGTGTCTGTAATTTTCTCCTTCCATCTCTTCCGCGAGTGGCCTCTCCGCGTGTTTCCTATCGTAAACGTGAATGTTTTCTGTTCTATACTGTCTGACTGTGGTGGTGTAACATGGCTAAACCATGTGACTTACTGTTTCTGGATGTAGTGCAGTACTGGTAAAAGGGGTTTCCTTCAGTTAAATTCTACATTAAACAGCGACTGACCCAGCAATCCGACGGCGGATCTCTTTACCGCTCATAGAAAACACTACAAAAATTAGGCTATCACAGAACACTAAAAACTATCACACCATAATGCAAAGACAAAGAACACTTTTCAGTCATCATGCCAAGACATTAATAAAAGTATACATTCCATTACACTAGTATCTTCAGAACTACATACAACTATCGGCACTTTGCGTATTCATTACGTAGGCGTGTGTACAACAGATTAAGCCATACTCGTCTACGTAAAGTGATAGAGTTTGAGTCTGACTAAGTTCTTGGTATCATCGTGAACGAGGCACTCCCATTATCGCCCCACCACCTGCGCCAATGCATATCGCACAGAATGTTTATCGACGGTCGTTCGTAGTTTTAGTTCTTTATGATGAGCTACCCAGTGATGACGCAATTTTCGGAACTACAACAGTTCAAATGCGAAATTAGTCAGCGTCTCTCTCGGCACGAACTCCGTAGCTAAGGCGCCAAGCCGAGCCAGGACACACAAAATACCACATAGTTCACCACTGGCCGATAGACATAACGAAGTGCTGTATATGTAAAGTTAACAGTCACAATGGTGCCATAGCACTAAACCCAGTAGATCGGCACACAGAACCGACCTCCATCCTGAAAACAAATGACGACACTGTTGCTCATTTGACATGTTTGTGCTTTCCACCACACACAGTAAAAAACTGAAGAGCTACCTTAGGACACCAGAACTTTGAACCAACAGCGCAGAAATCCAGCTCCACATCGAATATCATAACATTTGGAGCGTTGCTTATGAGAGCGTGAAATGGTCAGATGCGACCTATCGCTATTGCTGAACTGGAAATCGTAACGTGATAGGCCAAATCATATATTGTTAGGATTAGAAAATTAGCAGAAAAAGCACTTTAAACGACAGATTACAAAAATTAGTAAGCTAATGACCGTCTCTAGAACCACTGACTTCTATAGCACGAGTTAGTTAGGAAGAGCAATCATCCATGACCTCTGGACACATCCATAGGTGCCACAATCGCTCCTTCAGCATAAGTAACTGATTGCACCTGTTCTTTGTTGGTTGACCGTCCGACTGGGCCTCTCGATGAACCGTTCATTTCTCGATCGGACGAGCGACTCCGTAGCCACGAGAGGACAGTGCACCATCCACTCAGCCGTATCACATCTCTAAATAAAAGATGTCCGATAGCATAACTTTTACTGCGTGTCTGAAATCGTGACACCCGGAATGGAAATAAGGTCATTTAGGAAGCGTTTTACTTTAAGGTCTAAGAAAATAAGCAAAGAATAACTTTTTTAAAAAGTGTTTTGTTCGTTCGTGTTAAATGCTCTAGTTAGGGGAATGAACACCCTGAAATGACACGCTTTTTATGTTTTGCTGCCGTTCTAAGGACTGTCGTAGCCGGAGGTGGGGTGGAGGATACGCTCTCCACTCCAATTAAATGTCTCCATGGAGTGCGTCTCAAATAGCCTCTTATAGTCAAGTCAAGCTCCTGGCCTTCTCGTGGCGGAACTGTTCAAACTGACAGGAGAATGGGCGAAGGCGAATATCTGGCGCCTGAAAAAACGGACGAGACTCTTGTTTGGTAGCTCAGCTGCGAGAAGGAAAACTCTGATTTAAAACCCGCTGCTGGCGAGATTCTTCAGCTCCCGTGCGTGGAGAGGGGCTCCTCTCGACCAATGAAGAAAGGTGCGATGAGAGCTACTCATACCACGGCACCTCTGCTCTAGAGGCCGGCCACGTCCGATATATACCCATACTGGTGAAATATGCCTCAACCGGCTTAACCCAGGAGCGAAACTTGATGATTATTTATGTCATGGTACATTCGCTCTATAGGTCTAACACGTCCTAAACGCGTCCATACTGGGATAATACGCCTAAACCGGCTTAACCCAGGGGGGAAACCTACTAGTGGCGAGGATTCGTCCTCCAGGACAAAACTCCGTCCTGATCACAGCTAGGAAGAATAGCAGCCACGACCACAAAACGCTATGCATATCCTAATCACGCTGAGGTTTTTCGGTAAGAAAGTCCAACGCTGGACTAGATGGGCAACCACCTCTCACCCGGCGGGGATATACGGATATCCAAAACACGTCGAGGTTTTCCGGTGAGAAAGTCCAACTTTAGATTGAACTGATGAAACGAAAATCAGTGTCACGCAATCCCGCTTCTGTGGCCCACCAAGAATACAGGCCCAAGCCCCGCGATACTCTTAACCTCATGTGGTCCTCTTGAGGGACTAATCAAGGACCACAGGAGTAAATTCAGTAGGATCACAGGGCGATCTTGGTGGTAGAAGCGAACGAAGAAGAAGGAAAAAAAGTTGTGCTGCTATAAAAAGCTCTTTAAAGTTGCATTTGAAACAGACAATTTTGATATAACTATATGCATTAGTAGCACACTAAAAAAAAAATTTTAAAGTTTGAAAACCACTGGTTCGCAAAGCGGAGAAGAATTTGTGTGAGATTACTCAGAGAAGGGCTAGAGGAAACAAATAAGATAAGACCGGGTCTATGATTCGTAAACACAACACGCCCACGTTCGACATGTTTTAGCCAGCACTTTTACATTACAGAACTAAGAAAATACAGTGTAAGTAATACTTTCAGATGGAATGGATAGGTTAAGACCATGTTTATGTGGTTTGGGAAGTCCATAATTGCTTGAATCTGCCTTCAGTGTACAGGGAATGACGTCATCTGTTCTATGCTGATGACCCTCGATTTGGCGGACATCTGGAAGGACGAGATGTCAGAAAAGTAAGGAGGCCTAATTTGACGAATGGATATTTAATGAAAGATTTAAACACTGAGGGCGCTTGAGTGGTGTAGTGGTTAGCGCAGTAGTATCTCACACCTAAGTCTGTGGTTCAAGTCCGGTTGGAGACGCACCAAGCACTGATCTGTAGAAACAGTTACCTCTCCCAGATCTTTCTGGAACTCTGGATGAAAAAGCGGCCAGTGAAGATGCTGATCACCTCGCCCTCCAGTGTGCGACAGGTCAAGGAAAATATGGACCAGATCCTTCAAGTGCCTCCATGGAACTACAGAGCTATATTGGTAGAAGCTCCTACTTCTTCCTCCTCCTTCTTCCTCCTCCTTCTTCTTCTTTCTCGTTCGAGCGCTGATTGGTCATAGTATATCCGCAGTCCCGTCGCCCTGACAAAGTCTGCCCAACTTCTTCAGACCCGAGTGGGAGCCCCACAGCTTTTCTTTCAGCTTCTCTCTCTCTCTCGGGCCAGATCTCTGCTCGGACGTTTGAGTAGTTTGGATAGATCAGCAGGAAAAGACAAATGAAGTGACAAACAGACATGCCATGCTACTTTGCTCGAGACTTCACCCTGATACCTGGACACAAACGCCGCAGAGACATTGGTTTGTGATTTTTAAAATATACAAGACCGTTAACAAAGATGATAAATACAATAGACAGTGTATAAACAAGAAACACACATTACGTATAATCAATGTGAGAAGTACAATATTATACCAATAAATAAATGGTGGTTGTTTTGTGCAATACTGCCGGTAAAACGGTGGTAGCGTACAAATTAGACTATCCAGAAATTTTTTTTTTCCCCCGGAAAACAGAAGTCCGTCAGATCAGTACTGATCCTGTTAAGTCCAGTGATTCCACAATCAGCGGAGATGCCGTGTTACTCTGTGCGAGACTTCACCATGAACAGAGATGCCGGGTTACTTTGTAGAGGCTTCACAATGAACAGAGATGCCGTGTTACTTTGTGGAGGCTTCACAATGAACAGAGATGCCGTGTTACTTTGTGGAGGCTTCACAATGAACAGAGATGCCGTGTTACTTTGTGGAGGCTTCACCATGAACAGAGATGCCGTGTTACTTTGTGCGAGACTTCACCATGAACAGAGATGCCGTGTTACTTTGTGCGAAACTTCACCATGAACAGAGATGCCGTGTTACTTTGTGGAGGCTTCACCATGAACAAAGATGCCGCCACATTAAGTGTCATTTCACCATCACTGTAGATGCTGTAGTACTTTGTGTGTCAAAATCTTCAGTCCTGCCAGATTCTCTTGGAACACATCACCACCATAATCATTTATCAATTCATCTGCTGCTGCTAATACACCTAGACCAGTAGTTCCCACAGTAGGGTGGTACCCGCCTCCATAAGGAAGGTGGAAAGATAAAAGGGGGCGGTGAGGGAAAAATTGGGCCAGGAGGAGCCAGAGCGAATTTAGCAAACAAGAGCTTTTATTTGGTGGGGGGAGCACGTGGAATGTTGCTGAGGAAGCAAGGGAGCACTACCCCCCTCCCCCATAAGTTTGAGAACCTCTGAAAAATAGTCTTTTGCGGGCACTTGGGAAGTGATTGAGGAGACAATGGAGCGCTAACCAGAAAAAAGCTTGGGAACCACTGATCCAGACAGACCAACTTGCCAATTCCTTCTTCACAAAAAATATAAGAATGCTCTAGTACAGTGGTTCCAAATCTAGCGTACGCGGCAGGTCTTTAGGGGTACGCGAGAAGAAGCTGGATAATGGCGGAAAACAGATTTTAAAAACAGCAACTGTAACAGTACCCGTAAGAAACAGTTTTGCTAATATAAAGGGCTACAATTTATGGAAATAGCCTGGCAAGGGGTACGCAAGCGGAAAAAAGGTTGAGAACCACTGTTCCAGGACAGATGATGGAACAATGATCTTGCCGATCATTTTAGTGAGATTCAGTATTCAGCTTGGCCTGGTTGCACAGCCAAAGCAAGAAACAGATTAAGCTTTTGACCTATGGAGACAACCTTCCTTGGGGAGACGGCTCACATGATGATAATGATGATGATGATGATGATGAATAAGTAGCTGAAAATCGAAGCTCGCCACAGCAAAGTATGAGAATAAAGTATGCAGAAAGATAAAAAAAGAAAACTTACACACAAAATACATGGATGCCTGAGGAAGTAAATTCATGCTAGAAAGACGGAGAATCGAACCCAGGACTCCTATAGCGCATGGCTGTGCGGAAACAACCGCTGTCACGTGCTAAAGCGTGAAAAAAGCTGATGCCTGACAAAACATATTTCAAAATTCTCTGCTTGTGAGCTTGCAAAATTTAAAACAAACCACAAAACAGGTAATCTTTTTTTTTTTCCTTTAATTTCTATCTCTCTTACGCTGTAACCTTTACGAAAATGTTAAATTTAGAATGCTTCTAAAATTATGCACTTTTATGATGCACTTTCCCCATTTTTATTTTGTTTGTTAAGTTTTTGTTAGTTTATTTTTAGTTTATTTTATTGCATTTCTCCATTCTTTTTTTTTTCTTTCTGTGCGGAGACAGGAAATTATCTCTTTAGAACAAGAATTGCATCACCGAAGAGATACATTCAGAGAAACGAAACGGCATTGAAACGTTGGTCTAAGCGATGTGGTTTCTATTCTGAGTTCAGTAACAACTTTTGCAGGACCTGCCAGCCATCAAAACTTACCATGGATGAGCTGTTTCAAGTAATGAAAGATAACGCAAATATACGTCTCTCCCCCCTTCCCCCCCCAAAAAAAAACCACATATATATACACACACACACCAAAATTCCCCTCAAGGCAGGAAATCTGCAGCTGTACTTTCTAACGTTGGTCCGAAGAAAAACTGCCAGCCCAGAATTTGCTGCAACTTTGTCATGTTTGTGGGGAGCAGAGAAGGTGTATGTGTCAATCACCAATTCCAGATCAGAACAAACTGTAAGACGAAGTCAACAACCTCGGAGGGGACTGTTGCGTTTTTCAAAGATCTTCAACTGTACGAGAATTTTACAAGAAGAGGAATAAGAAGATGAAGATGAAGAAGAAGATGGAGGAGGAGGAGGAGGGAAAAGAAGAAAAAGAGGAGGAGGAAGAAGAAGAAGAAAAGGAGGAGGAAGAGAAGAAGAAGAGGAGGAAGGAGGAGAAGAAGAAGAAGAGGAGGAGGAGGAGGAGGATGAAAAAGAGGAAGAGGAGGAGAAAGAAGGAGAAGAAGAAGAGGAGGAAGGAGGAGGAGGAGGAGAAGAAGAAGGAGGAGGAGGAAGAGGAGGAGATGAAGTAGTAGTAGTTAGAAGAAGAAGACACATTTTTCACCTCTGATAACTTTCCACTGAAAACTTTCACTCATTGCACATACTTTCTTTTCTGTCTTTTGTTTTAGTAAATTTTGATGAAAAAATTCTAGTTCTGCTTGCTGCTAAACATTTCCTTGCTGGGGACACTGCTTGCTGCTAAACATTTCCTTGCTGGGGACACTGCTTGCTGCTAAACATTTCCTTGCTGGGGACACTGCTTATTGAGGATACTGCCCAGTTTACGACCCCAACGCATAGCGCAAAGACATTATCTAAATCTGTTCTTGTATCCACCAACATCTTTTAATGCCAACAGAAAGAACATTAGCATAGCAAGAGCCGTATGTAGCTTAGTGCACGTGTACTTAAGTTTTTAAAAGAACATTCTGCGCTTAATTGAGAACGAGCGTCATCAGTTTCGGTCCATTTTTAGCCCCGGCCTGTACATGAAACATTCACGTTCGTCAGAAATATGCAGAGTTCAAGGTCACTGTGTCAAAATTTATCACGAGGGGAGAAATAACTGACCGGGGTATTAAGGAAAGATTACTCATTCTGAAATTTTGCAATAATTTCTAAGTGCACGTTTACCTTTGAGGATAAAAAAAAACAACAACTAAGGGTGAGCAGCCATTCTTGTTTTATGATTTGTTTCTCCGATGTTTGAGCAACTTTAGACATATGGGACGGGTCAGTGAATAAAGCATTCAAGAACCTTTCTTAACCTGTAGAAGATTCTGTAAAGAGTGTCGTGTTAGGAACCTGCTCGAAGAAACAGGGAATGATGTCTTAGTCTGTTTCTGGAAGCAAAGTGATGATACGGAGGTAAATCCCCATTCATAATAATGCTTTATTTCAAGGATTTTGTCAAGGCACGTGGTAACATTGTCCCAGTTCCTGAGTTTTGGACGGAGGTATGTCGTAACATTGTCCCAGTTCCTGAATTTGGACATAGGTATGTCGTAACACTGTCCCAGTTCCTGAGTTTGGACATAGGTATGTCGTAACATTGTCCCAGTTCCTGAGTTTGGACATAGGTATGTCGTAACATTGTCCCAGTTCCTGAGTTGAGATGGACAAGGCGGAATGTTAGGATAGGAATCCGGAAATCAGAGTCTTTCTGTCACAGATCAAACCGTGACACATACGGCTCAGTCATTCAGTCATTTGCATGTCCCCTGCGGAGCTTTTCCTCCCTAACAGCTCTCCTGTAGGCCTCTCGGTTGTAAGAAAGATGCCCTGCTGCTGATGCATCCATTTGCAGATCATCAACGATGTTTTCGCAGTCATCTTCGACTAGGTCTTCCTCTCTTTTTTCTCCCATTATGTACCCTCCAAGGCGATCTTCTCTAAATTATTACGAGTTTAATGTGTACACAATATTTAAATTTTCTTTGTTTAATCCTCTTTACTAGCAAACCACCTTCAATATTAAGTTCTTGTAGTATGGATATATTTGTTCTTTTTTGTGTCAATGATATTTGAAGGACACTTCTGTAGGATTTACATTCAAAGGCATTTATTGGTTTCTCAGCTGTTTTGTTAAGTGTCCAGGTCTCACAGGAACATGTAATGTAATGTATCTAAATTAATGTATCTAATCTATGGTATTTCATAACCGCTAGTTTTTATGGCATAGTAATATTCTTTGTCTACACACAACTAGTGTAGTGTAAAATCACCCAGTATTATCTCAAGTGGTCAGGCAAGAGTCTAAACAAGCCTCTTTGATTGGCCGAGCAGAGACTTTTGGACAGCCACGCTACAGCTAAGCTAAGCTAAGCTAAGCTAGAAGATAAGTGGCTATGTTTTAGCTGGAGCTGGAGTGTTGACTGAGAACCTGTCTCGGCTTGACCCTCAGTTTTAGCGTCATTACCCAGTATTCACTTTACACGAGTTATTGCTTTGATTTACATCAGTATATATTACTACCTGTTTTTGTCCCGTTTGACTAAGTGTTGAATAAACGTTTATGATTTACAAGGCGACCCTCGTGTCGTGTCCCGTTGTCACTGACAACACTGAGTGAGTGAAGTTTAAGTCAGTGGATGTATATGGCCAGACAAAAGTCCCCAGTACAAACATTGGCTCTAACAGTAATTCATTCTGGCTAAAAATTTCCATTTCTGCTTCCCTTCATCCAGTGCGGGATGATATCACAATCAATGTTGGGCTGCTGGCTTTTGCCGCAATCTGTGTATCATACCAACGAGAACATAAAATTGAAAAAAAAACCAACGTCCTAGCATCAAATAAGAACAATGACAATAAAATCATATTAATAAAAATACTAATCCCGTTACGGATAATATGCTATAAATTTAACAAAAAGATATTTTATAATTCCATTTTTGATAACACTAAAATAGCTGCCAAATGGGATCTTCAGAGACTGCAGTGGAAGATCTATTACAAACTTTTGTTTTACGATTTTGTCCAAGGACCCAGGTCGTCTAAGTCCATCTTCCTATACCCGGGGTGGGCGGGTGGGGTGGGGGGGGGGTGGGGTGGAGAGGGACAGAGTAAGTTAAGCAATTATTCCGCTGTCCTTTCTGAGCACAGACACTTGACATCACTCACAGTCACACAAATACCGGGCCCAATTATGGGGGGGGGGCGGGGGGGGAACTGAGATTTCTATTTCATATTTAATTCACATCGGGGAGGTAGATGGAGGGAGGAAGAGGAGATCTTCGAGTTCATAAAACACACACACATACGCACCCAGACCCACCCACATTCACACCCAGCCCAGCTACACACACGCACACATTCGTAGAAGATCTCAACCATTTTCCCCTGCGGCATCACCAGCTAATTCACAAAAGACTGTGTTGTCCCTCACTTTAACTGTGCATCGGTTTCCCTTTTTTTCTCTTTAATTTGTTTTATCTGACCTTCTGTTTTCACACAGTACACATTTGCACTAACCATCATCATATTCATTCAGTACCCTCTCTCCCAGGGAAGATTGGTTGCATTGATCGTCTATCTTGCCCTGCCCTTTGTTTTCACAATTAGCGCGATCAAGCTGAATCTACTCTATGTTTAAAAAAAAAAGATATGTGATGTTATACAGCACATCAATTATGGCTTTAGGTGGCACTTCAGGCAGGGGAGACTGGGGACTTCAGGCAGGGGAGACTGGGGACTTCAGGCAGGGGCAGGGGAGACTGGGGACTTCAGGCAGGGGAGACTGGGGACTTCAGGCAGGGGCAGGGGAGACTGGGGACTTCAGGCAGGGGAGACTGGGGACTTCAGGCAGGGGATACTGGGGACTTCAGGCAGGGGAGACTGGGGACTTCAGGCAGGGGAGACTGGGGACTTCATTGTTTTCTCCCTATTCGTCAGAAAGTTATCGGGACACGATTTAGTTTTCCAGGATGGGGAGATTTGAATAGATGCCGGATACAAAAAAAGGGGGTTTGAAAGCTTTCCATCTGAACTACAGGTGGTTAGTACATTGTCTCAGACAGCAAAGATCGGTGCTCTGAACCCGGCCGGAGATGCCCCGGGTCAAGCAGTCCTGAAAATGGGTAAATGACTCTAAGTCTGAGGCCAGGGAACGAACGAACATACTTTATTTTTAAAGGGTTAAGAACTGGGCACGCAGGCCCGTCTAACATGATGCCCGTTGAGGGCGGAGGGAATGAGACAGCAGCCAGGTGTGAGTGAGAATGGTCACGTCATCCTTTCCTGTGCTGGCAGGTCAAGAAAAATATCGGATATAAATCTCTACAGGCTTCTATGGCAGTGGTTTTCAAACTTTTTTTTTTTTTTTCAACCCGTGGCCCATTTGTGTTGTTAATATTGAACTATTTTGTAAACTAACCGTAAATTTGTAGGATTCTACGGTTTCCACTATACAAGATTCTCTTTCCAATATCATGTAATTTTTTTTTCTCAGAGTGTCAACATTTTTAACACTGGGTTCCTGTTTTTATTTGGACCCTTTAGCGCTAAAAGTTGTCTTTCATACTGTTATATATTAAAACTTCTCTCTCCTCTCCTCTCTCTCTCTCTCTCTCTCTCTCTCTCTCTTAAGGTCCCTGCCGAGAGGCGTAGGATATCATGTCCTTCCACAGCCCTTGATCCCCTGTGCATCTCAACGAATTTGCCAAACAGTCAAACATCTTTTCTCTCTGTTTTGTATTTTCTGCCTTCGATCTTTCGTGTAAAATGACCAGTGGGGTTTTTTTTAAATATAGATTTAAACTGAAGAAGAAGAAGAAGAAGAAGAAGAAGAAGAAAAAGAAGAAGAAGAAGAAGAAGAAGATGATGATGATGATGATGATGATGAAAGGAATTCAGAAAGAAAGAAAGGAAAGAAGAAGAAGAAAGAAAGAGCGAAAGAAAGGAATAAGAAGGAAGAAAGAAAGAAAAAATCAAAAGAGAGAAAGAAAGAAAGAAGAAGAAAGAAAAACACCACAAAGAAGTAATTTCAAAGTAGTATGATGCTTTATAAAGACAAGGACGCGGATTAAAACTGCTTTTAATCTAATTTCTTTTTAAATAAGAATAAGAAATCCGCGTAATTTCTCATTTTACATTGTATACAAAAGCTCCTTCTCTTCATACAGTATCTATCTCTGGCAAGAATAACATCTTTTGAAGTACTGGTTTGCTGTAATATACAGACATTACAGTTACAAAGATGTTTACACAGCATCCTTCGTATACACCTTTCCCCTGGACTTTTCGACAATATATGCCTGTGTTCGTTTTCAGCTATGCGATATTTCTCCTGTAGTTTATGGACAAGTCTGAGAAATATCTTTACGCTGTACGCGCCTGCATTAGCTGTGGCTGACAGATATAAGCGCTGTGAAATATTGCTTAGAGATCTTGCGCTGTCTTGGCTGTTTAAGTTCAAGGTTTACTGTTGTTGTTGTTGCTGTTGTTGGTGGTGTTGTTGTTTGTGATTCAAATATTGTCAGTGTAACTCTTGTGTTTGTGTGTGTGTATACGTGTGTGGGTTAAATAATGGCCAGTGTGGGGGTAGGGGCCCCAGTGTAGTGCTTTACCCAAAGCCTACAATGCAGTTAACCTTTTTCCCAGCCGGAGTCCCGATCACGATTCATACTTTGTTTCATTAAAAAAAAAATTCGGTGTAACTTTTGATTGTAAACGTTTAGTGCGCATGTCCAGTGACCTTTCATTTGTCATTTTGGTTTGGTTAGCAACCACGCTGATTTTCGATGTTTCGATCGATTATTTTCAATTTTTTAGGCTTAGGTAGGCATACGGGCATGCCCTATGACCAGACAACTGTTCTTGAATGTACTCCAAGTAGATCTAGACCTATTAGACGGAATGGAGAAGTAGTTAGAAGGTTATTTCAGACATTATTTTTTTTGAGCATGCCACATATCATCAGAAGACGATCTCATCTTGTATGGTACAAGTAGATCTAGACATTCCCGATGGTAAGTAGGACATAGTCATATTATTATTATTATTATTATTATTATTATTATTATTATTATTATTTGTAATGATTAGTGCTAAAAATGTTATATTTTCACACCACTTCTTTTTTTTCATGAAAAAATTTCTGCATTTATGGAATCTTCACATATTTACAGTTATTTATTTACATTATGTATACTTTTTATCGTGGAAATACTTTGTTACATTCGCTTTTCCAACTATACCCCCCTATAAATATCAAGACCCGCGCTTTAGCCTGTGTGAAGGTAATGACATCAATGGCGTCAAGCAGGATGAGTAGCTCTGAGAAAAAGCAGGGAACGTGGTTTACTACAGTATTGTAAGATTAGCATTCGAAAAAAAAATAGTAGACAAAGCACTTTAGACATGAGAGAACGAAAAAAAAATGACAAAATAATCATTTGGGACTCGAACCACGGACTTTTGCAGAACGAGCAGCCGCCTAGCCACGTAAAAAAAAACTGCGCAATTATCCACTCGGCCATCTTACGCCTCCACGGGGGAAAAATGCTGGTTCAGTAGCCAAGTCTTCAGTGCGGCTGATATTGTGACACCTGGTAAGGAAACAAGGTCTTGGCACACCAGAAATTCCGTCGCTTAGATTCAGTTTCCCGCAGTTTCCCTTTTTTTTTTGTGGCTGTAAACTTCTTGAAATCTACGGTCAGTTTGGTGATAAATTCAACCAAGACCCTCACACAGCCAGAAACGTATATCCTTAATACCTCTAATATTATTAAGCAGTTTCTTTTTTTTTTTCCCGTCAGTTGCTGCAGTGCTAGTGAATGTACTTAGTTTCCTAGTGCATAAACTAGGAAAATAGTAGGAAAAGATTTATTAATTAACGAACAAACAGTTGTGACGTTTCAGTGTGAACTTTAATAAAAAAAAAAAAACCACACAGGACGAAGAAATAGAAAAAGAAGATAAAATATTAATTCACATGAATGCTATGTAAAAAGTAGGAATGGAACAAAATAGAATAAATAAAATAAATGGAGCACTTAGGCTGTGGTTTGTAAGAGACTGTGTCCAGAAATGCACATGGTGGAGTGTTGAGAATCTTTAAATCGAGGCTTGTATTGCGTGATAAGTGGGTCATAAAGTGAGGGGGGGGGGTGGAAACTGCAGAAAGGGGAGAGAGAGGTATAATGGTAATCTAGCAGGGAGAAGGTGGAATATGTGATTGGAGTTGGAGTAAAGGGGTTGTAATCTAATGCCACGAGGAAGTTTTAAAATATGTGTAGCAAGTGAGAAAGGAGTGGAACTTGGTGCAGAGGGAATATGCTTGTGGGAGGGGGAAATGTCAGGTGTGCCTGAATTGCGAGTTCAAACCATGTGGTTCCAGCGTCCCATATTCCTAAAATCCATAAACCCGGTCATTCTGGACGGACGTCCCATTGTATCAGCATGTTCATGCCCCACTGAGCACATTCCTGACGTTTTGGACAGCATTTTCCAGCCGCTAGTACACAAACACGGACACTTAACAAAACAGCTGATAAACACATAAATGCCTGTGAATATAAATGCTACAGAAGAGTTCTTCAAATATTGTGGACACAAAAAAAGAACAAATATATCTATATTACAAGAACTTAATATTGAAGAAGGCTGGGTGGTGAAGAAAATTAAAGAGAGAAAACTTAAATATTTTGGACACATTAAACGTCATGATAATCTAGAGAAGACCGTCTTGGAAGGGTACATAATGGGAAAAAGAAAGAGAGGAAGACCAAAGCGAAGACGGTTCAAGACATCGTTGATGATCTGCAAATGGATGCATCAGCAGCAGGCCATCTTGCTCACAATCGAGAGGCCCACAGGAGTGCTGTTTGGGAGGCAATATTCCGCAAGGGACATGCAAATGTATAAATGAATGAGTACACAAACTGCCCTCTTATTTGAAAGATACAAACCACGCCCTAACATATTTCGATGCGATCAGTCTCCCCCAGCACCACATCTATCACATCTTTCTCCTTGATGTCTGCACCCTTTACACCTCTATCCCCCATGAAGAGGGACTCTTACCACTCCTCTATTTTCTTGATAAAGACCCTCACCCCACCACTAACACTGACACCATAACAAGGCTCCCACAGCTGGC
Source organism: Achatina immaculata (assembly GCA_009760885.1). NCBI lineage: Eukaryota > Metazoa > Mollusca > Gastropoda > Stylommatophora > Achatinidae > Lissachatina > Lissachatina immaculata. The sequence goes on from CM019703.1 coordinate 10,773,582, forward strand.
GCTCAACCTAAATTCCTTTGAATTCAACGGCGAATACTTTGACCAAATCAGTGGTGTCGCCATGGGAATGAAAGTGGGTCCCAGTTATGCATGCTTATTTATGGGTTCCTGGAAGTCAGATTGTGGGGAAACCTACACGGGCAGACTCCCAGAATTCTATAAAAGGTATATCGAAAAGGCACACTGCAGTCACCAGTATGCCAAAAGAGGAACTAAAAAGTTTTTATCGAATTCGCCAACTCACTTAATGAGAACGTCAAATTGACCTATGAAATTTATGACAAGCCTGTCAACGTTTTAGACATCGAAATATCTATTGGCACTGACAGTTTTGTCACTTTTGTTTTTACAAACCCAACAGGTCTTCACGTCATGGAAACGGGGATATCACCCTTACCTTTACTATTACATGGAGTCCTTATGCGTTTAACTTCTTTCTTGTGGTATGAGTTTTTTTTTTCATTAACGATTTGTTGAGTCTCTAAAAATGCAGTACAGATATAAATTGTATTATATCTTTCAAATTTGCACGCATGCTCAAAGTGAGGCAGGACACTGTGTTAGACGAGGCTTCAGGCTGTTATGGAAGAAGTTGTCCAGAACAGCAACACTTCAGAGCCTCTACAAACACTTAACAGTTTAATTCTCTCGAAGACAGTCCTCAGAGATTGACATATATTTACTACTTCATTAGGCAGACGGGTTTTTAACCTCGCAAGAATTAGGCTGGAATGTAGTAAACTATCGTATGGAACTATCTTTATCAATATTGTTGGCACCACTGTTCTCACTGCTGTAATTAAACATTTTTTGTATTATTCTGTACTTTGAAGACGGCATATATCAAACAGGGATTCTCAAAAAAAGGAAGCTGATGGCTCCCCGGGGATGAATATCACGTCTAAAGGGGGGGGGGATTCTTCAAGGGATTGGACTACATTTCGGTAATTACCTGTATAATGGTGAAAATCTTACTGGATGATGATTTAATATATAAGGAATGATTCGGGAGAGGGGGGAAGTGTGGGTTGAAAATGGGAGGACTAGGGCCTGGAACTTTTAGAACCTCTGTAGTAATGAGAACTTCTGGACTACTACAAGAATAGCAAGATTCATCTTTCTGTTGTGGTCATCCAACGTATTTAAAACTGGATCTTCAAGATATAGTCCATGTAAATCATCTTTTGCCGTATCACTACAACAGAATGGTTGATTTACTACAAGAAATAAAAATATAGCACTGGTTTTTACAGTAATGTTAGTAGGAAAAATGTGAATATTAACAACAATGTGATACCAAGGGCGTACCTCATGTTTACCTCATGCACTCTACAGTACTTAAAAGATAAAATTTTCTGTACCAATTATTCATGCATACATTTTTTTGCAGCATATTCAATTAAAAACAAGACATGTTCTACAAACGTCTAAAATATGATAGAATTGGCGTTAAATAGGCTTAGATAGAGATATCATAAAGACAGAAGTATCATAAATGAGCACAAATCATAAAATCAGCAAAAATAGAAGCTTCACAAAATGAATAAAAATACAAGTATAACAAAATAAGCAAAAACATAAGTATCACAAAAATAAGCAAAGACAGAAGTGTCACAAAATGGCAAAGATAGAAATATCACAAAATGAGCAAAGACAAAAAGTATCACAAAATAAGCAAAGACAGAATGTATCTCAAGATAAGCAAATACAGAAAGTGTCTCAAAATGAGCAAAGAAAATAATCTACAACAGGGAATGAAAATTTAAAGACAGTATACAAATATGAAACAGTTTACATAAAACATGAAGCATAGATTTATCTACAAAGTAGGTAAACTACAAGGAAGTATTATATTTCATTATGGTATGCTAAACGAACAGTCATGCAATGAGAAGAGAGGGCATTGAAAATATTACAACAGGAAAAATAGAAGAAAGAATATCAAGAGGAAGACCGAGAGAAATGATACTGGACAGTCTGACGGGATGGTGTGAGAGGAGATCACCAACTGAGCTGATGGCCTGCATGAAGGATAGTGTACTCTGGAGAAGCATAATTGCCAACGCCAGTCGGCACGGCACCTGATGATGATGATGATATAGGAACAGTACACTGTGGTTTTAGGAATAAGAGTGGACAAAATATACAAACAGCACAAGATGTAACAAGTGAGTGTAAATATTATATACAGTAAATGAAACAAATTTATAAAAACATAGAGCAGAGATAATCTAACTTACACTTGTATATAATGATTTTAATTATACATCAGTCTGGAAAATTAGAAATAACAAAGAAATCCACACGCTATTCCAATTTCCACGTATAATTATCATTATGAAAAAAACAACAGATTGAGATGGCTCGGACACTTGGAGAGGATGGATGAGAATAGAGACAAAAAAGAGCAAAATAACAATTGATAGAAGTGATAAACGAAGATAGATCAAGAGGCAGACAAAGACAGCAGTGGTGTGAAAGCATGGAAGAAGACCACACGACCCATCAGAGTGGACAATTGAAAGGAGAAGACTAGAGGATTGAATGATTGAATAAAAGAAAATACATTACGCTCTGGCGTTTTTTTTAGAAGATAATTTTAGAACTTGAACCCAGTCACAATATAATATCACCCAAAAAAAAGTTTGAAGGAAGAAAACAAACAAACAAAAAACTACAATCTCAGTACTGAAATAAAATGAATCATATCGCTAACCATAACTTTTTAAAACCTAGACAGTAAAAGAGTTAAACCTTTAATACACAATATTTGAAAGTATGGGGGGTGGGGTGGGGGAGAGAAGCCATACTTAAACGTAATACTTACTTTGTGTTTCACTTCTTCCTCTTGCATATCCCATTGACAAAGATAGCAGTCAGACCATTCCACGCCCCAGGCTCAAAAACAGGTAAGCTTCACACACGGGCTCCAAGAATATCACAGTGCTATAAACACACTTGGCGGGAGACAGACTCGTAGACACGTATTCTCGAAAAAAATAGACTTTACTCCAAAACTATATACGGCTAAACAAAGAAAAATGGCTTCCCAGTGTCTTTTCGAAACTCCAGCAATGTAATTGTTTTTTCTTTTTCTTTTCAAAAATAATTAACTGGTATTTCATCACATTTTATGAACACTTTGTCGTGAAACTGAATTTCTCTTTGTTCCTGGGCTTTTACTGTGAACTGTTCATCACAGAACGCATTTGCTGTACGCAAGAGTTGAGGTACATCATGAACACTTCTCTACCGTACGAAAACCTGACCCTGAGACTGGTGAAGGGAAACATCTAAACACGCCCGCGATGTAACTACGTCTCAGAGCTGGCGTCAGTGAAACGTGATTATCCCATCTCTGACCTCCATATGATCGTTTAATGGTTCAGTGTTAAATTTCACGAGTCACCTAATAAACCTCAGAGTCATGGGTCAGTGGATTAATCACAGTGCTCTTTTTTTTTTTCCAGTGAAGCACTTTTAAAAATTGTCACATTAGAATAATAAAGTCAACATGGAACTGATTAAATTCAGATAATTGGTGTACAGATAAATCACGCTCTAAAGATATTAATTCTCACGGAAAATGAAAAACATAGCCATACCGACATTCCATAGACGTGCTCTCGCAAAATTCTAACGTAGGACGTCGTAAGAATCCTACACCCACTTATGGATTTTCTGCATAATCTCTGGAAACGCTAGGATAGATGAAATAATGTACCGGTGATTCATGGCAGTGAGGTACAACTTTCTAGAAAATCATTTACTAGTACTGAATCATCGAAACAATCTCCAGCTTTAAACAGAATTTTTCTATTAAAATTCTCAAACAGAAGGTACCGCAGGCTCCAGTGCTGGACGGGATCGTTTACCTGGAGTGTGATTACAAGCGTCTTTGTAACAGGGCCACACATGAGACGTTCCAGAGAACTTGACCAGAGTCTGTGATTTTCTGAGAAAGTGATGAGGTTACTGGAATATACGATTCCACGAACAGTTTACGTTTTCCATGTGCTCCCACATCTCTAGTGTCTAATGATGGTTTCTGGGGTACTGGCCGTGTTATCAGTCCTGAAAAATGTATAATATTAAATATATTAAATATATGTACGAGAATATACTGCGGCCTGGTTAGCTGAGTGGTTAGGTGCTTGGTTTACTAATCAGGTGGTACAGGGTTCAGTCCCAGCAGTGAGATTTTTTTTTTCTGGCACACACCAAAAAGGTCCCAGGGTTGACCCAGCTTCTAAAAATGGGTACCAGAGAAATCTGGGAAGGAAAGCGGCCAGGCGTGATACTGACCACATCACAGTTTCATGTGCTGAAGGTCATGGAGAATACGGGACTAACACCGTACTCCCCAATATGCCTTAACGGCATGGGAACGGGAATTTTACCTTTACCTTTACGAGAATATACTATTCATAACAGAGGTATTAATATAAACTAAAGCGATCAATCCACGATAACATAAATTACGTGTCTTGCCAGATAGGGCTGGCGATAAATGACTGCATAAACCACTATAAAACTGCGGCAAATTTGTCTTTTTCAGTTTTATTTTGCCTCTACTTTCTGCATTAACGAGTTAAAATCTAAAACACGTATAAAATATGCTGCTATTTGTACAAAAATAATATTTATTCTAAGGTTCAAAGGTTCAAAATTTAGACACCGGCTTCACTGCAATTCTGGACAACCCCATATATGCCCCGCCGCGTGCCGCAGCATCCACCCAAGATTATGTTTCCTAACAGTTCCTGTCAAATGTTGGTTGTTTACGATGCGTTTTCTGCCATACAGTTCAGATTTCCTGCCAGCACCTTTAATGTGTCCTAGCTCCAGCATTCTCTTCAGATCTTTGTTGTTCTTCTATTCCCGCTCTTCATTTTCCTGAAGTCTGTCCAGTATGGCTTTAGCAACGTCCCCATTTGTCCATTGTCAGTCTGCCATTTATTTTAGCCTGTCCAGCAGGTCTATCTGCCACATCATTGCCTTGTACTCCCGCATGCCCTGGACAATAAAGCTATGTTAGGTTTGTCACGGTTGATTGGCTTAACAGATGAGCCTATTCTTTTCGAAGCAAGTTCTTCTCAGTCTTACGAAGCATACTCTCTGAATCCCGTCACAATGACACCATTAACCACATCATAAGTTCCCTTCCTGTAGTACAACATTTATCTTTTAATTTACAGAACCTTCGCCGGTGCAACGGAGTCCGTGCACTGAGGTGGACGCCACAGCAGCATCTAAATAAGGAGTCAAATCGACTAGAGTGGAGGAGGAAAAGGAATCATCGTGAGGGGAATTAAGAGGAAAAGGAGAGCAGGGAAAAGTAAGAATATGACTAAATCCGATAGAATAAGGCTGAGAATCATAAATGTTGGCTATTGGAACTTCTGGAGAGCCAAACAACGTGCACATATGTCCTGGAGCGCATGAAAGCGCTCATCTCTTCGAGTTCCCAGATAACCACAAATAATATTTGTAGCTTATAGTAACTGACAAACGATTATACGTGACGTGCCGGAAAGCACTGGCGACCATGATTCTCCATCTTGTGTGGTCCTTGGTGTTTCAGATTAATTCAGATGCTTTTCTTTTTCCTTGCCACTTGGTCAGTCCACTTGGGTACTTTCTCTTGACCTTTATCTCCCCCCCCCCTGAATTTTCCACTCAGTACTGAATTCTCTAACTTGTCTTCACATGACATGTCCAATAAACATTGTTTTTTTCATTATTGTTTTAGCAAGTTTTTATTGACCTGAAAATTCTCTGAGGATCTCTTTGTTTTGCTTTTCTGTCCGTCCATATTATTTGTTGCATCTTTCTCCAAAACCACATCTCTGCCGCTTCCAGTTTCTTTGTCATTTTTTTGTTACTGTTGTTGGTTGTCCAAGTTTCACAGTCATATAGGAATATTGGTTCTATATAGCACTGTAACACTCTTTTCCTTACTTTTAGGAACATCTCTGTTTTTGTTAGTATCTTCTTCACGCCACATAATATATATATATATATATATATATATATATATATATATATATAGAGAGAGAGAGAGAGAGGTATAAAAAATAATAATGGCAATGCTCAGTGAAAAAATTAGAACAGAAAGACCAAGAGGGCTAGAATGATGTGAAGCGTAGTTAAATTATATTTCAAGTACGTCAGATGTAAACATAGTCCTAGATCTTCTAATATCTGATGTGGTCTGGAGAACATTACACAAGCGTTTCGATCAATTAAACTTCAAAACAGGCCTACGAAAGTATTAGTTTAGTCATTTCACGTCATGAAAGTACTAAAGTACTAGGAGCAGCCTGATTTAGTTATCCCACGTCATGAAAGTGCTAGCAGTAGCCTAGTACGGTCATTTCATTTCATGAAAGTACTAGTAGTAGTCTGTGTTTAATAATTTCACATCGTGAAATAACATTCTTTAGACTGGGCAGAGAATTTTTTTCTTTCAGTTCTAGGCTAGACTGTCCACTATTCTGGCTAATGTTTATAAAACCATAAAACTTTCAATGGTCAGCAGTGGGCTCCTCCGAGGTCTAAGTCCTAGAAGGCAACTTAACTGCCCTTTTGCTAAGTCAAAGCCCTGCATATACACACAACCTGACTTATAAATCCACGTTCTTGTGAAAACACAGTCTCTTACAAGCCACAGCTTCTTACAAGTCACAGCCAAGTGCTCCATCCATTTTAGTTTATTCTGGTTTTTTTTTCCATTCCTATTTTTTACATAGCACTCACGTGAGTTTATATTTTATATTCTTTCTCTCTATTTCTTCCTCCTGTGTGTTTTTGTACAATTACGGTTCACGCCGAAACCTGCATACTCGTTAAACAATAAAGCTGATCCCACATGTTCCCCCTCTAGTTTATACATTTTGTTATCACAGCTTTACTGCAGTGGCTTCGTGTGTAGACATATACTTAGTTTTATATACTTAAACGCTAATTATTCGCGTGCACGTAAAAAAAACATACGTATGTGCTAAACTGGCAACACCTCACGCATTAACATATAAATTAAAATATTTACCAGAACACCATAAAGATATTCATAAGATCACGAAAAGGAGTTTAAAATCCGCAGAATAAAATATCAGGAGAACAGGCAAAGCTCTCTTTTTTTATTCAAACTCTCCTGAAAGCACAGAAAAACTGATATCGCTGTGAACGGTTTCGCTGTCTTAACTTCTCCTGTTTTTTTTGTGTGAAGCACACAGGCAACATGGCCACACGTCTAATCAGGATGTTGGTTAGTATCCAGCATTTCACACACCAGGTCTGTCGGCCTCAAGACCCGGCGCGTTATTTGTTATCAAGAAAACCGACTACATCTTACAGCCCGCCCCATCCTTAAAACATGTGTTACCTGTAAGAAAGGGGAGGAAGCGCGAATATGCCTTTTCCTTATTTCCGCTGTGAGCACGGAAGGTACATGAAACAGCTTAGATTTCATTTTGTACTTAAAAGATGTGTCTGGTCTCCTTTTCTTAAACTCTCACCTTCAGCTCTCTCTCTCCCTCCTCTCTCTCTCTCTCTCTCTCTCTCTCTCTCTCTAGGCCGTTTTGGAATCACGGGAATCGACGTTTTCAGGAAATCGATTACATAAAATCTAGACCGTCAGGGGATTTTAGTTCTGGAAACATACAACGATTACAACGATACTTCCAGAACTTTTGCTGTTGTGTGTGTGTAGGAGGGGGGGGGGGGGTAGATTCACGCTCGCCAGAAGAAAATTGATATCTATTCGCCATTCGTTAGAGTGACGAACTGGTAGGGAAAAGTACGGTAATCAGATTGAGTTAATCGTACAAACTACCGTGAATTGTTTAATAACTAACGCTCGACTACTAAAGTGTAGAGCTATAAATAGCAGGAGGAAAGTGAAGTTTTTACTTCTCAACTTAATATCCTAAGCTTATCAGTAGTAGACATCATGATGGTCTATATGAGATAGTGATCTTACGGCACAGTTTGATTCATTCAGCTTCGCTTATTTAGAAATGTAGCATATAAGAGTAGGCGCCACCCACTCACTCACTCACTCACTCACTCACTCACTCACTCACTCACTTTCTCTTTCTCTCTCACTCTCTCTCTCACTCTCTCTCTCTCACTCTCACACACTCTCTCACTCTCTCTCTCTCTTTCTCTCTCTCCCTAGGCTAGAGAGTTAACATTGTATGCCGTGGCTAGCTTCTCTTTTGTTCTTGTGCTCAAGAACAACACCTTGTGTCCAAGAACAACGTGTAGCACATGCATAGCGCCCCCCCTCTTTCTAGTAGCACTGACTCTTAGATTTGCTACGGATCTGAAAATCCTTATCTTCATACTCATTTGTTTCAGCTCTTTACCTTACATCTCATCACTGGGTCTTCAGCTTTGCTATAGCCATCGTCTGATCTCACAGCACAGACGACCAAGCTGATCTGTGCTCTGTCTCCTTATGCTGTCAACCTATTTGTAAAGTACATTGACACTTTTCATCTAATAAGATGGTTTTCAAGCAGGAAAGTATCAGCTCATTCATTCATTTGCATGTCCCTTGTGGAACTTTGCCTCCCAAACAGCACTCCTGTAGGCCTCTCGGTTGTGAGCAAGATGGCCTGCTGCTGATGCATCCATTTGCAGATCATCAACGATGTCTTGCAGCCATCTTTGCCTTGGTCTTCCTCTCTTTCTTTTTCCCATTATGTACCCTACCAAGACAGTTTTCTCTAGATTATCATGACGTTTAATGTGTCCAATATATTTAAGTTTTCTCTCTTTAATCCTCTTTACTAGCCAGCCTCCTTCAATAGTAAGTTCTTGTAGTATGGGTATATTTGTTATTTTTCGTGTCCATGGTATTTGAAGAACTCTTCTGTAGCATTTACATTCAAAGGCTTTTATGTGTTTCTCAGATGTTGTGTTAAGCGTCCAGGTCTCACAGGCATATGTTGCAACGGGAAAGATGCATGCCCTTAAAAATCTTATTTTTGTGGTTCTGTCTGTTCCTCTTCACAGCTTCTTTAGCTGTTTTACTTTCTGAAGAGCGATAGACGTCTTCCTTTTTATTTCCCTCATTGTATCTCCATTATTAGTTAGTAGTGATCCAAGATATTCAAAACTCTCCACTTCTTCCAGTTTTTCCTCAGTGATACATATATCAGCTGCCTTGTTCTTTTCGTCAGTTGTCATCAATTTAGTTTTCTTTGCATTAAGATAGAGGTTTTGTTCTTCGCTGTTCTTACTGACTGACATAATTAGTTTTTCCATTCCTTTTTGTGTTGTGGACAGTAATACTGTGTCATCAGCATATCTAATATCTGGTATTTCATAACCTCCAATTGTTATGGCATCGTAATATTCTTTGTCTACATCTTCTCTAACATTCCTTATTATATTTTCAGTATACAAGTTAAATAAGTAAGGTGGCAATATGCACCCCTAACTGAACCCTTGTTTTATGTCAAAGTTGTTGTTTCACCATTTATTCTTACTGCTGCTTGTTGGTCTATATACAGCAGTGATGTTAACTGTATCAAATGTGTTGGAAATTCCATTTTTTTCCATTAATTCCCAAAGTTTCTGGTGTTGTACACAATCAAATGCCTTTTAGCAGTCTATAAAGGCTAAATATAGTATCATCTATTGTGGGTTTTTATCGAACACCATCTTTCTCAACAGTTTCTCTCATGACTGACTCGACCAACAAAATTTCACCCACTCATCGATACCGTTTCTGTAAAGTTTACATTTAAAAAAAGAAAATCGGTACCGAATTACGTGCGAGATCAGAGAGAGAGAGAGAGAGAGAGAGAGAGAGAGAGAGAGAGAAACAAACAGGTTCTAAGGACTGTTATAGCCGGAGGTAGGGTGGGGGATACGCTCTCCACTCCAACGGCGTGCGTCTCAAACAGCCTCTGACAGTCAAGTCCAGCTCCTGGCCTTCTCGTGGCAGAACTGTTTAAACTCACAGGAGAAGGGGCGAAGGCGAATATCTGGCGCCTGAAAACTAGACGTTTCGGGTAGATGAGAGTCATATTTGGTAGCTCATCTACCGCTGCTGGCAAATTTCTTCAGCTGCTGTGCATGGAGTGGGGCTCCTCCCGGCCAGTGAAGAAAGGTGCGAATGGGGTTGCCGCGCGGCACCACTGTGGAAAAGATGAAAGAAAGGAATAAGCGAAGTAAACAGTAGTCAAATCATGGCACCTCTGGTCTGGAGGTCGGCCACGTCCTATGCGCAAACATATCGAGCGAAATGCCTGAACCGGCTTAACCCAGAAGTTGAGACACTGCTGATGAGATTCTTCGGATGCCGCGCGTGGAGTGAAACTCCTCCCGGCCAATGAAGAAAAAGGGAAAAAGAAATTAAGGTTGCTGTGCGGCGCCGATGTGAAAAGGTGACAGAAAGGATAAAGTGAAGCTTAGTCGATATGTTCAGTGGTCTCGCGACGAGAGCTACTCATACCACGGCACATCTGCTCTAGAGGCCGGCCACGTCCGATATAAACTCATACTGGTGAAATATGCCTAAACCAGCTTAAACCAAGGGTGAAACTTGATGGCTACTCATATCACAGTACTTCCGCTCTAGAGGTCGTTCACGTCCTAAACACACCCATACTGGGATAATATGCATAAACCGGCTCAATCCAGGGGTGAAACTTACTAGCGGCGAGGATTCGTCGTCGTGGACAAAAGCTCCGTTCTGGTCACAACTAGGAAGGGGAGCGGCCACGACCACAAAATGCTGAAGTCGGAGACACTGGACCAGGGCAGTCTAGATATGCAACCACCTCTCACACGACGGGAACGTATGCGCATCCTAATCACGCTGAGGTTTTCCGGTGAGAAAGTCCAACGCTGGACTGGATTCGCAACCACCTCTCACCCAGCGGGTATAACTGATATCCAAAACACGTCGAGGTTTTCCGGTGAGAAAGTCCAACTCTAGATTAAACTGGTGCAACGAAAACCACTGCGTCAGACATTCCCCCTTCTGAGACCCACCAAGAACACATGCTTAAGCCGTGCGATACTCTGAACCTCTTGTGGTTCTCTCGTGGATCTCGTGTGGTCCTTTCGGGAACCATAGGGGGACCACAGGACCTATCGAGGACCACAGGAGTAAATTCAGGAGGATCACGGGGCTGTCTTGGTGGTAGAAGCGAAGAAGAAGAAGATGAAGAAGAAGAAGAAGAAGCAAAAAAAAAACAAACGAACAAACAAGACTGACCCTATAACATCGGAACCGAGAGTGGAAGGGGAGATACAAAGAGGTGATTACAGAGCATGTTCTAACCAGTCACTGTAAGACAAGGCTCAACTCCATCGCTTTACTCAGCACCAGTGGGCGCGTGTTCAAATACGAGACGTACACCTACGCTCGGTCGGAAAACAATGCAGTGCAAACATGAAGCTTCTTGTGAATCTGAAGAAATCCGCGACGAACAACTTTCAGTTATTGACAGAGGCTTACACTGATGAGTGCTTGTCTCGTGACAGAGGCTTACACCGATGAGTGCTTGTCTCGTGACAGAGGCTTACACCGATGAGTGCTTGTCTCGTGACAGAGGCTTACACCGATGAGTGCTTGTCTCGTGACAGAGGCTTACACCGATGAGTGCTTGTCTCGTGACAGAGGCTTACACCGATGAGTGCTTGTCTCGTGACAGAGGCTTACACTGATGAGTGCTTGTCTCGTGACAGAGGCTTACACCGATGAGTGCTTGTCTCGTGACAGAGGCTTACACCGATGAGTGCTTGTCTCGTGACAGAGGCTTACACCGATGAGTGCTTGTCTCGTGACAGAGGCTTACACCGATGAGTGCTTGTCTCGTGACAGAGGCTTACACCGATGAGTGCTTGTCTCGTGACAGAGGCTTACACCGATGAGTGCTTGTCTCGTGACAGAGGCTTACACCGATGAGTGCTTGTCTCGTGACAGAGGCTTACACTGATGAGTGCTTGTCTCGTGACAGAGGCTTACACCGATGAATGCTTGTCTCGTGACAGAGGCTTACACTGATGAGTGCTTGTCTCGTGCACGCATTTCTGAATAGCACAAACGATTTTCGGAAGGCAGAGAAACCGTGCAAGATGATGGTCGTCGGTTGGATTTTTCACAAAAACAATGCGTCAGCCATAGCGCTCTGTTTGTGACGCAGTTTTTAGCAAATCACAACATCACTGTGCTCGAGCACCCACCGTATTCGCCAGACCTGGCTCCCTGTGAATTCTTCCTATTTCAAAAGATCAAGCTGGTGCTCAAAGGAACCCATTCTTAGTCAGTAGAAGATGTGAAAGCAAAAACGACGGAGGTCCTCAACAGCCTTTAAAAAAATGATCTGCAGAATTGCTATGTAGCATCGTGTGGAGCTTTGTGTCAAATTCCATTTTCTCAACTTGTACAAGACAATGAGATACAGGTGCAGTCTCTTTGTTTGTGTGCCTAATCTTTGTCATGAGCAATCTTGATGTCAGGAATTTTTGTTACTAACTTTTAGCACGCACGCACACACACACACACACACACATACACACACACACAGAACGGATAAGACAGACAGAACAGAGAAGACAGACAGAAGACAGACAGAACAGAACAGACAGACAGAACAAACAGACAGAACGGACAGATAGACATACAGAAAGACATACAGACAGAACTGGCAGACAGACAGACAGAACAGACAGACAGACAGATAAACAGACAGACAGAGAGGTAGGCAGACAGGCAGACAGATAGAGACAAACATACAGATAGAGAGACAGACAGGCAGATAGACAAACAGATGGACAGAGAGAGACAGACAGATAGACAGAGAGAGACACAAAGAGAGCGAGAGAGACAGACAGCCAGACAGAGACAGACATACAGATAGACAGACAGATGGAAAGAGACAAAGATACAGACAGACAGGTAGACAGCGAGAGAGAGAATAAAAGGATGCAGATGCATCTCCATGTTCCAAGTGGCCTGCCCCTCTTTCTTTTTCCTCGAGGTGTCCCAAGTCTAGGCGATATAACGGTATCTTGCTTTTTTTACATTCGTAGCAAGTGGCAGAGCTATTTCCACCTTCGTCTTTGTTGATCTTGTTTAGTAATGCTCGCTTATAGACTCTTACCTTCTTTATTTTCATGCAGAAAACTGGGTTTTTTTTTACCCAGAGTGAAACAACTTTAGAAGTCCTCAGATCATTAGAGAAGAATTCTCTCCCCCGCCTCTCTTTTCAAACAAGTGTTTCGACCCTATAGACCTCTGACTCTCTAAGGTAGTGGGGCCCTCTCTAAGGTAGTGGGGCCCCTTTGGAGCATGACTTACTGAGGTATACGAGTTGTTGGTTCATAATAGTTTCAGGAAGTCAACCGTAGTGCATTTAGAACATTTATATCAATGTACGAGGGGAAGTCATTAAGTAATTCGCAATTTAAATATTTTATCAGTGGCAGTTATCAGGTAGTATTTAAATATATCATTAGATAGTACCATCATTCAACTTTAAAATAGTTGTATGTAGGGGGCGCTGTGAGTTACGTGCGCATGCACAAAGCAATAACAAAATGGCTACCCAACTGTCAGTGTCTACCAAAGAAGAACAGAGAAGTGTAGTGTGATTTTTGTGTGGGCCAAAAGACATTCAGTTGAGGACATTCATAAGGAAATGATTACAGTTTGTGCTGAAAAGTGTTTATCACGTAAAGCGGTCTATAACTGGGTACAAGAATTTTCTCATCTCTCTCTCTCTGAACCTTAAGTGCCCAGGGCACATGGGGCTTCCGCAAGGGTTTTCCACAAATGCCTGTCCTTCGCCTTTTTTTCTGCTCTTGCCCAGGTGAGCCCTCTATTGCTCAACATCCTTTCTGTTGTTCTTCTCCACGTCTCTTTTGGTCTACCCTTACTTCTGCTCCCCTGTGGTGTCCATCTTAGTGCTATTTTTGGTAGTGAGTTATCAGTCATTCGGAGCACATGTCCCAACCATCGCCAGCGTCTTTCCTCAATAATTGTTGTCAGTGGTTTCATCTGCATTTCTGAATTTTCTCATGGACGCACTGAAATTGTTGACAAAGTCGGCCTTCTGCGGGGAAGGTTATGCTGATAGTGTTCTGGGATTATCAAGGAGTGCTGTTAACCAAGTTCTAGAAGTATGGTGACAGTGTAAATTCTGTATCGTACTGCGAAGTTCTGTCGATGCTACGGGATGCAATTCGAAGAAAACGTCCTGGTCTGCTTCTCCTTCATGACAACGCCAGACCTCATATGGCACAGTTAACCCAAGTTGGATTGGTAGGTTCTTGAACATCCACCCTGTAGTCCTGACTTAGCTCCAAGTGATTTTAACCTGTTTGGTCAATTGAAAAACCACTTTGGCGGAAAAAGATTCTCGAGTGACGAAGAGGTGGAAACAGAAGTAAAAAAATGGTTCAGAAATCGGACTCTCGATTTTTACGCCATGGGTATTGCATCACTGATTACACGATGGAACAAATGTATCAATGTGTTGGCAGCGATTACGTTGAGAAACAGGGGAATAATGTAGGTTCAAAAACTGAAAGTTTTCAAATTACTGTCGCTTTTAGTTTTTTTGTTTGTTTGTTTGTTTGTTTTTTTTTTTTGTAACAGGCATTTGCGAGTTACTTAGTGACTTCCCCTCGTTGAATTGAAATAAAAGTGACCTATAACCCGAACGAATTATTTTTTTCAAGTGCCTATAAGTAATTAAACGTGTAAAAATGAGTCACGTGTTTAAAGAAACACAGAAACGGAAGTTTAAAACTGAAATATATTTAGTAGGATAGGAAAGGGTTTATATGACGCAGGAACGAAAGTTATTCACAACAATTTTAGAGTGATTTATAAATACTCGAATGACATAAAAAATCAAACAGCGGCCAGGTTATTGAGGATTGGGCACCATCTACGCCACAAGTTGAAAATTGGCTCAACAGACCTAAGAGGCTGGACCCAGACAAGCACGCCATGTTTTCTGAGACACGCCAACCACACAACCTACTCAGGCAAAAGGAGGTGGCCTAACCCCCAGGCCCCCTACAGAGGAGACAACGTCATTGCTGAAAACTAGGGACGAACTATCACATAGATATCGGCATCAATGTCTGAGCGAAACGACGAAGAATAAGAAGAAATGCTAATCTGTTCCGGAAACGGAACCATACTTTAGTAGTAGCATTTATCACGTGTTATTACGTTGCACCGTTTTTACGCAGGGAATTTTTCCAACAACAAACAGCAGCGCTTGTGAGATGTTTACTGGCACATTAGGTACACGGAGCCTAGGGAAATGTGCCAGCTTGGCGGAGACAGGGTTAAAATTTATTTATATCCCGTATGCAGCTGCCCACCGCACTTAATGAACTCAGAAGATAAACCTGCACTCTTGGAGTAGATCCGACAGAAGAAGATACAAGTTATCGAAAATGGGCATGCAGAGATTGCGGCTGGATAGAATCGATATTTTTCTTAAATAACATTCAGATGGATTACATTAGTGGTTCCCAGGATGTGATGTTTATCGGGGCTGGGGGGGGGGGGCTGGGTATTAGGTATTAGGGGCCATCTATTAAATAAAATCAAGTACAGGTTTATGGTATTGCCAGATCCATGTACATTTTTCGCTTGCTATTTATTTGCTGTTGGAAAAGTGGTCTTTGATGTAGACAGCTTGGGAAGCACTGGGTTATAAATTTCATGGAGGTGTGAAAGGAAAGAGTTAGGCAGCGTGGATTTGTAAGTATAGTTTTATGTTGCGCGCATAAATAATATGCGCAGGTGAAGAATTTACAAAAAAGAATAGTAGAAAAAATAGAGAGCGAAGAAGAAAGAAAGAAAGAAAAAAAAGCGGGTATAGAGAGGGAGAGAGAGAAAATGAGAAAGAGAAAGAGAGAGAGAGAGAGAAAAGAGATAGATAGATAGAGAGAGAGAGAGAGAGAATAATGGGTTACAGATGCGGAGAAAATAAATTGGGTTTTAAACATCAGACAAAAAATAAACCCTTCATCAGAAGATAAAAATGATGTTAAAAAATTCTAAAGAAATAAAACATGTGTTCATAAACAAACATGAAGTGAAGAAGAAAACACAAAAATAAATGGAACGAAGGAGAACGGCATAAACAGAGGATAAAAAAAGGAGGTAACATTATAAATCGGAGGATAAAAAGGACATTATAAACCAGAGGATAAAAAATATCAGAAGGAGAACGGTATAAACGAAGGATAAAGAAGGACAACAATATAAATCGGAGGATAAAAAATAGAAGAAAGAGAATGACACAAACGGAGGATGAAAAATAGAAGGAGACGACATAAATGGAGGATAAAAATAGAAGAAGGGGAACAACATAAACGGAGGATAAAAAAGAAAGACAACATTATAAATTCATTCATTCATTTGCATGTCCCTTGCGGAACTTTGCCTCCCTAACAGCACTCCTGTAGGCCTCTCGGTTGTGAGCAAGATTGCCTGCTTCTGATGCATCCATTTGCAGATCATCAACGATGTCTTGCAGCCATCTTCGCCTTGGTCTTCCTCTCTTTCTTTTTCCCATTATGTATCCTACCAAGACAGTTTTCTCTAGATTATCATGACGTTTAACGTGTCCAATATATTTAAGTTTTCTCTCTTTAATCCTCTTTACTAGCCAGCCTTCTTCAATATTAAGTTCTTGTAGTATGGATATATTTGTTGTTTTTTGTGTCCACGATAATTGAAGAACTCTTATGTAGCATTTATATTCACATGTATTTATGTGTTTCTCAGCTGTTTTGTTAAGTGTCCAGGTCTCACAGGCATGTGTTGCGATGGGAAAGATGCATGCCCTTCAGAATCTTATTTTTGTAGTTCTATCTGCTCCTATCCACAGATTCTTTAGTTGTTTTACTTTCTGAAGAGCGATAGATGTCCTCCTTTTAATTTCCCTCATTGTATTTCCATTATTAGTTAGTAATGATCCAAGATATTCAAAACTCTCCTCTTCTTCCAGTTTTTCCTCATTGATACATATTTCAGCTGCCTTGTTTGTTTTGTCAGTTGTCATCACTTTAGTTTTCTTTGCATTAAGATAGAGGTTCTGCTCTTCGCTGTTCTTACGGACTGACATAATTAGTTTTTCCATTCCTTTTTTGTGTTGTGGACAGTAAAACTGTGTCATCAGCATATCTAATCTCTGGTATTTCATAACCTCCAATTGTTATGCTATCGTACTATTCTTTGTCTACATCTTCTCTAACATTCCTCATTATATTTTCAGTATATTAGTTAAATAAGTAAGGAGACAATATGCACCCCTGACGGACCACTTGTTACATTATAAACTGGAGGATAAAAAATAGAAGAAGGAGAACGACATAAACAGAGAATAGAAAAGGACATTTTAAACTGGAGGATAAAAAATAGAATACGGAGAACGACATAAAGCTGAGGATAAAAATATATAAGGAGAATGACATAAAGCTGAGGATAAAAATATACAAGAAGAATGACGTAAAGGTGAAAATAAAAATATACAAAGATAATGACATAACGCTGAGGACGAGGAAGTAGACGAAGAATCACATAAAGTGGAAGATAAAAAAATAGAAGGGGAAATGACTTAAATGTGAGAGACAGAACAAAACACTGAAACTAATACTCATGTGATAGCGAGATACCTAAATTCTATTGTTACAAGGTACAGTGTGTTAGCGAGAGAGAGAGAGAGAGAGAAGTATGGTTGTTTCTTAGACTGTACTTACATCCGGGACTTGTGCCAGCCTAGTTTGAGTCCTGGCCAAACAATCAATGCCCGTAGCCCTTCCTCCGGAACATAAGCCACAGACAAAGGTTTTCTCAGTTATTTCTGTTTATGATCTTTTTATTTCTGTTTATGCCCTTTTTATTTCTGTTTATGATCTTTTTATTTCTGTTTATGCTCTTGTTCTCCAAGTCACTCCACGTGAGTCCCTCTGCTTGTAGAACCTTCTCTTCTCCATGCATTCTTTGGAATTCCTTGCCTTCGCTTCCCATGAGCACTCCATATCAAGGTCTGTCTTGCTATGCTGTCTCTCCGCTTTCTCACTGTGTGCTCAAATTCACCTACATTTTATAATTGTGAACTGTACTTCGATTGGCTGTCGTTCTTTTTGTCTCCATTTCTCCACATTTCTAATCTTGCCCTGCCATTTAATTTGAAGGATCCCTTTCAGGCAGTTATTTACAAATGACTAGAACAAGGACCACAGTTGTATTCAACAGTCGAGTGGCGGGCTGCATCTAAATCAATCAAATCTTTGGCGAATTACATAACATACTTCGGGGGGAAATTTACAAGTGACTGCACAGTAGGTTTAGGGTTATGTTAATTTCTTTCTTTCGTTGCATGAACCGTCTTGGGTTGCAATAATTAAGTTTAATAAAATAAATTACACTTTCATAATAACTTCGCTGGAAACCACCTTAATTAATTCATGAACTTTAAGCAAAAGTTGAATTCTTGAGTCTTATGTTCTACAGTGTTTTTCTGCGGACATTTTCTCTGATTCTCAGTTATTCTCTGGTAACATTTATGCGTGTTTGTATGTGTGTGTGGTTTTTATTTGGGAGGAAAGGGGGGGGGGTAAAGCAGAATATTTCTGTGTCTTGTGCAGTGAAGGCACAAACTAACTGACTGTAGGTGATACAGCAACACTAGTAAGAATACCTGACAGCAAAACGTTACTTTGATATGCACTCAGTAACAGCATTCAACTCCGGAAAGGAAAACTCCACAGTTCACACAAGTACAAAAGGAAAGTAACATGAATGAACGACAGCCACAGGGATTCCGTAGTCAAAGTAATCGATCAACAACACTGCAAGAAAAAAAAACATTGATGAAAACAACAGGCTAAGTCAGCAGTTACCAACATCCTTCAACAAATTTAATATTAGAAAATGACAATGGAATTCCTGATGAATGAAGAAGATGAACAGTCAATACCAAACATGAAAAGTCAACAAAACAATAATACACAAAAACATTCAGGCGAATTTGACTTCGCCACAAGAATGTACATGCACTAAAAAATGACAAACTAACCTCACATTAAGAACTCATTCAATCAGAAAAAAACTACATAACAACACATTTAACAATCTCTCATCTGTGTTTTAAAAATGACAAGCAGACACTATTCCTACATTCTAAGTAGACTTCACAAAGCAAGCAGACACTATTCTTTCATTGTAAGAAGGCTACAATTTAAAACACCCTAAGCTGACACACGCCCAGACGAATCACTAACACGTTTCTTACACGGCTTCCCGAAGTTCTAGTCTCAAATAACAACATTTTCGTGAAGCACACGAACAAACCAATCATACTGCGGACCTTCAGTAAGTCAGACTACTCGAACAAGGACATTCACTCTGTCAAAGAAGTGACATCGTTCAAAAAAAGTTTTTTTTTTTTTAATGTCCCTTATACTGGAGGAGGGGAATATAGACAACGGCGGGATACATGTTCTCAGTGCGTAGACCCGCTTCTGCAGATTCTACATCGGAATAAGATGGATGGGTGTGGCAATGAGAACACATGTAGGGTCACCATCCGTCGGGATCGCATCGGCAGCAACAGTAAAATCACCATCTGTAACAGTATCTCTAGCGACTGTGATGCTTATAAGCAGTAATCGCCTTAACCGGCAATTACCGGTTTAAATTACCGGTTTAAATTACCTGTTTAAAAAAAAGACCGAAAGTTTTGGAGGTCACTGGTTACCGTAGCCGGTTTATATTATAAACAAAAACTAGTAAAAAGCAGCCAGCGAACGAAATCGGCGACGTGATAAATGAGCCAGTAGAATGATAATGCTCAATTTGTATGGAAGAGAGTCAGCCATTTTTGACTTTAGTTCACCGTGCTATCATGTTATAAAGATTAAATGTCACCCCTAAAATAAGAAAAGTAACTTTTTTTTAAAAAATCACACGAAAATTACAGTTTCAGTGATGTGTGCAAAGTGTTTTTCATTTTACCTCTTTAAAAAATGTATAATGTACCGAATGTTGTATTGACTAGACGGGTATTTTGGAAAGTTATCTCAAGCAAAAGATGGAAACAACAGGTACAAGTATGGGGGCTTCAAACAAATCCTAACGTGATTACTGGCATAAGGCTGGAATATAGCCATTAGCACCAGATGTAGTAGTAGTAGTTGTTGCAGTAGTTGTAGTAGTAGTAGTTAGTAGTAGTTGTTGTAGTTGTAGTAGTAGTAGTAGTAGTTATAGTAGTAGTAGTTGTTGTTGTTGTAGTAATAGTAGTAGTTGTAATAGTAGTAGTTGTAGTAGTTGTAGTAGTAGTAGTAGTACCAGTAGTAGTAGTTGTAGTAGTAGTAGTAGTGGTAGTAGTAGTAGTAATAACAGTTGTAATAGTAGTAGTTTAGTTGTAGTAGGTGCAGTAGTAGTAGTAGTAGTAGTAGTAGTAGCAGTAGTAGTAGTAGTAATAGTAGAAGTACCACCAGCAGCAACAGCAGCAGCAGCAGTAGTAGTAGTAGTAGTAGTAGTAGTAGTAGGAGCAGTACCACCAGCAGCAGCAGTAGTAGTAGTAGTAGCAGCAGCAGCAGTAGTAGTAGTAGCAGCAGCAGCAGCAGTAGTAGTAGTAGTAGTAGTAGTAATAGTAGTAGTAGGAGCAGTACCACCACCAGCAGCAGTAGTAGTAGTAGTAGTGGTAGTAGTAGTAGTAGTAGGAGCAGTACCACCAGCAGCAGCAGCCAGACCAAATTAGAGAAAGTGAGGGAGAGAGAAGTTCCGGCCTGTGTATCGCTTCCGGGTCCGGAAGGTTTTCCCTGTTTTAACGACGGCCCCTGAGGAGGAGGAGGGTGGGGGGGGGAAGGAAAGATGCCCGTAACGGATGAAAACAGAATGGACGATCAATATGGTAAACTGGATTCGGTTGGGATCGGGAGGGAGGAGTTTTGCACAGCCTTACAAAATTCGTCACGGAGGCCCTGTAGCGTCTCCAGCAACAGCTTTGGTAATATCAGTCCCCGTTGTCATCACTGTATTGTGGGCCGCAGTATCATGCAAGACAGACAGACAGACAGATACTCACAGACAGACACCATAAACATTCCCTCACGCACTTCAAATACCAACAGATCAGCAGACAAGGAGAAAGAAAAGTACAATGTGTGTCGTCCCCCCCCCCCCCCCACTAAAATCCGCTTGCCTGCCAGGAAAAAAAAGAACTTTTATAGACCTCTCGGAAGCTACTGGAATGTAAAGAAAGACCCCTTTCCCCTCCAGATTGGGGAGGGTGGGGGGGGGGGGTAAAACTCATGATGTTCACGTTCTTGTCTGCGTCTCAGGGTTAGGGGCTGAGGTTAAATCGGTCGCGGACTCATGTTGTAAGACGGGCCTGGAAGTCTGACTGCTGGTAAAGGAGGGAAAGGTATGTATAGATTCTGTATAATTGTAGGCATTTCCGGCGTGAAAGACCTTGAGAGAGAGAGAGAGAGAGAGAGAGAAAAGCAGACAATAATCAGACAGTTCAGTAAGTCTGATCACGAGGTGGACCATAACCGATGTGTGGAGAGGGAAACAACGGCCGGTATCGTTTATGTAAAGCATCGGCCTCCTCACAGCCTTTAATTGGGCCTAAACTATACATGAGCTCACTGGTCTCTCATGGCGAAGGTCGGGGGTTCGAATCCGGCCGGAGGCACCCCAGTCACCCAGCTGTAGAAATGGGTACCCGACTTCTTCTGGAGTTGGGAAAGGAAAGGCGGCCAGGCGTGATACTGACCATATCACCCTCTAGTGTGCTGACAGGTCAAGGAAAATATGGACACTAACACCATATCCCTATGTGCCTCTAAGGCATGACAGGATTACCGTTACCTACTTTTTTATACATGAGCTGAAAAGGACATTTCATTCAGTCATTTGCATGTCCCTTGTGGAACTTTGCCTCCTTAACAGCTCTCCTGTATGCCTCTCGGTTGTAAGCAAGTTGGCCTGCTGGTGATGCGTCCATTCGCAGATTATCAACGATGTCTTGCAGCCATCTTCGCCTTGGTCTTCCTCTTTTTCCCATTATGTACACTTCCAATACCGTCTTCTCTAAATTCTCATGACGTTTAATGTGTCCAGAATATTTAAGTTTTCTCTGTTTAATCTTCCTTACTAGTCAACCGTCTTCAATATTAAGTTCTTGTAGAATGGATATATTTTTGTGTGTGTCCATGATATTTGAAGGACTCTTCTGTAGCATTTAAATTCAAAGGACATTTATGAGACATATCTGACAGATTTGTTTTCAGTAAGCCCCGAATATTTGAAAGAACTGACAAACTAATGTAGAGCAAGGAATCTCAGATCTTCGTAGATGCCCTCACTTTCTGAGAAGGTAACGAGGGGCCGAATAATTAAGACAGAAGACACTCGAACCAGGACACTGGATTTCTTCTCCATGCCAAAGACAAAAGGCTAGACCTGGGTAAAATTGGAGAAGAACAATAGAGAAAGAAAGACAGGTAAATCTGGAGAACTGACACGGATATCGACAGAGAGATTAGAGAAGTAATGTCTGTGTAAACTGAGATAGGAATAGAGAAGCTTGTCGAAAGACACACTGGAATAGAAAGGTTTGTCTAACGGGAGTTTATACAAGTGAGGTTTGTCCAAAGACCATGTAACAGAAAGACTATGTCCGAAGAGAGGCCGAAATGTTGAAGGGTGTCTAAAGAAAACCCCAAATAGAGATGATACATCTAATGATAGATTGGAAAAGAAGGGTTTGCTCCAGGGACACTGAAATAGAGAATTATATCTATTCTCCATACTCTAGGACCAGTTCATGAATATTTATAAAGCACAGAGTGTATCACATAAGGTCACGTGATCCCCCCCCCCCCTCTCCAAAAAAAAAAGGTAAAGGCTAAAAACAGGTGAGACCAAAATAAGCCGTCCTTGACTTGTCTGCAGAATATGAACTTGAGAACGACCCTTGCACCGGAAACTTATCAAGACAAACAATGGTTCAGCAGGTCATCCCTCAAGTGCCAA
Organism: Achatina immaculata; assembly: GCA_009760885.1. Taxonomy (NCBI): domain Eukaryota; kingdom Metazoa; phylum Mollusca; class Gastropoda; order Stylommatophora; family Achatinidae; genus Lissachatina; species Lissachatina immaculata. The sequence continues at coordinate 10,796,629 of CM019703.1, forward strand.
GAATAATACGGGGAATGTAAGCTCTGAGTACAGAACATCAGGATTAGATGCCTGGAAATGTGGCGAGAAATCTAGAACTTTATATGAGACTGTGGTCTTGTTTCTGTGTAAGAGAGCTCACCGTGGGTAATGTCGACGATCTGTGATATAACAAACAAAAACGTTCATAGAAAACATCTTATGAAGAGATCGACATTAGCTCCACATAAAAAAGGGCTCTATTGCTATGGAAGCTAGTGTGTGGTGTGTGTGTGTGTGTGGGGGGACGGGTAGGGGGGTGTGAACTGGGGACTGGGGGAAGAGAAGAGGGCTCTGCTGGTATAGATCTCTTCTTCCTGTCTGCTAAGAGAGAGAGAGAGAGAGAGAGAGAATAGAAGTTGCGTGTCTAGAATTTATTAAAATCTAATTTCTGTCCTGTCTAGAAAATGACAATAATCATCTAGATTATAGCTATAAATCTAGAGTCCATCCAAAAGGGACAAAAACATCGAAAAAAGAACTAAAATGTCCATACTTGGCCCTTGCCAAGCCTAATAAATAAATATTTCAGTTTTTTTTAAAAGTCTTTTAAATGGGCGCCAGGGGCCCAAGTAAGATGTCGTCTATTCAGGGACTCACCTGCCTTACGCTATGACTCTCCCATAGCAGTCAACGAATGCTCATGAAATAGACTAACAGTGTCAAAGTTCCCAGGTCAGACTGGAAGAGTAGGAAATAAATTACATTTTCACACAAAAGATAGGTGGAATATTGCAGAACGCGTAGCATTCCGGCCCTTGAAAGTCGAGGGCTTCCAATTATGCAGCTGCACGTTAGACCCAGAGGAATGTCGAAAGAGAAGATCACAGACCATAACTTGAAAACTTAACGGACTATAAGGCTAATAACTAGAAAACTTAACGGACTATAAGGCTAATAACTAGAAAACTTAACGGACTATAAGGCTAATAACTAGAAAACTTAACGGACTATAAGGCTAATAACTAGAACACTTAACGGACTATAGGGCTAGTAACTAGAAACTTAACGGGGCGTTGCCAACTGTGCTGGTACAAAAAAAAACACTCAAAAGCTCGAAACCTGTCAAGAAGTATGGCGGCCACCATTTATCTGCACAAATGATGATGGTGATGATGATCATGGTGATGATGATGATGATGATGATGATGATGGCCAATACTCAGCCAAGAGCTAAAGGCGGTTTAGCAACAACGGTCCACGGTACTAAAGCCTTTCGTTCCAGCTGTGACTATGATACGAAAGAATAACATAATGGACACGAAAGACTAACATAATGGACACAAAAGATTAACATAATGGACACGGAAGGTTAACGTAATGGTTACATCTAAAACACTGGATTATTACTAACGTTCAAGACCAGTTCCATGAATGACCGCGTCATAAATCGACAAATTAAAAATGTGAATTAATTATATAGTTTATCATCACTGATACGTGAAATACACGTATTTTTTTCCCAGCCAGTGTAACAACACACATTAGATTTCTGCAGCTATCGGTTAGTAAAGCGTTATTTTGAAACCTTTCGAAATAGCGTTAAGCGAAGAAGCAACTATTATTACTTTATATACGAAAGTTTTTGAGTGTTCCTAGATTTAAAAAAAAAACAAACTTAAAAATCATAGTAAATAATACCAAAAATAAAATAATAGTAAAAATAAAATGACAACAACATATATTGAAAGGAGGAATGATATGATAAACACAAAAGGCTATATAAAGTAAAAAATTACACTTCCTTACGTTCAATTTTACGCTGAGCGTAACATCCTTACAAGCTCTCCTTTGTTTTTCTGATAGCTCAGGACGTATCTTGCTAACGGACGCACAAATAAACCGAGATAAAGCACATATGCTCACAGACAAAGTTCAAAGCTATGGCGGCTCGATGCTGAGATAATGATTGTACTTCGCAGGAAAAGAAGCTTGCTGGTGCCAGTCCCGGTGCTTGGAGCGCGCGCTGCCTCTATAATGATTGGCAGCAAAACGATTATTGAAGGCTATTTTTAACGATTTTTAAAAGCGAAAATCCTCTTTGGATTTCTTTCGTTCAGTGCAAAAAAAATACTAATGTAGATCTTTCGTAAAGGCGAAATGTCGCAAAACGAACTTTCGAAAGGTGGAGCTTTAACTAGGATTTGAAGACGGCCATGCTCTGCTGCTGACTTAGAGATGGGCCTCCTTGCATTCCCGTATGTCCTTGACAACGCATCAGTTTTATTTTTTTTAATACTGCAGCCAAATGCACGTTTAAATGTGCGAAATCCTCAAAACTTGTGTCATTTTTCTAATTAGACTGGGGAATTATTGTCTGTTTTATAACATTATATAGCAGGGATCAAGATGCCGTTCCGTGCAGGGATCAAGACTCTGCCCGGTGTAGGGATCAAGACGCTGTCCGGTGCAGGGATCAAGACGTTTTCCGGTGCAGGGATCAAGACGTTGTCCGCTGCAGGGATCAAGACGCTGTCCGGTGCAGGGATCAAGATGCTGTCCGGTGCAGGGATCAAGACGCTGTCCGGTGCAGGGATCATTGAGCTGACTGCTTACGTCAGGGCTGGCGAACTACAGCCACCGTCCCGTCTCACTTCTCTGTTAGAACTCCTAGTAACAGGCTTAGCCCGTAGGTGTCTCGCTGTAGTCCCAATGATGGTGGAGTCTGATAAAGAAGCACTCCACCCCCACCCGACTTGAAAAAAAAAATTTCGCTAACGGCTAGAACGACACATCGGCTGCAAAGAACATTACACCTGTAGTTCCATGGAGACAGAACAACACAAAGAACAATAACATCCATCCATCTATCTATCTATCTATCTATCTATCTATCTATCTATCTATCTATCTATCTATCTATCTATCTATCTATCTATCTATCTATCTATCTGTCTGTCTGTCTGTCTGTCTATCATCGGATTCTATTACTGCTGCTATAAAGATACTGCAGCCCACAATAGTGTGGCCGATAACACGGATCCAACATTAGCAGAGGCACCCACGAGAGAAACATCTTAGTAAGATGATGTTAGGCAAAACTCACAAAAGCTCATGTCTGGCTTCTTCAAAGCAGTCCTCTTTGGACAAGATGTGTTAATATTCTGTATCTGAGTACTTTATAGAAGTGTATTACTTGCATGTAAGTAGACATTATATACAAAGCATATACGCAGATACAATAAATGAATATACATAAATACTGTACCCCTTGTGTTCATTGTTATTATTTTATTTATAGTTTTTTTTTTCAAGCTGTTTTGAGCTATATTAACTCTATACGAGTTACGGTCTTGTTAGAAGGTCTTCGAAATGGAAATTGTTTATAGTTGAATGCACAGGGTTTGTGACCTATTTTTTAAGGTACGATAACTAGTACAAAACATCATAAGAGCTGGTCAAATTTACAGTTACGTCCCTTCTGTGCAACTAAAATTATTTTTATCGCTGGCTGATTTATTTTACTTTTGTCTACAAACAAGAGTGTACTATTAGTGCTTCTAGTTTGAAAAAAAGTACCCAGAATTATTAACCCTGTAGCTTAGAAAAGCGTAAGCAGGCAATAGATGGATTCTCAACTCCATTCCTGACTTGAAATGGACTTTTCTAGTCAACTCATTCATTCATTCATTTGCATGTCCTTTGCGGAACTTTGCCTCCCTAACAGCACTCTTGTAGGCCTCTCAGTTGTGAGCAAGATGGCCTGCTGCTTATGCATCCATTTGCAGATCATCAACGTTGTCTTGTAGCCATCTTTGGGTTTCTTGGTATATTTCCAGAAGATAGTTTACCAGTGCTTTCCTTCCAGGCAGTGACTGTACTAGTCAGTGATCGTAGCCATTGTCCCTACATTGAGATCATCTGCCTACCATCATAGAATGGTGACCATAATCAACATTATCTGTCGGCTGCTCTCTCATTCCATCCACCACCTGCGTTGTTAAAAATGACCTAACGGCAGTTCCTAAGTAACTCACAAATTGAAATATTTTATCAGTGGGAGCTATCAGGTAGTATTTAAATATATCCTTAGATGGTACCATCATCCAACTTTATAATAGTTGTATGTAGGGGACGCTGGGAGTTACATGCGCATGCGCAAAGCAATAGCAAAACGGATACTCAAGGTTAGTGTGTACCAAAGAAGAACAGATAAATGTAGTGCGATTTTTGTGGGCTAAAGGACATTCAGTTGAGGACGTTCATAAAGAAATGATTACAGTTTATGCTGAAAATTTTTTATCACGTAAAGCTGTCTATAACTGGGTAAAAGAATTTTCTCAGGGACCCATCAAAATTGCACCAGAAGCGACTGTGCAACGTGTGAATGAGATTATCAGAGCTGATAGACGAGTAACGATAGACAATGTAGCAAGTGCAATCGGATGTTCACATGGCTTAGCCTACAGAATAATGCACGAGCAATTGAATTTTCTGAAAGTTTGCTCACGCTGGGTACCCAGAGATCTGAATAATGAACACAAAATGAACCGATTTGGTTTGTCATTGCAGCATCTCTGTCATTACTCATATGAAGGTGAAGACATGCTCCAAAGGATTATTATTGGAGACGAATCTTGGGTGCACCACTACCAACCAGAATCAAAACCTGCCTCAATGCAATGGAAACACCCGTCATCGCCATGCGCAAAAAAAAAAAAATCAAGATTACGCCTTCTGCGGTGAAGATTATGTTGACAATGTTCTGGGATTACCAAGGAGTGCTGTTAACCAAGTTCCAGAAGTATGGTGACAGCGTGAATTCTGTATCGTACTGTGAAGTTCTGTCGATGCTACGGGATGAAATTCGAAGAAAATGTCCTGGTCTGCTGACTAGAGGTGTGCTTCTCCTTCATGCCAATGCCAGACCACATACGGCTCTGTGAACCCAAGAGAAAATTAGCCAGTTGGATTGGGAAGATCTTGAACATCCGCCATATAGTCCTGACTTAGCTCCAAGTAATTTTCACCTGTTTGGTCCATTGAAAAACCACCTTTGCGGGAGAAGATTCTCGAGTGACGAAGAGGTGGAAACAGAAGTAAAAAAAAAAAAAATGGTTCAGAAATCGGACTCCCGATTTTTACGCCATGGGTATTGCCACACCACAAACAGCATCAGAGAGAAATACGCGTATTACTTTATGATGATCTTTCATCTCAGACACAGAGTTTGTTACGTACATGTGATTGTTGTAACACATTTCTAATAATCTCACGCCCCTCTCTATCCAACACTGAACGAAGGGGTCCAGCAGCAAGCAGCTAAGCTTCCATCAGCGAGAACATCATTAAGCAAGAGAATAAGATGGCTGGAGTAAGTAACAAAGACAGATGACAGCAGTATTCACCGGCAGGTTCCACACGTCGAACTTACGGCAGAAAGGAGGGCACATGGTAGATTTAAACTGAGTCATAAAAGTATACGTAAATCATCAATTGCGAGATGCTTCTATGAGCAATGAATTCTGAGAACTTGCAAAAGACTGACTTCGCGTGGAGAGCAACTCTGCGAAAGGGCGTACTGTATCGTTTAAGTAGGAGATGAAGACTAAACTTGAAGTTAGAAGATGTGAGCAAAGAGAAACATGGACTCTGCTATACAAATATTGTCTTTTGATGTTAGTGTGGCAGATAATGCACATCCAATATTAGCAGAGTCAGTCATGAGAGGCCAGTATAGCAGAGTCAGTCATGAGAGGCCAATATTAGCAGAGTCAGCCATGAGAGGCCAGTATAGCAGAGTCAGTCACGAGAGGCCAATATTAGCAGAGTCAGTCATGAGAGGAACTGCTCAGAACGACGATGCTAGGTAAAACTCACAAGAGCTGATATCTGACTCCTGCAAAACCGTGCTCTTTAGACAAAAAAGTGTTAATATTCTGTATCTGAGTACTTTATATATAAGTAGACATTATATATAAAGCATATAACCAGATACAATAAACAAATATAAATAAATACTAGGGGTGATTGATAAGTTCTCGGCGCAAGGTACAAATACTCGAAACATACAGTTGATATTAGGTGCATTTGTAGATCAGGTTAATCTAAGATTAAACACAAAGTTTAAAAAAATGCAACCAATTTTTTTTACAGGCTACTGAATTGGTAAAGGGTGGCAGAAATTGAGAAAATGGATAAAATTCTCATCGAGCAATCATTCGCTGCCTCTGCATCAAGGGCTTATCATCGAAGGAGATCCATGAGGATATGGTAGCGTCTCTAAGGGAGAGTGCCCCTTCTTACAGCACAGTGAAGAAATGGGCAGCTCAATTCAAACATGGAAGGGAGAGTCTGGATGATGATCACCGTCCAAGAAAACCAAGAACGGTAACCACCGATGAAACCACCGACAGAATCCATGACATGATAATGGAGGATCGACGACTAAATGAACGGTACATTGCTACTGAGTTGGGCATCTCCCAGGAACGTGTTCATGTCATTATTCACAATGATCTTCAAATGACGAAGGTCTCTGATCGATGGGTCCCGAAACTTCTTTGAACTGATCACAAACGACAACGTCTCAGCATGTCAAGAGACAATCTTGGCCATTTTCCTGCAGATCCTGAAAAGTTTCTTCAGCAATTTGTGACTATGGATGAAACTTGGGTTCATCATTTTCAACCAGAAACCAAAGAACAGACAAAGCAGCGGAAACATCGAGGATCCCCACCTCCAAAGAAAGCAAGGGTGGTTCTGTCTGCAGGCAAAGTGATGGCTTCCATCTTTTGGGATTCAGAAGGTGTGCTATTGGTAGACTATCTTCAAAAGGGAGAACGGGGCCTATTACGCTAATCTTGTGAAGCAACTGCGAGCCAAACTGAAGGAAAAGCGTCGAGGGAAATTGACGAGAGGAGTCATCTTTCAGCAAGACAATGCTCCAGTTCACAAGTCAGCAGTGGCAATAGCTGCCATTCATGAATGCGGATTCCAGCTTCTTGAACATCCTCCTTATTTCCAAGATTTGGCCCCTTCAGACTATTACCTGTTTACCAAACTAAAAAAGGATCTCAGTGGTTGCAAATTTGGTTCAGATGATGACGTAATTCACGCTGTAGACCACTTTCTACTGGTACAAGATGCTGACTTTTACAACGAAGGGATCCGTATGCTCCAAGGTCGCTGGACTAAGTGCATAAACTTGAAAGGAGACAATGTTGAGAAATAACCCCCAAAAATTGTCCACAAATAGTCCGTTGTACCTTACGCCGAGAACTTATCAATCACCCCTCGTATTATATCCCTTGTGTTATTGTTATTATTTTATTTATACTTTTCCAAATTGTTTTGAACTATATTAACTCTACACGAGTTATGGCCTTGTTAAAATATCTTCGAAATGGAAAATGGTTTACACCTGAATAAACAGATTTTGTGACCTATTTTTTTAGAGGAACGATAACTAGTACACTAAAAAGTAAAGATAGTCCCATAGCATTTCAAATGCCGTAGGGGGTGAAGCGTTAGAGACCTCATTATGCTGGGTCATCAGCGTGTGAGGTAGGGTGACCAGTTCCTTTTAGTACACTACATCATAAGAATTGATCAAATTTACAGTTACGTCCCCTTAGTGTAACTAAAATGATTTTTATCGATTGCTTATTTACTTAACTTTTGTCTACTCACAAGAGTGTAATATTATTGGTTCTAATTTGAAAAAAAAAATAACCCATGATTTTTAGAATTTGCTGTAACTTAGAAAAGGGCAAACAGGCAATAGATGGATTCTCACCTGCAATCTAGACTTAAAACGGACTCCTTCCAGTCAACTTCGTTGTTAAAATTGATCTTTGGACAAAACAGTCTTGAGAGAGAAAATAAATATAAATATTGCGCATGTCTGCTTTCATGGAGAGTAAAACTACAATAACAGTTGTAACTGAATAAAGCGACCATGGTCTATCTACCTACATGTCCACCTACCTGTTCTCTATCTGTTCATTTACCTGTCTACCTTCCTATCAACCTACATGTCCTTTTAATTATTTAACTGCTTGTATTTTGCTTTATGTACTTTCCGTCTGTCGAACTGCTTGTCTATCTATCTATCTATCTATCTATCTATCTATCTATCTATCTATCTATCTATCTATCTATCTATCTATCTATCTATCTATCTATCTATCTATCTATCTATCTATCTATCTACCTACCTATCTATCTATCTATCTATCTATCTATCTATCTATCTATCTATCTATCTATCTATCTATCTATCTATCTATCTATCTATCTATCTATCTATCTATCTATCTATCTATCTATCTATCTATCTATCTACCTACCTATCTATCTATCTATCTATCTATCTATCTATCTATCTATCTATCTATCTATCTATCTACCTACCTATCTATCTATCTATCTATCTATCTATCTATCTATCTATCTATCTATCTATCTATCTATCTATCTGTCGTCTCTCTGTCTGTATATATCTAGTCACTGCCTCCCGCTTTTATTTTCCTAATCACTAAGATAAGATAACCACATTTCCTTCCTTTTACAGCATATTTTAATGTTTCGCTCCCTTGGAACAAAGACATTTTATTAATTTTTAAAAAATCTTTTAGAAGCTGAATATATTTCTCCTTTTTCTTCGCATTCGAGCAAAGAGAATATCAACTTCAATTGCTTCCTACGAGTCAGGTGTTAAGGACTTTTTCCACATTTACAGACCCTAAGGAACTGCTATGTGTCCCTTATTCAGCTTTCGTCAGTCTGTCTAAATCATTACCATCATCGGTCCTGTTTGATGCCAGATTGATTTCAAAATAGGTCAACGATGTGCCTGTACTTTACATATTAATTACTATAAACAGATTGGCTGAAATAAAAGTCCAATCTGATTGCAGATGTTATGTGTATAATCTGATCTATCAAGTTCCATCTATTCAGGTCCCATAACTTTTCCCTCAAGTTTGGTTCTCATTATTGTATTATGCCTTTTGATATTGCCGACATATTTTAACCCGCCTAATTCTGAAAGAGAGAAAAGAAGACCAAGGAGAGGTGGCTGCAAGACGTCGTTGATGATCTGCGAATAGATGCACCAACAGCAGGGCATCTTGATTACAGCCGATAGGCCTACAGGAGAGCTGTTAGGGAGGGAAAGTTCCACAAGGGACATGCAAACGATTGAATGACTGATTGTATTGTTTCTCTTTTCAGTTGACTTGATACTTCTCTGTTTTCCGTGCAAGTTACATCAAAATATGACACTTTAAAAAAAATAGTGACTAGTCTTTAACTCTTCCACTCTAAAAACAACACTGGTAGGGTTTGTAGATCTTGCATACCCATGCGAATCTATGCTCAGAGGGATAGTTCGACAAGGTGAAAACAAAATGAAAAGTAGCGTATTTCTAACGTAGCCCTTACTTTTAAATAATAGAGCAACGTCTTTCCAGTTCCTATATCCCGAAATTTCTCAACAAAATGTATTCTGGCAGAGCATGGGAAGTAATTCAGGAGCTAAAGAGTTAAACTCCTTTTCTTAATTTCTGCATCGATTATCTTATATTTTGTTCCTTACTGCATTCATACTCTACTATTTTCTGCTTTCTTTTCTTAATATAGTCTGTGCTATACATCTATTGTCTTCGAAATGTAAGCCTTGAAGCATTTATGAAAAAAAAGTAAATGCCTTTGAAAAAAAAATAGGGATGACTATAACTGTAAACTTACGCCATTGGCAAAAGATACGCACTTAAGATGAATGAGATGGACATTCAGATCTTTACAGAAAAGATCGACCTGTGTTAAATCATTATCCCATTGGCTCTATCATCTAACACACACTAAGAACAACACTAAGGTTAAAGACCGGGCACATATAAGAGTGTCCCGAGTGCAAGGAGCCCCATCTGTAGGTCAGCAGCAGAGCATGTCCGTTCTTCAAGCTCAAGAGATAGCAATCAGCGTTCCATAACCGACTGCTTGTGTCAATGCTGACCAGGTTGTAGACGACCAAGACCCTGTCCCTCCTCTCCGTTTCTGCCTCTTGGAAGCAGGCCGAGCTTGGTTAACGCAGCAGAGATGGCTGTAGTCCTCAAGGTGGAAGACTTTACTAAACAAGCACTGCACATCCGCTTGCTTTTAAGCTCAACTCAGGGACGCAAAAAACAAAAAAAAATTAGCACATGTATTCTACTCCCAATCCGAATCCTTCACTGCATGGTTTTCACAGACATTTTCCTCTCAGGTCCGAGGAGTTAAGAGTGAGAGAGAGAAAAAAAAAACAAGTAAAGACATTATACCCTTTCATACTGGTAACTGCCAGCGAACGGACATAACGGTTGTACCAATTTTCCATATAGTCTCCCTGTAGGCCGACGCACTTCTTGAATCGTTCCACTAGCTTCTACATTCCTTGGGGGAAGAAGTTTCTCACCTGCTCTCGAATTGAGGCCTATAACGCTAACTCCATCTTCCGCAAACTTTTACCGTGATCCAAATCATCATGCACTGCAGCATGAGCTGCCCCGCAGCTGATATTAAAATGTGCAGCAACAGCGGACAGCGTAATCCGTTGGTCTTCTTTGATCAAGACCTGCGCTTTTTCTATGTGGGCTTGTGTTCATGACGCTGACTGGCTGATCAGAATAACGTGGTCGGTTACTCTTGCTCTTCCCGCTTTCTTCCTTTCTACACATTTATAAACGTTTCATTGAGTCAACATCCTACGGTGAATCTTAACAGCTTTCACTCCTTCTGCCCAAAGAAATCTCACTACGACGTGCTGTTCACCAATAATGCTATCCCACAGCCGATCATCCACGTTTATTTAACCTTGGCTTCAACTAGACTAAGGGCACAGCACTGCGCCGTGCGTGCTCGAACTACCAGTTAGCCACGAGAACGTGCTGCACTGCGCCAGCTTCTATCCGCTTTGATTATCGAGTAATTTTTAAATTGCCTTTACTTTTTTTTTTTAACTCTCCCTCTAAAACAACAACAGAATTGATCTCAGTATCCAAATAATGTGCTAGAATTCTGAAACACTCACACACACACACATAACAACAACAACAACAACAACAACAACAAAACGCGCTAAACCCAGAAACTCAACCCGACAGTCTAATAAACATTCCAGCATCGTTTTCATTCCCCGATTCTAAATCTCGTCCTCATCTTCCTCCTACTTAGAATCCCTTTCATTGTATAAATTACAAACCTCTCTATCAGGTACCTCTCCTCCGCTGTCTCATCTATCCTACTACACATACCCGAGAAGAACTTTCTAAAACTCTAAACCAGGAACAAAACAATAGAAGACCCAGCATTAACGGGCCCTGCCTATCTTAATCTGGGATTTGGAATAGTTGACAGTGGTATCCTTTGGTAGGCTGATTAAATCCGTCTTAGAATCTGTATCACAGGCTGATTTCGTGAACAGAATCCTCTAGTGTAGACAGACATAGAAGCCAGGGACGGGCTCTCCTAGCCAATGCTCTAATCAGTTTCGGATTTTCGCATCTCTGTACGGTTTCTGAATATCGCTGAGCTTGTATTAGAAGTGAAGTGCGTATTTCGGTGCTGTGGGTGTGGGGGCCGGGTTGTCTGTGTGTGTGTGAGAGAGAGAGAGAGAGAGAACAGAAGAGAGAGGGAGAAGAGAGAGAAGAGAGAAGGAGAAGAGAGAGAGAAGAGAGAGAAAAGAGATAGAGAAGAGATAGAGAATAGAGAGAGAAGAGAGAGAGAAGAGTGAGAAGAGAGAGAGAAGAGAGAGAAAGAGAAGAGAGAGAAGAGAGAAAGAGAAGAGCGAGAGAAGAGAGGTAGAGAAGAGAGAGAGAAGAGAAAGAGAAAGAAGAGAGAGAGAAGAGTGAGAGAGAAGAGAAAGAGAAGAGGGAGCGAAGAGAGAGAGAAGAGAGAGAAAGAGAAGAGAGAGAGAAAAGAGAAAGAGAAGAGAGAGGAGAGAGCGAGAGAAGAGAGGGAGAGAAGAGAGAGAGAAGAGAGAGAGAAGAGGGAGAGAAGAGAAAAAAGAGAGAGAGAAGAGAGAGAGAAAAGAGAGAGAGAGAGGGGGAAAAGAGAGAGAAGAGAGAGAGAGAGAAGAGGAAGAGAGAGAGAAGAGAGATAATTAGAAGAGTATGAGTGAGGTGAAGGTGGGCAATAAATAAACAAGGTAAATGTATTGATGGTCAGTCAACTAGCGAGATAGATAGATAGATAGATAGATAGATAGATAGATAGATAGATAGATAGATAGATAGATAGATAGATAGATAGATAGATAGATAGATAGATAGATAGATAGATAGATAGATAGATAGATTTTTTTCAAAGGATTAAGAATTGGGCGCGCAGGCCCGTCTAACATTATGCCCTTCATCATACAGCTTTCACTAAGTCAGTCATTCAGCATTTATTAATGAGCATTAATAATCATGAAGACACAATTAAGTGATTAGATAAATAAATAATAAACGTATCTCTTGTCCATACACTCCGCACTCTGATTTATGCAACAGCATGAAATACTTGTATTATTACATTCATTCAAAACTAACAAATTTATAGAAAAGTAGTAAAAAAAATTACAACAATCAAGCCGTACTTCAAACTACTTTAGACTATGCTTAGGGAGGCATATAACCATATCAAACATATGTTGACAAAGTTTGAAGTTATAAGAACAAATATTACTTACATGTTTTACATGAATTGGTAGTGCATTCCGAAGGTGGGCAGCTGAGTAAGAGAAGCTTTTTTTTAACATGTCAAGCCTTGGTTTTGGGAGAATACAATTGCTTAAGCGTTGACTGTGTTTTGGATTGGATTTTAACAACGACCACAGATAGGGTGGAGCACTGTGAGATAGAATTTTATAAATTTACTTGACCTTGTTGAAAATAAATCTCTTTTTGAGGGGTAGAATATCAAGATGTTTGTCCTTATCTGTTTAATATGTGCTGCATATTTGTCATCTATAAGTTTTACTGCTCGTTTTTGAAGTGAGTGAAGTCTTTTCATGTTTGACATGGAACAACCATCAAAGACTGTGGAACAGTAGTCCAAGTGTGTTTGTATTTGTGATATGCAGTATATTTTTCTGGTGTCTAAGTCAAGAAAATTTTTAATTTTAGTATACTGGCAAACTTTTTGTGCATTGAGTTTGGTTAGATTGTCTACATGATGATTCCATCTGAGGTGGTGGTCAGTCATGAGACCTAGAGTTTTATGTTCACTAACATTCTGTGTACAACACCAGAAACTTTGGGAAATAATGGAAAAATGGGATTTCCAACACATTTGATACAATTAACATCACTGCTGTATCTAGACCAACAAGCAGCAGTAAGAATAAATGGTGAAACAACAAGTTGGTTTGACATAAAACAAGGGGTCCGTCAGGGGTGCATATTGTCACCCTACTTATTTAACTTGTATACTGAAAATATAATGAGGAATGTTAGAGAAGATGTAGACAAAGAATATTACGATGCCATAACAGTTGGAGGTTATGAAATACCAGAGATTAGATATGCTGATGACACAGTATTGCTGTCCACAACACAAAAAGGAATGGAAAAACTAATTATGTCAGTCCGCAAGAACAGCGAAGAGCAGAACCTCTATCTTAATGCAAAGAAAACTAAATTGATGACAACTGACAAAACAAACAAGGCAACTGAAATATGTATCAGTGAGGAAAAACTGGAAGAAGTGGAGAGTTTTGAATATCTTGGATCACTACTAACTAATAATGGAGATACAATGAGGGAAATTAAAAGGAGGACATCTATCGCTCTTCAGAAAGTAAAACAAATAAAGAATCTGTGGAGAGGAGCAGACAGAGCCACAAAAATAAGATTTTTAAGGGCATGCGTCTTTCCCATCGCAACTTATGCCTGTGAGACCTGGACACTTAACAAAACAGCTGAGAAACACATAAATGCCTTTGAATGTAAATGCTACAGAAGAGTTCTCCAAATATCGTGGACACAAAAAAGAACAAATATATCTATACTACAAGAGCTTAATATTGAAGAAGGCTGGCTAGTGAAGAGGATTAAAGAGAGAAAACTGAAATATTTTGGACACATTAAACGTCATGATAATTTAGAGAAGACCGTATTGGAAGCATACATAATGGGAAAAAGAAAAAGAGGAAGACCAAGACGAAGATGGCTGCAAGACATCGCTGACGATCTGGAAATGGATGCAACAGCAGCAGGCCATCTTGCTCACAACCGAGAGGCCTACAGGAGTGCTGTTTGGGAGGCAAAGTTCCGCAAGGGACATGCAAATGGATGAATGAATGAACATTCTCTATCTGTGAAGTTCCAGCATGAAGCTGTAGTGTTGTTGTTGGTGAATTTGTTCATTTCTGTCTTGTAATGAGCATGGATTTTGTTTTGCTGGTGTTTATGAGCATTCTGTTGTTGCTATAGTTAATTAGAATGTTTATTTCCAACTGAAGAGTTGACTCAAGATTATTACAGTGATTGTCACTAGTGTAAACTGTGCAGTCATCAACAAAGAGGTCACAATATGATTTTTTGAGATAAAGTGGAAGATCATTATTGTAGATGGTGAATAGGAGAGGAACAAAATAGATATTTGTGGAACGCCAATATCAACCACAAATGAATTTGACTTAGTTTTTGAAGCAAACTACCTGTTGTCTGTTGGAAAGAAAAGATGTAATAAATTTTGTCAAGTCAGGGTGTAATCTACAAGTCTCAAGCTTTCTAACTAGGATTTCATGATCAATCATGTCGAATGCTTTTTTAAAGTCAACAAAGACAGCACCATATAATTTATCATCGTTGATATTTGACAACGAATATTCTGTCATTTTTGCGAGAGCTGTGTGACAGGAATGTTTCGGCCTAAAACCTGACTGACAGTCAACAATCAAATCATTTTCTTGCATGTGTTGTGAGGTTATTTTTTGTATGTGTTTTTCTAGGAATTTTGACAAAACTGATAGAATGGAAATTGGTCTATACTTTGAGGAATTTTTCTCTGAACCAGATTTTACAGGTTTTTGCAATTTTAAAAGCCTGAGGAAAATGACGATGTGCAATGCACTGAATGTAAATGTTTGATATATAGATAGATAGATAGACAGACAGACAGACAGACAGACAGATAGATAGATAGATAGATAGATAGATAGATAGATAGATAGATAGATAGATAGATAGATAGATAGATAGATAGATAGATAGATAGATAGATAGATAGATAGACGAACAGACAGACGGACGGACGGACGGACGGATGGATGGATGGATGAATGAATGGATGAATGGATGGATGGACTGATGGATGGAAAGATACATACATACATACATACATAAATACATGCATACATACATACATACACATACATACATACATACATACATACATACATACATACATACATACATACATACATACACATACATACTATACCAAACCTCTTCACCGGCTAATTCTCTTCTCAGCGCCTGTTCTCTTATTTAGATCTACATCATATATAAACAAGACAACATAATACTTATCCTTCTAATGGTTTTTTTTAGGGGGGGGGGGCGAGCGTGTGTTTCGTACAAATGACAGATACGATCCAACGAGATTTCTCTGACCGTTTCTTTATTCCCTGCACGGTATTCCATTTCTATCAAAACTGTCCTTTACAAATTTTATGCTTCATTCAACAACGAAATGCCCAACTCCATCAAAATAAAGGACGCAGCCACGTTTCCGCTTTTGTGGCCTGTCACGTCCATATCTCGTGACGAGGTCATCTC
Source organism: Achatina immaculata (assembly GCA_009760885.1). Taxonomy (NCBI): domain Eukaryota; kingdom Metazoa; phylum Mollusca; class Gastropoda; order Stylommatophora; family Achatinidae; genus Lissachatina; species Lissachatina immaculata. The sequence continues at coordinate 10,812,396 of CM019703.1, forward strand.
TTTAACCCTCCCTAAGCCGTGTTTGTCCGAGCCGCGTAATAAACTGACAAGCAATTACGCAATTGCGCCAGCTGAGTTAACCCTCTCACAGCCAAAGAGCAGTTGCCAGTTGGGGCATGGGAAAGATCTGCTTTGACGTGGCCGAGGAAGGCCAGATATTCTGGCCTGTCAAGAGCTGAGATGTCGGCGAAAATTTTCTATTATACACTCAATTTGGCTGTCAGTTTGAGACTATGCTAAGCTTTGAGTTCGGGGAACTAAGTAACTTTTGTATTCGCAGGAAATTCCGGTCATCAGCTATTTCAAAGACGTTAAAATACAATTCGTGCGGGAAATATTTTACAAAACAATTATAAGTTTTAAAAAAAATGCCTTGTTTTTAGTCAGAATTTGAATGTTTTAATGTTTTAAAACTCTCTCACTCTCTCGCACACCACACACACACACACACATATATATATATATATATATATATATATATATATGAAATAGAGACAACACAGAGGATGCTGGTAATAAGCCAACTCGGCAAACCTGGCCAGTGAAATCCTCCAGAATATAAAGAAATCTCACAAAACGAGCATGATAACGAAAATTGGGATTTTTGCAAGTAATGTCCTACGTGTACAACTCTACGGAAGTGAATACTGGAAAATCGGCAAAACCATAGAAAACAAGTTGAATTCTTTCCAGACTAAATGTTTACGAAGGATACGAAGAATATTTCGGCCAAACACCGTAAGAAATAGCAACCTGTTGACAGATAATGCCGGCGACAGCCATTATTGGGGAAAGACTCTGGCAACGGTTGGGACATGTGCTTCGGATTAACGATTCTCTATCAAAAATACCGTTGAGATGGACACCACAGGTACTAAGGGTAGATCAAAGGAGGCATGGAGAAGAACAACAGAGAGGATGTTGAGCAATAGAGAGCTCACCTAGACAAGAGTGGAAGAAGAGGCGAAGGAGAGGCGTTTGTAGAAAAACCCTAGCGGAAACCCGATGTGCCTTGTGCGATTAAGGTTCTCAGAGAGAGAGAGAGAGACAGAGAGAATGAATGAATGAATGAATGATCTTTATTTTTAAAGGATAAAGAATTGGGCACGCAGGCCCGTCTTACATTCTGCCCTTCATCACTCCATCTTTCATTCTTCCCACACACTCGTTTAATAGAAGTATACAAATTAAATTAGGAAAAAAAATATCAAAAGAGTGCAAGATTAAACTATTACATTCAAAGTAAAAAAGAAGAAGTAATTAACTTAATAAAATAGCTCTCTCTCTCACACACACACACGCACGCACAAACAGACATATACATAAACAAAAATACATTGTCAGATCTCTTAACATATGTTTTTTAAAACAAACATTAAAATAATTTCTAACAGTATCTAACAAGTTACTCTTCGAACTATGTCATTTTAGTACTTGATGGTTGGCGAGTCATGGGTTGAGAGAGTGCTGGTTGTTCTATAGAGGCATATAACTACAAGCAAGTAAATAATGAAACAGGTTTGAGTTAAAGGATGAAGTATTACTTGTGGATTTTAATTGGCAGAGGAGGATGTTCCAGAGCTGTACGGCAGAGTATGAAAGGCTTTTCTTGTACAGATCAATCCTGGGTTTAGGAAGAAGACAGTTTTTTTAAACGCTGGCTATGTTTAGCGTTATACGTAAACAATGACCGCAAGTAAGGTGGAGCATTGTGCGACAGAATTCTGTGAACAAACTTAACTTTGTTAAAAATGACTATATTCGAGGGGTAGAATTTTGAGTTGTTTGGAGAGAGAGCGAGAGAGAGAGAGAGAGAGAGAGAGAGAAAGAGAAAGATCTTCCCATTCGCTTCCATTGTTGATCAGGCTTTCATCTTCTACTGTCCCTTAAAATGAATTTTAAAGATAGTAGAAAGGAAGTAGCGACACCAGTTAGATAAAAAATCTCTTTAAAACTTTTTCTTTTTCAACTTTTTGTCCTCGTCCCGTCTTCCGCGGGCAAGCCGTAGTAACATGTGGCATTAAACGTGCTCTCTCGGCACCATAGATTCAACATTCATGTCAATGGACGCTGGTAACTTTAAACAATACAAATTGTAAATTCAACATTTCCTTCTAGCCGATGGCACTATGGGAAGACAAAGTGATAAATCTCCCGGAGTCCAGCTTTTTTTCCCTTTCGTCTCTCTTGGGGAAACACTGCATTGTCTCAAGTTACCTTCCTGGTTTACGGCGCTATGAAACAAGGATGTCGGCAGATGAATCATTGACCAAAGGTTTTGTTTTTTTTTTCTCTCTACCTAATGTAATAAGCCACCACGGGTAAACAAAATACTACAAAAAGTATTGTAAAATCAAAACTGATTTTGAAATGAAAGTAGTAATTTGATGATTTAATTACGAATAAGAATGGGAAATTATTGATTTTGCAAAACTGAGCCACAAAAGAGCTGCATTATCATTGGGGGGGGGTGGTGGTGGATATATTCCTGCCATAAAATCACGAAATAAACTTGTTAAAAATGCAGTTGAAGGTGAGAAACTGCGTTAAAAATGTTGATGTACGAGCATATATATTTTCTACTTCATTTTAACTCCATATTTTAACAATACGGACATTCTCTCTTGAGAAAATAGACGTGAAATGATGGATGGCCAAGGGTTTTATGAAGTATTCTTTTATCTTCTGGACTTGTTGTCTTTCTGCTACCGAATGTGCTAGAATCGTGAAAGACCTGTCTTTCTGCTACTGAATGTGCTAGAATCTTGAAAGACCTGTCTTTCTGCTACTGAATGAGCTAGAATCTTGAAAGACTTGTCTTTCTCTTTCCATTGCATGCTGCCTTAACTTTCTCTTGCTTTTCTTGGGGATTCTCTCATGTCTGGGAGTCTTTAGTGGCGAAGCGGTTAGTGGACAGGTCTCACGCCATAGTGTGACAGTGTGAGTAGTGTACGCGACTGGATTGACGGGAGTACTGATAGAAGAGTGCACGCAAAGCAATGCACAAGAAGTCTCAGTCTAAGCGGAAATCATGAATTGAGCACCAGTTTGTTAGATAGTAGAAAAGGAGCATCGACACCAGTTAGTTAGATAGCAGAAAGGGAGTATCGACACCAGCTAGTTAGATAGTAGAAAGGGAGTATCGATACCAGTTTGTTAGATAGCAGAAAGGGAGTATCGACACCAGTTTGTTAGATAGTAGAAAGAGAGTATCGACACCAGTTTGTTAGATAGCAGAAAGGGAGTATCGACACCAGCTAGTTAGATGGTAGAAAGGGAGTATCGACACCAGTTTGTTAGATAGTAGAAAGGGAGTATCGACACCAGTTAGTTAGATAGCAGAAAGGGAGTATCGACACCAGCTAGTTAGATAGTAGAAAGAGAGTATCGACACCAGCTAGTTAGATAGTAGAAAGGGAGTATCGACACCAGCTAGTTAGATAGTAGAAAGGGAGTAGCGACACCAGTTAGTTAGATAGTAGAAAGGGAGTAGCGACACCAGCTAGTTAGATAGTAGAAAGAGAGTAGCGACACCAGTTAGTTAGATAGTAGAAAGGGAGTATCGACACCAGTTAGTTAGATAGTAGAAAGGGAGTAGCGACACCAGTTAGTTAGATAGTAGAAAGAGAGTAGCGACCAGTTAGTTAGATAGTAGAAAGAGAGCATCGACACCAGTTAGTTAGATAGCAGAAAGGGAGTATCGACACCAGCTAGTTAGATAGTAGAAAGGGAGTATCGATACCAGTTTGTTAGATAGCAGAAAGGGAGTATCGACACCAGTTTGTTAGATAGTAGAAAGAGAGTATCGACACCAGTTTGTTAGATAGCAGAAAGGGAGTATCGACACCAGCTAGTTAGATGGTAGAAAGGGAGTATCGACACCAGTTTGTTAGATAGTAGAAAGGGAGTATCGACACCAGTTAGTTAGATAGCAGAAAGGAGTATCGACACCAGCTAGTTAGATAGTAGAAAGAGAGTATCGACACCAGCTAGTTAGATAGTAGAAAGGGAGTATCGACACCAGCTAGTTAGATAGTAGAAAGGGAGTAGCGACACCAGCTAGTTAGATAGTAGAAAGGGAGTAGCGACACCAGCTAGTTAGATAGTAGAAAGAGAGTAGCGACATCAGTTAGTTAGATAGTAGAAAGGGAGTATCGACACCAGTTAGTTAGATAGTAGAAAGGGAGTAGCGACACCAGTTAGTTAGATAGTAGAAAGAGAGTAGCGACCAGTTAGTTAGATAGTAGAAAGAGAGTAGCGACACCAGTTAGTTAGATAGTAGAAAGGGAGTATCGACACCAGTTAGTTAGATAGTAGAAAGGGAGTAGCGACACCAGTTAGTTAGATAGTAGAAAGAGAGTAGCGACCAGTTAGTTAGATAGTAGAAAGAGAGTATCGACACCAGTTAGTTAGATAGTAGAAAGGGAGTATCGACACCAGTTAGTTAGATAGTAGAAAGGGAGTAGCGACATCAGTTAGTTAGATAGTAGAAAGAGAGTAGCGACACCAGTTAGTTAGATAGTAGAAAGGGAGTAGCGACACCAGTTAGTTAGATAGTAGAAAGGGATTAGCGACACCAGTTAGTTAGATGGTAGAAAGGGGTCGCGACACCAGTTAGTTAGATAGTAGAAAGGGAGTAGCGACACCAGTTAGACAGTGGAAAGGGAGTAGCGACACCAGTTAGTTAGACAGTAGAAAGGGAGTATCGACACCAGCTAGTTAGATAGTAGAAAGGGAGTAGCGACACCAGTTAGATAGTGGAGTAGCGACACCAGCTAATTAGATAGTAGAAAGGGAGTATCGACACCAGCTAGTTAGATAGTAGAAAGGGAGTATCGACACCAGTTAGTTAGACAGTAGAAAAGGTTTAGCGACAGTGATGAAGGTAAACAACATTGTTTCCATGGAGACCTGGAGGTCAGTCAGCAGTAGTTAGTAAGGAGACGTGGTAGTGACAAGAAGTAGAGGACGGAAGGACGTACGAACCAGGGCGGGAACTTCAACCACTGACAAAAAAGGGAACCATGGACGAACCAGTTCTGTAAACTTTTGATCCAAAATTCATGAAATATCGATGAAGATGTCGAAAGAAATAAAAAGGAACTGAACCACGACCATATCGTTGATTCCTTGGTTGGACGCTTTGCACTGCAAGTTATCCCGCTTTGTTGAGTTCTCTTCATAACGGTTCTTCTTCTCTCCCCTGATGTCACCAAACATCGGCTCGGGTTGTCGGTGATGGTACGATCAAACAAACGGCGGGGAGCTTGGTTCAACAACGCCACCACAACAAGACAGTTATTGGTCAAGCCATATTTGGAAACTGTTGGTGAAGCTGTGCACCGCCCTCTCACAGTAGTCCATCGGTAGTCCTAAACTGGCCGAAGTAAAACGAGTCTGGTGCAATACGGCTTCTAAAGGAAACAAACTGACAAAATATTTCATAACGTACACACACAGATCCTGCAGGATGACATTCTCTTCCCAGGCAACGCAAGATGACAAATGTCAGCCTTGTTACAACGATCTAAGAATATAGGAGTCCGACGCTTCAGCTGAACACTCGATGATGTTTAATCTGCAGAAAATGATGACGAAAAAAAAAACACTACCACGTGGTCGAGCAGGATCTCCACAGATTCGGCATGAATCTGTCATGAATCTGCCATGAATCTGTCATGAATCTGAAACTGTCAGCACAGTTCCGGGCAGCTAAACAGTGAGAAAATAATAGCTGCCAACACACGAACTTAATATTAAAACAACCGTAACTTGCTTTCTACAGTCAGGCTATCTGGGGTACATCCTTAAATGACAACACGAGAACAGAACCTAAAACTCTAGGAGACTCGGGGCTAGACTGTCCGCTCCCCTGGGTCTTTTTTTTTCCCCTACCAGTCACTCAAATTCACTAGGAGCACGTGAAGAACCAAATATATTCATTAAATGAAGGCCAGAATCATACGAACGATTACAAGAACAACAAAACCTCCCACGTAACAGTTGGCAACACGTAGGGACACTAACTTAAATCAGTTATTCTCATCTTATTATCTTTCATAGCAAATGCTCCTATTAGTCAATCCAGGTGTAGAAACTGGTAATATGGGTTCTTCGGGCACTGAGGAAGATAAGGTGACCAGTCATGTACTTTGTTGTGACAATAAGCCAAGGAAAATACTGTCACTTACACCATGTTCTGTATATATCTCTGTGGTATAGAAGGGTCAACGGGAAGTATAGGCGCTTTGTGGCACACGAAAGATCAAATAAAGCTAAAACCATATTACATAAACCTGAGAAACACCTTTCATTTATCTACTTTACTTTCAGATTTTGGTGTACACAGATCCGACTGCTTTATAGCAGTATAGGCTAGGGGTTATAACCAGGATTGGCATTTAGGAAATAGTTAATACAGTGAGTACCCTTGTTTGAGAGGTAGGTTGGTTGAGACCATTGAGCGGGGGTCTTGGGAAAAGCGTGCAGCATGGAGGAAACTGAGTGGGTAGGGATAGTATAAAAACTACTCACGATTTAGTAAAAGGGAGAGCCTTACTTGTTTTGTGTAGCAAGAGCCTTACTTGTTTGTGTGTAGGAGAGCCTTACTTGTTTGTTGTAGCAAGAGCCTTACTTGTTTGTGTGTAGGATGAACCTTACTAGTTTTAATGTAGATGGAATCTCGTTTAGGAAGAGTTTCTTTTGTTAAGGGCAGGTTTTATGTAGTTGAGATGGAAGAATTAGGTTTTCTTGTGATGGCTGAGGTTTTTGGTGGAACGTTGTAAGTATGGTTTTATTTGTATAAGGTCATTTGTAAGGTTTTCGCCCATATGGCGTAGAGTTCTCTCACGCCGGGCATTTGTTACTGTGAATTTTGTTCAGCCTGATGGCTACATCATGATTTCACCCCTCATTTTGTCCATTAATAAATGTGTGTTGTCTGATGATAAACTACACCAATTGGCTTTGTTGGAATTCTCATTGTTGACCAGTTTGTTTTGGTTGGAAGACTGCCAAGTTATGTTTAAGTTGTTGTATCTGTATTATTCTGTGGAGTTGGAAGCCTGGATATCTTGTTGTATTTTCTCAGTGTATAATATAGAAAATTAGGTGGTTTTAGAACACAAACAACAAGAAGAAATTTATAAGTTGAAACTGTACTCCACAATAAGATTTAATCAAACCATTAGTCATACCATTTCAGTGGTCCCCTTTGAATAGAGAAATAGTAAATTCTGTTATAGCTTTGAACGGAGAGTTATAGAAACTTATAGAAAAATGAAACAGGGGGGAAATTCTCATTAATTTACTACAAGGACTCTCAGTCTCCCTCACACCTGTTTTATCATTTGTCTGAATGTCATTCTCTATTCCCCCTCCACACACCTGTTTTATCATTTGTCTGAATGTCATTCTCTATTCCCCCTCCACACACCTGTTTTATCTTTTGTCTGAATGTCATTCTCTATTCCCCCTCCACACACCTGTTTTATCTTTTGTCTGAATGTCATTCTCTATTCCCCCTCCACACACCTGTTTTATCTTTTGTCTGAATGTCATTCTCTATTCCCCCTCCACACATGTGTTTTATCTTATGACAGAATGTCACTCTTTATCCCCCCTCAACACATTTGTTTTATCTTATTTCAGAATGTCATTCTCTATTCCCCCACCACACACCTGTTTTATGTTATGTCAGAATGTCACTCTTTATCCCCCACCACACACCTGTTTTATCTTATGTCAGAATGTCATTCTTTATCCCCCCTCCACACACCTGTTTTATCTTATGTCAGAATGTCACTCTTTATCCCCCTCCTCACACCTATTTATGTCAGAATGTCACTCTATATCCCCCCTCCACACACCTGTTTCATCTTAAATTAGAATGTCACTCGCTATCCCCCCTCCATACACTTGTTTCACCTTAAATTTGACTGTCACTTTCTATCCCCACTGCACACACCTGTTTCATCTTATATTAGAATGTCACTCTCTATCACCACTCCACACACTTGTTTCATCTTAAATTAGAATGTCATTCTCTATCACCACTCCACACACTTGTTTCATCTTAAATTAGAATGTCATTCTCTATCACCACTCCACACACCTGTTTCATCTTATATTAGAATGTCACTCTCTATCACCACTCCACACACTTGTTTCATCTTAAATTAGAATGTCATTCTCTATCACCACTCCACACACTTGTTTCATCTTAAATTAGAATGTCATTCTCTATCACCACTCCACACACCTGTTTCATCTTAAATTAGAATGTCACTCTCTATCACCACTCCACACACCTGTTTCATCTTATATTAGAATGTCACTCTCTATCACCACTCCACACACCTGTTTCATCTTAAATTAGAATGTCACTCTCTATCACCACTCCACACACCTGTTTCATCTTAAATTAGAATGTCATTCTCTATCCCCACTCCACACACCTGTTTCATCTTAAATTAGAATGTCATTCTCTATCCCCACTCCACACACCTGTTTCATCTTAAATTAGAATGTCACTCTCTATCCCCCTCCTCACACCCACTTAACCACTCTGTTCAGGATGGTATAGCTCAAAATATACGTTCTAAATAATATGTGCGTATACTATTTCACGAGTTACAGTCAATCTTTGGCACACTACTTGGTACTACTACTCTATGTACATGTGCCCAGGGGCCCCAAACAGTGGAACACATCCTCCGAAACTGCACCAACTATGAGACACTGAGAAGAAATTACTGGATCAGTGAAATCACCAAAAAAAAAAACAAAACGATACGCTCAATGGCTGCATACATGAGTTACAAAAACCAGTGAAATGTATCCAAGAGACAGGACTGCAGATATAGACAGAAATTGCGTAAGAAGAAGAAGAAGAAGAATCTGTGGTACCAGTTCACTCCCCACCAGGGCTAAAATTCTCGGAGGAAGGGGGGAGTAATTCCCCACTTCTTTAGAGTCCCTGATTTGTTTCATTTAGAAGCTTTATAAGAGTCTTTCCTCCTCCCTCCCCCCCCCCCCCCACGTATCCTTTGAATCATCATTTAAAAAACAGTGCAGGGTTAAACGTAGCTAGTAATCACGTGGCATCCAGGTGCCTGTCGCGTAGATGATGGCAGCAATGATTACGGATCTTGAGAGTCTCTTTCTGGGGACTTTTCTATGGCATCATGAAGCCATGTTCTGGCTGCCAGAGAAGTTTGCCCGCAGACGGATATAAACATAGCAGGATAATTATATCTTCAGTCATGGTAGAATCTTACTTTGGTTCAAACTGGCCCAATGCCTTGTTTGATTCTTAAGAACTGAACCTGTTATTACTATCATTTATTACAAGGCCTATATTTATGGATTAAGGGTGAGTTATACGCTCTACAGTGGCTGCAAGTTTTGCAATGTTTCTGTGGCAGTAATCAGAGTGTTAAATAAAGCACGTTTATATCAGGGCTTCTCATATGGGAATGTAGAGCCTCACAATGGACTGGGTAAAATTCCTGGGACAGCAGTCGCTAACAGACAACAAAAGACAGAACAGCTGGTGGTTGTGGTGATGGTACAGAAAATGTTAACGACATTTCAAGAATAGGAAACGGTTGAGAAAGTCTTTTGTTCATAATGACGACAGAAATCATGAAATAGAAAAATTCACTCAGAAAAATGAGGGAAAAAAAGAGAGAAAGAAACCTGACTGTCGGAGGTTCTCAGAGCATAAAGGTCGGCATTTTGCAATACTTTTGTGTTATTAAGCGTGTGTGTGTTTACTATCAGCTAATTTCACAGTTTCCTTTATTTTGCATGTATTGTTTGTTGTTTTGAGAATTCTGTTGCCCGTGACAAAGACATTTTGATGAAATATTGGGTTCCTATTGTTTCGTTTTTTAAAATTCATTTTTACTTGTTCATCTTAAAATATTAAATCTGCCTTTTCTGTTCCCTATCCTTTTTCTTTCTGTTATTTTTTAAAGCTGAAATATAACCCCCACAGCTCCACTCTACTACTACAACTCCACTCTACTACCACAACTCTACTATTACAAATTATGCCCATATTATCATCATACCTATACAACTGCAGGGTCTAAGATATCTCATCCCATCTCCTTTCTCTCTCTCTCTCTCTCTCTCTCTCTCTCTCTCAAGACTTTATTCTTAATATTAACTCGCCTTCAAGTTATTAAGCAACTATTTTTTGAAAAGACTAGATTGGTCCCATGTACACATGATTAGCCTTCACCAGAAGAGAAATCTGTGTACAGTTCAAGACCCTTCGAGAGCCCCATCACACACTCAGCTCGACAAGTTGCGGGAGTGCAGTAGCACATAAGTTTCTATAGACCAGCATCTTCAGGGGAAAGATATTGGTTCTATCCAGGAGACTCAAGCAGAAAAGATGACTGTGAAATTTTTCGGTTAATTCAAGCAGAAAAGATGGCTATGAAGTTATTCATTTAATTCAAGCTGAAAAGATGACTATGAAGTTATGAAGCTAAACTAAATCAGTGTTTCCCAGCCGTGTTCGGTCTGACGTCCGCTTTTCTCCCAGTCCACATCCTCAGTGTCCCCCCCTCCCTTTTCTACTACTCGTACAATGACCTGTCAAACTAGGATATGCGTTACACAACTAAATACTTCAGCAAACCAGTTTATTTAACAACATGAAGCAGTACATTTATAACCCACCTACTACATTATTTTCTCAACTTTTAATGTGATGGGTGAGTTTCATGTAGGGACACAAGTTTCTCGATATCAGGTTAAAAAGTGATAAGAGGGGAGGTACTACTGCCCCCCCCCCCCCGTCTGCTGTTTCGTTTCCCCTGAACGCACCTTCGACTCCCCCCCTCCCCTCCCCTCCCCACCACCTCCCTTTTCTTCCACTGCCTCCCTAGTGATCCTTTTTCTTTCACCGCTCCCTGGTAATTTCCAACGTCCACAGAGGGGAGTTTCGCATGTTTTGGCTGAATTAAATGAATCTATTAAGCTCTTGTTTCATAAACTGCCTCCGATAAAAAAGGAGAGTATCTCTCTGCAGGCGATGCACCCACACCAGGACATAGTTTTGTAGACTGAAAACTACTAGATTAAGTGGAACGTGGTTACTGAGACGAAACGTCGCCCGATGTCGGTAGGTCTAGATATAACGTCGCCTCATGTCTGTAGGTCTAGATATAACGTCGCCTAATGTATGTATGTCTAGATATAACGTCGCCTAATGTCTGTAGGTCTAGATATAACGTCGCCTAATGTCTGTAGGTCTAGATATAACGTCGCCTAATGTCTGTAGGTCTAGATATAACGTCGCCTAATGTCTGTAGGTCTAGATATAACGTCGCCTAATGTATGTATGTCTAGATATAACGTCGCCTAATGTCTGTAGGTCTAGATATAACGTCGCCTAATGTCTGTAGGTCTAGATATAACGTCGCCTAATGTCTGTAGGTCTAGATATAACGTCGCCTAATTTATGTATGTCTAGATATAACGTCGCCTAATGTCTGTAGGTCTAGATATAACGTCGCCTAATGTCTGTAGGTCTAGATATAACGTCGCCTAATGTCTGTAGGTCTAGATATAACGTCGCCTAATGTCTGTAGGTCTAGATATAACGTCGCCTAATGTCTGTATGTCTAGATATAACGTCGCCTAATGTCTGTAGGTCTAGATATAACGTCGCCTAATGTCTGTAGGTCTAGTTATAACGTCGCCTAATTTATGTATGTCTAGATATAACGTCGCCTAATGTCTGTAGGTCTAGATATAACGTCGCCTAATGTCTGTAGGTCTAGATATAACGTCGCCTAATGTATGTATGTCTAGATATAACGTCGCCTAATGTATGTATGTCTAGATATAACGTCGCCTAATGTCTGTATGTCTAGATATAACGTCGCCTAATATCTGTATGTCTAGATATAACGTCGCCTAATGTCTGTAGGTCTAGATATAACGTCGCCTACTGTCTGTAAGTCTAGATATAACGTCGCCTAATGTCTGTAAGTCTAGATATAACGTCGCCTCATGTCCGTATGTCTAGATATAACGTCGCCTCATGTCTAAGGTCTAGGTGTAAAAGATACAAACCCAGAAGAGAGGTTTCGAAGACAGAAACGCTGTAGAACAGCTACCAGCGTACACTCCTCCCCCCCCCCCCCCCACTTCAGAACGGGTGTCGCAGGCAGCACAGATATTCCAAACTCCAGCGAAAATTTACATTGTAGATTTTCTAGAAATTTCACAGTACAGCGGCTATCTGGACGCTTATCTTAGTGTTTCCAAACAAGTCACATGTTTTCTCTCTCTCTCTCTCTTTTTCTCTCTCTCTTTCTCTCTCTCTCTCTTTCGCTCTCTCTCCTCTCTCTTTCTCTCTCTCCTCTCTCTCTCTCCTCTCTCTCCTCTCTTTCTCTCTTTCATCTCACTCTCCTCTCCTCTCTTCTCTCTCTCTTTCTTCTCTCTCTCTTTCTCTCTCTTTTTCTCTCCTCTCACTCTCTCTGCTTTCCCCTCCTGTCTCTCTCTTCTCTCTCTCCTCTCACTCTCTCTCCTCTCTCTTCTCTCTCCTCTCCTGTCTCTCTCTCCTCTCACTCTCCTATCCCCTCTCCTTTCCTGTCTCTCTTTTCTCTCTCTCCTCTCACTTTCTCCATTTTTGAATTTTCCATTTTGTCTAAATTCTGTGTCCTCGTCACAGAATATTAAGTCTAAAAAACTGTAGCATGCGATTTAGCTATTTGGCACTAGCTGCAGAAGAAGAAGGATCTTTCCTGGCAACGGTTCTGCATTTTGGAATCTCCTTTTATTTTTTGACACAGGGATAATGTCTCAAAGTTTATGGATTTAGTTCGACTTGCGGAATTTCGTTTACCGCTGAATGTCTTCAGAGCGACTGCAGTTCTTTTTCTTTTGATTATTAATGTTTTATACCTGTCGTTGTCCGTTTCTATATTAACCGAAAAACAAACTATAAGACCACACCAAGTCTAATTTTTATTGTACTTCGTACTTCGTAATGTTATTCATTAATTATCTCTCAACTTTTAGTTGATTTAGTGTTTCTTTATTTTATAAGTAGAAACAGCGGCATACTGAAGTAAAGAAGAGATTGCCTCAGAATATGGCATTCTGAATAGCACAGCCAGAAGTCACTTACATCGCATATATAGGTATGCTTCTTCTTCAGATTTCTGAGCCATTTAGGCTAACTGCTGCAGATAAAGTTCGCCTCCAACCCGCACTATTCATAATCTTCTCTCTCCAGTTGGTGACACCAACTTTTGTATCCTCTTGTATGTTGTCGTTCCATCTCTGCCTTGGTCTACCCCTTGGTCTTGATTCCCTCAGCTCTTTTGCATATATAATCTTCGTTTGTCAGTTCCCTTCCATTATTTCTACATGGCCCAACCAGCGTAGTCTGTTCACTTTCAAGACATTTATAATTCGTTAGGATTTAAATAAGCTGTTCAGTTCAGTGTTCTTTCTAGCTCTCCATTCTTCACTGCTGGTATCCTTTATGGGCCAAAAGATTCTTCTTATGATCTTGTTCTCAAAGATCTGCAATTGTTGTTCATCTTTCTTTGTTGTACTCCACGTTTCTGATCCATACATGACGGTTGGTCTTATTATAGTTATGCAGATTGTTAATTTGGTGCTTTGGGACAGGAATTTGGATTTTAACAGGTTTTGGTAGAGTTTTTCGTTGATGATCTGCAAATGGATGGATCAGCAGCTGGCCATCTTGCTCACAACCGAGAGGCCTACAGGAGTGCTGTTAGGGAGGCAAATTTCCGCAAGGGACATGCAAATGAATGAAGGAATGAATGCTAGAGTTGTAGTTGATTTTAGTTCTTTTTTTTTCAAAAATTTAAAGATAAAGCGTTTTGGCTTCTTGATACTCAAGATGACCTTTCTGTCACTCCCCCTTTCTTCATTCGTAAGTCAGCCTTCCATACAATGTCATAATCATCCTTTGTTTCTGTGTTGACAGTTGATAGCTTACATACCTTCCCGCAGATCTCCATTTTGTTGGTGTTTTCATGTGTAATACTACAGTATTTTTTCTTCTTTCGTGACATGTCTTGCGTCTCTTCCATTTAACCACATTCTTCCCTGGCCAGTCTTTGTCTTCTCAGTTAATAATATTCTCTCCTGGCAATAATCTTTGCCTCTCTTCTCATTTAATGATATTCTTTCATGGCAATAACCTTTGCCTCTCTACTCATTTAATGATATTCTTTCATGGCAATAACCTTTGCCTCTCTTCTCATTTAATGATATTCTTTCATGGCAATAACCTTTGCCTCTCTTCTCATTTAATGATATTCTTTCATGGCAATAACCTTTGCCTCTCTTCTCATTTAATGATATTCTTTCATGGCAATAACCTTTGCCTCTCTTCTCATTTAATGACACATTCTTTCCTGGTCATTAATCGTTGCCTCTCTTCTCATTTAATGTTATTTTCTCCTGGCCAATAATCTTAGCCTTTCCTTCCATTTCAACATACTCTCTCTCTCTCTCTCTCTCTTGGCCAATAATGTTAGCCTCTCTTTCTATTTAATGGCATTCTCTCCTGGCCAATAATCTTAGCCTCTCTTCCCATTTCAGCAAACTCTCTCTTGGCCAGTAATGTTAACCTCTCTTCCCATTTCAACATACTCTCTATTGGCCTTCCGTTGCCTCTCTTCCCGTTTAATGATATTCTCTCCTGATATTTCTCTGCCTCTCTCCGTTTACCTCTATCTCTCCCCCTATCTATCTTTTCTGATTAAATGTTTTCGAGTTTTCCCTCTTCCTATTATGTATCGAATGAATATTTATAGTGTTGTTTTTTTCTTACTGTTTTAATTACCTTATTTTCTTCAATGGCTTATGCTGGAAACTCTTTATAGCACAGACAAGGGATGCTTTATCACAACTAAAGAATCACAACAGTACGATATGTCAGTGATCAATGTTCCTGTCTTTACAATAGTGCCACTGTTTCTACAGTCGCCTAGGCTCCACTTATACCTGGGTAATTTATAAAAACTCGATATTTCTAAATCCAGTGATAAGACCAGAAGTGTCTGTTAGTCACTGACGCAACAGTCTCATTTAAATTCGATTTAAGAAAGTGGCTGCAGGGTTGAAACGAAAGTCTAAAGGACTGTCCAGAAGCTGATCAAAATACTGCGTTCAAGATGTCTCCACCAGATGTCGCTTCCGACAGAGGTTGAAAGGTCATCGAAGCACTAATCACGATGATTATTTTGCGGGAAATTTAGGTCCGATGTCTGGTTGTTCTGAATTTTTATGACTTCTTCTTCTTCTTCTTCTCTCTCTCTCTCTTTCTCTCTCTCTCTCTCTCTCTCTCTCTCTCTCTCTTATCCCGTTTTGTTCATTATGCATTTGTTATAAGTATGTTACTAGCAGGGATAAATTCTGTCTTTGGACTATCTGATCAACGACTTGAGAAGGACGCACTGCTAACCTTTGAAAGGCACAGTTTATAAAAATTAATGAGCCTTGCAATTAGCCCTACCAGGAAGACAAAACAGGCTGACAGGCGTGACTTTTAAAAAGCCTAGAACAAAAGCTGATATGTACACATTTATCAACCGTGTGATTTTTTGCAAGAGCTTTTACAAGTGTATATTTATAAGTAAAATTATACAAGGAAGGACGATTCACTGTTACTCTTTGTAAAACCTTCGTTTTTCTTCCTCTTTAACTCTTTAACAGCCAAACCAAAATCTCAAGACCACACCAAAAAATTATAATGAAATTGTCGCCGTTTTTTTTTTTCTAAAGTAAGTGTGACCCCAGATCTGTATTTTGTATACACAGTGATTTACACCGTGAACCTGCAAAAGCAAAATACAAAGCCGACCAGATGAAGTTACTTTTGCAGTCTTCTACGAAACCGTTTATAAACGGCAAATGTTAGGGCTAGATTTACTGCTTCAAGTTTGTGTTAACCGTCATTGTTAATATGGTTCGTCGCAGGGAAGCTGTTATCGTTTCCGTCAGAATATTGCGTGTCTTTAGAATGTAAAAGAATTTTACAGTTGTCATAAATATGAAACCTTTCCTTTCTAATTCTCCATCGCTTTTCCCGGAGTATGGATTCTTACAATTTTGACAGAGAATCAGAGAAATTTAAGATCGATGGGGGACACATATGACACCACAGTGTTCGAAATTTATTAGGGACGTCAATCATATTTCAAAATTTTTAATGGAGTCTAGTTTTCTGTACAACAGCGGGCCCGCCTTTCACAGAAAGACAAGAACATGGGAAATTCTCTGGTTGTGGCACCTACAAGGATTGTGCTGGGTGAAGATGTTGTTTCAACAGATGTAAGAGTTCCCAGCATGCCATCGCTCATCCGCGCCGTTCCGCAGAGAGAAAGACGCACTTGCCCGGCAGACAATATTGTCCCCGCGCCTTTCTAAAGTATGTCTATTTTCTCTCGGCAACTGAATTCCGTCCCACTTGGCAATACTTGACAGGTTTTTTTTCCCCCTCTCACCTTAACCACAATGTTTTAAAAAGAACAATTTACGCGTATTTAAAATCTGTGATGCACAGAACTCGAGAACGCGGGGAAATTTAGATCGAAACAGACACTCGAACTGTGCTCTTCTTGAAATTACCTGGAATTTCAGGACGCTTTTCAGTAGAATAGATCCTCCTGAAATTTTTCATGTTTTCTCCTGTATGATGTATTTATTTTAAGAATGTCATTACATGTATGAACGTACCTCCCCACCCCCCCCCCCCCGACCCCCCGGTAACCACTGACAACTGCAGTAAACAGATGTCAGATATTGCTCTGTTGAGAAGGACATTAAACGTAAGAAAAATGAAGATAACTTTCGTTATACGTAAAATAAGATTACCAGCTTTCAAAAACAGCGCTATTAATGTTCTAGATAATACTACGTCTAGCATCTTTTTTTCCCTTCTTATTGAGAGATGACGATTATGATGACGATGGCGTAGATAGATAATGATGACACCTGGCTGTCATGTCAGTTACCGCGGGGGGGGGGGGAGGATGGGAGGGATATGGGCTTATACAAACTACTTATTGGGGAGGGGGGAAAGGATGAGAAGGTCATGGGCTTGTATAAACTAGTTATTGGGGGGGGGGGTGGGGGGGGGGCAATTAGCCTACACATTTCAGCAATTCATTAACTAAGACGAACATAGTGGGCCCTGAAAACCAGTTTTGAGGGGACCTGCAAAAAAAAAACAAACAAACAGACAAACTTAAAACCATTAACCAGTTCTGATTTTCTTCATGCATATAGCAGATAATGAGACAATGCCATTCCGGCGGACTGCGGTCTCATTGGTCTCCAACAGGTTCGACAAAGGCTACGATGTTAGTCTCTACCACCTTGTGGTGGGCTGCTGTTAACATGGACTGTCTCTAAGAAGCATTTACAGTCGTGCCTGACTGCAACCCGCGAGCCTTGGTACCAGTATGAGGTGAAGCATTGTTTGACAAGGAATACAAAGTTCGGCGGTGGTTCCCTCTTTGTCTTCCATTTGGTTTGTATACGGGGTTCTCCGCTACTCTTTGTCTGGAAAAGTGGTTCTTAACTTGGGGTCCACAGTCACTCAGGGGAATCCACGGAAGGATTTTTGGGGAGTCTACAGACCACTAAATGGATTAGGTCGATGAAACAAATCTCTAGGTTCTGTTAATAGCTATGTTTTAAAAGAAGGGTCCACAGTAGTTCTCAGTTTGGAAGAGCGGGGAGTCCACGATAAAAAAAAATAAATTAAGAACCACTGGTCTGAAGAGACTAACCCAGAATTCAACAGGGGGAGCCTGCTCTGGTCTGGTGCTGTTTATTCAGATATTCACAGCTGACCTCAGTGTCTAGAGGCCTTTCTGATATCAGCCACCCGGTGGACGCGCGTTGTGGATGGACAGGATACCCCAGGCAAGCAACATAACGGCTCTGTTAAACTCCCATATCCACCTTCCAGTGACGGGTTAAACACTGCACGGGCCCACAGGCCGAACTTAGTAAGGACCCCCGCTGCCTCCAAAATATATCGTCCATCTGCTGATACATAACCTGATTCCCCCTCTAGCTGTGATCTCCCTATACCGCTCTCTTGATACATAAAGTGATTTCTCCCCTAGTTGTGATCTCCACTGTTACTATGTTTTACAAACCAAATACACCTGACACGCCAGTGTCTTCTGGATAACATAAGTAGTCCAACGATAATAGCTATAACTGATTGTTATATAATAACTTCTATTTCTAGAGTCTCTTTGTTTTTTGTTTGCCTTGACGTCTGGACCCCCGGTCATTCCAGGCCCCGGGCTTAAGTCTGTAAAGCCACTGTCACCAGCCATCATTCAGGAAATACCTACAGAGGTTGAAGTTTCATAAACGATCATGGAATATATCTCTTAACCCCTATAAAGGGTGGAGGGGGAATTCTATTTATCTCAAGAATATTCAGATGCCGGCGAGAATAAAAAAAAGAAAAACAAGAACATTATGTCTCTAAAGAAAGGTGTTATCAAGGACATGTATAAAAAAACTTTTGCAGACATGATAATTTCTGAGAACACAAAACAGAAAATTGAGGTTAAAAAAATCCATGTATTGATTGGCGGAGTACGAAGAAAATGAGATCAGGTCAAGCAGCAAAATTATCCCACCCCCCCCCCCCCCCCCCCCCCCCCCATGCTGTAAACTCACAAGATAAAACATCTAATAACATTAGCCATTCCAGTAGAGTTTTTTTCCTTCTTCTTCTTTGTTTTTTTTTTCTGTAAAAGCAGCGTTTTCGAAGTCTGGTGTCTGGGCAGACAAAACAGACTGAAAAAAAATTACTGTGTTCTAGTACAGATAAACATATTTCTTGTGTATAAAAGCTTGCAATGGCCGGCTCTTAGTTCATGCATAAGAACTAATCTGTTCCAGATAAAGAGAAGTGAACTTTAATTACATCCAGGTGTTTTTTATGCCGTGCTTTTTTATAGCTATTAAAAAAGAAACTATTACTGCATCAGGTGTTGTTTACTGGCACATAACGTCTAAGAGAGAAGATGGTTTTGAAGCGGAGATGTGCCAGTTATTATGGCCCATTCCAGAGCGCCATCTTGTTGAAAAGTTCCTGCAATGGCTGATGCTCTTCTTCTTCTTATTCTTCTTCTTCTTTCTTCTTCTTCCTTCTTCTTTCTTCTTTTTCCTTCTTCTTTCTTCGTCTTGCTTCTTCATCTTCTTACCTCTTCTTCTTCTTCTTTCTTCTTCTTATTTCTTCGTCTTCTTTCTTTCTTCTTCTTACTTCTTCATCTTCTTTCTTATTCCTCTTCTTTCTTCTTCGTTCTTCTTCTTTCTTCTTCTTGCTTCTTCATTTTTCTTCCTTTCTTCTTCTTACTTCTTCGTCTTCTTTCTTCTTCTTCTTCTTTCTTCTTCCTCTTCTTCTTCTGCTTCCTTCTTCTTACTCCTCTTCCTTCTTCTTCTTTTTTTTGCAGCATCAGGTTATACTAAATCTAGAGCGCAATTAAACAGGAAACAGTCTAATGTTTTCTCCGTGAAGCCCCAGATGGTCTGACGTCGCTGACCTGTATACATTCATGAAGGACACCCCTGAAGTGGACGCTGGAGTGATATCGTGGTTAGTGCGAACGTCTCTCATCGAGAAGTCGGTAGTTCAGTTCAGTTTAGGCTCCTTTGATAGCAAGGAAAGGAGAGGGGGCCATGTCTTAAGCTGATTATATCACTTTCTAATGTGCCGACAAGCGACAAACCTTATACACTTAAGTGAGGAAGCGACTCCCCCAGTTCTGGCCCAAATTAGGGCCCCAGAAGGAGGAGGCGGGGGGGGGGGGCGGGGGCCTGAGATAAATTCGGGAGAAGATATCATAAATGCTGGATTATTATGAAGTGATATTGATACATAATTTTTAGTGATCGATAACAAATTTGCATCATGTTAAAAGTCTCAGAAATTGTATTGTTAATATTTTTTTTAAATTTCAGTATTTAAAAATCTTTTCATGGGTCATGGGCCGTTTAAAATTGTTCGTTTAGGGTCTCAGGTCACATATCATTGTTGATCTAGAGTCTTAGGTAATGACCTTCCATTGTGGCTTGAGGTGTACCTGTATAGTTATAGTACAAGGGAAGTAATAAGGTTTAACAATTAAATTGAGCTGGTTAGAACATTTCGAGAATCCTCAGTAAACATTCACGAGTAAATCAAGAGTCTGTATTTTTTTTTCTCTCTTTTTGTTTTTTTTTCAAAACTGAATACTTAGGGTGAATGAGAACTGTACTGGAAATTGGTTATATTAGGAGAACCTAGGGGAAGGAGAGAGTGCGTTGTAAAATCACGAGATGTTTCAAGCACGAGTAAAAATTTCGAGAATTCATAGCGAAGGCTGGTAATATAAAAACTGGAAGAGAGAAGACAGGAAAAAAAAATACGGAGAGGATATTAGATACGATAGATAGAGAGACGGAATATAGATAGCGACAGAGATATGGATACACAGAATCATAGTTAGAATGGTAGCTTCAGAAATCTTGCTAGAACTGTGTAAAGAATTGTTCAACCTTGTCATAACTTGATATACTTTTGGCTAGGAACATATTCAGATGTAGTATACTTGTCAGTTTTTGGCCCTTGTGGGAACAAGGAGTGGTTTTTCCTAGTAATTAGCTTATGACGTAGATTAGTAGATGCGGTGGGACTGTCTTGTTATTTCGGAATGAAGATTTTGTAAGTGTGTATTGAGTATCTGTTAGTTCCAAAATGGCGAAGTGATTCTCGTCGGAACGCTTGTTATCACTTGTCTGGCTTTTCGAGCTGTTCTATTCTTCATCCTTAATATCACCATCTATTCTCACATTAAATTTTGGCAGTTCTTGGAAACTATAACTGGTGATTCTGTTTTGGTAGAATGTATATTTCGTATACTGTGCTGTTGAAAGACAGATTGGTTTCTATACAGTCAGGTGGCCAAGGACATTAACTTTTGAGCGTAGAATTGTTGAGAGCCTCCGGGAATTAGTTTACGTACAGTTCAGTAACATCGTAGGTGATTCCAGATTTTGGGATAGTATAAACTCCTCTCAAGAGAATATATCAGCAGAGAGCAGAGACAACCACACGCCCATAGTTGTGTCAGTAATCGAAAAAAAAATCTCTTCCAATAGTACAAGAACCCCAACTGTTTTATACAAGGTGTGTCCGGTAAGTAAGGAGACTTATTTTATTTAGCCAATCAGCAGGGCCCGGGGGAGGTGGGGGGGGGGGGAGGAACAGATAGCCGGATTATTCTCCGGCCGTCCGATGAGGCAATCAGCAACCCATAGCTGATATGTTAACGTCAGGGTTAGCGAACCATAGCTGACCAAGACCCTTTCCCACCTCTCCGTTGGTACCCCCAGTAACAGGCCTAGCCTGGCTAACAGGGCAGGGATCGCCACAGTCCCCATGGTGGTGGAATCTGCTAAAGAAACACTGCACACCCCCCTGCTTTGTAGCTGTACCCCGGGACTGAAAAAAAGTAGCTCCCATAACCCGCTCCCGTGCCGATACGATGCTGTGCCTCAACACATCCACAGCATCGGCTGCGAAGAACACCGGCTCGCAGTTGCAGGGAGATAGCACAAGACGAGACAAGACAAGATATAGCAAACTGAGAGGTTGTACAATACAAATTAACCAGGTCTTGTGTTAGTAAAATCTACATATAAAATATGTTCTGATGATGCTTAGACAAATAATTCTCAGCAGGGAGATATGTAGGAGGAAGGAATTTCAAGTCTAAAGAAAGGAGTTTAGAATGTAAAAGAATGTGTACTGGTGAAAATAAATCCTTTCTAGAGGATGATTTAGCATATAGGAGTGGATTGGAGGCAGCCTGGGTTGAATAAAGGAGGACTGGGAACTGGTGTATTAAGAACCGCTTACCTTAAACTAAAAGAAACTGATGCTGAAAACTGATACGATGGTGCTGGAAGCGAAGATGCCTGTCCTAATGTAGTATCTCAGAATGCCAGGGCCTGCCAGCCGTAGCTCATCAAATCAAATCCCCATTTCTCCCTTCATGCTCCCCAGTAACTAACTCAGTCTAGATTCATTAAGGCAGGGATCGCTGTGATCCCCATAAAGGCGGAGCCTGCCGAGAAGCATTGCAACTTCTTCTCCTGTTTCTTTTGGGTGGGTTTTACTCTGGGTCTGAAACTCTGTCTTAACACATTCTCTATCCCGTAGAAATCCATGTTCTTGACCACTTTAGCAGCTTGGTCTGCAAAGAACATCCTGCTCGCAATTCTAGAACGATAGAACAATAGCAACATTGTCTACTGGCTACATCTGACTCTACTAGTAGATTCCCTGTGTATCTTTATTTTTTTAATTGTATTTTTATATAGTATAACAGCTGTAACAACCATTAGAGAACTCACCCAAAAAGTAGGGTGGAGATCCTGCGAAGACAGTCGGGCGACAGTCACTAAAGTCACCTTTCTCTTAAAATCAGGGTTTAAAAAATGGGCGTCTGTCATATATACTTCATAAAAGTACAGTCAAAAGCTTCTCAGTTGGTTAGTACCAGTTTTAAAAAGTACTATAAGGAGGGAACCACACCAATAATAGGAAGCCCATGGGTGTTTAGGTCTGCTGTCTCTGGGTTTCTGTAAAGCGGATGTAAAAAAGGTACCTAAACCTTTTATGTAAAGGAAGCTGTCTCTGAAAGTGAAAAGTATTCACTTGCACGGCGAGGCAAACTAGAGTACTTCACAAATGCGACGTGTATATATTATTTATTTTTGAAATGAACCAAAACAAGTATTGGAAGGTATGTCTGCTATCTTTGGGTCACTGGAAAGCAGATGCGAAAACGGACCCTAAAGCGTTTGTGCCAGGAACGCCGTCTCTGAAACCGAAGGATGTGCTTTTGCACGGCGAAGAAAACCAGAATGCGAGGGCTTATCGGTTAGTTCCCGGACCGTAGTTGCTGTGACGTAAGCGTTTGTACCATTCAAGCGAACACCTGTAGTTCTGGGCTCCCAAGCGTGCTGATTGAGCGGGTCAGGTGACATAATGCTACCCACATGTCTTCAGTTTTGACGGGCTATTGCTCGACCTTGAGTTAAGACGTAGCTCTGCGGTGATGAAGATGGCTAACAAGTTCGAGCGACGTGTTTTGCGTCAAATTTTGCAGGAAGCTTGGCAGGTATACTATCGAGGCCATAGAAATGTTTCATCAGGCCCTTGACGAACAGTGTTTAGGTCGAACAAGTCCAGAGTGCAACGAAACGAATGACGATCGTTTTTTTCCCCTCTATTTTCGACATGAAAGCATTGTTCCAACCGGCACTAAGGTGAATTCTAAAGTGTACTGCAACGTTCTAAGGGGCTCGAGAGAAGATGCATGGCGACAAAGATCTAAATTTTGGCGCAGACGCAATTGACTGTTACATCATCTCAGCGCGCCTGCTCACACATCTCTCAGAACGCCGCAATTTTTGATGGAAAACAAAATGGTGGTTCTCCCACACCCTCCGTATTCGCCTGACCTAGCCTCTGCTGCGACTTCGCACGTTCCCCCCCAAAAAAATGAAATTGAAGTTTGGGGGAGGGGGAATCGCTTCAACACTTTATACGACACCCAGAATGCATCGCAGGCGGCATTAAACAGTCTTTGAAGGAGAGGGCTTCTGTTGTTCTGCTCTGCTTTTGAGCCGACGAATAAGCTCGGAATAGCCGTGTACATTCCCCACGGAGACTGTTTCGAAGGTGATAGCGACCTAATTCAAATAAGGTAATCCTTTATTTGTTTTTGATATCGTCCCGGAACTTTTCGATGGGGCCCTAGTGCTTCACACATGGCTGTCAGTGTTCAAGGATAATGGGATATTTTGCGACAAAATCAGACTGAAGTATGAAGTATAACTAGTGAATTAAAGAAAAGAGCTGCTGGGATTTCCCAGTGTCAAGAAGAGGTTATGCTGCCCTTAAAAATAGTATCACAACTGTGTTTACTGTGTTAGTGTTTTTTGTTACTGAATAAAAACGTTAGGGCACTAGTTGGAGCTGTGTGTGCTGAGTGTTTCTGAACTAGTTATTCGCTGTCTCCAGCCATCAGCTTCACTGCCAGGCTCTTTCAAACCCAAAGTTGGCAACACAGAAGTAAGCCAGTCCTGCGTATCGCTTGACATGAGGTTTTATTGATGTACTAGATGAAAATGCAGATGGTGATGACGATATTCTGACCGCCGGCAGGTTTGCCCTGCCAAATGATGAGTTCATTCATACTTCCACAACCCCAGTAACAGACATAAACATCTATTTTCTCGACAGAGCATCACAAAAACCATAATCTCGGGTACACTTTCAAACGTAGACTGACTGTCCACTCAAAGTCTCTCCCACAATTCTCTGTCACAGGTTTCCCAGCCCACGTGACGTTCTAGAAAAGTGGTTCTCAGCCCATGGGCCGCGGCCCAAAGGTGAGCCATGACAGGGTGTATTGTGGGCCACGCTGAAGTCTCAAAGCAGAAAAAAAAGTAGATACAATAAAAAATTTTTCCACATTTTTCACGCAATGCATAGGGGTAGACTGCAGGGATGCAAGCCACAGATTTGTAGGTAGCTTTATTAGTATATGAAAAGAACTTTTGTGTAGAAATGAATATGCAGTTAAACATGTGGAGAAAATATTACATAATACTTTATAAAATTAGATTTATATTTGCACATATAAAACACTTTATTAGTGGGCCGCAAAAAATGGTTGACTTTTAAATGTGGGCCGTGCAGCAAAAGGGTCTGAGAACCGCTGTTCTAGAAGGATCTCGACTGAGCACGGAAAAGTTCAAAAAGAGAATTATAATTTCCCTTTCTGTAAAACAACAGTTATCTCCCGTGTACTGCTATATTGTCTAACTTTGATTTAGAACACACATATACATGATAGTTTATGCAAACTGCCTTATCTCCATCTTTTGATAATTCTTAATGTAGCACAGCTACGTAAATACTTTTATTTATTTATCTGTTTATTTATTTATCTATTTATTTTTTAATCCTCCCCGGTATAATGTTGCTGTCTGTACTTTTATCTCTTTCGCTGCGTTTGACCACTAATTTAGAATTACATGCAGTAGCGTTTCCAATAATGCCATTCGGAAATGGGACATCAGTGTGTTAATCTGATATTGAGAGTGGAAAAATAGGTTCTATACATTAATACTACTGCCTTATCTCACGACCACTGACCACTTCATAAGCTATCACAACATGTTTCAGCAGCCACGACCCCCTCATAGCTACACAATTATCCCCAAATGATCTCAAAATGGACGTTTTCGAGGGCCAGCCTTTATTGTATTTGAATGGCTAAAGGTTTTATTGTCGCACACAATGATACGCTGTGCACATGCACGGTGTACCAGTTATAGCCGAAACCTGCAATTAAACGCAGAGCACAGGCGAGCAATAAAATGGGCCACTAAGCATGTTGCAATGGAAATTGGATGGAAAATGGAAAAGTAATTGACCAGTCCTTATAGTAATTCCATTTTGGTGTACTGCTCCATAGAGCTTGCTTTCTTCAGAACGTGTTATTATAGCCCACTGGGTGAATTCAATACCAATAAAAATCTGCATGAGGTATCGATCTGGTATATTCTCTTTCAACTATCTGCATAATAGCAGAAGTAATTTTCAATATTCGTATTCAGAATTCTTAGTCACAGATGGTAATCCCCAGGACTTAACCGCGAACTTCTGGAACTAAATGTACCAAGGGTCGGCAAACAGTTGCAAGTGGAACGATTTAGAATGGCACGCTGTTTGAACTGAAATACAGTAACTATG
Source organism: Achatina immaculata (assembly GCA_009760885.1). Lineage (NCBI taxonomy): Eukaryota > Metazoa > Mollusca > Gastropoda > Stylommatophora > Achatinidae > Lissachatina > Lissachatina immaculata. The sequence goes on from CM019703.1 coordinate 10,838,254, forward strand.
ATCTCCTAAAATTTGAATTTTTACAAATTGAATAGAACTGCGTTAACTTACAAATGTTAACAAATTTTCTCACATCTACAAGCTGTTTAAGAGTTTACAAAGAAGTTGCCTAACACCTGTGAGTTCAGAAGCCTACATGAAGGTGAAAGTGACCTAATACACACCGGATATTGAACAATTAACCAAGGAGAAGCAGGAACTGATTAACTGTAACTCATATCAGTAATATGTGGTTATTCATATTAACAGTTTTAACAGCGTGTTTTATGTTTGAGTTATGTAATTGTTTTTGTTCTTTACACTATTGGACTTTCTGTGTTAACAGAATATACATTTGACAGTTCTGCAATAAAATTTCGAATAAATGTTTTCAGAATTTAAACTTTGCAAAATGTAGTTTTTGTATTTGTTCCTGTTTATACTAAAATACTGAATAACCAACAAGAAACAGCACGATATTTAATGTGTTTCAGTGGTTGTTGTATATAAAAAATATGGTGAGCTTAGGTTGGCACGCTGAGTGACTTTGCAACATTGCTTCGGCACAACACTACTAAACTGTTGCCGACCCCTGAATTATACTGATCATGTTATAACAGCAACCCGCCATCTTCAGAGGAATATAAAATAAGGGATCAATGGCGAACAGTTGTAGCTATTGTAGTTTGTTCTATGTTTCTGAGAGTGCGTGTAGGATGTTCTTTCCGACCGACGTGGAAGAATGGTGAGGCATGCACGTTGTGTTGAATAAACCCGTAGTCCAACTAAAAAGGAAAAGCAGGCAGATGTAAAGTTTCTTTATCAGGCTCCACCACCATGAAGATCATAGCGATCCCTCCTCCATTAGCCAGTCTGAACTTGTTACTCTAGGTGGTGCCAACAGAGAGATGGGGTATGGTCTTGGTCGGCTGTGGTTCGCCATCTCTAACACAAGCAGTCAGAAGATGTTGCATTCCAACCACGTGAATAGCCATGCACTCGAAGCAGCCAGTTATCTCGCAAGACAGTTCCCACGAAGCCAGGTTGTTAGAAGGATATGGGAGAAATTCTTAACCTTCCAGGTTCAAAATTCAATTCAGACTCTAACGTCACGTCATTAGTACAGCCCCATATATGCTCTGCCGCATACCGCAACATACACCCAAGACTTATCTTATTCTCGCCAGGTGTTGGTTGTTTACGATACGTTTTTTTTCCATACAGTTTCGATTTCCGGCCAGAACCCTTATTTTGTCCGAGCCCCAGCAATCTCCTTATAACAACATTGACCTTCCATTCAACCTCTTCGTTTTCCTGCAGTCCGTCCAGTACAATGTCATTCTCAGCCTGTTTTTATCTTAGCAAGTTGAGAGAAATTGAGAGAAACGTTTGGTGTACTAGGACATGCAATGAGAAGAGGGGGCATTGAAAATATAATAACAACAGGAAAAATAGGAGGAGGAAGAAGATCAAGAGAAAGACCAAGAGAAATGACACTGGACAGTCTGACGGGATGGTATGAGAGGAGATCACCAACTGAGCTGATGGCCTGCATGAAGGATCGTATAGTCTGGAGAAGCATAATAGCCAACGCCAGTCGGCACGGCACCTGATGATGATGATGATGATGATGATGATGATGTATTAGATCTCTCATAACCGACAGAAGCATAAGGAAGTTGTACGAAATAGATGATTGATTGAAAAAAAAATTAACTGAAGCTTAAAAGAATAATAATTAGTAATTATCACCACCTTGTACCGTGCCCATATGGGCAGGCGATAACATTTCTTCATTTTATAGAGGTTGTTTTTTTTTTCGCCACTAGGTCAGAAAATTCTCACATTTGTCTACTTGTATTATTCTCCTTCTTTTTCTCTTGAAATATTTTTTTAAAAGCCTCTCTTACTCAGCTGCCCACCTTTGGAAATCCCTAACAACTCATGTAAAACTTATAAGTAGTATTCGTTCTTATAACTTCAAACTTTGTCAACATTTGTTTGATATAGACTATATGCCTCCCTAAGCATAGTCTAAGGTAGTTTAAACTATGAATGAATGTAAGAATGCAAGTTTATTTCATGCTGTTGTATAAATAAGAGCGGTGAGTGTATGGATAAGAGATAAGTTTATTATTTATTTATGTAATCATTTAATTGTATCTTCATGACTATTATGCTCATTAACAAATGCTGATTGACTGTGACTGAGTGAAAGCTGTATGATGAAGGACAGAAAGTTAGACGGGCCTGCGTGCCCAGTTCTTAACCCTTTGAAAATAAAGCATGTTCATACTTTCCTTTGAATTTTCACATAGATTTATTTATTTATTTTAAAAATGTGTTTTGTGAAAATAGATAAAAGGTAGAGAATCAGTATGGTTGCCTGGCTGATTCTTTTGTCTGTAACACGCTTGGTGAAATGATACACACGATAGTGGTCATGAAATGCCATGGAAGAAGGAGAGAGAGAGAGAGAGTGAGAAAGATAGAGAGAGTGAGAAAGAAGGAGAGAGAAAGAGAGAGAGAGAAAGAGAAAGAGAAAGAGAGAGAGAAAGAGAGAGAAGAGAGAGAGAAAGAGAGAGAGAAAGAGAGAGAAAGAAAGAGAAAGAGAGTAAAGCAGAAGAAGAAGAACCCAGAAAGAGAAACAAAAATATTCGGCGGCATTTACGACAAAAAGAGACAAATATCAGGGCATTGTGTGGGTCAAACCAGGCCTCATTTTGGGTCAAACCGGGACTCATTTTGGAGCAAACCAGCGACTCGGAGCATTGCAAGGTCACGTGCTACAGACATCAAACAAATCGCCCTAGGGTCGGCCTGGAATGCCGGATTATCATAAATATTATTCCAGCAATTATGATCTGACCAAGGAGATTAAGTCTCTCAGACCCTGGAGTTCGCCACTTGGAGTTCGATTATCAATAAAAATAATTACAGTACTGCAACTCTTTCTGTAAAACGCGGCTTCCTTGGCTGAGTGGTTAGACGCTCGGCCTACTAATCCGATGGTACCGGGTTCAAGTCCCAGCAGTGGGGATCCTGGTACGGCCACACCAAATGGGGTCAGATGTCGCAGAACACTGGGCCGTTAACACCAGAAAAAAATGAGAAAGCTGAGATACTTCGGCCACATCAAGAGACACGATGGCTTGGAGAGGTTGATAGTATACTGTTAAAAAAAAAAACAAGAAACGCAACAAATCCAATGTTATGATTTAAACTGAAGTTTGCTGATCAGACAAGGGAAAATTGCCTGAAACGTTCAGCTGGACATCAGCTTCATGTGCTGACCTGAATTGTACTCAGCAGATGATTCATGAGCACAGAAAAGCGACACTGGTCAAAACAGCATTTTTCACAGTAACTCATGACAGGTTCACGAGAATCTCGTGAAATTTGCTCAACACAAAACTCACTGGTCATGTTATTGAATGCCTTTAAAAGATCGACGCTCCTCGAATCAATTCATTTGAAAATTCAATGCTCAATTATGGCTCATCTCACTAAGAACAACGACTTATCATCATTGGACGTTTACAGACTGGATAGTCACAAAGTGTAGTGGCCAGACAATTCCATGTGGTTAGAAGCACCATTAGTCACCTTTGGAGACGATTTCAAGAAACTGGCTCAGCTGCAGACCAGCTGCGCAGTAGTCACAACTCCTGCAGAAGACCGCTTCATACGGCTGCGTCACCTCATGAATCGATTTGCAGCTGCGTCCTCAACAGTCCAGTTAATGACAGCAGCTCGTCGAGTTTCAGATCAAACGGTCAGGAACCAGCTGTACGACGCTAGTCTTTGGGATAGAAGACATTACAGAGTTCCTGTTCTTACGGACCGGCATAGCCAGAACTGACTGCAGTGGGCGAACCAGCATCGTCAATGGACCGTTGTGAATGATCGGAGAAGGGTTTGGTTTAGTGATGAATCATTTTTTCTGCTCCAGCGACATGATAGACGGAGAAGAGTTTACCACAGAGTCCATGGGTTGTGTGGATGAGGCTCCTCCACATGGTGGTGGAGGTGTATTAGTGTGGAGGACGATCACCTTCTATGGAAGAAGTGATCTGGTGCAAATTGAAGGACGCCTGAATGCCCAGAGATACGTCCTCACGCCCTTTCACTTCTGGCTGCACCAGGGTCGATTTTTCAGTAGGATAACGCTTGACTTCATGTGGCACAAACATTCTGTGGCCATCCATGTCACCAGACATGAACCCAATAGAATACTTATGGGATTAACTCAACAGACAAATCCGCCAGCGAGACATGGCGCCAACCAATCTCCGATAGTTGTCTCTTGCACTGCATGAAGAGCGGGCAGTCATCCCACAACAATAGATCCAACGGCTAATCGGATCCACGTCAAGAAGATGTCGTTGTCTGATACAGTCCAGAGGAGGCCATACACCTTACTGAAACGGAGGTCTATGTAGCAAAGAATAAAAGTACAAACCAAATTTAACGAACATCATTTCATTGTTAAAGTCTTAAAATTTCTTCATGTCAGGATTGAAATATTAATTCCCTAAAATAAAATTTTGATACAAATTTGAAATGTGATGTCAACTACGACTACAGTAGTGTTGCATTTCGTTGTTTGAACATATAGAAGGCGGAGCGCTCGGCAAAGGAGGAAAGGGACGACCTCGCCACAGTTTGACTCTGGACATCACGGAAAGTCTGAAAGTGTCATTGCGAGATGTTGGTCAACTTGCACTTGACCGTTTTGCATTCAGGGAGGCTGTGAGGGAGACAACGTTCTGGAAAGGACATGTCACATGAATGAACCACCACACTAAAAAGGCCCTAAAAGAATGGGTGTCAGAGAAATCTGGGAAGATAAATGCGGGTAGGCGTGATACAGACCATCACATCTTACTTTCATTTGCCAAAGGTCTTGAAAATACGGGCCTACCACTGTATCCCAATATGCTTTAATGGCGTGGTAATTGAGATTTTACATTTTCTCACCTTTTTTCTGTAAAAAGTAGCGTATGATGATAATCTTTTCTGACATTATTCAAGGTACATTACAAATGGGCCAAGATTCCCATGTCAGCTACAATTCCTGACTGTTCAAAAGACTCCATCTGGTGCAACACGTTGGTTCCTGCCTCGTTGATTAGGCTGTTGATGTATATATTGTTTACAGTAACATAATCGGAAGCAAGGAAGTGTCTTGATCATCTATGAGGAGCGACTAGACAAAACATATGTTCCCACCAGTGGGAGTGAAGGTGTTGTCTTTATCTGGCAGTCAATGACTCACAGCTGACGTGCATGCGCCAGAGTTGGCGAATTACAGCCTCTCATTTGGTATCCCTATTAACACTCCCATCCTGGCCAGCGGGGCAGGGATCGCCAGACTCCTCAAGGAGGTAGATTTTGCTAAAGAAGTATCCCAGACCTCTCGGTGTTTTAGTCCCACCCAGAGACTGCAAAAAAAAAAAAAGAAAAATCTCCACCGTAATCAGCTTCTAGTTCAAGAAAGTGCTGTGTCTCCTCAACATCTTCACCGCATGGGCTGCAAAGAACATCTGCTCGAAATCCCGAAGACACAAAACAAGAACAATTTCCCACAAATACTTAGGAAGCTTAAAATATCTTAAAACTTGCACTTGTTTGCGTGGTTTACACAGACGAACCTCATATTTAATAGTTCTTGCATATGCTTCAGCAAATGGCATCAGCAGCAGGGCATCTTGCTTACATCCGAGATGCCTACAGGAGAGCTGTTAGGGAGGCAAAATTCCGCAAGGGACATGCACATGACTGACTGACTGATTGACTGAAAGACTGACTGAAAGACTGACTGAATGACTACATTTGTTACCCCGGCCTGTGTTTGTGGCCTGAGAATATTTATACTCGGTTTCTTCGTGGTAACCTGCTTTCAGTTTTTTTCCTGAAATCATTCTCATCTTTTTTTTTTTTTTCAGAGCGCAGTGGTTCCTCACATTTTCTGGACTGTGGACCCTCCTTCCACCCTAAAGAACTGCTGTGAACTCCTCGTTAAGAATGAAATAATAAAAAGAATCCAGATGATGCTAAGGTTATTTTCGTTTGCTTGAACTAATTCATTCATTCATTCATTTGCATGTCTCTTGTGGAACTTTGCCTCCCAAACAGCACTCCTGTAGGCATCTCGGTTGTGAGCAAGATGGCTTGCTGCTGATGATGCATCCAGATGATGGTAAGGTTATTTTCGTTTGCTTGAATTAATTCATTTGTTCGTTGGTGGATTTATGTGATCATTCAAAAAAGGCTTTTGTTTTTGCTGAAATATTGGATTGCTGTATGTTCTTCATTTATATATATTTATCTCACTTTCCGCCACTCTTATTTCTGCCCACTTTCCTCACTATGTCTGTCCTGTTTTGGTAAAACAGAACTAAACATATCTATATACCTTCAGTCAAAAACACATTTTTGTTTACAGCAGTCGTCATTTCTCTTATCCTTCTATCGACGATCGAGCATGACGCTGACAACATCAGCCTGCATGTTACCAACAGGTGAAGGAAACTATGGCCACAACACTACATCGTTTAGATGCCTCTATGATATGACAGGGCAATCTTCCTTTTTAAGACTGTCAGGTGTATAAGACGTGGCATCGGAAAAGCATCAAAGGGGGCCAGGGGGCACATGTGGTGACATGGTGCCTCTTCTCAGACCAAGAGACATAGAACGTGGTGACATGATGCCTCTTCTCAGACCAAGAGACATAGAACGTGGTGACATGGTGCCTCTTCTCAGACCAAGAGACATAGAACGTGGTGACATGGTGCCTCTTCTCAGACCAAGAGACATAGAACGTGGTGACATGGTGCCTCTTCTCAGACCAGGAGACATAGAACGTGGTGACATGATGCCTCCTCTCAGAGCGGTAGACATAGAACGTGGTGACATGGTGCCTCTTCTCAGAGACATAGAACGTGGTGACATGGTGCCTCTTCTCAGACCAGGAGACATAGAACGTGGTGACATGATGCCTCCTCTCAGACCAGGAGACATAGAACGTGGTGACATGATGCCTCCTCTCAGAGCGGTAGACATAGAACGTGGTGACATGGTGCCTCTTCTCAGACCAGGAGACATAGAACGTGGTGACATGATGCCTCCTCTCAGAGCGGTAGACATAGAACGTGGTGACATGGTGCCTCTTCTCAGAGACATAGAACGTGGTGACATGGTGCCTCTTCTCAGACCAGGAGACATAGAACGTGGTGACATGATGCCTCCTCTCAGACCAGGAGACATAGAACGTGGTGACATGATGCCTCCTCTCAGAGCGGTAGACATAGAACGTGGTGACATGGTGCCTCTTCTTAGACCAGGAGACATAGAACGTGGTGACATGATGCCTCCTCTCAGAGCGGTAGACATAGAACGTGGTGACATGATGCCTCTTCTCAGAGACATAGAACGTGGTGACATGGTGCCTCTTCTCAGACCAGGAGACATAGAACGTGGTGACATGATGCCTCCTCTCAGACCAGGAGACATAGAACGTGGTGACATGATGCCTCCTCTCAGAGCGGTAGACATAGAACGTAGTGACATGATGCCTCTTCTCAGACCAGGAGACATAGAACGTGGTGACATGATGCCTCCTCTCAGAGCGGTAGACATAGAACGTAGTGACATGATGCCTCTTCTCAGACCAGGAGACATAGAACGTGGAGACATGATGTGTCTTCTCAGACCGAGAGACATAGAACATGGTGACATAGTGCCTCTTCTCTTCTCTTTATTTTACTTTAGTTTCTTTCTCCTAGCTACCCCTCCCTACCGCCACCCTCTTTTCTTCTCTTGCAGCATACTGGTATTTATAGGGTTTTGTCCTATTCACCAGTTTCACATTTTCTCCCTGCAGGTTGTTTATGTTCTTTATTCATTATCTCTCTGCTTCCCCCCCCCCCCCCCCCCGACACCTTCTCCTCTAGCAGCTATCATGTTTTTATTGCCTCCCCCCCTCCTTTCAATCATCTGTTTTCCTCCTCTCTTTCCACCTCTTCTTTACGATTGGCTCTATCGGCTTATCCTTTGTGTGGCCCGCGTGGTCTCTATGCATCTTCTAGTGGACACGCATTTCTCTGTTTACAACTTCTGGAGGAGGTCAAGATAAGCTCTTCGTTTATTTATTTGTTTTTGTCTCGTTTGTGCATGTAATATCGGATGTTGTATGTTTTTCATTTATGCATTCTCATACTTTCTATTCGTTTTTTTCTCACTTGACTCACTCCCTCCCTCACTTTGTAAAACTACACCGTACACCTCTATCTACCTTTATTATTTAAACCAGTTTTACTGCAGTCGCCTCCCTTTTATCTGTCTCTTCTCAGACCAGGAGACATAGAACATGGTGACATGGTGCCTCCTCTCAGACCAGAAGACATAGAACGTGGTGATGTCAAGCATGAACAGTACGTAAAGTGCATATGAATTAATGTAAATCGTCATAAAAATGGTGCCACAAATCCCTGCACGCGTAGGGATATATTAAGGATGAGATAGGAGAAGCTATTGACTTCTGCTGAGTGCAAGAATGGTGCTTCTTTCTAACTCTACGTTTGATCTGATGAAAATAGTTCTTTGCTTCGTATTCACTCTGTGTATTTCCTAATGTAAGGCTGAAAGAGAAAGATTGTCTCCGTTCCCATATTTATTTCGCATAAATCCTTGCCTTAATTATATTTCTTCCTTTGAAATTCCTGTACGCCATTTTCTATATTGTGTGTCCGTTTTGCAGCACTGGCTGCGCCTCAATATCTTTTATATATCTGGTCTTATGTGTTTATTCTTTGCGTTACATCTAGTTCTCTATATTCTCTGTATCAGAGTTCTTGTAACGCAGCTTTAAATGTTCAGATCAGGCTTTCATCCCCAACCCTTCTCTCATTCTCCATCTACACCCCCCCCCTCCCCATGAGCTTTTCAATTCACCTGGAAATAAGATGTAAAAGAGGATGGAGGCCACGGCAAAAACATATCTCAGCAAACTTACCTCGTCGTCATCATCATCATCATCATCATCATCATCATCATCAAGTGCCTTACTTCTCCAGGGTACCCGATCCTTCATGCAGGCCATTAGCTCAGTTGGTGATCTCCACTGACCAAGTGGTATAGAAAAAAACATTTGGAATGATCGGAGACGTCATCAGATCGCACAAGATCTCTGAATCATGATCGCCGACACTCTTTCTGGCAAAGTGGGCAATGAATAAATTGTCCTCGATGAGTCTGAAGTGAGGGTATGAGGTTTGGAGACGGGCGAGTCTTATTTGAAGGTATATTAATCCAAAGATTAATGTTTCAGTATATTAATCATCACCAGTCTTCTGTATTCTTAATGGAACATCAAGCACCAACAAAGGTTCTCCAGCCAGTCCTGTCTTGAGCAAGTCGGGATGCCTCCAACCAGGTATTTCCTTGTTCCTTCATTTCTTCCTGTATCGTGTGTCTCCATGTCCCCAATGTCCTGCCCCTCTTTCTTTTCCCGTGAGGTGTCCAAGTCAAGGTGGTGTAGGGGTGTCTTGTTCTTTCCACTCGGAGTATGTGGTCCTGCCATTTCCATTTTTTGTTTGTTTGTTTGTTTGTTTGTTTTGGAACTCTTTAATATTAGTCCTAAGATTCAAATATCTCAGAAAAATAGCAGCAAAAATAATTCCTCACCTGGAGACACAACTATGAATCATTACATTTTACCTGATTAAAACGAGTTCACGTGCAACTAGATGAGCGCGTCCTTAGAGTACTTAGAAAATCTGTTTATTTTCTAGTAAAATTTTGGACAGATAAATACTATAACTGAGAGAGAGAGAGAGAGTCATACAGGCTTGACAAAGAAGGTCCTACACAAAGACCAGAAAGCCATAGCCACGTGTGAACAAAAATTACTTTAACAGATGGGGAGAATATTAACATCAGCCGCCGGCCATGTAAATCACCGGCTCTCCATCTTTTAGTCATGAATATCATTACTCCTTCCGGTATCGCTGGCCGAGACCATCACATTATGTGTCATTATAATAAATGGACTTAGGTTTTCTGACTTTTTATGTGAGTCTTTGAAGACTTTGGAGGTAGATTTGGTAGTTGTACCAGCGAATGATAAAGCATTCATGTTAAGAGTTGTAGGAAACAGTGAAAGATGGAAAGAGGAAGGGAGAGGCCGCAAGAGATGAAGTTAAAAAAAAAGAAGTATAGAAGCCTGAAACATTTTCGTTACGTGAAGTCGTTTAGCGCACTGCTGTGTCGCTGCATGGTTAGGGTTCCAGAAAGTGTAGAGGAAGCACTTTAGCCGCTAGAGAGAAGAAAAAATGACAAGAAATTGCTTGGGACTCGAACCGGCTCCAGTAGGAGGAGTAGCCGCATAGCTACGAGAAAACAGCGCGCTTTCGACTTGGCCATCTCACATGTTCCCGCATAAAACTTTCAGGAGTTGTAGAGCTGTAGGAGAGAGAGAGAGAAAGAGAGAGAGAGAGAGAGAGAGAGAAGGGAGGAAGGTAGCATGAACGTTTTATCACAGACTGAAAGTTGTATGATAATGGGCAGAATGTCAGACCGGCTTGCGTGCCCAATTCGTAACCCTTTGAAAATAAATATCGGTCAATCAGTATATATGACATATGCTGATAGCTTTATCGTTTGTAAAAATGATGTACTGGTATAGTCCTATTAGTATATTTTCGTTAAGCCATCTTCACAGTAAAGGGGTGACGTGGTGAGCATCACACTTATCTGCCTTTCCTTTCTTCGCGCCTGGAGAGAACTGGGTACCCATATCCACGGTTGGGTGACTTAGGAACCTCAAGTCGTATTCTTCGATCACTGACATGGTCATGATAGGCCAGTGCACTAAACGCTTCGCTACTCAGACATTTGCTGTTTTGTCTACAAGAGAGGACTGTAATGATTGTAAAGATCAGAGGAAGACAAGCGAGATTTATAGGACATTTCCTGAGAAGAGCAAAATTGAAACACACTGTGGCAACTGGAAAAAAAATTGAGGAAAGAAGAGACAGAGGAAGACAGAGAGAGAGAGAGAGAGAGACAGAGACAGAGAGAGAGAGAGAGAGAGAGAGAGAGAGAGAGAGAAGTTACTGGATGGGCTGTCAGTGTGGCTAGGAAGAAAGTCACTTGCGGATCCTATAATCAACGCAAAAGACAAGGAATTGTGGAGAGAAATGATCGCCTACGCCACGCGGCACGGCACTTAGATTACTTCAAGAGAAGAGTTTATAAAACTGCTGGTTGTTGTGAACACCTCTGGCTGCTGGTTGTTGTGAACACCTCTGGTTACAACACGTAGCTAATGCATACACATCTTACAACTTTTTCTCAATATTTCTTCCCCTGTATAGTGTGATAGCAGATAAGTTTAGATTCTCTTTTCTAAATGGATCAGATATGAGAAACGGCAAAATAGATGTCAAGTTTGATTGGAAAACGAGAAAATAGACAGAAAGTAGATTTTTAAAAAGGGAGGGGAGGGGGAAATCATGACACTGCAAGAAACTATGATTTTCCTGGGGGGGGGGGGGGGGAGAAATCCGATTCAGGAAAGCTCGTACACGGTGACCTGGCGCAGATGGACAGACATGTAAGGTCAAGTGTATTAATATCCCAGGAAATCCGAGGCTAATAAATACGTATATAAACTGATAACATTAGCCTACGCAGATTTTTGTGCCTCAAATGTTAGACATGTTTCTGGATATATTTGACCTGCTAATTCCAAAAAATAGCACAAGTTTTCATCTGCCAGCTCTAGATTTTGAGATACAGACATATGCCATATACCACTTTTTACTTTGCTCCCCCATAATAAATCAGGACATTTTAATGAAATGTTTAATTAATATCTTTTAAGCATGAAGGAAACATTAAAAGTTAAAAGAAAAGTGTACTGCATCATCAAAATCTGTTTATGTCATACCAAATGCACAAGTTTATGATACAAACGCTCCACGCATTCGACACATAAGACTTTTGTAAGACTTCAGAGAGGACAATCCCGGGTAAGATTCCAACAATAGTCTGCCATCATGGGTACTGAGGTAACATAACATGGCGGCTACTGAGACCTCTCACCTTACTATGGGCCGATGTCTTAAACTCCCTGCGACGCTAAGGGCATAAGCAGATAGATAAAGAAGAAGCAAGTTCTTGCTGAAAGATTATAACAATGATATAGACTGCAGATGCTTGTGGTCCTCAGCCTATAGCCTTAAACGTGAGATGATTCACTCCCAGACGGCAACTCATCTAAACAAATTGTGTTACATTTAACTATTCACTTTCGCCTAATCACTCTCCCTCGCTCTTTCTTCGGTACTTGATTTACATCTTACATCTTACATCCTTTGTTAAACGTCACATAGGGCTCGCATAGTTGTTTGCCAAGTTTTCTTGTTCTCGGCGAGTCTTTCAACTTCATCAAGGGATGTTATGCCCACTAAACTGGCTTCTCTTAACAAGAGAGAGAGAGAGAGAGAGAGAAGTTACTGGATGGGCTGTCAGTGTGGCTAGGAAGAAAGTCACCGGCGGATCTCATAATCAACGCAAAAGACAAGGAATTGTGGAGAGAAATGATCGCCTATGCCACGCGGCATGGCACTTAACGAATAATGAATAACATATAATGGAGAAGTATGGAATTACCTTATTTGAAAACCCCAGTGTACTTGCGAAATAGACAACCTTAACAACGGATGCAGCGATAAAAGGTTCATAATTATGGCATCATGCGAGATTATGAAAAATGTTACACCTAGTTCCCTCCTTATCTCGAGATGAAAGAAAAAAAAGAAAATGGAAAAATGTAGAAATGGCTCTGAAGAAAGATGCAACGCGGGTGCTGATTGGCCAGAAGAGCAACTGAAAATCTCGAGGAGTTGTTGTAAAAACGTAGCTTTTAATTAGCAACATTAGGGAGAAGACATGCAACTTTCTTACAGCATGTCATGAAACGGGAGCAATTAGAGAAGTTGCAAATTAATGAGAGATTCATCACAAGAAGGAGTTTGTGCGAGAAAGAAATCTCTAGAAATACGTGGCGATGTAGAAGAGATTAAAATGAAAAGGAAATTTTAATGAATAAAGGTTAATAGGGAAATCAGTAGGTGTAATTGACGATCATGTCTTCTTCCCATAGGACTGAATCTTATGTAGTTTCAACGTGACAGCTCTATCAGTTTTCTGTGACACCAGACTAGTATCATCTGTTTCTGTCTTCCTCTGCCTCTATTTCCTAATTATATTTCCTGTTACTGTGCTGTCTTTATTTCTACACATTTAAACACATATCAGAATAACTGATTATCTCTGCCTTCTAGCTTTGAAGTAATCTAATTCACACTGCTTGGAGTGTTTCTCTCTCTCTCTCTCTCTCTCTCTCTCTCTCTCTCTCTCTCTGAACCTTAAGAGTCCAGGGCACATGGCGCTTCCGCAAAGATTTTCCACAAATGCCTGTCTTTCGCCTTTTTTCTGTTCTTTCCCAGGTGAGCCCACTATTGCTCAACATCATCTCTGTTGTTCTCCATGTCTCTTTTTGTCTACCCTTATTTCTATTCCCCTTCTGTTTGGAGTGTCTAGGAGGGTTTTTTCAAGTCACGATCTCTGGCGGAATTCTCGCACATCCGTTGGGGAACCCTAAGGGTCCAGGTAAAGTGGTTTGAGGAACCCTGCATTGTCAGCTGATCGGAGGCCGTGTTATCGATTTGGTATTAAATCCCTTCGGTTTTTTAAAATCTGATTCTTCATGCGAGAGGCAGGTGGGCGGCACGTTATATACCGGAAGTGGTCATTGAATGTAAGAAAGAATGAGAAGCACTGTCGTACATGGTGAGCACAAAGTCATGCGTGCCTTTGATGAGGGATCAAGATGAAAATAATTGGCGTAGCTCCGAAAGACTATCCTTTCATCATTTGTATTATAGACTATTTACATCAAGTATTTCAGTGTTTGTACTACAATTTAAACAATGCGTGGACGTCCTTTGTTAAGTTAGAGAAACAAAGGATCAAGGATCGTAGATTGAAAGTTGTTGGCGGCACATAGACCCCGAGGACTATTTTTTTTTGACGGGCCTCATTCTGTTATCCCCTTCCGCCGCGTCACAATCTCCCTTATATATATTCTTCCGCTTTCTGATCTTGCGCGGGCGGTGAAACAGCTTTCTGCCCTCGATTCGAAAACATAAAAGCAAATGTACCATAGGTCAGTAGTTATTAAACTCCGGGGAGTCTATACTAAACTGAAAGAATTTAATGTACCATTAAAATCCGTTTTTCTCTGCAGAATGACATTGATATGCATATCTGAACAGGAAGTGACCCCTGTTATACGATTACTCTCTCCACAGGTCAGATATAGGTCACAGGAAGATGAAAAGAGCAATTTTATCTCTTGATGTGCGGTCCTCTACAAGAAAAAAAAGAGAAGGGGAAGGGGGGGGGGCGTACTTGCTTTCTCGGTGAGTTTGTAATGTTTTGCAGACATTTTGTCAATGTTGACGCTATGAATAAAATGCTATATTTTGCTATAAATTGCTATATTTTGCTATAAAACAGTTCAGCGCTCAAGTCCAACCATTTTGTACCGTGTTGTAAAACGTTGGCCTATCATCTTCCTCTGTTTTGTTTGGCTCTTTGTCCGGTTTTTTTTTTCTTGGTTTCACGTGGTCAGGCCATTAGTAGACAGCTATCTAAAGACTACGTCTTTTTTTGTGTCCTTTGAGTTTTCTAGTGACTGTTAGGTTTTCTAACTTTTATATCCTCTTAAGTGCGGATGAAAAAGTAATCTGATATGGCGGTCAGCGACCCTTTAACTGACATGCTAGTGTCAGGTTTGATGAACCATAGTCTCGCCTCTCTGTTGATACCCTCGCCCCCCCCCCCCCCCACTCCCAAAAAAAAAGTGTTACCCTGGGCTAAGAAAGCAGTGACGACTACAGACCCCATGATCATGGAGTCTGTTAAAGAAGTATTGCATCCCTTTTTCTCTCTCTTCCCCCTCCCCCCACCTCGGTTTTCAGCTCCCCCCGCCAGGGACTGAAAGGAAAATGACCACCGTAATCATCTCCCAACTCACCACCATTCTGTGCTTCAACATCTTCACAGCATCGGCTGCAAAGAACATATACAGGGGTTGGGGGGGGGGGAGATGGGATAGAACAAGAACGAGAACAAGAATTTTTTAAAAATGTTTGAAAGAAATTTGATCGACTTTTAACGCTTAGAAAATCTTCCTTTTCTTTCTGTACTTATAGACCCCCCCCCCTCCCCACTTTCCCAACGAACGTATCTTCTCTTCTGTGTATTAGCTCTCATTTAGAGTCTAATATCTTGGGTTACTTCACAATTCTTCGTCTTAAACAATAAATGTTGCTTTAAAAAAAAACGTTTTTGTATTGGCTTTCAAACGATAGTTTTATAAGATAGGATGTAAATGTGTGCTCGCCCGTGCGTAAAAGTGTATGTGTGTGGAGGAAAAAAAGGGGGGGGTGGAGGTTGTCACTCCCCATTCCCTTGTTTTGAAATGCAGGATAACTTTCTTGGGCGTTCTTTAGGTGTATTACAACTCTTACATAAGATCAAAGTAGTTTAAAACATATACACACACAATTCACATAGATTTCAAATTTGTTTATTATTTTACAAAATGATGAGCAAATATAATACATTCATCTCTCTTATATACGAAGCTACATTTGACAAACGGCGAGGAATCCACAAGACATGTTAATATCTCGCTATAATGTAGTTTATATTACAAAAAAATGTGTTCGGCAAATAATAATGTAGCATATTCATTTTCTTTGACAAATGACAAGATAATCGTATGACATTAATGTTTTTCTTTTTTACATACATGATTTAATATCTAATGTATGACAATATGCAATATACATTATGCATCACAAACACACAAACGGAACATATAAATTACAGAAAGATCGATTTTGTTTAAGAAAAATTATTTAATCATTGCTTTCCTGTGTTAGATTATATTAGACAATTTTCTGTTTGAAAATGTGTTTTTTTCCACATTTTTTTATACTCGTAAATGAAGTTTTCACTGAAATAGAGTGTCATTGTTATTTTGAATGGCGCCTTGAGAGACCTCTGGTAAACGTGTGTATAGTTTCACCACAAAGTAATAGGAAGTTGTGGGAAAATCAGAACGATATCTCAAATATGATATGAGTTAATATAAAGGCCAGTGCTGGAATTCAAATAAAAATTCATACCTTTTCGTTTTTCGGGAAAAAAAGCGTGCAGAAGGCACATGCTACAATCATGGCCCAGTCAATGCCGTACCTAGGCATGAGCTAAATAAGTTCACAGCTTAGGGCCTCACTGTTCACAGCTTAGGGCCTTACTGTTCACAGCTTAGAGCCTTACTGTTCACAGCTTAGGGCCTCACGGTTCACAGCTTAGCGCCTCACTGTTCACAGTTTATGGCCTCACAGTTCACAGCGTAGGGCCTCACAGTTTGCAGCTTAAGGCCTCACAGTTCACAGCTTAGGACCTCATTGTTCACAGCTTAGGGCCTCACAGTTCACAGCTTAGGGCCTCACAGTTTACAGCTTAGGGCCTCACATTCGACATCTTTTTTTTTTAATCTGTTTTTATTTTTTTGGCAGCTAAATGATAAATGTCTTGTCTTGTCTTGTTTCCGTTCTCACATACTTTTCAGTGGTGAGGGTACAAGTAAAGGATAGGGCTGGGCAATTTTCTTCATATAATGCGAATGATAAATATGTAGTCAATAAATAATTGATCTGAATATAGTTTGTATTTTTCACCGTAAATACATTGCTATTACATAATTATAAGACATTTATGGTGTTTTTTTCTTTCTTTTTTTTTTGCAGCGACCTAAGGTCATGTCTTGCTACACACTTCTGTGAGACCTCGAGTAACTTTTTAACAAATTCCTCCAAGCGTTATACAGCTTAGGGTCTCATCAACTGCTAAATACGGCACTGGGGCCCGTACTGTTATTAGGCTACATAGACAGGCAGACAGCTACATAAGGCGCAGACTTTGGAGGGACGATGTAATAAACTTCGAATGACAAGAGTTTTAGTTTCATCATCATCATCATATGCTGGGCCGACTGGCGTTGGCTAATATGCTTCTCCAGAGTACACGATCCTTCATGCAGGTCGTCAGCTCAGTTGGTGATCTCCTCTCACACCATCCCGTCAGACTGTCCAGTATCATTTCTCTTGGTCTTCCTCTTGATCTTCTTCCTTCTATTTTTCCTGTTGTTATAATATTTTCAATGCCCCCTCTTCTCACTGCATGTCTTAAGAAAGTAAATTGTTTCTCTCTTATCTTTTTGACAAGATTTTTTATCTCTCCAGCTCTTCTCATACATTCTTCATTAGTTATTTTTGCTGTCCAGGGGATTTGCAACATTCTTCTAATAAACCACATTTCTGCTGCTTCCAATGATTTTTGTGCAGACCTGCCTATTGTCCATGATTCACTTCCATATAACAAGATAGGTTCAATATAGCATTTTAGGACTCGTCTTTTAACATTCATTGATAAGGATGTGTTGGATAATATGTTTCTCATTCTCTGAAATGTAGTCTTTGCTTGGCCTATTCTGTTCCTAATTTCTGTTCTGCATTTTCCATCTGAAGTTATTACTGCTCCAAGGTATTTGAATTTCTGCATCTTCTTTAGAATAGTTCCGTTTAATTTAATACTGCATGCTGGTGGATTCTGTTTCTTAGATATAACCATAGTCTCTGTCTTTTTATGTTCAAAGTAAGGCCTTTCTGTTCACTTTCTCTGGCAACTTTATTCAAGAGATTTTGCAGGTCTTGTTGGTTCTCAGCTATC
Organism: Achatina immaculata; assembly: GCA_009760885.1. Lineage (NCBI taxonomy): Eukaryota > Metazoa > Mollusca > Gastropoda > Stylommatophora > Achatinidae > Lissachatina > Lissachatina immaculata. Next base: position 10,856,113 of record CM019703.1, read on the forward strand.
AGTACTGTGTCGACAGCATACCGAAGGTTGTTAATATTGTATCCTCCAATTTTTATGCCTGATTCTGTGATGATCGTTCTTAGAATATTCTCGCTGTATAGAGAAAAAAAGGTCTGGAGATAGTACACATCCTTGTCGCACCCCTTATTTTATAGGTTGATATTTTCCAGTTCTATTTTAGCTTTATACCGATCAATTAATTTTTTTCGCTGTATGGAGACTGGTAATCTTGCCCTTGGCAGAAAACAGCATAGCGTCGACCCTAGCTGCGACAGATACTAATGTTACACAGACAAAAAAAAAAATGAAGAAAATTATAAGATTATTTGAAAAATAGTTAAGACAGTTAGACAAGTGGATTATGTGATTCCCCGTGGTTAAAAGAAACGGCATTTTTCGTTTATCTTATTTCTAACCAGAGCCAAACTGTCTCTCTCTTTCTTCCTCCCCCTTCCTCTCTATTTCTCCGGGCTTTAAGGTGTCCAAGACATATAAGGGCTTCCGTGAGGTTTTACCACAAAAGCTTGTCTTTCGCCTTTATTTTCCGCTCTTGCCCAGGTGAGTCCTCTATTGTTCAACATCCTCTCTGTTGTTCTTCGTGCCTCCATTGGTGTACCTTTACTCCTGCTCCCTTGAAGTGTTTATATACTTGCTGGTTGTCGTACTGAGTGACGTGTCATCCGGAGAACACGCCCCAACCACCATCAGCGTCTTTCCTCAATAATCGAGGTCAATGGCTTCATCTGCATTCCTGCCATCAATGTGTTATTTCGTATGGTATTTTGGCCAAAATATTCGTCTAATCCTTCGTAAAGATTTAGTGTGAAGGAACCAAACACAACTGTTTTAAAAAAAACGTATTAAAATAACTATATGTTCATTTTTCGAACTGGTTACTGAGATAGAGAAAAGTAATGAAATATACGTAGACATCTATGCTATGTGCCAGATATTTTACAAGATACGGATGAAGTAAGCCATACTCCGGCTCCAGTTCCACAGGGAAGCATCTAATTCTTGCTAGTGAATATACAACTCATACTTTCCCCCCTAATACCATTATACCAAAAACACCAGCCATTTTGGTTTTTATAACGAGATATGACAGGTCATGTTTGGTCAGTCCTTTAAGATGGTCAGCGGACGCCATGTCCGGCACTGGATCAATAGTTTCCCGGCTAATGACTTCCTTCTACAGGGCTTAATACAGGCCACACGCTTTCGCCTTGAAACACAATAATTTAAAGACTGTCCAAGTCAGGCCTGACAGTGACAAATGTCACAGGTACATCCCCGAGGTCACGTCACATTACTGGTGTCTATAACAAAGGACCAGGCACATGATGTGTTAGAGATAGCAGTTTCTAATACAGCAGCTGCATAGAGCGATGGAAGCGAGAGGTGAATATTCCTGTTTATGATACCTTTAAATGTTGATACTTGACTGTAAGAGATGTAATATAAGAGAGAGAGCCATAATTTTGTTAGCTTTTTTTTTTCTGAATGTCTCTAACTTTGCTGTTTTGATTCTTGAAAGCAAAGATATAGAGACAATTTACCTATCATCCCTGTGGGGGTCTGATTCGGCCAAAGAATCTGAGATACCCCCCCCCCCCCTTCCCAAAGAAAGCAAATAAAGAAACGTAGTCCGTTCGTGCCACTGTGGCACCCTTGGAATATAATGTTAGTGTCCTTATTTTCCTTGACCTGACGGCACAGTAAAAGGTCGACCATGCCTGGGCCCTTTCTTTTTTTTTTCTCAGCTCACGAAGGAGCAGGGTGTCTCTTTCTATAACTGGGACCCCTCTGGCCGTACTTGAACCACCGAATACAGTGTGAGATATAAGGGCCTAAATCTATTACCAGGGCCCTTCTGGCCAGATTGTAGAACCATCGAAAGCAGCGTGAGAGACCAGCGTCTCTATTTCTATGAACGAGGCCCTTCTGGCCAGATTAGAACCATCGACCATCGAAAGCAGCGTGAGAGACCAGCGTCTGTTTCTAATACTGGGGCCCTTCTGGGCAGATTAGAACCACGGAAAACAGCGTGAGAGACCAGCGTCTATTTCTACTACTGGAGGCTTTCTGGCCGGACCTGAAGCATCGAATACTGCGTGAGAGGAGATCACTAACCATTACACCACTCATACGCCCTTCTTCTTCTTCTTCTTCTTCTTAAGCCATTAAGACTCACTGTTGCAGACAAAGTTAGCCTCCATTCCTCTCTACTCTTGATCTTCTGTCTCCAGGTGGTGACACCAATTTCTCTTATATCTTCTTCTATGTTGTCTTTCCATCTGTGTCTTGGTCCGCCCCTTGGTCTTGTTTCCCTCATCTCTTGTGCGCACACAATTTTCGTTTGTCTGTTCTCTTCCATTCTTTCTACATGGGCCAGCCATACTCATACGCCATGGAAAGCTATTATTTAAAAAAAAAGCATTATTATTCTACTCTAGTATAGTCAGTAAGGAAAGGGGTCGATATGCTACCCGTGATGCTTTCTGGGAAGCTTGCTACTGTATCCGTTCCTGAAAGCCAAGATCCTCACTCATCCATTGGTCACCACGTTCTTGAACGGCATTTACACGAAAACACTTCATTAACTACTGCTTCATCTCACGGAAGTCTGCCAAACAAACAAACAAACAAACAAAAAACCTTCTGTGCCTAGCTTGCTTTAGAAGTCTTTGTCTTAAAAAAACATCACTTGTGTAATCGAGTTCAGGATCTCTCGTAATGCACTCGTGGCTTCTCGGGACGCAGGGAACTTGTTAAGTAAATTCATTCAGCTAATATGGAAAAGCATACGCAGCTAATTGAAAGCCAATGGTCAGCCATTTGCTGTTTTGACTGAATATTGAATAAGTACGCAGTGTATTAAGTTTAAAACTGCAAACTGGATTACTACGATACAGGAAAAGGAACAGAAAGGATATCGTCGAAATCGTTTTCTGGGTTTATGGTATAACTTCCGGACGTGGTCGTGTTATCATCGTCATCTTGGCTCCTGGGGCGGTTTAGGTTCGGCATTCGTTGAGTCCCCGGATTTCCGTGGCTACCTGTATCCTTCTGCAGGTTCATTTTCTGACAGAGCTCCCAGGTTTTGAGGTTCTGCGTGGTCAGATCAGTCTGGAATGTGACCTTCTTGCCTCCAGAACCGGATTCACGTTCCGGAATGTCATCAGGGTAAGTTCCAGGGCCGGAGGCCGAGCCAAGGTGCTGTTTGTTCTGCTGCGACTGCTGATGAGCTGGTGAATGGTACGAGGGCGGATTGTGATAGTTCTGCGGGCTGTGGGCCACCATGCCGAACCTGTTGTGCCGATGTTTGTCATATCTACCCGAGTGGCCTATAGTCTGTACGTCGCGTCCAACATACGGGGACTCGTTTCGTGAACATGGAGAGCCAGGAAGTGTGCGTGGCGTGAACGTTTCGAAGGCGGTGACCTCTTGATGCCTGTTGTCCAGATAATCTGACTGCACAAAACGAGAATCTTTCAGACCAGCACCGATGTTCTTAAAGATGATTCTTGACGTGTCTTCTGCGGAATAAAAAAAAAACAGAATGAGTTTTAAGAGTTTCTGTATCTGGAAGGTACTTAGTAAACACAGAAGCGTTGTTATGACCTCATTCAGAATGGGGAAAGAAAAACCTTTGATGATCTGAGGGGTTATGTGAATGTTTAGCTCTACAGGTTCCAGAGCTTGCTGTAGTTGTAAGGGACCAAAAGATGGCTGCCTCGGCGGAAGTCGTTCAGTCAGAACCCACGTACATCTTTTGTTTTCTATGAATAGTTCTCTTGATAACCAGCCTGGGTGTTACTACTGAGCAGTTGATTTTTCTGGGGGCCAGTATTTTACTACCAGCTGATACAAGAGAAGACAGTGTCCGTTTTGGCAGTCAAGCGACCCATAGTAGACATGCTAGCGTCAGGGTTGGCGAACTATTGCTGATCAAGACCCTCTCACACCTCTCCGCTGTACCCCCAGTAACAAGTCAAGCCTGGTTAACGTGCCAGGGATCGCCATAGTCCCCATGGTGGTAGAGTATGCTAAAGAGTTATTGCATATCCCTTGCTTTTTTTCTTACATTCAGGGGCTGAAAAAAAAATATCTGCCATAACCCGCTCTCAAATCGACATGATGCTGTGGCTCATCACCCTCACAGCATCAGCTGCAAAGAACACCAGCCTGCAGTTACAGGGAGACAGAAGACACAGCAAGACAAGACTACTGGCTCATCAGTTGGCAGAGGCACCTGTGTTACTACTGATGAGTCAGATAGCGGAGAAAACATGTCGGGACCATCTGTTTGCCACTGGCCAATCAGCTTGTGAGGACTGAAAGAATACTTGTGACGGAGAAGACATGTCCCCATCAGCTAATGAATTCTGGTAAGATTTTCCTTACATCTTACATCCTTCCCGTGCCCTTAAACGTCACATAGGGCTTGCGTGGTAGTTCGCCAAGTTTTCCTGTTTTCGGCGAGCTTTTCAACATCATCAAGGGATTTTATGCCTACTAATTTGACCTCTCTTAACAATGTCCTCTTTAGAGTTTTACGTAGTCGATCTCTTTTTTTTTTTTTTCTTTGCCTGTTGTGCTCCACGTGATAGCTTGTTTTGGGATTCTCTGACTGTTTCTTCTCATCACGTGACCGACATATGTTCATTTCCTTTTTCTGACCATGGGACAGGTTGGTGTTCACTCATCTGTCTTATCTTTGCGTTGTTCTTGAATTCGTTCCACTTTATACCGAGTATTTTCCTTAGGCATTTTTTAAAAAACTCATTTGTTTTTAAAAATTTGTTGCTGTTTCTTCAGGTGTTTTCCAATTTTCGCATGCATAAATAAGGGTGGATACTGCATTTGAATTGAATAATCTTTGTCTATACCATCTATCACATTTCAAAATCTAACCAACATTAGCCGTGTCACTTCATGAAAGAAATCTGGCTTTTTTTTTTAGGAATAAAAGATTTTAAAGGCCATAAAAACCCGATTCATTTAAAAGAATTTAAATCCAATTTCAAACGAACGTTCCACAACATTATTAAATGTCTACATATTTGTATTACGTCCTCTTATCTACCGCACAAACATTCTATACCGTGTTTTGCTATCAGGAACAATAACTCACTAGAAAGCTTAAGATTACTACCCCTTTCTAGGAACTGTCAAGGGGGCCAATAAACGTCGATTATATTCCAATTGTATGAGAACCCAGCATTTCATCTTTACACATCCGTGACCTTGATGAGGTAGAATCTGATATTTAGATGTTATCTGAGCAGGTTTATAAAGAAAGTAAAATGTGCCACTAAGGTGTATTTGAGATTTGTTTGTTAGCAAATGTTTTATATGTAGCATAACAGAAGGTGAGTTTCCATGGAATACTAGGGCACCATTAGAGGTTGCCAAGGATTTCAAAGAAAACTGAGGTTCAATGAAAAGTCGCCAAGGGTTTCAAAGAACACTAGGTTTCTAACAAAGGTAGTCAAGGGTTTCGAGTAAGCATTAGGATTTTACCAGAGATCACCAAAGATTTCAAGGAAAACTAGAGTTCCAGCAAAATTCGCCAAGGATTTCAAGGAACACTAGAGTTCCATCAAAGTTTGCCAAGGTTCCAGGGGACATTAGAGTTCCAACAGAGGTCGTCAATGGTTCCTCGAAAGACTGAGATCCTGCCAGAGCTCGACAAGGTTCCAGGGAATACCAGGGTTCCATCATAAGTCGTCAAGAGTTCCATTGAAAAAAAAAGTTAGTATTAGAGGTCGTCAAAGGTTCAGGGGAACAATAGGGTTCTATTAGAAGCCATAAAATGTTCCACGGAACACTAGGATCCTGACAACTGTAGGCACGATAATTTCTCTACAGGGTTCCCCGAAATCTTGAACATTATTTCTAGGATCTCGTTAAGATAAGTGATAGAGACAGAGATAGATAGAGTGAGTGAGAGAGAGAGAAAGAGAGAGAGAGTGAGAGAGAGAGAGTGAGAGAGAGAGAGAGTAAGCCGCACTAGGAGATGGATATCGCGCATGATCGCTTTTTCTTCAACTCTAAAAGCGCTGTGTACCCATTCCTACAGCTAGACTGATTAGGGTGTCTAATGCCTAGATGCGAACCAGTGATCTTCGTCTTAAGAAGCGAGTGCGCTAACTATTTGAGGGCTCACTAAGTTTGCGGAAGCAAAGCCGAGTTTATGGGGATAATTGTTTATCTCGTGCACAGATATTCAGGTGGTAATCATGATTCAAAAGCGGCGTGGAAACGATTACAAATGCAACTAGACATTGACGCCCAATTTATGTTCGTAATGAGGAACTCATTGCAAAAGTCAGAGAACGGATACAAGAAGATCGTTGTCTGACTGTAAGGATGATGGCAGATGAATTTGGCGTTAACCAAGAGACCATTCGTAAAATTTTAGTGGAAGATTTGGGCAAGAAAAAAGTTGCTTGCAGGTTTGTACCAAAGCGTTGTCTGATGATCAAAAACATCAGCGTGTTGAGTACGCAAAAGACATCATCAAAACGTGTAGTTGAAATAAACATTTCTTAAATGTGATTATTGCAGAAGATGTAACATGATTTTCCTCTATGATCCTAGAACTAAACGCCAAAGTGCTCAGTGGAAGCCATCATCATCATCATCACCAAAGGGAAAAAATGTCTTCAAAATTTTAAAGTGAAGATAATGTTGGTGTGCTTATACAAGAGCAAAAGGAGTTATTCAGAAAGACAGACAGTCACTGCCAAAGTTTATTTAAGTATTTTGAAACGCCAATTGAAAAGGATTCTTTGAGTCCGACCCGAGTATTCAACAGCTGGTAGTTTTTTCCTTCTTTATGATAATGCACCGGCTCACCAGTCGGTAGTTGTACATGAATTTTTGGCCCCAAAACAAGTGTGTGTTCTGAACCATCAACCCTGTCCCCCAGATTTGTCTCCCTGCGATTATTTTCTATTCCCCAAATTAAAGTTATCATTGAAAGGACGCTTATCTGACGATATTGATGACACCTAAAGGGGCGTAACATCGAGCTTTAGGGCCATACCAAAGGAAGAACTGCAGAGGTCGTTCCAGTGTTTGTTAGATCGTGCCACTGGCTGTATGCACAAGGGGCTTACTTTGATTAAAATACAGGTTATATCTTCAACTGTTGTTTATTTTATTTTTTAATGTAATTAGTCTCATTACTTAATTGTTGGACCTTGTATTTTCAAGAAAACATTTGTGCGCATATGAGCGTCGCAATGTCAAATTACAAAATGTAATTTACAGCTCTCATAGCTAAAAACAAACAAGCAAACAAATAAACAAAAAACGAAATCAGGAAGAAAAACTAATACAGCTTTATATGTTTTTTTTTTATTTAGCGCTACTAAAACACAAAGAAGTATAAAGAAATGGAAAAGAATAAAAGTATCACTTTTATTATTGTGATATTTCTGTGTGCGTGGCCGCACAGCTTAGAGGGAACACTGATGTAGATTGTCCTCGGCGAGTTATTAACTTCAGAGATTGGCGACCTGAATAAAAAGGTTGCAAGCCACAGCCTTTCTTCATTGCTTCTAACACTATGCCTATTATATTTGAGGTTTACCTGTATCTTCCAATAATTTTGTGTGTACACGAGCCAAAAAAAAAAGACACTAAAAGGTAAAGGTGAAGGTAATCGTGTCATGCCTTAAAGGAACATAGGCATATTGTGTTAGTGCCCATACACTACTAGTCCTAATTTATAACTAGATTCATTCATTCATTCATTCATTTGCATGTACCTTGCAGAACTTTGCCTTCCTAACAGCACTCCTGTAGGCCTCTCGGGTGTGAACAAGATGGCCTGCTGCTGATGCATCCATTTGCAGATCATAAGCAATGTCTTGCAGCCATCTTCGCCTTGGTCTTCCTCTCTTTCTTGTTCTAATTATGACAGTTTTCTCTAGATTATCATGACGTTTAATGCGTCCAAAATATTTCAGTTTTCTCTCTTTAATCCTCTTTACTAGCCAGCCTTCCTCAATATTAAGTTCTTATAGTATGGATATATTTGTTCTTTTTTTTGTGTCCATGGTATTTGAAGAACTCTTCTGTAGCATTTAAATTCAAAGGCGTGTATGTGTTTCTCAGCTGTTTTGTTAAGTGTCCAGGTCTCACAGGCATATGTTGCGATGGGAAAGATGCATGCCCTTAAAAATTTTATTTCTGTAGTTCTGTCTGTTCCTCTCCACAGATTCTTTAGTTGTTTGACTTTGTGAAGAACGATAGATGTCCTCCTTTTAATTTCCCTCATTTTATCTCCATTATAACTAGATATTTTTTAAAAATCAGGTTAGTGGACAAATGACACTTTTACTGAGTAACAAATACATCACTAATAAAATAAAAAGAGCACTGTACGTCACAATTTCCCTCCTATCTCTGTGCTTTCAATGTCTAACATGGACGCTGACAGCGAGAAACAGAAGGAAAATCATCAGGACAGAAATGAGATTAATTGATTGATCTTTAATTTGAAAAGGGTTAAGAATTGGGCACGCAGCCCCGTCTGAGATTCTGTCCTTTATCATACAACTTTCACTCTGTTCCAGACATTCTACAAATATGCTGCTCATATAATTAAACATTACTAACATTGGAAAGCTGAGAGACATAAAATAAAATTAAAGTATAACATTCACATTTCACTCTTATCCATGCACTCAAATACAGAAAGTAACTACACACATTCAGGGTGAATATTAAGTGTAACAAGAAGACACCAAGTCAGGAAAGACACCATCAGGGCTAAGACTAGAGTAAACACCTGTACTACACCACCGCTCAGAAGTAAGTCAAAAAGGTTTTGCTAGGTTATGCAACTACCACCAGGCAGTTTATCACAGGAAGTATTCACGTTAAGAACTGTAGCAAACATGGGAGAGAGACTGCCCACGAAAGAGCATGAGGAAGGAAGTTACAGAAACCTTAAATTGCCCCCTTTTTATACGAAGGAAATCCCCAAGCCCTGTCAAGGCGTTTATTTGTCACCTCGACGTTGAAAGGCGTACGAGGAAGGCGACAAGACAAGATAAGACAAGACAAAACAAATATCATTAGCTTACTCCACTTTCGCTCTACGAGGTATCTCGCGAAAACACAAAATAATCGCGTCCTGTCATAAAGTTTGACGAGATCGGACAAATAATGGCTACGATTTGACGCCTGATTTCCCCAGCGACCTGCGACTACTCACATTAGCGGTTAGAATCCCATTTCAAGCGAGTGACAGCAAGAATAAATGCCAGAACTGGTGACCGCCTGATAAATCAATGACAAATTGAAAACAGGTTTATTTGAGAGAATCGGATGTTTACAGTCTGAGTAATGTAATGGGACTCCGGAGTTACCGCCCATGCGAGGACATTTACGACAAAATTATCCATATTATTCCTGGTGACCGGAAAAGAAAACAATACAGTAACGTCTAGATAACAAAAAAGTCTATCACTGATGGTGATTTACCATTTGTGTCGATTTTTTTCTAAATGGGATAATGTTAACCGTGTTTGTGAAAAAATATTTCCATTTGAGGGGGATAACAGAAACCGCGCAGGATTCATTAGAACCAGGCTGGTTAAATTAGGGTTTCCGCTGATTACTTGGAGGTCCACGAAATGTAGACAGGTGTCCCCTGAGAGAGATCCTAGGGGGTTCAACGAGACTGGTAAGGGTTCATGTAGAGGTGGGTAGGGTTTCGTGAGAGAACTTGATATTAAAAAAAAAGAAAGCACAGTTTATGAACATAGGTTAAAAATATATATATGAATTTTTTTACTCATAAAACATTATCAATTATTCTAATATTGTAATATTTATAATTTACTGATCGGCATTAACGTCATGTGAGCTGTAAATGCAATATTTTTTCTTTCTGAAAACTCCCAAAGATCTGAAGTACCTCATGGGCTCAGCTGCGATCAACCAGGGCGAGGAAGACTACTGTAAAGTATTGAGGGGAGGGAACCTGACCCCATTAAACTTATGGCGGAGTAAACAAAACCCCACAGAAAAAAAAGAGAAGGCAAAGGCTAGAACGACAGTACTTCCACGCGGCACTCCTTCCAGCAGGCTTCTATGCCACTACAAATATGACCAAGGAGGAAGTGAATGACATGCTGCTTATGGTAGTGGAGATGGATAGAGGAACGAGCCAACGTGGGTCCTATTTTAAAAAAAAGGAACCAGTTAAGGCCCACTATTTAGAGCAGGTGACAAAATGATCTCTTGAAGACAGGTAGAGTAGATCGCTGATGATCGAGTCTTCTGTGAACGGGACACATGATGATGACGGTGATGATGATGAAGCCTATGTAATATGATATCTATTATGAAGAAAAGAATGCGAATCTGTTTGCCATCACTATGATTTCAGTACTAATCCTAAGGATTGAAAAGGATTGAATGACATAACGATACTGAGTACCATACACAACAAAGAGTGCTTGGATAGACCATGATGGTAGATTAAACAAAAAATAGTAGCCTTACTTAAGGTAAAAGCTGTACTACAAGAATCTTTGTAAGAAACACATTACCACAGAGTTCCGGCAGCGGTGGTAACTGAATATCTTCCTCGCTGCCGCCACGCCCACTGTCGCTGGTAGTGGTCTCCCCTGAAGTGTCGCTCTGGTGGTCGTCCGTGGGTGGTCTCAGTGAACACTGGTAAGACAAGGGGAGAAAACAAATGCGAGATGTTAGCGTCCCTGGTTACATTTCCCTGTACATCACATCAGCATCTTATTTTTGTTTTTGTTTTTTGTACTAGCAAAACATGCACACAAAGTGTCATGATCTCGCGGATAAGTTAACGTTATCGTGCTTGATAATGACCGCACATTTTTGCTTCAGTTAGATAAGTATATCATCAAATAGCCCATTCACGTGGCTTTTAGCGTGAAATTATGCAAAAGAAGACTCAGTTATATATCCAAGCTATGCTGAAAGTAAGGGACAGGAAGGCCAGAGAAAATATTCAGAGAACTGAGCAAGTGTCACGGAAAACCAACAAAAAAAAAAAAAGAAAAGCATTTGGACAGATCGTGCGCAAGCGCAAGATGAAGAAGCACAGGTACACGCATCGGCACGTCATGAATGAAAGAATAAATGATGAAACAAAATGACTGCTTTATCAAATAATATGTATTACACGAAAGTCCCTAATATCGTCTTACTGTAATAAGTTTGTCGTTAATCAAACAACACATTGCAATGTTTCCACTAGCAGCATCTAAGGGGGGTCAACACCACAAGTTCAACAACATCCCGAGGTACAACCCCACAATTTCAACAACATCCCGAGGTAGTTTTTTTCAAGGGACACTACGTCACACCAGACCACAATCAGAAGCCACAAAACTACAGGCCGCAGTGGAGAGAACAAACCCAGGGGAGACAAGAAGGCAACCAAGCTCGAATTGTAACAGCAATGAAAACCCACGATACGGCCTCGAGAAGATCTAGAACACTGGTTCTTAAAAAATCCTCCCTTTTCAACACAGGCTTCCCCCTTACAATTCAATCATCATTCATAAAAGACTTTCACTGATATGAATCTCTTTTTTCTATACTGCCCTTGGATTTGAAAGTCCTTCCACCGTTGAGTTCACTTGCTCCCTTCCCCAACCCCCTTTGAGAATCACTGATATCGAGACAGAAACCCAAGAGAGGACATTAGACATGTACGTTAGTTATGTCCGCTTGACCTGGCATTGTTTGCGGAAATGCAAAAGGAGGAACGAACAATACGATCACTATGAAAAATACGAACAATAAATCCACCCGAGGGCTCGTAAATTCGTAACATTTCTTTCATTCGTAACATAACATACTGCTTCCTCTAAGTCCTTATGAAATATCGTTTCTTTCCTTCATTTCAGTTTTACTTTATTAGCATTATTCTTATCTCTTATTTGTTTTATATCTCGCGTTTAATATTTTATCTGCATGTATTGATTTTATTGATTGCTTATTTTGAAAAAAAAAACAATGGATGACTGCGGTGTTTTCACAAAATGCCTGGGTAGATGGTTGAATTGTGTTTTCACTCGGTGCTTGGGCAAATGGCTGGTGTGTCTTCTGTCACTGCTTAGACAAATAGCTGATGTGCCTTCCCTCACTGCTTAGACAAATAGCTGATGTGCCTTCTCTCACTGCTTAGACAAATAGCTGATGTGCCTTCTCTCACTGCTTTAACAATTGGCTCTGGTAACCGCACGCATTTCTTATGAAGATGTCTCTGGTGTCCTCACTCGAAACTCATCTCTCTTACGAGACATCTTTGTCTCCGTCCACGTGTGCCGTTCTCACAGACGTCGACGATCATGCGTTCTGTGTGGCACTCTGCATTTCTACTCTGATTGGTTGTCTTTCTTTTTTTTTTCTTTTCTTTCCACTTGGTGAGCATCAGATAAATTTCTCTCGGTCCTTCCTGGCTTATTTCTTCTTTTTTTTTCGGTTTTCAAGTAACTGCCAGAGTCTCTAACTGACGCCTTTTTCGTGATACGATCTACTAGTGCCCTTTGCCCTTTCCTTATGGTTAGAATTAGTGTTTGTTCTGCAACTTCCATGAGAGATTCATTTTTCTTTCGATAAGACGTCCAGGATCTATGTTAAATATTTATCCAGAAGTATATTCTTATTAGAGATTATGTCTTCTACTCGTGTCCCTGTTGTATATGTTCCTTTATATTTACCAGTAGCCATGGAACTTTCCATGTTGCTGCTGTTTGGGTTTCTTGGTATATTTTCAGAAGATAGTTTACCATTGCTTTCCTTCCGGGCAGTGACTGTACTAGTCAGTGATCGTAGCCATTGTCCTACAGGCCTACAGGAGTGCTTTTATAGAGGCAAAGTTCAGCAAGGGACATGCAAATGAATGAATGAATGAGCCATGGAACTGTCGTGTAAGGCTACAGTCCTTGCAAACTGCTGTATTATGCCATATTGTTTCGTTCAGCTTTTAATGTGCGAAAGGTAAAAAGAAATCCATATTCCCATTCCGTTAAAACATATTGTTTGGCCCGTATTTCCACGACCTCCAGTATATGAAAGAGTGATGTGTCCAATATCACGTCTGGCCGCATTTACATTCCCAGATTTCTCCGGTACCAATTTTTAGAGGCTTGGCGGGCCTCGAAGCCTGTTTGGTGTGGTGGCAGCAGAGAGAAAAACAATCTCCACTGCTGCCACTTGAACCCTGTACCACCGGATTAGTAGACCGAGTACCTAAGCACTCAGCCAGCCAGGCTTTCAATGTGTTGGAGGAAAAATGTTTCACAATAGCACGTTTCTCTCTTTTTTTTGTGTGTGTAAATTAATTCTAAAATAAACATCGAAGCTCAGGACATACTTACACTGAGATTATAAAAGCTTTGTATTTTGAAAGCAGACACACTAGAAGTTCAGAAACAAAATTTTTATCATTTCCGTTCAGCATTTCTATCCTTGAAATATTAATGTTTTTTTTTGTTGATTTACGATAAACTTCCTCATTTTAACATCAGACTTTACCTAAACATTCTCCCGGGCCAGCAACAAAGAAATATTGATTTCTGATTATGTCTCAAATGCTGGAAAAGGAGATTATCGGAGGCAGGTTAGATTGTGAAGAAAACCTTTCAATGTTAATTATTGTGTTTCATTTTAATGGCTGGAAACAGTCGCCCCGTTAAGCTGACACTTTGAAAGAGAAATGTCAAATAAGATTCATAACTGAAAGCGCACTTTGGCATGAACGTCTTGTGTGAATATGAAACATTAATATGAATGAATTTACTCTGAGAATAAACAACGTTTGGAAGCCAGGATAAAAGCAGAACCTCTCTGAACCGCGGGCGGTTTCGTTTCCTGTTGGTCCTTTTGTGTTCAAAGGTTCAGAATCAGACTCCGACGTCATTGCAATCAGGACAGCCCCATATATGCTTTGCTCCCATCAAGTGTTGGTTCTGTATGATGCGTTTTCTGCCACACAGTTCAGATTTCTTACCAGTCAGTCAGTCATTTGCATGTCCCTTGCGGAACTTTGCCTCCCTAACAGCTCTCCTGTAGGCCTTTCGGTTGTAAGCAAGATGCCCTGATGTTAACTCGCAGATCATCAACGATGTCTTGCAGTCATCTTCGCCTTGGTCTTCCTCTCTTTTTTCCCCCATTATATACCCTTCCAAGACCGTTTTCTCTAAATTATCACGACGCGTAATGTGTCCAAAATATTTAAGTTTTCTCTGCTTAATCTTCCTTATTAGCCAACCTTCATCAACAATAAGTTCTTATAGTATGGGTATAGTTATTCTTTTTTGTGTCCATGATATTTGATGATCTTTTCTATAGCATTTACAGTCAAAGGCATTTATGTGTTTCTCAGCTGTTTTGTTAAGTGTCCAGGTCTTACGGGCATATGTTGCGATGGGAAAGATGCATGCCCTTAAAATTCTTATTTTTGTAGTTCTGTCTGTTCCTTTCCATAGCTTTTTTAGTTCTTTTATTTCTGAATAATAATAATAATAATAATATAAAATAATAGATGTCTTCTTTTTAATTTCCTTCATTGTATCTCCATTATTAGTTAAAAATTATCCAAGATATTCAAAATTTTCCCCTCCTCCAATTTTTCCTCACTGATGCATATTTCAGCTGCCTTATGTGACAGTTGTCATCAATTTAATTTTCTTTGCATTAAGATAAAGGTTTAGCTCTTCACTGGTACTACAGACTGACATAATTAGTTTTTTTCCATTCCTTTTTCTGTTGTGGACAGTAATACGGTGTCATCAGCATATCTAATCTCTACCAGGACTTTTAATTTGTTCTGGCTCCAGCAATCTCTTCACAGCTACACTGTTCTTTCATTCCCGCTCTTCATTGTCCCACAATCTTTCCAATACGGGTTTAGCAACGTCAACCGTGTCCATTCTCAGCCTGCCATATATTTTAGCCTGTCTAGCAAGCCTATCTGCCGTTAGATACTGCTGTAGCGTTGACCTCAGTGCCCGAACTCTGTTGCACGGCCTGTGTTTGTAGAGATGCACGGTTCAAACTAGTGTATTTACAACGAAACGCAAGGAATTCTTTTATGAATTTGACTGTTACAGTCACGTGTGCAGATCTGACAACATGTAAAGATAATTTTAAATTTAGAATTTCATTGCTTTATGTTCTTTATAGCTCTAAATTCACTTCCACTTGGTAAGATAGGTCCAGCTGAGCATCGGCCACTTGTCTCGGACACATTTCTTTAAAAAAAAACAAACAACACAGCTGGATGCGGTTGACTTCTTCTTCTTCTTCTTCTACTTCTGTACACTATATTAGAACTGGCCCGCGGGAAAAACACAAGACGAAATAAACGAACTAATCAAGAAATTCTCAAGCCCTGAAGACATCGTCATCTGCGTGGATGGACCAGTACATGAAAGTGTTAAAAGCAGGTGGGGTTTCGCAGCACACACTACTCAGCTCCAAGGCCGGAGCGTACCACAGCACCTGCTTAAGCACGCGGATGGAAACTGAGGCCCTTAAACAAGCCTTGAATTGGCTGATGACTCAGAATGTACAACGAACTACAATCATCACGGACTCTCAAAGTCTATTAAGAATGATAGAACACTGTATCCTTAGAAGAGAATGGCCTGACATACTATACAAGACGCAAAATTAAAAACATCACATGGATTACTGCCCAGGGCACTCTGGCGGTGTTGGCAGCGAAAAAGCTGATCAACTTACAGCGTGGGGTTAGCCATTAAGAAACATAAGCTTAGACAAACAAGATATATATCGATCTTTCAAGCAGCAAATCGAAGAATCTGCTCAAAAAACCTTCCTCAGAAGTACATACAATGCCCGTCTCAGTGAATTACATGCCATCAAAGGAAGTGAAAGCAAATGTCATTTGTGCGCTAGAACACGAGCCATTTACAACCAACACAGTGCTGGTATTATATCAGCCAAAACATTGAAGGACACCCTGATGTTGAATCAGAACACTTATGGGCATGTCCCGAGTGTAATGAAGCAGCTCTCTCAGACCAGCAACAGGGCTAGGTCATATCCAGTATACAGTATCTCTACAGTATATGAACCATATGACATAGAGACACTTCCATCAGACAGAGGCCGCTTAGACCGACCATCTTACCTCTATATTCAGCCAGCCAGAAAGGACATGCAATATAATATGGGCACCAAAGTACAAAGCCGAATGAGAACAGTCTTTATTTTACTTGGATCATTTTATGTAGAGAGAAACTCTGTGTGTGTTATTAAGGAACGAAAGAACGAACTTTGTTTTCAAAAGATAAAAAAAAGCTAAAGCTAACAGTACCACACCATAAGGTACCTAGGGGATGTGCTGATAGGAGTCCATATCTTCCTTGACCTGTCAGCACATGAGAAGGTCGCCTTTCCTTCCTTAGTTCCAGAAGGTAAGTATCTTTTTCTACAACTGAGTTACTAAGGCGCCCACAGGCGGATTCGAACCACAGACCTTCGCCATGAGAAACTGGTATACTAACCACCACGCCACCCAGGTACCCTTTATTATTTTTTTTTAAATGGTGAAGAATTCAGCACATAGGCCCATCTGACACTGCCCTTCAATGCATAGTTTTCACTCTATAACAAATATTCCATTTAGTACAAATTGTAATAAATACACAAAGAGCGTGAGAAAGAAAGAAAAGGAGTACAACGCTAATGCATACAGCGAACAACACATAGAAATGCTGAACATATGCGATGTAATTATCATTAGATTTTCACGTATACGATCCAGTGATATAGCAACACAGGTCAATAGTGTACATCAATGAGAACTATGGCAGACATTCTGTTAACAAATTCTAATTCTTGTACACAGGTCTAGAGTTGTACAGAGAGTACAGATCCTAAGAAGGAATATATTCGAATTCATTGAGATATTAATAAAAGCTTGGGGTATCACTTGAGGAAATTTATCAAGAGAGAGAGAGAGAGACAGAGAGAGAGAGAGACAGAGAGAGAGAGAGAAAGAGAGAAAATGAGAGCCACTGAGAAAGGCAGAGAAAGAAAGGGAGATAGGCAGAGACAGAAAGATACACAGTGAGAGAAAGAGACAGAAAGAGACACAGAGAGACAAAAAGAGACAGACAAAAAGAGACAGAAAGAGACACAGAAAGACAAAAGGAGACAGACAAAAAGAGATAGAAAGAGGCACAGAGAGAGACAGAGATGGTGATAAAGAGAGACAGACAGAGAGAGAGAGAGGGGCAGAGACACAGAGAGAGGGGGCAGAGAGAGACACAGAGAGAGAAAGAGAGAAAATGAGAGCCACTGAGAAAGACAGGGAAAGAAAGGGAGACAGGCAGAGACAGAAAGATACACAGAGAGACAAAAGGAGACAGACAAAAAGAGACAGAAAGAGGCACAAAACAGGACAGAGATGGTGACAAAGAGAGAAAGACAGAGAGAAAGAGAAAGACAAAAAGACAGAATGAGAGAAAGAGAGAGGGAGTGAGACAGAGAGACAGAAAGAGAGACAGAGATGGTGATAAAGAGAGAGACAGAGAGAAAGAGAAAGACAAAAAGACATAGTGAGAGAGAAGGGGGAGTGAGACAGAGACAGAGTGAGATAGAAAGAGAATGAGAGAAAGAGACAGTGGCAGAGAGACATGGGAGAAAGAGAAAGAGTGAGACGGTGAAAAAGAGACCCTGAGACACAGAGCTAGAGAGAAAGAGACAGAGAGAGAGAGAGAGAGAGGCAGAGAGAAAGAACAGACGTTATGTGACTTAAATGAAACTCTTCTGAAGGCCAAAGTTTAATCTTCGTGGTTCCTGCTCTTTAACAAGCGATCTGTGCTATCAAAGATAACGAATACCATCCCTGACAGCGTCAACAAAAAGGATTATGATAATACAGACAACAAGAAGGCTTATGATAATACAGACAATAAGAATGCTCATGATAATACAGACAAAGAAGGCTTATGATAACAGACAATAAGAATGCTTATGATAATACAGAAAACAAAAGACGTGTGATAATACAGACAACAAGAAGACTTATGATAATATGAAACAGGATTCCCCTTACAAGGTGACTACTGGTTTGATTGATTCTTCTTGTGGAGTACAGTTTCAACTTATAAGTTTCTTCTTGTTGCTGGTGTTCTAACCATCACCTAATTTTCTGTATTATACACTAAGAAAATACAACAAGACACCCAGGCTTTCCACTCCACAAAATTAGTACGAATACAACAACTTGAACATAACTTGGCAGTCTTCCGACCAAAACAAACTGGTCAACAATGAGAATTTCCACAAAGCCAATTGGTGTAGTTTATCATCAGACAACACACATTTATTACAGAAATTCACAGCAACAAATGCCCGGCGTGAAATATCTACGCCACATGGGCAAGGAAAACCTTACAATGATTTATTCATACCAAAAACCATACTTACAGGCTAACCAAGGACTGCAGCCACACAGAAAAAACAAACTAAACTAATTCTGACAACAAGACTCGCTCTACCCCATTCTCGTTCGCCCAACACGTCCATCCAGTTCAAAGTTCCACACATAGACTGCCTCACGACCCGCTTTTTCACACGGACCTTTCTAACGACTTTTTGCACACGGGCCTTCCTAATGACGTAGTCTACGCAACACAATTTATTAGCGCTACACAATTAATCTCTGAACAGAATTGCTATTCTGTTACAGAATATCTCCCCACCCCCTAAAGGTGGATATTTGGCCATCAAATATCTCCAACAAAAAATTACTAACTTTTACAGAAAACTCTCCAAAAAAAAAATTAATCAAAC